>CM065367.1:4055000-5255000 GCA_033032245.1 Poecilia picta
AATTCAATACACTTTTGCGATTTTCTGAAAGATTTTAGAGGAACAGAGTGATTTTGGTGACATTTTGTGACTGTTATAAAGTTGGACTGAATTAATTTACCTGAAAACTGATTAAAAGCTCCAACTACACAATACCTGGTTCTGGTTGGACACAGACTTAAAGTGGACAGCTGGACAAAATGAACCAAAGCAGTGGGAGAAAACATGTTTCTTTTAGTTGAAACAGTCCAAACTGTAGCTGACATGCATTAGTAAAGTAAATAAAGTGAACCAAGTAGCTGCTCTGAATAGTTTGATACCTTTTTAACCTGAACATCTGAAGGAATCACTCTAAGCCTGATGACCTGGTGAAGCAAGCAGTGAGTGAACAAGGTGACAGTTGGACGTTATGATACTTGCAGATGAATATCGATTTTTTTCTAGGAAAGGAAATATCGATATATATCGCAATATCAATATTATTATGCAGTCCTAATTTTCAAGATGGAAACTTTTTATCGCATGATGATTTAGTCAAAAAATACAAATTAAAATTAAATTTAACGTCCTTAAAGGCAATTCGTCCTACTATGATTCAGCTACTTAAAGGTATGATTAGATCTTCAAGTAAGAGCAGAACCACTTCAACATGTTTTTTATTCTATTTGGTAAAAAGTTTATTCAAGTAGTGAGTAACTAATCAAATTATCAATCATTTAATATTTAAAAATTATTTAATAGGATGAACCAAATATAAAGTTAAGAGAATCAAATGACGATATAAGTAACAAAAAAATAACAAAAGCAGGAAAAATATATGTTTTTCTAAATCAGTTTCTTTCAATATAAAAAAACTGATGAAACTTTAACCAAATCTTTGGTTAAAACATGTTTGTTTTTCCATTCGGTGGGTAGAAAATCAGAAATTTTACTCAATTAGTAGCAGAAACATATCATAATAAAATTACTCAAGTAAACTTAAAAAGTACAGCGCAGCAAAAATACTCCTACAAGTACATTTTTTACAAAATAGTAACTCAAGTAAATGTAACTAGATACAGCCAACTCTGCTCGCAGGTTGCCTAGCAACAACTTGCTGGGTCCCCTCCCCCCACATTTGGTTGCCTAGCAACAGCTTAAGGTTTTGCCTCATAGCTGCTTAAAAGTAAAAAAAACAAAAAACCTTATGAAGTGAAAACTGTGAGTAAGACCAGAAACGTCATGTCAGCAGTTTGGGAGTATTTCAGATATTTAAAGCAAAAATATAATAATTGAATAGAGATGGAGATGAAACGCTCACACACACGTTTTTCAGGCCGAGCACGAACGCGCGTCTGAAGAGTTACTTATGGATAAACTGAATGTTTTTATTTTTATTTTTACTTTTAATAATGTTTTTTTAAACTTTTTAAATCTTTTTCAAACTCTCTGTCTCTTTCTGTTTCTATTTTTATTTTGATTTGTTTAAAGTAATAATGTTTTTACCTTTTTTTTTTTTTTTTTTCCAAAATCTCTGTCTCTTTCAGTTTTTATTTTAATTTTAAATTGTGTAAAGCACTTTGAAATGCCTGGCTGCTGAAATGCGCTATACAAATAAAATTTGACTGATTGATTGATTGATTGATTGAAGCCACGAGTTTTGGGACCGGGCCGGGAGAGGAAGGATGAAAGTGAACCTGAGGGTTGGCGGCCATGACGGTGTAGTTCCCGTCGTCGTCGGCGACGGTGGACTCGATGTGCAGGCAGCAGGTCCCGTCGCCTTCCCTCAGCTTCTGGTACTGGGTGTTCTTCTTCAGGATCTGCTTGCCGTCCTTGAACCAGTAGACCTGATCAGGACCAGAGACGTGAGCGACTGAGTGAAGGGAACGACGGCGGACGGACGGTCAGAACCGGGCCGGGTTTCACCTTTGGAGGCGGGACGCCCAGAACTTTACAGGTGAAGGTGACGGGAACGCCTTCCATCGCCTTGTAGTTCTTCAGCTTCTTGTCGAAAACCGGGGCGATGCATTTCCCGGTCGGGATGTCGTCGTGCTGAACCTCGTCGTCCGACTCCTCCACCGGCGTTCGCTCCAAGCGAAACTCAATTTCGCTCATGAGCCGCTGCTCGAAGTTGGACACTTTGTACTCCTGCAGAAAGAAAGACAAGCAACAACGTCCGAGTGATCAGGCAGTCGGGTTAGAGCGACGTTTCCACATTTTCATCAAATCTGCCTGGAAAACAGACGACTGCAGCCACATGCAAACACGTTTACATCCAAAACATGTGAAGGAATCATCAGCCATCCAAACTTATTACTCACGTAAATCAGATGTACCTTTAGCACAAATTTATAATTCATTAAATCCTGTTTGCTGTTACGTTTTAGAAATTGGTGCAGCTTTTACAAAAGATGTTGAACTTTCATGCAGAGAAGTTTGACTGTCTGTTCCATACGACCGAGTATCAGGACCAAGCTAAGAAAAAAGGATAAATTATGAGAATAAAGCTGTATGAGAATCAAGTGATGCGACAAAAAGGTCATTTTATGAGAATAAAGTCATAATAACGTGAGAAAAAGTCGCAAAGTTATGAGAAAAAAGTTGTAATAAAACAAGAAAGTCATAATATTACCAGCATGAAGTCATAATAATGAGACAATAAAGTTGTACACAGAAAAAGTGACGAGAAATCATAGTTATACGAGACTAAACGAGTTGTAATAACCTGGTAGAAAGTGTCGTAACATTTGACAATAAACTCGTAATATTATTAGAATTAAATCATAATATAATATGGATAAACTCATGTTATGCGAATAGAGTTATAAGATAAAAAAACTCATCTTACGAGCTTAAAATCGTAAAAATTCAAGCAAAAGTCATAACATATAGGAATAAAGTCATATGACAAAAAAAACAAAACAAAAATGTCAAAATTTTACCAGGATAAAGTTGTAATAAGATCAGAATTAAGTAGTCATTTTATGAGAATTCCTTCCCTAGAAAATAAAAACAATAAAATGAGGAATCTTAAGAATCAGTTTTACAAATAGAAGATATTTAATTTTTTTTAACACATCAGCATCAGATTATCATCAGTAACACGACTTTGAAACGATTATTAAACTTTTTCCTCTTACTCTTACAGCTTTCTTCCAGAAACATTACGTCTTTTTTCTACTAATATGATTTTATTCTCATAATTTCAAAAAAATAAAATAAAAAATCTTAGTCTGGCCTTAATTTATATGGTGGAAAACCTGTTGGTCAATCAAACCAAACAGTTCAGGGTAAAACATAATCGCCCAGTTTCTTTTTACACTTCGGACCCCAAATAAAACCACAAATTAGTTGTATGGATCTCAAGCCCTTCGTGGGAAAATAATCAAGATAAAAATCATTGAGAAGCTTTGAGTGGAAAGTTGAGATGTAGATTTAATAGGAAGCTGAAAATGTAATGAACTTTCACTATTAGTTTTGACTGAAAAATTCGTGCATGTTATACATTAGTCAACAGAAGCTTGAATGCTGGATTAGTGATATTAATTAAAATGATTATTTGTAAAAGAACAGAATAATTTGAACGTTTCTGGTCTGAGACGGCAACTCATTCAGCCTGGAGCAAACAGAGCCATGGAAGATCCTTGTACCTCATCATAGTTAATGACAGTAGCAGCATTGTTTGGTCCAAGGAGTCTGCTCGCTGTTTTCCCCTTAACACTCAGCTTCTACGAGAGGACAGGGATGGATCAACACCAACGACACACAAATGGTACAGACATCCTGCACTGGCCTGTCGCAATAACAAATCAATACACAGCTCCCACAGGTCTGAACCGGAAGTGATTGGCGCCATATTGGTAGGCAAATGCATAGAGGATTCATGGCTTCCAGACAAAAAAAAAAGAAAATACCGACAGGTGTGTGAGAGAAAGATACCCGTACTTCCCGAACTATGAGGCTTACTTAAAATCATTTAATTTTATCAAACAATGACAGTGAACCTTGTAATTCGGAACGTTTTACATATTGTTATGGAGCAAAACAAGCCCTTCTTGTGAAGGAATATGATCAATTCTGGTTGTGCTTCCTGACAGATTGGAGCAATTTTGTGCTCTGTGAAAATGTTTTAGTTACATTACGGCTACTGTAGTCCGGAGCGCCGTGGAGTAATACGTACTGCGCTTTGATCGACTGGCTCATCTGACTGTTTTGTTTCGCCTTATAGTCCGGTGCGCTTTATGTATGAATAAAGATCGGAAATAGAGCATTCATTAACAGTGCGCCGAAAAACACGGTACATGAACAAAATGGCTGCTGTCGGGATCGACCCGTATGAGACGGAGAAGAAAAATGTGTCAGACGATGTGGACAAAGCTGCCTCTGATTTCCTACTACGATACGGATAACTAGCTAGTGAACACGAAGAGTACGTAGTGGAGCTTCGAGGCCTGAACAATCAACATTTAAACCAGTGGTTCTTAAACTTTTTTGAGGTACCAAACTCACCAGTTTCATATGCGCACTCACTGAACCCTTTGGTATTGGTAAATAAAATATGATTTCTCCCCCCCAAACAAATTCAAGACATAGGGATGATCAAACTAGAGTCTAGTTGGGTCACCCAAAGATCACCAAGTCTTCTTAAAAGGTAGAGTCTCTGTTCTTCAAAATATAGTCAGTGTTTTCAGCAAAGTTGATCTGACTGTCCAGGAACGACCCAAAGTATTTAAAATGTGCCACAGTTTCAACAGGTTGGCCATCGAGAGAAACTGGAACCACTTTAAGGTTTAGATCATTTAATTAGCTCTACATTCTTAAGAGAATGAAAAATTAATAATAAATAATAAAGACTTTGTGGTATTCTGATTTAGTAATGTAATTATATTAGTTGTGTTACCACCCCACGCCACTAGAGGCAGTAGCAACCCGGAAAAGATGCGACTATGGAGCAGATTTAGAAGAACACAGAAAGATACAGGATTTGGTAAAAACTGAGAGCTTTGCTGAAGTAAATAAAGACACAAGTTCAAATCCCTGCTGAGAGTGGAGCTCCTCCAATCAGGGCTCCTCCGAAGCTCTGATTGGCTAAGCAATGTAACGTGATCCTCTGATTGGCTAAACAATCACAGGATTGCTTAGCCAATCCTGTGATTGGATAAGCAATGGGAAGTAGCAAGTGATGGGAAAGCAGGGCGTCATCACGACTTTACACAAGTGTGTCTTTACCTCAGAGGCTCCGCCGAACCCCTGAGACCGACTCACCGAACCGCTGGGGTTCCACCGACCCCAGGTTAAGAACCACAAGTTTAAAATGATTTGTAAAGAACTTATGAACGCCTCATGTGAATGACGAGGTTCTGGTGCCTGACTGAGTAAGTATGTAACAAACACGTAGCATACATGTCCATCTACGCTAGCAGATACAAGCTATATTAGCTAAGCTAAGTTTGCTAGTTCGGCTGTAAGCACAACAGTAAATAACTTAGTATTACACAGAGGTGGGAGGAGAACTCGTTATAATAGTTGTAATGTACTTGTGTTGTTTATAAGTTAGACAGGAAGGAGGCGGGAGCTAGCTCTAAGTTTATGGCCTTTTTACTGTTGTCATAGCAACTCCATAGCAACCGCCTGCTAAGAAAGTTTACCGAACCGTGATGTCACATGGGAGCTACATCATAGCTGCATGATAAATTAAAACAAGCTCAGCAGTTTCTATTCGCATGATTTATCATTTTCTCTCAAAAACTGGATGGTAAAAGTCTTCTGTTTGGTGCTTTGGTCTCAACTGGAAGTTGTTCATAATTCATCTTATTTGTTGTTTTGTTTATTTTGTATATTTAAAATGTCACCCAGTTCCATCCATCCATCCATCCATCCATCCATCCATCCATCCATCCATCCATCCATCCATCCATTTTCTTCCGCTTATCCGGGATCGGGTCGCGGGGGCAGCAGCTTCAGAAGTTCCCAGTTCCAGTGTTAAATATTCATTAGAATTATTACAATTTTATTACTTGAAAAATAGTCTCAAAACCACAATATTATCGTTTATCGCAATAACTTCGGGAGAATTTATCATCGAGCAAAAGTCAGTTATTGTGACAGGCCTACTTCTACAAGCTGAGAAAGAATCAACCACACACACACACAAGCTGCAGGTTTGAGCGTGCAAACTGTGTGTTGTTGCTCTGTGAAAGACATGGATGATGTTGACATGGAGGAGGATTATTAGGGGTGGGAATTAGTCTGAATCCATGTTTATCCAAACATGAGGGGTGAATGCACACATGCAGCATCCTTTTACACCTGTTCACACACCTGGTGGAGAACAACCCCATGTAGAGAAAGACTTTGTTTTACATGAAAAGCTGCGTCAGCTTTTACTCTTCTTCTATATTATTTGATAAGTTTGGAGGAGAACAGAAGTTGTAACGTTTGTTTTCTGTTCTGTGGTTTTCCTTTCACACCGAGTTAAACTTTAAAAATAACTCAGCAGCGGTTTCAGATTTCAGACGATACCTGCTGATGTGCAAACTGAGGAGCGTCGCTTTTTAACCGGAGTGTCTTCTCCATGTCCTGGAGGAGAAGCTCTTTGCTCTCGCGGATGTTTTCAGCTGACGGCAGGCGAGTCTTTTGAGTTTTCTTTTTGACCCTGCAGAGGATGAAGATGTAATGAAAGTAAAAATCTTTTTTTTCTCGCTTTCTATGAAAAAAACAAAAAATCAAGATTTTATTTTTAAGCCATGTCAATCAGCATTAGATCATAGCAACGCTAGCTTGTAGCAATGCTAGCGTTTATCAGAAGGAACTAGGGCTGCAACTGATGATTATTTTAGTAATCAGTTAAGCTTTCAATTATTCTGACAATTAATTGGTTAACAAAGAAATTGCACATTCTACATTGTCATTAAACCACTGAAGGCCTTTCTATATATTAAAGTAGATTAAAACGTTTTGGCTCAAACATATTTATAGACAAATGTGTTTTTATCTTAAATGCAAAATATAGTTTTGTACAATTTTAGATTAATCATTGCTCTGAATTAGGGCTGTATAATAATATCAATATCACAATATATATCGATATTTTCTTTGCTAGAGAAAAATCTATATCCATCTGCAAGTATCGTAACGTCCAACTGTAACCTTGTTCACTCACTGCTTGCTTCACCAGGTCATCAGGCTTAGAGTGATTCCTTCAGATGTTCAGGTTAAAAAGGTATCAAACTATTCAGAGCAGGAACTTGGTTCACTTTATTTACTTTACTAATGCATGTCAGCTACAGTTTGGACTGTTTCAACTAAAAGAAACATGTTTTCTCATCACTTCTTTGGTTCATTTTGTCCAGCTGTCCACTTTAAGTCTGTGTCCAACCAGAGCCAGGTATTGTGTAGTTGGTGCTTTTAATCAGTTTTCAGTTAAATTAATTCAATCCAACTTTATAACAGTCACAAAATGTCACCAAAATCACTCTGTCCCTCTAAAATCGTTCAGTAAATCGCAAAAGTGTATTGAATTGTATCATTTGCTGAATATCGTAATATATATCATATCGGGAGCAGAATATCGTGTATCGTATCGTGAGATAATTGTTTCACTACAGCCCTACTCTGAATATATATTTTTTCGCAATAGATTTTTTTTTAGATGATTAATCAATGACAATTTAAAAAAAAAAAATTGATTAATCACAATTAATGAGAGGAGTCGTTTGCGCCGCAGAGGGAGCTCACCCTGACGGCGCTCCTTTGGGAAGCCCCATGGAGTTGGTGGGCTGACTCGGGCTCAGTGACGGCAGGACGGAGCTCAGGAAGGCCACCGGGTTCTGGATGGGGCTGGGCGAGGAGCTGCTGGAGGTCGGGGACGACGCCTGCGGTGGCGACTGGGCCCGTAAGCCCAAACCGCTGCCCAGGAACGTGGGAGACGACAACAGGGACGGAGGGCTGGTGGGCGACTTGAGGACCCTGGTGGGGGAGAACCTGAGCGGCGGGGAGAACGGCGGTGGGGTCGGGGAGCTGGCCGCGGACGAATTGAGCTCGGCGGCCAGTTCCTGCAGCAGCGGAACCGGCGATTCTGTCGGAGACGGACTCCTGATGGGCGAGAGGGTCTGAGCGGCGAGGAACTCCTTGGGCCGGGTGTAGCTGAAGGACACGGCGGTCAGGTTCATCAGGGAGGCGTGGGTGCTCCGGAGCTGAGGAGTCGGGGACGTGATCTGCAGAACGGATGAGTCTGGCGGAGCGGCGCCGAGCTTCGGAACCGGCGGGGAACTGAACTGGGGCTTGGGTCCGGCTCTGCTCAGAGCTGCGGGGGAAAGGTTCAGATGGGAGGCGTGGATGGTGTTGGTCGGACTGGTCACCAGCGGGGACATGTTGAGGTGAGGAGCAGCAGGAGGAGTCCAGGAGGCGGCGCTGAGGGCTGGGGTGGAGCTGAACGAAGGAGCCGGAGGTTTGGTGGCGCTCAGCGGAGGAATCTGAGGTTCACGGTGCATTCTGGGAGACCACAGAGGACCTTCAGAGGGACTCTGGACCTCAGACGGGAGCTGGGTCTGGAATGGGTGGTGGGGCCGGTGATGGGTGTGGGGTTTGGTCTGAGGTTCGCTCTCCTGCTGCTGCTCCATGAGGACCTGGTGGTGCAGAAGCTGAAGCTGAGCCGGGTCCCTGTTGATGGAAACAAACGGGAGCGACACAAGTTTTAAACTGACAGAGAGCAAAACAAAGTCCTGCACAGAAAAATACATTTTAATATATTTGACATGTAATATCTGAACGGTTTGACTTGAGTCGATTCTAAATTAAGGCTGTTTTCACACCTGACAGTCCAGAAGACTCAGTCTGATTGGGGGCCATTAGTTGCAACATTTGATAAATTTTCAGCTGTTGTGGTTCTCTTTCATGCTGCAGTGAGTCAAACAAACCAAATTACTGTATTTTCCGCACTATAAGGCGCACCTAAAAACCTTAAATGTCCTCAAAAGCCGACAGTGAGCCTTATAATCCAGTGGCCTAATATATGGACCAATATTTAGCCACAACAGGTCTAGCAACTACGGTAAGCAGCTGCCGACTTCATTTTCCTCGTAGACGAAGCGCGCAGTGCATGCTGGGATGTTGTCAAAAAACTGGTTTGTTAATAAAGTTTGACTGACCTATCTACCCATAGACATGTCTATGTATCTACCTACCGACCTAATAATCAGGTCGTCTGCAGGTCATCTAGCATCACGTTCTCCACCAACATGCTGTGCGCGAACGGAGACGGGTGACCATCGTCCAGACGCCCCATTCCAGTCGGAAGCCTCTCCTCACGACCGGAATCTGACTGTTTTGTTGACTTTCTTTATGTCAACAAAGTATCTTTAGACATTTATCCGGGGAGCTTCGGCTAGAGTTACCAAGGGACCAACACCTATACATTTAAAGCCGTGGGGGGAAGAGAGACAGAGGCTGCGGCGGCAGCGTGTCGGTTGGTCTGTGCTAACCAGAAAGCAGTTGGGCACAATATCGCAACACCAAAACCGTGAGTGAAGCAATGACTAGTGCAGATGCTATATATAGAACTCAGGACCAATTTTTATTATTAGACATCCATATTTGTAGTGAACGGAACAAATCATGTCTCGTTCAATAACGGACGGGTGGCAACATAACTGTGGCGTCTATTCTATGCGCCTTATAAAGCGATGCGCCTTATATATGAAAAAAGTTTTAAAATAGGCCATTTATTGAAGATGCACCTTATAATCCGGTGCGCCTTATAGTGCGGAAAATACAGTAATTTGAAAAACCTGTTCCCCTCCTCATCTATAGGGGCGCTACAGAAAAACCTTTGAAGAAGATATGTCACAAAAGATAAACAAAAATGGAGTGGCTACAGATTATATCGCTTGTAGGATTTCTCGTGTGTCTTTGGTAAAAAAAACAAACAAAAAAAACATATTAGCCATTTTTCCTGCTAGTGCTAAACTAGCACATTTGTTTTGGTTGCATTTACCCAGAATGCCCTGCACTGTAGTCCATTTCCTGCTTTGGAGCATTCTCCAATTGGCTTGCAAACCACTCCAAAGCAGGAAGAGGACTGTTGTGCAGGGCATTCTGGGTAAATACAAACAAAACAAACTAGCTAGTTTAGTGCTAGAAGGAGGAATGGCTTGACCAAAGAAAACAGAGAGAAATCCTACAACCACTGAAATCTGATGCTACTTCTTGTGAAAAAGGAAACTGTTCAGTGTCTTCAGAGATTTTCATGGTGGGTCCTTCAGTAATTCTTGTTGCAGCGCCCCCCCACAGGCGAGATGGTGAACATGTTTTTAAATTACTTTGTTTTGTTTGACATAGTGCAATGAAAATAAACCGCAGCAGCTGAAAAGGTCACAAATGTTGCAACTTTGACCCCCAATACAACCGAATCTACCAATTAATCAGGTGTGAAAACACTCTAGGCCAGTGGTTCCCAAACCTTTTCTCCTGCGCCCCCCAAGGGGTTTTCAAACATTTTCTGGGCCCCCCATATCGATAACAAATAGCTGTCTGGTTGGACAACATGTGTTTGCGGGGGGGATCGACTTTTAGGGGGGCAAAATGAATGTACATAGCTGAACATAGACAACAACACCAGTAGCCTGCAGGCTACTTGTTAAGCTTAAGGTGCTGTATTGATATTAGCTAGCATCTTTTAGCTAACATTACCTGCATCCAACAGTTTTACTCAACTCAGTCGGTTAGTTTGGGGGGGAAACTGTGAAACTTTCTTTGCTGGTTTGCTGCCATGACTCTTAACACAAACCTGCGTATCTCTGTGCAGCAGCAGGTCTCCTTCACTGCTGCACAGGTGTAAACCCAGCGCGAGCATCATAGCTCTCATGTTGCGCTTAAAGGCGGCTCGGAAAAACAGGTTAGACAGTTTTAACTGCTGATAAAAGTGACCGAGGACACAGACATGGGAAGTGTGGAAGCCCCTACTGTATCAGATTGACAGAGGACTTACAGAAAGTTGGCCATTCTAAGGTAAAAACCCAGCACATACAGCGTTCATGATTTTTTTTGGGGGGGGTTTTCATCCAGACGGCTTCCTGCGCTCCCCCGCCCCCCTGCAATGGCACGGCACCCCCTCTAGGGGGCGCGCCCCACAGTTTGGGAACCTCTGCTCTAGGCCATGATCCACCATAAAAAACGTATCAGTGCTTCACCTTTTAAGCTACATTCACACTGCAGATTGATTCTCCATTCCAATTTTTTTTGCTGAAATCTAATTTTTATTTATTCATTGCATGGCTGTTCAGGGCTACTAATTAAGTGTGACTGCAATCAGATTTTTGTGTTGAACGGTTTGCAACCCCAAAGCAACCCGTATGGGCAGAAGAAGAACGTAAATGTCACACAGAAGTGAACCGTTCATGGAGGTAATAATGGATGCCGTCATTGACTGGATGAATTTTTAAAGTTCCTCCAGCAACGGGAGACGACAGTATCAATATCATATCAGCACAAAGGAAGGATAAAACCAGCTGAGCAGACATGTTCGAGTTTCATTTGGGTTGCTAGGTAACGGGGTGGGTTCTGCTGGGGTTGCTAGGTAACGGGCTGGGTTCTGCTGGGGTTGCTAGGTAACGGGCGGGTTTCTGCTGGGGTTGCTAGGTAACAGGCTGGGTTCTGCTGGGGTTGCTAGGTAACGGGCTGGGTTCTGCTGGGGTTGCTAGGTAACGGGCGGGTTTCTGCTGGGGTTGCTAGGTAACAGGCTGGGTTCTGCTGGGGTTGCTAGGTAACGGGCTGGGTTCTTCTGGGGTTGCTAGGTAACGGGCGGGTTTCTGCTGGGGTTGCTAGGTAACGGGCTGGGTTATTCTGGGGTTGCTGGGTAACGGGCTGGGTTCTGCTGGGGTTGCTAGGTAACGGGCTGGGTTCTTCTGGGGTTGTTGGGTAACGGCGGGTTTCTGCTGGGGTTGCTAGGTAACGGGCGGGTTTCTGCTGGGGTTGCTAGGTAACGGGGCTGGGTTCTGCTGGGGTTGCTAGGTAACGGGCTGGGCTCTTCTGGGGTTGCTAGGTAACGGGCTGGGTTCTGCTGGGGTTGCTGGGTAACGGGCTGGGTTCTTCTGGGGTTGCTAGGTAACGGGCTGGGCTCTTCTGGGGTTGCTAGGTAACGGGCTGGGTTCTTCTGGGGTTGCTAGGTAACGGGCTGGGTTCTGCTGGGGTTGCTAGGTAACGGGCTGGGTTCTGCTGGGGTTGCTAGGTAACGGGCTGGCTCTTCTGGGGTTGCTAGGTAACGGGCTGGGTTCTTCTGGGGTTGCTAGGTAACGGGCTGGGTTCTGCTGGGGTTGCTGGGTAACGGGCTGGGTTCTTCTGGGGTTGCTGGGTAACGGGCTGGGTTCTTCTGGGGTTGCTAGGTAACGGGCTGGGTTCTGCTGGGGTTGCTAGGTAACGGTGTTGTGTCCAAACATGACTTCACAATCTGGAGGATTTTGAAACTGCTCATTTTTCAGACACCAAAGAACATCAACTTTTTAACCAAAAAATAGTTGGGTGTTTTGTTTTTAAGCACTTTGACAGCTTTTTAAAAGTGGTTGAGACCCAAATGGATGTACAAAAACATGCAAAATGTCAATTTTCTCTTTAAATTAAAAACAGATGGACTTTGTTTACTGTTTAGGAGATTTCTAAACTGGTTTCACTGGATTTAGAAGCGTCAGAAAAAGAAACAGATTTAAACTAGTGTTGCTGTTTCTAATAAAAACGATAAGATGCAGTAAACTTTGTGACAAAATGTGCAGAAAGCTTGATGGGGGATGAATACCTTTGCAGAGCTGGTTGTGTTTTATGTGCAGCTGAGTGGGGCAAGCAAGAGGAAAACCGAGCTGTCCATTTATGGAATAAAAACAAACGGCTCACAAACAGCACCATCTCTTCTCCAAACAAATTTACCTTTCAGTGTTAGCAGCTTTCAGCTTATTTAGCATAAATTATTGCATTTCTGCAAAACCAGTGAACTATAATTTCAAACTGAAATCTTAAAGAACCAATAAAAGACAAGTTTCTGCAAATACAAATAAAAAAAGTAAACTTACAAATAAAAAACGCCATCCTTTGTCTTAGAAAGCCTGAAGATCCACATTTCCACGTCTGCATGTGAGTTTAATAACTGAAATGTTTGCAGCTGATGTCTGAGTGAAAGCAGGATGAAGAAGCGCGCCGCCTCCTCTGCGGCGGTGACGCGTCCCTCTGCATAACTCACACAACTCTCAGCTACGGACGCAAACAAATGGTCGACTAATGGTTTATCAGATTACATTTAGTTCATATCGATTAACCAATACCCGCTGAGACCTTCTTCTAAGTGTTGCAGTTTGGCTGCCATCCAGCAGAGGGCGCCGCTGGTCATCCTGAAGCAGCGAGTTTGACGATGCAGAAAACAAAGATGGCGGCCAGCCGAGCTGCATGACGAAGCTAATCCTGTTGATGTTGCGGTGGGAAAAATCGCAACGTGATGAAAACAACATGGCGCCAAAACGCACAGTTGTTTTTAAGGGCTGTGGTGAGTTAACGCAAGTTTTAACTTTCCTTCAAGAGTAACAGACAGTACTTCCGTATGAATATCTCTGTTTATGGGCAATTAAGAGTTTGTTCTCTTAAAATCTCCTTAGTAACTTGAAAAGGCTGCTGATTTGCTATGTTGTACTATTAATTGATTTGAGTTGGGAAGTTTTGTTTTCTATTTATAATTTATGGTAATTTACTAACAATTTTATTATCTTTTCATTAAACTTAAATTTTATTTCTTGTTTTGTCATATATCTGCTTATGATGTTGACATTACTGCGAAGCAACTGAATTGCTGTAAATGTGCTACATAAATAAACTTTGACTTGTTAATTAGGTCTCCGTTTAATAACCTGAGAAAACCACAATTTTCTATTTTTTCTGATACAAAAAAATGTTGCTAAAATATAATGCTCTTTTTTAAAATTTCATCTTATTATAAAAAATTTAGCCAATCATGTTACAGACAGACGGTTAGCCCTCTTTATGCAAGAGAAAACTGACCTTTTTAAGAAAATGGCCACCTATAAATTAGTTGATCAATCGGCTTTATTAATCGATATAACTTCATCCTGGCTCTACTTACAGTTTGGGCTTGGCCAGCACCGGCGGCGGCTCTTTGCAGACAATGCCAGACTGAGGTCTTTGCCGTAGTCGCCTTGTTCTTCGCCCTCCTGATCCTCGGGGAGTTTGAAGTGGACACGCAGGCCGACTCTCGCGCCAGATCGGGAGTCTCTGTGGTTCGTCAGGGTTCCTGTTTTCAGGCAGGAGTTGGGCGGCGGGTCAGGCAGGGGAACCACGCTGCTGCCGCCGTTTGGCCGGTTTGGGGCTGCCTTGGCATGTCTATCCGACGGTCTGGAAGTTTTCTGCTCAGTCGTATTCGCCGCCGCAGGAGAAACGGTGAAAGGCCTTTGACTGGAGAAAATCTGCCTGGGGTTCTGGACGTCGGCGCATGGACCGCTGGACCCCGAGACGCCGTCCAAGTTCAGGGCGGAGGGCTCCAGACGGAGGGTGCTGGTGTTTAACGGGTCGAGGCGTAGCGTGCTGGAAACCAGCGGCTCGAGGCGGATGCTGCTGCTCACCGTGACCTCTGGCTGGGAGGTCACAGCCGGAGCCGACGGGGTGAAGCCCGGGCCTCGGCGGGACTCTGTCAGTAACCCGCTGAAAGGCCTCACATGGCTGCTGGCGCTGCTGTTAGCTGAGGAAAAACATGTAAATTTACCCCAAAAAACTATAGGGTTAAAACGATTAATCACGATTAATCGTTTATTGAAATGGTCGCCTAATTTTGTAATCGATTAATTGTTAATTGGAGAATACAGATTTTTACAAAGGCCACTTGGTCAGAGCAGTAAATTAGCCAAAACTGCATATAAATAAATATCTTGTTTATTTAAGATAAAAATAATACCTGGTTCAGATTTTATAAGGAATAAAATGCTTAGGTTCTTATTTAAAAAGGAATTGAATTACCGTATTTTCTGCACTATAAGGCACACCTAAAAACCTTAAGGGGGGGGGGGGAAGGAGAGACAGAGACTGCAGTGGCAAAGTGTGGGTTGGTCTCTCATTTTGTCCAGAAAGCAGTTGGGCACAATATCGTTGGGCACAATATCGTAACACCAACTCCGTGAGTGAAACAATAACTGGGGCAGACGACTATATAAAGTACTCAGGGGAACCACTTCTTTACAAATGTGGATGTGTAATAATAGAGTATGGAACAATTTGGCCACCCAAACTGAAGAGTCTATTCTATGCGCCTTATAATGTGGTGCGGCTTATATGTGAAATTTTTTTTTAAAAAACCAGGTCATTTGTTGAAGGTGCGTCTTATAATCCGGTGCGCCTTATAGTGCGGAAAATACAGTAGTTGTTTATTTGCAATTTAATGTATTTCTAATATTGTGTAAACAAAAATGGTTTAAATGGTTAAATAAAAAATCTCCAGAATGTGCGGCTTTTTTATTGGATTAATCGTGAGAATAATAAATAGATTAATCGATTTATAAAATAATAATTAGCCCTAAACCCTCTGAACTCCCCACATTTTTCATTTTGTTGAAAGAAAGAGGAGTTTTACCTTTGACCCTCAGAGCAGCAGAGCTGGATACCGTTCCATAACTGTTGTTGGCTGTGCAAGTAAACATCCCTGAGTCCTCTGGAAAAACCTCAGCTATAACCAGCGTGGAGATTTCCTCTGCAAGAAAAACAAAACAAAGAACCCTGCATCACTTCAAACAGCGTGTTTTTCTGCTCATCACTTAAGCTGTGAGTCGGTGTGCAGCTGCTGCAGGAGGACCACATCAGCCATGGATGGAGACCTTATAAGGTCCAGTCTGTGGGAGTAGCAGCCTTGCTTATGTACAGAAGAAGAGCTGAGGACTTTAAACACTGCAGCTCCTCTAAACGCTGCTCTGGTGAAGCTAGCTCACGTGTTTCAGAGACTGAATGAGTTTCATACCTGCTTCTGCTGCAGATCTGGGCTCTGAAACAAGAACAGAAACCAACTTTGGTCACAAACTGATCTATAAAAAGCTTTTTATTTAACAAATTCATGATGATTTTTGTTTGAAAAGTACATTTAAATTGAACACAGGGCTCATTTAGTTTTCTCTGTTTAGTTTTCAGCTGCAGTAAAAGTATAAGTTCATTTTGTCCAGTTCCAAATTTCACTTCATAAAGATAAACTTTGTCGTTATAACAAGACATAAAACTTGTTTCAAAACAAAACGTTCTCATTTAAACAAGAAACTTTATAGTTACAACAAAAAACGTTGTACAAATAGTCTCTGGTTTGACCTAGAAACTCTCTTATGACTCGATAAAACTTGTCTCGTAATGAAACTCGTTATTTAAGAAACATGCCTTATAACGGAAAACATTCTCGATATAACGAGAAGCTTTCTCATAAGAAATTAGAGTGGTATACAAAAATCTCATTAAATTAAAAAACTTATAAAACATGTCATCACAACAAGAAAGTTTCCCTTTATGAATAGGTGTACAACTTGTCTTGTTAGAACAAGAAACTCATTAAAACAAATGTGCACGCCACACTTTTCAGTCTTTTTTTCTTGTAAATACCATTTGTAAGTCATCCATCTCCCCTCTGGTTCACAGATAATACAATTCAAATCACATTAAATAAAGAACAAACTCCTCTTAAATGCCTCCACCTTTTCTTCTTCTGCATGTTTATTGAGACGGATATGAAAACGGATTTTACTTTTCTGCAGGATCCTGAAATCAGGGGAGTCCTCTATGAGTTGTCCGTCCCTGAACCAGTCGACCCGCGGAGACGGGACTCCCTTCACCCGACACTCCAGCACCACCAGCTGGCCTTCTGACGCACTCAGATCCTGCAGGCTCTTCTCACACAAAACAGGAAACAGAGGGATACATAAATACAGCTGCAACCACATATTTACATACACACAATAATAAATGTTGTTCTCTCATAAGCGTTTATCTCAGAATTACCAAAGTTATGTCTATTTGCTAAATGCTGCAGCAGGAAACCCAACAGGTTTGACGCAAGTGATACTGATGAGATAGATGTATGTAAACGTCTGGATTGAAAGAAATAAACATCTAAAAATGTTCTCAAACTTTTATATTATTTAGCGAATCGAAATAATTTTGGTGATTAAAACTGACCAAAAACAAGAGAAGTTTGGTCTGATTTTACTTCAGACAGGAAGAAAATAAATGTTTGTGTCTTAATTCAGCGTATGTAAACTTGTGGTTCCTACCTTGGTGAACACCGGGGCGGCCATGACGGGCAGCCCGCTTCTTTCTTCTGAGTAGAGCTGGCTGAAGGTTGGAGTCTGCAGGAAAACACAGAACCAGAGCCGGGTAGGAACTACCTACATTTATTGAACAGCTACTTTTTACTTTGAGTCATTTTTTTATGAATTATTTCTACTCTTAATTGAGTAAATGTCTGGATTTTCTACCCACTGAATGAAAACAAACATGTTTTAACCTAAATTTCACCAGACACAGACACACACCTGCAGTTTTTGTTAAAGTTTCCAAAGTTTTTAATTGAAAGAAACTGACTTGGAAAAAAATGCTCTAACCTTTTGTTATTTATATTAATTATTTTCATTTTGGTGTTGAAAATACCAAAATATTTTGGTCCGCCTGACAATGTAATTTATAAACGCTGAAATAGAAATGCTGCTAGATTTGAACTGGTACATTTTTAGAAATCAACTCGGTTCTGGAGCAACTATAATCACATTTCTTGCTTCCTGTTTTGGAAAACTTCACAGGAAGATACATCGGTTGTAATATTTGGGATAAAAATGCGGCTGCAGACGGAAACCTGGCAGTTTGTTTACCTGAAGTTGTGGCGTTTGTGCTGCAGTGGACAGTGTGGGCAGCCCGGCGGGATTTAAAGCCAATGTTGAAGTGTTTTCAGTTTCTGTTGGTTCTGCTGAAGTGGGAAACACCTGCACAGGTAGCACTGTTTGCTCCTCCAGGGTCACTCTGGAGAGCTCGGGGACCTGCAGTATGGTGGCAGATGTCCGGACCAGTAGAGGAGCTTCTGGAGCGGCTCGGGTCAAATCCTCCTCCGGTTCCACTGCGGCTGCTGCGAGCGGAGACGACGCCGAGTCGTCGTCCTTCACAGGCCGAGTTTGGTTTGACGACTGAGGTAAAGATGGAGATGACTTTGGTTTCCGCTGCAACCTTAGAAAACAAACAAAACAGATGTGAGGCAAGAACAGGGTTATGTAGATTTGGTTGTTAAAAGCAGGCATCTGATGCAGAAATTTATTTTTATTGAAGACTTTCCTTCTCACTTTTGGAAACTACTTAATTAGACATGCAATTTATCCACTAACGAGTTAATATAAAGGTGATTGATTTATTAATTGACAAGTGGCCAAGGACCTTACCAAGCTCCGCCCAGAAACGCCCCTTGAAAGTCCCACGTGACTGCATGTCTCACATTAACAGCTTAGTTTCTATGTAAACATGGCATTTTTCGTTTGACTGAATTTCTGCAGAGTATTTCTGAGTCGATTAGTTCAGCATTTCTGCCGGATTTTCACAAAATATCAGCCACAACAATGGTCAGGGGAACCAACAAGTTTATGTCACCTTTTCTGGACGACATCAAGGTGTTTGAGCCACGATGCCTCCAACATTATGGCTTCACAGCTAAATGCTAGCGGTCGATGAGGAACACAGCAGATCCTCAGACCCTCAGCATAAATATAGACAAGATCACTGACGCCTATTGTTCTTGCAATCTGGGTAAGTCGAACATTCATGGTTTTGAGGGTTCGAATGTGCCTAGGACTGATACACGGTGCTCGGTGGCTAACACAATTAGCATGACTAACACGATTACAGTTTAGTAAAAAGCCTTTTCAGGTGAAATAAAATCTTTAATGTATGTCAGATACGGTACACATTGCATGTTGATCTGTTCAGCTAATGTAAGGCTGCAACAGACAGGAATCAAGGTGTAGAAGTTGTATCGGTGCTGCCATTATGCTGTATTTGGCTAAAACGTTTTCATAATTGATGTGTTTATTATTGACTTTCATTTTTTCATTCACTAAACACAAAGAAAGCAAAGCAATAATACTTATGCCAGCAGACAATCCTTTGTTCTTATTGATCCTATGAAGATTGAGATGCAAGTTGTCGTGAACAAGCTTTGATCCAGGCAAGGCTTTCCGTTTCAGATTTTGGAAATCTGTGAATTTTAGTTGAACAAATACGATCAGGATACCTGACATCACCTACAGATTCCCCACTGACGGTGGAGAATCATTATTTTTGAGTCCTGACGCAAAAACTTTCTGTCGGTCTGCTAGTCCACAATGGATATTTGCATGAGTTTGTGAGACAGTAACCCACGTGGTAGCTGGGCTGTGACGTAAAATGGGCATTAGCCAATGAAAAGCGGCCCCTGAGGTAAGGTCCATTGGTAATTTTTGGTAGAGAAGTTGTCGCAGCTCCGTTGTGTAGCTTGGATGAATAAAACGCTATTAAAGTGAAACTTAAGGAGTTTGTCGAGTGTTTCTATTTCTAAACAGAACCGCATTAAATTATTTATTTTCACCCCACAGCGGATTCTGTTCGGACCAGGTTTGGACCGTTTCTCTTTCCCGTTCTGGTTCGGCCGCCATCTTGTATCAACTGGATCCGCTTGAGGATGACCAGCGGCGCCCTCTGCTGGATGGCGGCCAAACTACAACACTAGAAGACGGTAATCGATTCAAACTAATCTTAATCTAATAAACCAGCTTTTAGACTTTATAACCATCACTGCTCTCAATAAGCTCAAACATGTTTACATCCCTGCTATAAACTGATATAGGCATAGTTTTTAAAAAAATCTTCACTGTATAAATTGATTGTTAATTAATTTACTTTATGACGAATAATGATTAATGGATAAAAAAACTTGGCAGCTAAATAAATAAATTCATTTCATTTATTTATTTAGTTATCAGAAAGTAAATTTCTGACCGGTTTGATGAGCCATGATGGTAAAACTCACTGGGCTACATGATCAAATCGCTGTTCAGCCTCAGAGTCTGAAGAGGAAGCACCTGAAGGATGAGACAGGCGCGTGAATAAAGCTCTGAGGAGGTGATTATCTGGTGCTTTAAATAAACACCAGCCTCACCTTCTACATAGATCTCAGCCGACGTAGAGTCCGTCCCGTAGACGTTGGAAGCGAAGCAGGAATATCGGCCGGTGTCTTCCTCAAACGCCTCTGCTATGACCAGAGAGTGAAGCTCGCCGCTGGTGATGATCTGAATGTCGGGGCTGTTTTCCAGCTCCTTTCCCTCACAGAACCACCTGGAAGTCAGCAGAAAGTGAACCACCTCCGTTTTTATTCGTTCATCTGGAAAGTAACTTATTCAGAAACTCTTTTAAGATTACAAATCTGAAAAGTGTGGCATAATTTTGAAATTCAGTCACTTTTACTCTGATGCTTCTAAGTAAAACCATGTAATTTAATCCATCCATCCATTTTCTTGACACCCTTGTCCCTTGGTGGGGTCGGGAGGGTTGCTGGTGCCTCTCCAGCTGACGTTCCGGGCGAGAGGCGGGGTCAGGGGTCACCCTGGACAGGTCGCCAGTCTGTCGCAGGGCAACACAGAGACACACAGGACAAACAACCACTCACACCTAGGGACAATTTGGAGAGACCAATTAACCTGACAGTCATGTTTTTGGACTGTGGGAGGAAACCGGAGTACCCGGAGAAAACCCACCATGCACAGGGAGAACATGCAAACTCCATGCGGGGGGGCCGGGGCCGGGAATCGAACCCAGAACCTTCTTGCTGCAAGGCAACAGCTCTACCAACTGCGCCACTGTGCAGCCATGTAATTTAATCTGCTCTGTAAAGGCTTCAGGCAGGGTTGGGCGATAAATATTTTTTTTATCAATTAAAAATTTGACTTTTTTTCAGTCAGGGGGGTCGTCCTGCCTCAAGTGGAGGAGTTTAAGTATCTGGGGATCTTGTTCACGAATGAGGGAAGAAGGAGATCGACAGGCGGATTGGAGCAGCGTCTGCCGTGAAGCGGCGCTGTACCGGTCCGTCCTGGTGAAGAGAGAAGCTGAGTCAAAAAGCAAAGCTCTCGATTTACCGGTCCATCTACGTTCCCACCCTCATCTATGGTCATGAGCTTTGGGTCGGATCGAAAGAACGAGACACGGATACAAGCGGCCGAAATGGGTTTCCTCCTCAGGGTGGCCGGGCTCTTAGAGAGAGAAGCTCAGTCATCAGGGAGGGACTCAGAGTCGAGCCGCTGCTCCTCCACGTCCAGAGGAGCCAGTTGAGACATCTGGTCAGGATGGAGCCTCACTGGTGAGGAGTTCAGGGGGGGGAGGGGAGACCAGGACACCTGGAGGGACGATGTCTCTCTGCT
The DNA here is from genome assembly GCA_033032245.1 of Poecilia picta. Classification (NCBI taxonomy): domain Eukaryota; kingdom Metazoa; phylum Chordata; class Actinopteri; order Cyprinodontiformes; family Poeciliidae; genus Poecilia; species Poecilia picta. The sequence goes on from CM065367.1 coordinate 4,076,399, forward strand.
GGGGACGCCCTGAGGTTCCTGGAGCAGCTGGAAGACGTAGCTGGAGAGAAGGAGGTCTGGGCCTCCCTTCTGAAGCTGCTGCCCCCGAGACCCGACCCGGATAGGGGGCAGAAAAATGGATGGGGAAAAAAAATGCTCTTGTTGGGTTTCCATAGTTCAGAGTGATGTCAGCACTGAGGGCGGCCATCTTGCTTGAGAACCATGTTTTACAGCTTGTATATTTGTAATTTAAATTCAGGTCAAATCTACAATTAAATATTTGTGTTTTAAATTTATTTCTTATTTTTTTACAAAAATATAGTCAAAATGTCGTAGTCGTATTACTATGACTATTGTAGTCATAGAATAAAGTCTTAAGATTATAAGATTGAAGTAGTAATTTAAGAAGAATTCCAACACAAAAAACAAAATTAATCAAAGTCTTTTCCTTATAATTTTAAGATGTTTCTCTGGTAAAACTGCATCTTTATTGTGACTGTATTCTCGTAAATAAGCAAGAATTACACCAAATTGTCCCTAATGCAGTTTTGTGTCAAATAAGAAGATGTTGGTGGTTGTTGTGTCTTTTTTACTGCTATTTAACTATTTCTGGTCGGATTCCCATCAGCCAACAGTTAAAAATTTTCATGAGCAAGTCTCATCTTTTTTACTGCAAAACAAGAAGCATCACCGGCACCAACCGGTAAACCAAGTGAAATTTGAAAGAGAAGGAGAAATATTGACGTACAAAATATAGCATAAAGCCTCTGCTACGCTCTTTTATTTGTAAATCTATAACGGTAAACATCAAACTCCTCCGTCCGGAGCAGCAAAATACCTCTACGTCAGCGTGCGTCTATTTTCAGAGGATGAGGCCTTGATACTTCATAAAATCCAACCAATGGCCAAACAAGAAGCGTATATGGTTGATGTTGGTGTCATCGCTCAGCAATAAACCTGTCCGCGCGCAAAAAACCGGACAGTGATCCAAGCTTTTAAGGTTCTGTGGTAGCAGGAAGAGAAAAAAGCCATACACGCGGGATTTCAATCCCAAAACAACAGCTGGAGGGTCCGAGCGGAGCCGCTTCTGATGAGTAAGGGGCTAAATAGAAAGCATGAGTAGCAGAGGAGGAGGCGTTTGGCCCATGAAGACGAAGACCCGGCCTTGCTGCACCTGTCCGAGCTATTTTCCCTCCTGAGATCAGAACCAGAGAGGAGGTTTCCTCTCCGACTCACTGACCTTACGCACGACACTAAACATAGACTCAGAGTACACACAATGCAGAATGTGGACACACAGTGCAGAGCTTCACAATGACGTGAGACAAATCACAGCTAAAACTGTATAAACAGCCAACTAGGACTGAAACGATTAATCGGATTAATCATGATTAATCAGTTATTTAAATCAATTATTGGTTAACTGGTGTATATAGACTCAAAGAGACAACTTGTTGAAAGAATAACACACTCAGAGTGGTATTTAAGCCAAAACTACAAAAATACCTAATTTTTTCATTTAAGTTTAAGAAAATATTTTTTTCTGTCAGCATTTTCTGCCTATAGGACTTCTAGCTTCACCTGGTTCAAAATCTCCTACTAAACACTTTTAATTGCAATTAATTGGTTAATTACAAACAAACAACAGATATATTGTATCAATATTAAGTTGAGCAGAAAGGGCAGAGCTTTTCACGTTTATGTTTGAAGTATTTATTTAGCTGCAGATAAATAATTGGCTTCAAAGAATCAAACATCAACTAAAAGGATGCTATGTTGTTGCATTTTAGGCAATAGAATGTTTACTTATTTAAACATGGATATCTGCATCTTTTACTATTTTAAATGCAAAAAAAATGCTTTGGTGCAGAGCTGAAACGATTAATCACGATTAATCGAAATAATCGTACTAAACTAATTTAGTAAGCAATTATTTATTTGGTGAAAAACAACATAGTCATAGCAGTAATTAAGCCAAAACTGTACAAAAACTACATTTTGATTGATGTATAAAAATTAAATGAAAACTTTGCAGATCGTGTAATTCTTTTACACGATTAATCGCTAGTTGCTGTCCTACAGTCAGCCAACATCACAACGTTCAGCATGAACCACAACAAAATGAGCTAAATGTGAAACAGAGGTCACACGAATGTCAACACAAACTCATAAATGCATCATCTAAGCAAAAACTATTCGAGTAATCTCACCGAGCGCCTCACAGTTCCGTCAAGAGCCGAGCCGGTCCATTATCAGACAGGACTGCAGCTCGCGTTGCCAGTCCGGTCTAAAAATGGCCGGCAGCTACATTCTCCACGGACACGTATAAGTTAGAGGCTCAACAATGTTCAGGAGGACCAACAAGCCCATGCCCCCTATAGTCCGACGGCTCAGCTGCTGCCTGCCGTAGCTCTGGGAGGAAACCCAACAACAGCGGCACGGACGGGAAACCAGCTGAACGCAGCGTGAGAAATAACGACCCGTCACATGTTGCCGCATTCTGATGATTAGTCGTACGGAGGAGCAATCTGTGGACAACTCTGACTGATTGCTTCACGATTTACTCCGCTCAGCACGCACACACACACACACACACACACACACACACACACACACACACACACACACACACACACACACACACACACATTCAGAACCAGGACCAGCTGCTGGCCATCGTCACATGTCACTTCTGTCAGGATGGCCCAGGAACAAACAGCATCCTCCTTCCTAACTCCAAATCCGTTCAGTGATTATTTGATAGCTGGCAGAGGAAGAGATGTGTGTCAGTTCTTCACACATAGTAAAACATTCTCAGTGTCTCTCTTTGATGGGAGATTTGACAAGTTGCACAAGGCCGAATAATATAAGGAGCTACATCAGGGCCGTAGTTTCTTGAAAATATGTATTTTTTTTTTTTTTTCAAATTTGATACGGAAAAAATTATTAAAACTGATTCAAGATTTGTTTCAGTTTCCAACTTCTGGACCTGTTAGGACTTTTCCAGAACTTATAATTTATGTTTCTGGAACCTAAAAGTTACCCTCCAGAACCAACTGAATATTTTCTGGGTCCTTTGAGTTGCTGGACTGTTGCTGTGATTCTTTCATGCATGTTTCAGAAATCCTTTAATCTCTATGGCAACCATTCAGCTGAGCAAAAGGCCTGGAAGGACCTAGCCCCGCCTTCGAGGCGCAGCTCCTCCCCCACTCAGCTCCATCAGTCTAGCCAGCAGCAATTAAGGGGTTAAATTACAATGTTAAATTTCTTTTATGTCACATTTGATATATAATAATGGAAGACAGCAGTTACTTAATTATGCTATAATATGGCTCTATACACCTGGAAAAGCTTAATGCTGCCCCTTTAAAAGCAGATAATCTTTTCTTACCGGACTTCAGGGACAGGATGTCCTCTCACGATGCAGTCCAGCTGGACCTTGGTGCCTTCAGGAACCTCCCTGCTCTTCAGCTTCAGGATGAAATGTGGAGGTTCACTCGCCGGCTCTGTATGATTCGGACTCTCCGTCGGCGCCAGGCTTTCGTCCAGATCCTCCGTTTCCTGAGAAACGCAGTCAAACTGCTCCTCTTCAGGAACCGTGCAGTCCTGAAACTCCAATCGCCTGCTCCCCGGGTCCTGCCGGGCCGCCGCCGCCGCCGGGCCGGTTGTCTCCTGCTCCGCCTCCACAGGCATGGTGGTGCGCTCCCTGTTGTCAGAGCTGATGGGATAAACTGCATCGTCCGTTTGGGTTTTGCTCTGGATCCTGGTCCGGTGGGCCTTGCAAGCTCTCGGTCGGACCCGCTTGGAGCTGTTGGCCTTGAAGAGCGAAGAGAGTTCCTCAATGAAGTCCGCCGCCTTGTTGAGGAACTCTTTCTTGGACTGGGTCTCCGGACCGTACAGGGAGCTTTTTGCCGGACTGTTGGTGTCGTCAAACCCTTCGTTGGCATCCAGACTATTCCTCGTCATGTTGTCTTGCCTGTTGTCAGAATTAGGTAGTAACTATTTACATTTACTCAATTACATTTACTTCATTCGTTTTTTTACTATTTGTAGTATTTTTACTATTTTGGCTGGGAATTCGAAGTTGGGGGAACTTGAAACTGCTTGAGACCAAGCAAGTTGTTGCTAGGTAACCAGACAGCAGAGTTGGGTCGTTTCTAGTTAACATTTAGGTTGCGTTCACACTGCAGCCTGAAGTGACCCAAATCTGATTTTTTAGCAATTCCGATTTTTTTTGCCGGGCCGTTCACACTGCCAGTAAATACGACCTGTATGTGTTCTGCAGTGTGAACGACCTGAAAGTGTCCGCATGTGCAGTAGAGGGCGCCATAGCCTCAGCGTTCTCAGTGATCTGCCAACCGCCATAAAAGAAGAAGAGCTCAGTGTTTGCAGATGTAAACATGGAGGTTAACGGTGGAGTTTAGCTTACATATTTGAAGTTGTCCAACCGGAGCAACCTTAGGGCTGTAGTGATACAATAATCTCTCAATACGATACGATACATGATATTCTGCCCACTATACAATATACATTGCGATATTCAGCAAACGATACAATTCAATACACATTTGCAATTTTCTGAACTATTTTAGAGGGACAGAGTGATTTTGGTGACATTTTGTGACTGTTTATAGAGTTGGATTGAATTAATTTAACTGAAAACTGATTAAAAGCACCAACTACACAATACCTGGCTCTGGTTGGACACAGACTTAAAGTGGACAGCTGGACAAAATGAACCAAAGAAGTGGAGAGAAAACATGTTTCTTTTAGTTGAAACAGTCCAAACTGTAGCTGACATGCATTAGTAAAGTAAATAAAGTGAACCAAGTTCCTGCTCTGAATAGTTTGATACCTTTTTAACCTGAACATCTGAAGGAATCACTCTAAGCCTGATGACCTGGTGAAGCCAGCAGTGAGTGAACAAAGGTGACAGTTGGATGTTACGATACTTGCTGATGAATATCAATTTTTTTTCTAGGAAAGAAAATATCAATATATATCATGATATCGATATTATTATACAGCCCTAAGCAACATATTAACAACTTAATCCTCATATAGTCCATCATGGTTGTTGTTTTTCTTCCATATCAGGACTCAGAATAGTGAGATTTGTTGAGAATCAGTGACGTTCAGTTCAGATGAATGAGACCTGGACGTTATGGTCCATTTGAATCGGATACGTATCGGATACGGGTCACATTCTAAAAGAATCCGACCTGAGCTGTTCACACTGCCATGAAAAGATCGGATACAGGTCACATTACGTCAAAAAAATCGGAATTGGGTCACTTCAGGCTGCAGTGTGAACGCAGCCTAAGTTACTCAATTATGTTTTCTATAGTAGCCTTTTTTGAAAAAAATGTACTGTTAGGATATTTTACTATGGTTTGCTTTTTACTTTTACTTGAACAATTTTATTATGAAGTATTTCTACTCTTACTTGAGTAACATTTCTGGATTTTCTACCCACTAAATGAAAAACTACATGACTTAACCAAAAGTTCACCACACTGCAGTTTTTGTTAAAATCTCACAAGTTTCTTTATTGAAAGAAACAGATTTGAAAAAAATTAATTGGCCTGATTTGTTATTTTTTGTTATATGAATTAATCATTTTGGTTCTTAAAATATACAAAATTCCAGAGGTATCTTGTTCTGTCTGATTGTTATTTTTAAATATTATATAACTGAAAATTGATCAATTACTCAGTACTTGAGTAGACCTCTTACCACAATACAAAAACACCTAATCTTACAAACTATTGTTGGTCTAGTTTCTAGTGCAAATGTCTTAGTACACTTGAATTATTACAAAGCTATCTTAAAAGTAATTTATGAGCAAGGCATAGGAGCTTGTTTTAAATAATCCCTGATGTTGCTGCAAAGTACTACCTCTATTGGCAGATTATTTAATTTATAACAAAGCATTTTTGCCACGTCATAAGTAAAATAATCTTCCAGTGGAACTAGAACTCGGTTGCTAGGTAACGGGCTGACCTTGGCCGGGGTTGCTAGGTAACGGCGCAAGGCAAGTAGATATTCAGTCTGCTTGTGGAACTAGAACTTTTTCACCAATATTAAGAAATAAGCTCCCACATTTTGCCAGAAAGTTACTTAAAAGTTAGTTTTGTCTTATTTCAAGTGTGATAAGATTGTAGCACTAGAAACTACAGAAAAATACTCGATAAGATTGTTTTTGTAGTGTACCGGTGCTACCGTTTACTTTTCACAGTAAAAATGCCGGTGTTGAATTAACACCCAATAGTATCTATATATGTCCAAATCAGCTGGTGTTAAATTCAACAACACAGAGAGTCACATTAACATTTACAACGGTGCTGGTGTTAAAATATATTAAAAGTAACACCAGTGCAGTGTTGATCACAAAACATAATGTGGTGTTAAAAAAGTAAATAATTGACCCACAAGGTGTCAATATCAATCAAATCCAGTGGAAAATATTCAAAACAATACACAGAAATGGAAAGTTTAACTTTTCAGACCAATAGACCAATGTTAATTTAACAAAAAAATGGGCGTCAATCTTTTAACACTTTCAAAGTGTTACTTTAACACCAGCTGACTTGGACACATATAGACACTTTTGGGTGTTAATTCAACACTGGCATTTTTACTGGTTACGCTACCCACCCCTAGGGCTGTATAATAATATCGATATCGCAATTTATATCGATATTTTCTTTCCTAGAAAAAAATCGATATTCATCTGCAAGAATTGTATCATCCAACTATCACCTTGTTCACTCACTGCTTGCTTCACCAGGTCATCAGGCTTAGAGTGATTCCTTCAGATGTTCAGGTTAAAAAGGTATCAAACTATTCAGAGATCGCGATATATATCGTATCGTGGGCAGAATATCGTGTATCCTATCGTATTGTGAGATTATTGTATCACTACAGCCTTACCCACCTCTGCCTGTTGTGCGTCTTCCTGTCGGGCGTGAACCTGGCAGATGAAGACGCAGGTAAGTGGTTTGAGGCCGCAGCAACGGTGGATAAAGAGACCGTGGTTTGGGAGAGGTGGTTGGTGGCGTCACTGTTGGCGGCGGTTCCTGACGTCACGGCGGCCTTTACGTCGCCTCTCTCCTCGCAGGTCTCGTGTCCGATGGCCTGGCGGGCCAAGTTCACGCTCTTATCCAGCTCCTCCTGGCTGAGGAAGGCCGACAGGTCTGGGAACTGGGCGTCGTTGTGGCCCACGGCTTCGTCGCCTTTGGCTTTCAGAGAGCCGTAGATCTGGAGGCCGGAGGAAGGAGCGTCGGAGCGGCTCGTCTCGCCGTGGCGGTGCTGGGCTCGGGCCTCGTAGCTCACCCTCAGCAGCTGGGAGAGAGACGGAGGCTGCTCCGGGTCGTCCTCCATGCTGCGGAAATGACCACACATCAGTTCCAAGCGCTAATAAATGGATTCATGGAACACGAAAACGGAGGAAAACATATAAAAAGGTTCAATCATTTCCTTACAGTTCTCCCCTCATTTACTCCTTTTTTAATCACATTTGTTTTCAGCATTTCCATTTTGTTCGGATCCAGCAGACTGGGAGCAAACAGCATCTCTGCAAAGTTATCCCTACTATCTAAAACTAACAAAATAACAAATCTGTCATTTTATAAAATTATTCGAATGTGTAGAATATCACATCTGTTATTTGATTAATCGTTAGTTGCACTCCTAATTAATCATTTTCTTTCTTTTCCCTCAATTATACGCCATGTAATGTGTTGGTTTTTCGCATAAAATACCCTAAAAAACACCCCATCAAAGCTTGTGGTTGAAACACAAATATTAAAAAGTTAAAGTACAATGACTACACCATAATCTTGTAATTCGCATTACTCCTGAAATGAAGGCGTGTAGTAAAAATAGTATTTTATTTCAGCCGGATTTCGGCCTTCCTCAGGCCTCCTGCCCCTGCGCAGGGGGGGATCGGGTTCCTGGCACCGGATCGGTTCCCTCCGTCCACCTCGCACTGACACCTGGATGACGTTTTCACTGAGCACAGATTTTCCTCCTGAGACATGATGCAGGTTATCGAAAACAGACGTGGGAATAAAAGCTCGCAAATGCTGCTGAAAAAAAAAGAAAGAAGAAGAAGAAGCGCAAATTACGGAGGAGGAGCGATGCCCTTCCAACAGGCTGCAGCTGTTGTGAGCATTAATACTTTGCAAACAGGCGCGTCACATCTAATAATAGCAAAGTGGGGTTGGGGGGGTCAGTTTACAAGCAGAAAATCAACACAAAAAAATGGTTTTATCCGTTTGGGGATGATTCTGATCAGCTCCAACAGGGATTTATTGAGTTACACCAAGAGGAGTGTAATTATCAGGACGCTGGGGAGAGCGATAACACCGAAATAGAGCCAAGCTGGTTTCTGAGGGGAGATAAGCCACCGGCACAAAGAGAGAGAGGCCAAACAAAATGGGGGCGGGTCGGGTTTACCTTCAGAATAGACCCAGCTGGCCTCTGACCACCTGTCCTGCTGCTGGAGGGGGCGTGGGGGGGGTCCCAGTCCTTCGGCCACCTGGAGAAGTCCCGGATTCAGGCAGCTGCTCTCCCTCACACCGCCACTGGCTCGGAGTTCAGAGGAAAATCAGCAGCGGAGGAGCCGCGACCAGCGGAGAAAGTGGCAGCAGTTGACAGCGCGGCGGCTGCAGGGTTATTTTTGGGGCCGGACGGGACCCATATGTCTCTGGGTGGCGACCCGCCTCATTGGACGGAGGAGGAGAGGGGGGGGTAAAGGGCCTCTATATTCTGAATGAACCACAGTTAGGAGGTCAGAGATCTTCCCACAAAACAGCCAGTTTGACAGTTTAACAAACTCAAATTCCCAGAATTCTCAACCCAAATTTAAATGGAAGGATGGATGGACGTATAAACTGTTGGATGAACGAATGGGTAGGCAGAGAAAATGTTGGATGGATTAATGGTTGGATGAATGGATGGATGGAGAAAATGTTGGATGAAGTTTTGGATGTTTGAATGGAGAGAATAAATGATACAGTAGGGCTGTATAATAATATCAATATCACAATATATATCGATATTTTCTTTCCTAGAAAAAAATCAATATCATCCTTAAGTATCGTAACATCCAACTGTCACCTTGTTCACTCACTGCTTGCTTCACCAGGTCATCAGGCTTAGAGTGATTCCTTCAGATGTTCAGGTTAAAAGGTATCAAACTATTCAGAGCAGGAACTTGGTTCACTTTATTTACTTTACTAATGCATGTCAGCTACAGTTTGGACTGTTTCAACTAAAAGAAACATGTTTTCTCTCCACTTCTTTGATTCATTTTGTCCAGCTGTCCACTTTAAGTCTGTGTCCAACCAGAACCAGGTATTGTGTAGTTGGTGCTTTTAATCAGTTTTCAGTTAAATTAATTCAGTCCAACTTTATAACAGTCACAAAATGTCACCAAAATCACTCTGTCCCTCTAAAATCTTTCAGAAAATCGCAAAAGTGAAGTGAATTGTATCGTTTGCTGAATATCGCAATATATATCGTATCGTGGGCAGAATATCGTGTATCATATTGTATCACTACAACCCTAGTAGACAGATGAAGTATTTCTGGATAAACTGACAGAAAAACCAAACATTTTCTTTGTGCATCTTTTATTAAAAACCTGGCAGAAGAAAGCAAACAATCTGGATCATCAGAAATTAATTTATCAAGTAAAAACAGCTGAGAAAAAAAAATATCTGGAAACTCAAACATTGTTTTCCTCCTGAAACCAGATGAGAATTTTCCTGTGCAGGTCGGTTTCTCTGCAAACATTTTCCACAAACTGTTTATTCACAATTTCTCTTTCTGTTGGAGGAAAAACTACAACAGTTTACATCCAGTGTTGGAACTTTACTCTTCCTCTACTTCATCAAAACGTTATAGAGAAAAACAACAAGAGAAATCCAGAGCGTGTTTTTACACTTAAAACAGTGTAAGAGCTTATATCAAAACACTCATCAGATTATTAAAGAGGAAAATGCAACAGTGACAAACTATATACATTATAAACAAGCTATACATCTTAACGTTTGCATAAAGACTCATCAGATCCACGAAGAAATAGAGTCTGGGATATCAAAAGGTTCACAGGGATTTCTGGCACTTTCTGTGAAAAATCTGCAAATTGTGCATGTAAGGCTAAAAGCAGAGCAGAGGGACAAAAAAATGAAATAAAAAAGGAAATAAGCTGTTAGTCTGAAAGATATGGAAGAAGATTAGGGCCACAAAAGAAAAAGAGAATTCAAACTTTAATCTTTGGAGGAAAAACTTGAAATTTGGAGAAGTCAGAATTTTGAGATTAAAGTCATAATTCTCTTTTTTGTGTGGATTATTAACTTTAAACAAGCTCCAATTTCCTGCTGAAAAGTTAGTTTTGTCTTATATAAGACATTTACACTAAAAAATAGACCAGAAATCCTCATAAAATTTGGGTTTTTGTAGTGAAGTAGCATAAAAGAAGCTGCTCCATTCAACAGAAAGTTTAGTGGAAGGAAAAAAAAGTGTTGTAGGAGAGCATTAATAAAAATAGCTGTAATTTTCAGAAAAACCTAATTTGACACTTTTATTGAATCAACAGAATTAAACTCTTTACATCCATCACTCTGTAATTAATGAATCAACAATAATTTACAAGTTTCATCTTAAATTATAGCAATAAGTTAACAGCTGATGTTAAGATGCACTGGTAACGGCTGATCGGTGCAAACGTTAAAGGGAGGAAGCAGCCTGAATGAAAAAAAATCACATATAAGTTAAATATCTTCTGCTCCTCTTTGGCAAACGTTTTATTTTGTTAGTGATGCATTAAAGGCAAAGTAAAAGTAGATAATTACAACAGAGGTCTTACGTTTTCTTTTTTCTGTAACAAGCCATTAGTGGGATTTAAACACGAAGATTATGGTTAGCAGCAACTAGAAAGTGTTTATTAGCCCCTTCTGTATCAAACATTCACAGGATTTCCAGCTGCAGACGTAAATCACAGCAGCTGGATTCAGAGAGGAAAGAACCTGTATGGAAGTCTGAGAGTGTCGATTTTCCCTCCTGTCCGTCAAAATGAAAAATGGTGCGGTCGTTGTGTTGTTCACAGTGTTTTTGTGGCCTCGCGTCAACAGAGATGAACATGAGGCGTTGTTGAACGTGTATTAAGAGCAGCGAGTGAGAGAAATCTGTAGGAGGCACAGTTAGAGTTCTGCAACAGAGCCGGCGCCATCAGGAGTCTTCGCTGGCGCGTTTGCGGGATTGGTCGCCCCTGGAGACAGAAAACAAAGAAGAAACGTTAGTTTCAGATTTTTTTCCTTCAAATCGTTTTTTTTAAAATTAGTTTTTCCGTTTCAACTTTCAAAGTTTTCACAAACATTGTGGTCTAAATATAGCTCCGTAAATGTGAGTCGTGAGTTCAAGGTGTTAACTGGTGACTGGGGTTAAAATATTTTTGGATTTTTCACTTTCAGATGTCTAATTTTAATTCCCTTTTAGAGTGCAAACATCTTTTTAGTTTTTATTAATTTTTTCATACTTTGACATTTTTTAATTCTGCACCTAAAAAGGAATAAAGTATTATGATTAAGTAGTATGGGTAATGAACACTTGGCAAACAAGAAAAGTTTTAAAAAATATATAAAATTTTTGTTGAATAAATCTTTTCCAACTTTTGCAGTTGCCATTTTGTGAACTTGGCGTAATTGCCGCCAGTATGGAGTGCCGTAATTTGTTGACAGCTGGTGAAAACTGCCGTTTTAATTATTTCAATTCACAAAGATATATATTTTTAACTATGACAACCTTTCTGGTGACTGTATTTTGATTTAAATTATTTTTATTGTTGTGTTTTTACGATAAGAGTCCTTTGAAATGCGCAACACAACTAAATTTGATCGATTGGTGTGAAGTGGAGGGAAACTAGCCGTGGAAAGCCGTTCATGGAGAGCTCCATCTGCAGCTTCCGGTCGTGGTCGGCGTAATCGTGCAGCTGGGACTCGACGGCGGGGGGGTGGATCTGCGGGATGAAGCTGGAGAAGAGCGCCGGAGCCAGCTGGGCCCACTCTGACGCAGAGACAAAGCATTTATCGATCAGAAAGACGTTAAAGTTTACGATGTCTTCCGCTAAAGACGCCGATTGTCCACCTGGTCGCAGGCTGTAGAGGCCTTTCACCACGCTGGCCATCGTCGACGGCTGCACTTGGAACGGCATGGAGTGAGCTTTAACGAGCAGAGCTGGACACAAACAGAAACGGGAAAATTAACAGGACGGCTGGGGCTTTAGGGAAATATTCACACCGCTTTAGCTAGAAAAAAAACATTTGGTCTGTCATCCATTTTCTACAAAAAAATAAATATTTCATCTTTATCGAGCAGGTTAAAAATAAAAACATATAGTTGATTTTGTTTTTTTATTATATTTTTGGGGGCTGGAATTGCTTTTCAACTGGTGTCCAAAACGTTTGGACATCCTTTCCCCAGATACGAATAAGGTTTGCATCATGGAAGCCAGGGTATGGAACTAAATTAGGGCCACATAGTTTACTCCTTTTTTAAAGGTAAAAATTAAAAAATAAATTAACAATTTTTACCCAAAAAAAAAAAAAAAAAAAAAAAAAATCGAAACTACTTTTAAGATTCTACAGATTTTTCTTTTTCAGACTTTTTCACATTTTTCCTCCACTTTCAGTATTTTTTTTCCAGTTTCCAAATTCTTTCAGTTTCAAGTTTTTTTTTCATATTCTATTTTTTTTAAAGACTTTATATCCCCAAATTGGGACCATATAGTTTGCCCTTCCCACATAAAAAAATGAAATTGAAAAGAAACTTTTTAGGTTCAATAATTGTTTTCTGTTGCAAATTATATTTTTTAGTTTCAAAATTCTTCCAATTTCCTTTTACTTCCTTTATAATCTCAATTTAGCTCTATAGATGTGTAACATCACACTAAAATAAAGTATCCTGAGGAAAAAAACGTAACCTTCGAGAATGAAACACGAGTTAATGAAATACTCATAAATTTTTCTGTATTGATATGTAAGGATGTCTTGTATGTATGTATTTTATTTGTAAAAGTCCACGGAGTAAAAAATATCTGGGTCACAACTTTTACCGGAACTTATAAAAGGAACAAGAGACGATGGGTTTGAGAGAGAGAGAAGTGGGTGTGGCAGCACGTGGGGACAAGACGCCGAGCGACGGTCCGGGGAGCTCGAGAAATTAGCCCGGAGATACATGATCGTTGGAGGAAAAGCGTTGCCTGATCAACGACTGAAGGAATAAAAAGTCTCCTAGAGGCCGGATAGAGCCACACGGAGCGATAACCGGACCCGATGCGCTCCAGGCCTGACGAAGGGAGCCGCCCAGGAACACAAACGCCGTCCGGGTGAGACCCTTCCATGTTTTTTTCATTGTTTTTTTTATGTGCACGAAGACTAATACATTTTTTGGGCCCCAACGTTGTTTTTTCTGCGCGAACGGAACTTTTTTTTTTTTGATGGACTAATTATGGACTTTTCGAAGGATTATTATTGATGCAATATCTTCTTTTGATTGATGCACAGACTGGGGTAATGATTTGGGGTGGGTTTGTTTATCTGTAAAAAATTAAAGAGTGACTGTTACAATGCTATGATGCAAGGAACCAGATGATTGATTATTAAATGTAGCAGGCAACTCGTAGCCGCATCAGTAGGCCGACGTGTCCCATCTTTCCTTTTATTGAAATCATATCATTTTCTAGCGTTAAGAAAAGCTACAACCATACTCATTTCTGAAGTTCTATAAAAATCAAGTCAAAGAACTCTCTTGAGCGTGTGCAATTCGCGTTTAGACGAGGATTTGTTACAGATGTCAATCGTAATTTCAAATCTCCAACACTTTAGGCCTTTCCTCAAACATGGCAATAAGTTTTTGAATCTCTTTTTTTTTGTTTCAAAATATTTTTTGAACAAACTTACGACCCTAATGTAGCTCCATACAAATGATCCCAGCAGAGCGCACCACTTTGTTTTGTTCCATCACATAAAATCATCTAAAAATACATTACAGTTTGTTTTAGTGTGACAGTAAAAAAGTTTAAAGGGTATGAAGACTTTTGCAATAATCACGTTCACTCACGCATCAATTTGCTTAGATGTTCTTCTGCAACATGGTCTGCAAACAGCTTCATCAGATCCTCTTTCAGGTCTCGGTTCAGTTTTGACTCAATATAGAACTTGTTCTGAAAATATTGAAGAAAAAAAAACATTAAACCCAGCTTTAAAAAAATGTCTATGTTGTTACAGATAAAACCTACCAAGTATATAAACACTGGAACGATACACTGAAGAGACGCCAAGTACTGAGTCAGAGCGATGTTGAAGTTTTCAATCAGGTTCTCAGTTGAGCTGGCCTGCCAATAAGCAACATATTTGAGTTTCATTCAGTTTTACCTGGTGGTAGTTCGCTGGATTTGGGTTTTCTCACCTGTAGCTGTGTGGACCCCTGCTGCAGGTGAGCCGTTATCTTGGAGGTCAGGTCGCTGTAGAGCAGCTCAGAGTGCTGCTGGCAAACACACTTGTAGACGTAGCTGAGAAAACAAGTCAGGGGAAACGATCAAGTCCCACTTTGTAGTTGATCTAGAGCAGAGGTTCCCAAACTGTGGGGCGCGAGCCCCTAGAGGAGGGCGCCGTGTCATTGCAGGGGGGCCAGGGGGGCGCGGGAAGCCGTCTGGATGAAAAGATAACAAAACCTGGACGCTGTATGCACTGAGTTTTTACCTTAGAATGGCCAACTCTCTGTTATTTATTTGTCATGGGCTTCTGCTCTTCCCATATCTGTGTCCTCTGTCACTTTTATCAGCAGTTAAAACTGTTTAATCCGTTGTTAACATGACGCAACATGACGCTACGACGCTCCGCTGGGTTTACACCTGTGAAGGAGACCTGATGCTGCTTTACGGAGCTACACAGGTGTGTTAAAATCATGGCAGCAAACCAGAAAAAAACTAAGAACATTTCACAGTTTTCCCCCAGAACTAACCGACTGAGTTGAGTGAAGCTGCTGGATGCAGGTAAAGTAACTAAAAATTGACAATCTATTATCAATACAGCACCTTAAGCTTAACAAGTCGCCTGTAGGCTACCGATGTCGTTGTCCATGTTCAGCTACGAACATTAATTTTGCCCCCCAAAAAGGTTGATTCCCCCCCAAGGACAGAGACAGGGAGTCTCTAAGAATCCTCTCTTCCCCTCAGACAGCCCTTTGTAATCCATTGGGGGGGGGGGGGGGGGGGGGGGGGGGGGGGGGGGGGGGCACGGGAGAAAAAGAAGTTTGGGAATCACTGATCTGGAGGCAGCTTGGCGCCCCTGGTGGCCAGAGCAGGTTGATACCAGCATATGACAATGAAGAAATCTCCAATGATCCGGTTGCACAAGTGTTTAAATCTTTAAGTAATCCTTTGAAGTAGTGTCTTCTGTTAATTATTATTATTTTTTTTAAATAAATAAGTGAGCAGATCTGACCCTCGTTACCATGGCAACAGAAGGAAACCAGAAAGATAAAAAAAAAAAATCACTTCATGTTGCATCTAACATTTTTGCAAGTTAATTTTAATTTAAAAAGTTGTAGTTTTGTCCTGATTTGTTTAATCCTTGAATTATAATCTGCGTAAAATCAATCCAGGCGCCAAACTTTGAACATCCATCTCATTAAAACAACTTTAAAACAATGAGATGTACATTTTTATCTGCAACAGTTTTAAGGTTGCAGCATGGAAACTGTGATAGTATAACATGAGACAGATAATCTGTGAAAAAGAAGCTCCCAGTGCTAACTAGTAACAGCAGGGTTTCCCCCAGTGTATTATAAGCCTGGCGGCCCGCCATGCTTTGCTAGCACCACTGCCAGGCTTAGCGTTGAGCCGTTCCAGCTGTTTGGGATTCCGGTAATTTCCCCTAAGAAAGCAGGCGGAGAATCCGAGCTTTCTGATTGGCTGCCTGTCACATTCAGCGTTGAGCTCCCAGTGGGGGGAAAACCACTGATTGAATCGCACACAACTACTCCCATAACGAATCACCGGCCCCTAACGAATCACCGGCCCCATAACGAATCACCGGCCCCATAACGAATCACCGGGCCCCTAACGAATCACCGGGCCCTAACGAATCACGGCCCCCTAACGAATCACGGGCCCTAACGAATCACCGGCCCCTAACGAATCACGGCCCCCTAACGAATCACCGGGCCCTAACGAATCACCGTGCCCCTAACGAATCACCGGCCCCATAACGAATCACCGGGCCCTAACGAATCACCGGCCCCTAACGAATCACCGGCCCCTAACGAATCACCGGGCCCCTAACGAATCACCGGCCCTAACGAATCACCGGCCCCTAACGAATCACCGGCCCTAACGAATCACCGTGCCCCTAACGAATCACCGGCCCCCTAACGAATCACCGGGCCCTAACGAATCACCGGCCCCTAACGAATCACCGGGCCATAACGAATCACCGGCCCCTAACGAATCACCGGGCCCTAACGAATCACAGGCCCCTAACGAATCACCGGCCCTAACGAATCACAGGGGCCCATAACGAATCACCGGCCCCTAACGAATCACCGGCCCCTAACGAATCACCGGCCCCTAACGAATCACCGGCCCCTAACGAATCACCGGGCCTAACGAATCACCGGCCCCTAACGAATCACCGGCCCCTAACGAATCACCGGCCCCATAACGAATCACGGCCCTAACGAATCACCGGCCCCTAACGAATCACCGGCCCCCTAACGAATCACCGGCCCCTAACGAATCACCGGGCCATAACGAATCACCGGCCCCATAACGAATCACCGGCCCCTAACGAATCACCGGCCCCTAACGAATCACCGGCCCCTAACGAATCACCGGGCCTAACGAATCACCGGCCCCTAACGAATCACCGGCCCCTAACGAATCACGGCCCTAACGAATCACAGGGGCCCTAACGAATCACCGGGCCCTAACGAATCACCGGGCCATAACGAATCACCGGGCCATAACGAATCACCGGGCCCCTAACGAATCACCGGACCCCTAACGAATCACGGGCCCTAACGAATCACCGGGCCCTAACGAATCACCGGGCCCCTAACGAATCACGGGCCCTAACGAATCACAGGGCCCTAACGAATCACCGGGCCCCTAACGAATCACAGGGGCCCTAACGAATCACAGGGGCCCTAACGAATCACCGGGCCCCTAACGAATCACAGGGGCCCTAACGAATCACAGGGGCCCTAACGAATCACCGGGCCCCTGACATCATGCCACATTGTCGCACGTTACTCCTGTAGTCTTTGTTTTCTTAAAGGATTTTTTCGCCACTAGTTTATTTGACAGCAATTTGATAGTAAGGGGTCAGAGAGAGGGGAAAGAGGCCTGATGGGTCCAGCGACTGGAGGACGGGAGTCGGACTCCTGACTACCGCGGGCTGAAGTCTCTATATGCGGGGCGCCGCGCTACGCCCCTATTGGTAGACTACGCTGTAATTTACAGCTGCTCTTTGTGAAATTATTTACATTTTTATACAATTTGAGCTTTCTGGCTAACTCACCTGGTCCATCTTCTTTCATTTCCTTGGAAAAATATGTTGTGTCACGTGATTGCGACTAGTCGACTGGCCCAGAAAAAAGTCATTGCAGAGAAAAGAATCGACTAGTCGACAAGTCGGTGCAACTCCTAATATACATACCATTGGGGAGGGTAACTTTTAACATTAAATACACCTTTCTCAACAGGCGAGGGCGCTCTTTCTCACTTTCTCCATCTATAATCAGACATTCGAGGGACTTGAAACCATTCCTCCCTCCCTGGGCCCCCCATCCGGCCGGCTCAGGTGGGGGGGGGCGCCTAAATGTCTGATTATAGACGGAGAAAGAGCGCCCTCGCCTGTTGAGAAAGGTGTATTTAATGTTAAAGTTACCCTCCCATCCCACCCCGAAGCTGCGCCTGAGCCAGTAGATTGGAAAGTTTGCTACATCAGAACCAACGCATAGGGGCGCAGCACCAGAGGGGGGCGCCTAAACCCCGTCTGGAGGGGGCGACACGCCCATGATGCTTTCCCATACACTTCATCGCGCCTTTCGCTATGGCGAGGTGACGGAGCCAGTTTTACCTTTCACGTATTGTCGCCTCGAGGGGGGGCGATAAAAAGGGGGGGGGGGGATTTATGTTTTCGCATCCACCTGAATAATGTAACTGTGTCACTGTCTGCAGCTTTAAATCTTTGTTCACTTTGTGCCCTCAGAAAGTTGGAGGAATAACCTGCGATTTATTTTACTCCTATTTGTTTTAATAATCAACACAGACCAGAACTGGGGAAATAACCCCCCTCCCCCTCCCCTCGCCCTGGGGCCTGAAGATATTTTGGACCGGCCCTGGCGAGCATCCAGTCTTACCCGTAGATCTGAGCGTAGGAGACCGAAATGTGGTCCGAGAGGTTCTGGATCAGCAGGCGGTCTATCGCCTCCTCCAGGTTGGGCCAGTGGTTTTTCCGGTAGTCCTCTATTGCCATCGCATTCAACACTGGGTCAAGGGAGAGAGAGAGAGAGAGAAAGGTGGTCAGTCACCTGAAGGAACCGCGGCAGAAAACAGAACCTGGAACCTGGAGCCGCAGACGGACCGCGGCTCTTCGGGCCCTTACGGAACTTGGACGTGGAGTCGAGCCTGAACGTGTCCTCGGTGTTAGCAGCCGAGCTGTCCGGCTCGCTAACGTCGCTGCTCTCGCTGCCCGTGTCCGAGTCCATGAACTTTGACCCGCGGGGACTACCGGACCGCGGTTTCGCTTGACGCTTCGCGGGTTCTCGCCCCGGTACCGTTGGACAAACGGGCTCAGGAGCTCCTACTCCGTCCGGTACCTGGCTGCTAAGCGCCGCCCTGACTTTACCGCCGCAGTAGTTGTGGTTGTGGTCGTCTTTAGCCTCCGAACTGTCGTCCTCCATGGCCTCCATCTTGACGGTAGCAATCGTGGGCCGGAACCGAGCAGAACTACTGACACATTCCGACAGAAACAAACGAAAACAAACAAAAAAAAAACTCTCAGCCGTTCTCGGTGCTGCGCATCCCTCTTTCTGCTCTAAGCTCACATTTTACGACAGTTTGTGTCGCAGGACAGCAGAGAGGACGATGGGAAATGTAGTTCCGAGCTGTTGGGTTCAAGTACAACTCGCTGCAGCAAACAGGAAGGGGCGGGACGGACCACTGTCAGCCTCATACCTTATATGGAAATCGGACCATTGCACTCCGGAAGTGAAGGGGGCGCTATTTCCTGTATTATCCGCGGTCTCCCGCTTTTATTTTCTTTTGAAATATGTGAAATATCTTCACCTTTAGGAAGGAGTTTCACTCTCAGCATGTATTTGAACTTCAATATTTTATTTACTTAAGCGCAGCTCACAGTTTTTAACAAATTCTGTAGTTTTCGGTGTACTTGTAAATCTGCTCCTTAGTCGCATCTTTTCGGGGTTTTCTGCTGCCTCTAGTGGCCTGGCGGTTAGTTACTAACCGTTACTAAATCAGAATTGAACCAGAGCCATGCGTCGAGGTGAGGCCAACTATTTCTAGCCGAAACCTCTCAGCCATAATTTTATATATATATATATATATATATATATATATATATATATAAATAGGTGGCAGCCCAAGGAGGGCTGTATATATATATATATATATATATATAAATTTATTTTTTATTTCTGAAAGGTGGCAACCCTAATTGCCCAGTTTGTTTCTCAGGACATAAAGTTATTTCTTGAGTTTTAGTGCGTCAACTACGGACCAAGTATCTCTGCTGTGTGTTGGATTTTGAACTTAGTTAATTCGAACATTTTGGAGTTTTGAAATTACTATTTTTCCCCCCCACAGTAACATTTCTGAATTTTTTGTGCTAAAATGTACTCTTTTTATCTACAATGTCCATAATACGCCGTGGTAAGACGCAGCCACGTCACATTAATTTTTATTCACTTATCCCGCTCAAAAGCAGTATAAATCAACATTGGTCAAAACTAAAAATCATATTTGATTGGATTTAACCACCAATAATTACATTTTTGTTTTTGTATGGTTTCTGTAGACATTTTAAGACCATTATGAATAAAAATTAAAACTTGTATCTCCACAGAAATGTACAAACTTCGTCCAGTCAGCACGGACGCAAAATAGCTAGTTAGCATTGATGTTAGGAGCTAGTTAGCTAGCCTCAACCATAGACATAATATAATATATAATATAATAATAAAATATTATAAAATAACATTTTATAATAATAAAATAATATATATTACGGTCTCGAGTCACATCTTGGGTGACTCAAACGTTTGCCTGACAGAAAATTCCCGAAAAAAAAAAAAATTAATAGAATATGCGAGAATAAATAAGATAAACGTGAGATCTGTAATTAAGATAGTAACGGTCACTATTTAAAATTTAATTTAAGACATTCTAATGTCTTAATTTAAGATACATGTGAAGATAAAAATTAAAACTTGCATCTCCACATTAATGTACCAACTTCGACCAGTCAGCACGGACGCAAAATAGCTAGTTAGCACTGATGCTAGTTAGCTAGCCTCAACGGTTTCGAGTCACATCTTGGGTGCGACTCAAACGTTTGCCTGACAGAAAATTCCCATAAAAAAATTCATAGAATATGCGAGAATAAATAAGATAAATGTAAGATCTGTAATAAAGATAGTAATGGCCACTATTTAAAATTGAATTTAAGACATTCTAATGTCTTAATTTAAGATACATTAAGACTTGAGAATGCGCAGATGCCTGTTTTAATTCAGTCGCATTTTCTAAATAAGTTATTTTTCATGCCGAGAAAAGATGCCTTCAATGGAAAAAAAAAGAATCGCAAGAGCTTTCCGTTTTTTTACTCAGAACCCCAGAAAAGAAACAGTTATGATATAAAAACATTTCTTAAAATCTGGTTTACAAAATATCATCCTCCAAAAATCATACGTAATGTTTTGCTGTAGCCAATCTAACAGGATTTTAGCTGCGTTTCCCTCTAAAACAAAGAGAGGCAACAAAACCGGATGTCGTACAGGAGAGAAAAAAGTGCCGGTTTTCCATTAGAGTACATTTCTACAGCTCAATATAGCCAGACCTCTCCTCCATATAAAGCCTCTAGTACAACTTTATACAAATTAAAAACTACCGTCTACCCGTTGATGAGTATGTCTCACTCCCAAATATAAAAATAAGAGGCTTGACCAGAAAAGTAGCTGCCCAATGAAGGTTTTAAAGGACAGAACGTACAAAACCACAGATGAGTGTGCAGATAAAATGTTCTTTGGCTTGAAATTAAAGAGTACTGTTGCTCATTTCCACAATTTACCCAAAGGAAAGGGAAAGCTGAACTTTATATAGCAAGCAGGTTAACAAATCAGCAAAAAATGTGCCTGAAACTCATGAGAATCCAGTAAAAAACAGGCAGCAGGCTTCTAAACGTACATGCTTCCTAATCAGAAACCACTGAGAGCGATTTAGGAGCCAAAGCTCAATATTATGGCCGCGAATCAGGGCCACTGTAGATGGGTAATAAAACATTAAAAATGTTTACATTTTCACAAAAAAACTCAAAGTTTTAGGTTAATCTCAGAAGCTGTCTAGAAAGAACAAACGTGGCCATTTCAGAGTTTGAAAAGTAAAAATAAATTGCTAGAAAAATGCTGAAATTTTAGATTAATCTTTGAAATTTCATTTAAAAAAATAAAACTTGGGACATTTCTGAGTTTCAAAGATGAAAAAAATTTGCTAGAAAGAAATCATACATTTTGAAATTATTCTCAAATTCTTTCTAGAATCAACTTGGAAATGTCTAGAATTTGGACTAAAATTTCCTAAAGTAAAAAACTTAACTTTTGATAGTTTTTTCATTAACTTTTCTGAAATTAATCTGAATCAATCTGAATTAATCTTTTCAACTTTAAAACTCAGAAATTGCTGAGATTAATCTCAAAAATTTTTTCAGAAACATTTCAAGCGTTTCAAACCCAGAAATATCACTGAATTTTCGAGGAAAATTGTGGGATTCATCTCAAAATTTCAGATCTCTTGCTTTAAACTTCCCAAACTGAGAAATTGCTGAGTTGTTTAGACAGAAATTCCATCTTTTTCCCATCAACAGTGGCTGTAAAACGGCGTCATAGAACGAAGTGTTTCAGGAACAGAGTGGCTGAATTCAGGAGAAAAAATGGATGCAACGAAACCAAACCAAACAGCTCATGCAGCTTTCGACCAACCCGAACAAGAAGAGACCTGCTATGTTTACGCACACGTGTGTGATGCCATTTTATGAAAAAATAATGGTAAGTATGACAAACAAAAATATAGGAACATATTTATGATCTTATATATATATATATACACATATGTACTTATATATATATATATAAAAATCCAAGAAGAAGACAGTCGGTGCTTTGTGAAATGTGCGCCTAAAGGGGTGAGGTCCTCTCAGAGTGTTCTGATGTGAAGTCTGTCTGCAGAGTGGCCTCTTGGTTTAGGGGTAACGTGTCTCTGTGGGTGGCCTCGGCGGGCCGGGCGCCGTCCTCGGCCTCGCTGCAGTCCTCCGGCCCGTCCCGGCTGCAGTCGGAGCCGTCGCTGTCGCTCCCGCAGGAGCTCGACGTCTCGTCCTCCTCGGAGTCGGAGTAGACCTCGGCGCCGTGGAAGATGTATCGATTCGGTGCTTGGAAAAGGTACTGACCGCCTGCAGAAAACCAACGCAACACCCAGAGTGACATTTACACATGAGCTGGATTTTTTTTTTTTTTTTAAAGTAAATCGCAATATGCATCATATTACAGCATATTATCCATTATTTTAGTAATTAATTATTGTGATGAATTCTGTAGCTTTTATAAAAAATATTTTTACATTTTTGTTGAAACTGTCACCATTTTGTGATAATATAAGAAAATTATGAAAAAAATCCAGCTCCTCTGCCTTCTTCCAGTGCTTATGTGAAACAGCCAATCAGAGCCAGGAGGCGGGTCTTAGCGCTGTCAATCACTCTACCCGCTAGTTTCCCCTCCCCTCTGTCATGAATGCTAAGGCTAGTTAGTGTACAGCTAAGTTCTTCCTCCACCATCAGCCCATTTATTAGGGATACATGAGGGTGATTGACAGAACTAAGCCCCGCCTCCTGTCTCTGATTGGTTGTTTTTTGTGTGTTTCTTCAGACAGCAATAACATCACAGGAAGGAGGTGGAGAAGATTAACCTTTTCAAAGATTTTCTGCCTCATAAACTTGTGTCAACATTGTGATAGTTTAATATGTAAAAAAACATTTAAATAAGTTACAAACTGCAGCTTTAAGTATTAAAAATACACAAAAACATGTATTTAATAAAAAAACAACTTTTTAAATAACAAAAAAACCTTTTATAGCCTGAAATGTAATAACAGCAATAATTTAGTGAGTGTTTGATCATAAAACAAAAAAATCTCTTCTTGACTTAACATTAATACAAAGTAGAGCTCATCTGTTTATTATTTAGTTTAATTGATTAGATAGCTAAAGATGCCTAATTTTAATTTTTTTTAAATAGGATTTGAAATGGCTAGCGCTAAAATTACGACATTTTTGCCTAAAACATATTTACAGACAAATGTGTTTATACCTTTACTATAAAATGTAATTTTTTGTGCAGCTTTGACTTATTTACTGCTATGATTTTATTTTATTTGTAACCAAATGAGACAATAACAATCATAATACGAGGTACTTCTAAGTGCAGCACTGGTAAAATGGATTAAAGGAAAACTAAGCCTGTTACAATAAATCAGTTATTCGCATGATAAATTAAAACAATAATTTCCATTTGCATGATTTATTGTTTTTCTTTTTTCCCCATCTTTCTAAAAAAAAAACTGGATGACAAACATCTTCATTTTGGTTCTCCGGTGTCAACTACCCATTTGTTGTTTGCAGAGACTCAATAACTCATTTTGTTTTTTTTTTTCTTATTATTTATTGTGGATATTTAAAATGGCATCTGGTCTCAGTGTTAAATGTTCATTCAGAAAGAGCAAGACCTTCTTAAAGTGACAGAGACCCTATTTCAAGGCGTTAAAGTCAAATTTCATACAGATAATATTTTGTAGAACAAGTGAAGGTAACATAATTATTTGATTTTTCTATAAAACATTTTGTTAGTGAAATACAGCACCGCCCCTTTAAGTGATCTTTGCTGCATGTCTCTAACTCACCTTCAAGCCGTTTGCTGATTGGACTCCTGCTGACCCGACTCATCCAGTATCGCTTTCGATTGTCCAGCTTTGAGGTTTGGCTCCTTGCCTCGTCTTTCGCCGCGTCGTCTCTCTGAGGCTCCGGCGACTCGGCGGCGTCTGCGCTTCGACTCGCCGCGTTCGAACAAGGATCCGACGGCGTTACGGTTTCGGTGACATTCTCGCTCTCCGTCTCCTCTGGAGGTTTGTCTGCCGGGTCAGTGGAAGCCTCGTCCGGCGGCGGCGGCTCTGCTAACCGCGGCGGTTTCTCTGTGATTTCGTTGAGGGTTAGAGTGTTGAAGCAGAGCTGCTCAAAGTCTCCGCCCAGCCTGTGGCAGAGTTCGTTGACGATGCCGTCGCAGTCGCCCAGCAGCTCCACGTCGAAGTTCAGATGAGGCAGCGGCTCCCTGTTGATCAGAACCTGAGGCACTTCATGAGGAATGGAGTCTGGACGAAGACGGGAAACGAAAAAACCTGAAATTACGGCACCAAAAACCTTCAACCGACAGCAGGAAGAAGATTCCGGTAAGACGTACTTGGGATGAGGGCGACCGGCCGGACTTTTAGAGACGAGCCGATGACGATCAGAAGGTCGACCTCGTCTTTGTCCTGCTTCATGGCTCTGTGGAAAAGTTCTGGAAGATTCTCTCCAAAAAACACGATGTCAGGTTTCATGATGGCCAGAGGAATGTCTGAACACCGGGGGCAACGCGGGACGACCTGCAGGAAGACTTTGGTTATTCATTACAGCTCATTAAGAGTTTCCATGCTGGTTAATGCTGCAGTATGTAGCATTTATATAAAATATATATTTTATTTTTGTTAATATGGCCACCATATTGTGGCGTTACAACATGACAATCTGTGAAAAGATTCCTCCTCCCTGAGCTGAAGAAACACACCAAAAACAACCAGGAGGCAGGGCTTAACGCTGCCAATAAATCCTGTGTACTCGCTGCTAAATGTGCTAATGGCAGAGTAACAACTTACCGTTTCAGGAAAGCTATTTATCCACCAACACTGGTAGCTAATCTAACCAGCCTTTGCATTCATAGCATGATATGCTAGCTGCAGCGTAGCAGAGATGAAGAGAGGATTAAGACCCGCCTCCTGGCTCTGATTGGTTGTTTCTAGTTGGCGCTGGGAGAAAACGCAGGAGCTAAATTAAACTGTCACAACATAGTGACAGCTTCAAATATGTAAAAAAAAAAAAAAAAAAAGGCTTTTTATATATACTGCAGCTTTAAGCCCTACAGTATGAACAAGATTGAGCTGATTTTCTAAAGGGCTCTCAATATGGAAGCTTTGTCTGGGTGGGACTGCTGCGTCTTCACAGAAATGTTTCTGTTCAATTATCATTAAGCTCAACTGAGTTTTAAAAATGTCACAAAACAAAAACAAACAAAAAAACGAGGACAACAGTAGGGCTGTATAATAATATCAACATCACGATATATATTGACATTTTCTTTCCTAGGAAAAAATAAATAAAATCGATATTCATCAGCAAGTATCGTAACATCCAACTGTCACCTTGTTCACTCACTGCTTGCTTCACCAGGTCATCAGGCTTAGAGTGATTCCTTCAGATGTTCAGGTTAAAAAGGTATCAAACTATTCAGAGCAGGAACTTGGTTCACTTTATTTACTTTACTAATGCATGTCAGCTACAGTTTGGACTGTTTCAACTAAAAGAAACATGTTTTCTCACCACTTTGGTTCATTTTGTCCAGCTGTCCACTTTAAGTCTGTGTCCAACCAGAGCCAGGTATTGTGTAGTTGGTGCTTTTAATCGGTTTTCAGTTAAATTAATTCAATCCAACTTTTATAACAGTCACAAAATGTCACCAAAATCACTCTGTCCCTCTAAAACCTTTCAGAAAATCGCAAAAGTGTACTGAATTGTATCGTTTGCTGAATATCGCAATATATATCATATCGTGAGCAGAATATCGTGTATCGTATTGTGAGATTATTGTATCACTACAACCCTAATAAACAGGAAGTAACGGTTGAGTTTCGTGCCTCTGGTAAGGCACAGACCAGTTGATAGGGAGGTCATTAGGGCTGTATCGTATAATATCATTATCTCATTATTGTTGCCCTACTTCCTATAATATTAAAAGCAAAAATAAACTAAAAATAAGACACAGCTAGTAGTAAAAGGACAATACTACAAATTTGTGACTGAAAAGCTCATCCTAATAAATTATAAAAAGTTTCCATCTCTGTCAGCTTCATTTACTACAGGAGCAAATTTGGGGGTCACACAAAATCTATATAAACAGCTACAATAATCTGTTAACTTCAACATCTTTAGTCAACAAAATTCCTATGAATTTACCTTTTTGTGTTAATTTTCACTTCTTCCACTTCTTCCAAACTGCATATGAACATTTGAAGTTCAATTTTTAACCCATTACAAATTCCTACATAATAATTTTATTTACTGGTTTTTGATCATTAAATACCTGATTGAGGATGTCAGCCCTTATCGCCTCACAATCCACCTTGTGTTTACAGACAAGACACGATGCATTAGCAAATGATCCTGGAATGACAAAAAGCAGTGTGTTTTTTTTTAAATCGCCATATAGAAACGGCTTACAGAGCAGGAAACAAAATAAAAACTCACCATGGCACTGGATGATTCGCTGAACTCCGGCCACTTGCTCCAACGTGTCAATATTTTGAGTGTAATTGCGAAGCAGCTTCCCTTGTTTATCCAGCATGGATATAAATCTGTGACAGGGAGACGGCTGGAACTGACCAGGGAAGATCTCCTGCAAGAAAAGGAGAAAATTTAAATCTCAAATTAAACCATCCTGTTTTGAGTTACTTATGGATAAATTGCAGGTTTTAATGTCTTAGGTTTGAAAAGTTTTTATTTTTACTTTTTAATTTTAATAATGTTTTTATCTTTTTTAAAAATCTCTCTCGTTTAAGGCCTTGTCAAATGGTGGTTTGACTAAAGAAGTGTTTAAGTTATAAAGGTTAGAGTCCTTGTTAAACAGAAATGTAATTAAAGGCCAAAAAGGTTAGAGTCCTTGTTAAACAGAGATTTAACCTAAGGCTATAAGGGTTAGAGTCCTTGTTAAACAGAGATTTAACCTAAGGCTATAAGGGTTAGAGTCCTTGTTAAACAGAGATTTAACTAAAGGCTAAAGGGTTAGAGTCCTTGTTAAACAGAGATTTAACCTAAGGCTATAAGGGTTAGAGTCCTTGTTAAACAGAGATTTAACTAAAGGCTAAAGGGTTAGAGTCCTTGTTAAACAGAGATTTAACTAAAGGCTAAAGGGTTAGAGTCCTTGTTAAACAGAGATTTAACTAAAGGCTGTAAAGGTTAGAGTCCTTGTTAAACAGAGATTTAACTAAAGGCTGTAAAGGTTAGAGTCCTTGTTAAACAGAGATTTAACTAAAGGCTATAAAGGTTAGAGTCCTTGTTAAACAGAGATTTAACTAAAGGCTGTAAAGGTTAGAGTCCTTGTTAAACAGAGATTTAACTAAAGGCTGTAAAGGTTAGAGTCCTTGTTGATCACAGATTTAACTAAAGGCTATAAAGGTTAGAGTCCTTGTTAAACAGAGATTTAACTAAAGGCTATAAAGGTTAGAGTCCTTGTTAAACAGAGATTTAACTAAAGGCTAAAGGGTTAGAGTCCCAGTTGACAGAGTTTCAACTAAAGGCAAGTCTCTTGGAGCTCCCTTACTTTGAGGAGACACCATAAGGGTAACTCCTCGTGATGTCTTTCATGTTTTTAACTTCTTTTTATTTCTTTTCTCACTGTCAACGTTTTAATGCCTTTTTTTATGTAATGTTAAAGTTCTCATTTTTATTTTTAAATTTCTTTTTAATTCTCTTTCTCACCGTCTTTTTTAAAAATATCTTTGTTTCTCACTGTTATTCAATGTCACATGCTGTTTTTATTTTTATTATGTAAATCACTTTGAAATGCCTTGCTGCTGAAATGTGCTATACAAATAACATTTGATTGATTGATTGAAATTCAACATTAACTGAATATAAAAGCCGTTTTTTACCTTCTACTAGCTTCTAACATTTAAAATTTAACTAAGTTGCTAAATTATGAACACAAAATCATTTATCATTGTAATAAAAAGATGAGAAGCCATGAACAAACCTTAGCAAACTTGAAAAAGGGTCTAGGGTCTCTTCTGAAATATTCTATATCAAACATTGATTGAGGATCAGGAAGATCAGGGAAATCTACAGCAAGTCGCGCATAAATTCCATCTCTGGAGCGAAAGTCTGGTATTCCACATGAAACGGACACCTAAAAACAAATAGATATTTTTAATAATAACCTTTTAAAGTAGACATTTTTAAAATAAGAACAAATACATACGCCAGCGCCAGTCAGGACTAGGATCCTTTTGCTTTCATGAAGCAGCTTCACCACATCTTCCAGGGTGTTGATATCCTTTCGTTTTCTTCTTTTTGGAGGCTCAGAGATGTTGATGATTATCTGCCATAACGTCATATCATCCAGGTCTGGGGGGAGGATGGTTTCAGGGAGCAGATCCCTCAGAATGGCCCGTGGATCTGTCTCTCTGATGTGCTGCTGGATGTAACTGTACGAACCTGTTAGCAGAAGAAGCATGACAGAAAAGCAAGGTTTTATATCATTCAGATTAGTAATAGACATAAGAACTAGAACTTTATGGTAGGAAGTGACAGTAAAGTTCTCCAAATTACTTATTTGCGGTTGAGGAGTCCAGTCACTGGAGCTTGCATGTGAAGATCTGTCATCTTCCTCATCAATGTGCTCCGGTGTGACAGCAAGACCATTGCGAAGCAGATCATCATGTCCAAGAAATCCTAAACAGAGAGGCAGGGGAAAATGCTGAAACTGACTGGTAAATGCCATAGTTCGATACAATGAAATAACTTAATCTATTACAAAATGGGTCACCTACTGCTACAAAAAGGCAGAGGCATATTAGAATATGCAGTAATATAGTCTTATAATTGATAAAAACTATTATAAATACAATATCTTAAGTGTCCAAATTATGAGAATGAATTACAACGCCTTTATGCAAAGGCAGTGCAGCAGGATGCCTTAAAGAAGGAGGATCACAGATGAATGGTGTACGGAATTTAGTGCTACACCGGCTAACTGAAGCAAAGTTAGTATCCAAGTTTATTGCCATTGAAAAAGTTGTCTAAATCACAAGCGCTGCTGAAAGCTCTCCGTTCTTCTTCAGAAAACCTAATAAAAACAATAAAAATGCCAATATAATACTTAATTAAAAGAAGAAAATAATCACAGTGTCGCTTTAGTACAAATCTAGGTAGCTAGCCGGTGATTTGATTGAGTTGGTAAGCCGACCAGCGTTGCCGTAGAAGGGACGTCCATCGCTCTACATACCGGCACCTTCCTCTGTTGCACCAAAGGCGGTGCTGTCGCCTAATTTCCCAGCTGATTTAAGCGGCTCGCAGACCGGCAGACTCCGTCCATTGTTGTCCCCGCCTCGCGATGCCGGGGCCTGCTCCACCGCCATCATCACCGGCTTCGCTTCCTTCTTCTCCGCTGGCTCGGCACAATTCCCCGCCTCTTCCCGGCTCCCAATGGCCGCCGAAACGCAGGAGATTGTGTCCGTTTCTATGGCTCTAGGTCCGTGGTGGGTCACCGGATTGATTTTTGACCTTTTTGCGAAAGGTTCGTCCATCTCGGAGGTGCCTGAACAAGCCGTTCCGAGAGCGTTCTCTCTGTCCGCCATCTTCAGCCCACAGTCCCGCTGCGCAGCTCCTTCGTCTCGGACAGCTGGCGTCACGTGACTTGCTCTCCGCCAATAAGGACGAGCGGAACGTCCCCATTGTGCGTCGGTGACATTAAACCGCAACAAATTGGTGTCGCGTTCAAGTACTCAAAGAAAAATACGTCAAAACCATAAACGAATCGCTAAAACTGTGCGAAAATGGGACTGAAGCGCAAAATGCGCTTCAGTCCCGATTGAGTTAATATATTTCAATTGATTTCAGTTGCCCGGACATCTAAGCATAAAACTAGTGACAAATACATATTTATCTTAAACGTACTTTTAGCTCAGAGGTTTTTACCGAAACACTTGAATGCAACATACGTCACTCGAGAAAAGGACAGACACGTTTATTCCACTGAAGAGATTTGATTGACATTCTTATCAATTTATCGTCTCTTTAGTGTAAACATTTTTATCAGCAGTGCTATAAAACGTTTGGGGAGAGGCCGAGCTTAGACCAGTCTTTGAAGTAAACAGTTGAAATCTGACGCAGCTGCATGCGGTTGCGATAAAAAGCGATCATAAACGTTTTTTCCAAAACACTCGTAAATGGAGGCTATCTTGGGTCGTAAACCTGAAGACCTGGAGGATTACTACGGGTTGTTGGGTTGTGATGAACTGTCATCGGTAAGTTCCCAGTGGATGATGACTCAAGGCTCGGTCTATTTGCTGCAACATTGCATCTTTGCATGACAAATCAAAACACGTTTCTTTAAATACTAATGCAGAAGCATAGAGTATTGGATGACTATTATTGATAAATAAATTGTTATTTAAAGACTCAGTTTGTTGTTCAACGTGAATTCATGTGAAACCTGTTGCTTCACGACATAAGAATCGGATTTTTCGCAAATCAAATAAACCTTTTACAGATCAAAAACTGGATTTGAAAGACTCCGCTATTAGAAGAGAATAA
Source organism: Poecilia picta (assembly GCA_033032245.1). Classification (NCBI taxonomy): domain Eukaryota; kingdom Metazoa; phylum Chordata; class Actinopteri; order Cyprinodontiformes; family Poeciliidae; genus Poecilia; species Poecilia picta. The sequence continues at coordinate 4,107,352 of CM065367.1, forward strand.
CTTAATCCTGTTTTGGAGAGTCTGCATTTTGTAGTTTTCGAGCTAGAGCTTAAATTCATCATTATAGTATCTGCTCAGAGTCGTGGATCGTGATGCTCTGTGCAGGAACCATTTCTCATAGCAGTCAGTGTTGCAATCAATCTGAAGAGGCCTCTGACTGAAGACCGTTGCTGTGTGATGGTCTGATGATACTAGCAACTCAATTTCCAGGCATCAGAGACAATATTCCACAGTATTATTGAAATGCATCTGAATTATTTTTCTGTTTTTGTGTATGCTTTCTTAAAGACTGAGCAAATTGTGAATGAATACAAGATCAGAGCCTTAGCATGTCACCCAGATAAACACCAGGACAACCCAACAGCAGGTGAATCTCAGATTAACTTCTCTTCAACTGAAGACATCTGTTAATTCAATGGTTTTTCTTGTGATTGTGTGAGATACACCAGTGTTCTGCAACCTTTAGCGCCACATTTACGAGTTTCAAGACACAAAATTCCCTTGTTTATTCAGGCTCTTTGGAAAAAAGACATCTTATAATTTTTGACAAATTATCAACTACAGTAAATAATAAATAATAATTTGATATTTGCATATAGTTTCCAGCCTAATAAGAGAAATAGATATAAATAAAAAAAATTATGGTGCTTTTAGTGTCATTCTGTGTGTGGAAATAAAAATAAATGATTAAATAAATTTAATGAAAAACTGAAAGATACCTAAAACTTGTATTATCACATCTATATATGAAACTTTGTCATTTTAGTTAAAATTTTTAAGGGCTTCCAAGAAATAGCATACGGCACTTTCTTTTTTTATTACTTTTCTTTAACATTCTAGATCAGTGGTTCTTAACCTGGGTTGGATCAAACCCCAGCGGTTCTGTGAGTCGGTCTCAGGGGTTCGGCGGAGCCTCTGAGGTAAAGACTCACTTGTGTAAATTCGTGATGACGCCCGCTTTGCCATCACTACTGCAGAGGATGACGTTACATTGCTTAGCCAATCAGAGGATCACGTTACATTACTTAGCCAATCAGAGGATCACGTTACATTGCTTAGCCAATCAGAGGATCACGTTACATTGCTTAGCCAATCAGAGGATCACGTTACATTGCTTAGCCATGGATTTGAACTTGTGTCTTTATTTACTTCAGCAAAGCTCACAGTTTTTACCAAACTCTGTAGCTTTCGGTTTTCTTCTAAATCTGCTCCTTAGTCGCATCTTTTCAGGGTTGCTACTGCCTCTAGTGGCATGGGGTGGTAACACAACTAATATAATTACACTGCTAAATCAGAATACCACAAAGTCTTTATTATTTATTATTAGTTTTTCATTCTCTTAAGAATGTAGGGCTAATTAAATGATCTAAACCTTAAACTGGTTCCAGTTTCTCTCGATGTCCAACCTGTTGAAACTGTGGCTCATTTTAAATACCTTGGGTCGTTCCTGGACAGTCAGTTCAACTTTGCTGAAAACACTTGACTATATTTTGAAGAACTGTTCTCAGAGACTCTTCCTTTAAGAAGACTTAGTGATCATGGGGTGAAACAACTAGACTCTAGTTGTGTCACCCCTATGTCTTGATTACAAAAACTAATCATTTTATTTATCACTACAGAAGGGTTCAGTGAACACACATATGAATCTGATGGGTTTGGTACCTATAAAAAGGTTAAGAACCACTGGTCTAGATTATTATTAACACGTCATAGACATAATTATTCTAAGTGTTTTATTTCTTCTGATCAGTGGCTGATTTCCAAAAACTGCAAGAAGCCAAAGCGGTTCTGTGCGACGATGCCAAACGGAGAAACTACGACCTGTGGAAAAGAAGTGGGATCAGTATTCCCTTCCAGGAATGGCGGGCCCTGAATGATTCGGTAAAAACGGTACGAAGCGTCTTCGATCTCTGTAGGTTTCCAGGTTTGGCTGCAGCTGCAGTTGACTAACTGATGCAGCTTTTTTTTGTGTGTTTGCAGTCGATGCATTGGGCTGTGAGAACCAAGAAGGAGCCGATGCTGGAGTCCTGCCAACCGGAAGATCCGGCTGCTTCACAGACCGACGAAACATCGAAGAATCCTTCAAATGAAGCAGCGTTATGTAAGTAAATAACATCAGGTTTTCTTTGTTTTATTACTTTAATAAATATATTTAAACTTGTCTGCTAGTCCAAGTGACAGTTAAATACACAAAATAAGAATCATCTTGACCGCCAACTTGTGTGACGAGTGTTTTAATCATATGGACTTTGAATTCAGGTCAATTCTACAACAAAATGTTAAAGCCAGGTTACGTTTTTTGTAAAACTGTGATAATAAACTCTACATTTTGCAAAAATGCAGACATAATTAAATTTTAAATTATGTGAGGATAAAATAAATATGAAAACCAACAAAAAATGAGAAATGTTGAGCATTTTGTGAAGTTAAGCTTTGGTATTAGTTTTACAGATAAGGAAATACTCCATCTTCTAACACTTTGGAATATAATGATTATCAAAGCTTCAAAGCTTTTTTTCTCATTAAAACAACTTTTTTTTTCACAATTTTTAGATGTTCTGGTGAAATTTCTTCTTCATTACTCCAACATAAGCGGTTTTTCCGCATTGTTTTCCCGTTGCGCACCGCACTAAATCATTAATACCTACATCACCAGGTTTCAGTTTGTTTAAGTCATAATAATAAGTCAGTATTTGAATACTTTTTTTTTTTACAAATTCTTTTTTTACTCATACTTGAGTGAATTTTTGGACGGTTACTGAGTAAAAATATGTTGAAGTAGTGCTACTCTTACTCGAGTACAATTTTTTGGATATTGTGCCCACCTGTGATATTAAGTATATTAAGAAATATTATGTGAGGATAAAATAAATATGAAAACCAACAAAAAATAAAAATGAGAAATGTTGAGCATTTTGTGAAGTTAAGCTTTGGTATTAGTTTTACAGGTAAGGAAATACTCCATCTTCTAACACTTTAGAATATAATGATTATCAAAGCTTCAAAGCTTTTGTTCTCATTAAAACAACTTTTTTTTCACAATTTTTAGATGTTCTGGTGAAATTGCTTCTTCATTACTCCAACATTGTTACTTTATACTTGTAATTAAGCAAAAAAAAAAAAAAATCATCATAGCATGGCACTAATATTCCGCCATATAATCCATAAAATGAATGACTGAAATAAAACCCACTTTCTGAAAGTGTTTCTGTCATTTTTTGAAAAGAATTAAAAAAAATCTGAGATTTTATTTTGAAGTCAAATTCGTGTTGTGACCAAGAACCAAGAGTCTTCAGAGAATAAATGTGGATGGTGGAATTTGAAAATATGCACACCGCACCTTTCAGATTTTAATTTGAAAATAATCATGTAATGTTTGAAAACAATGGCTGCTCTTCATTCCATTTCATAGTTAGGTGCTACTTTGTGTCTATCAGACAAAAGCGCAATAAAATACGCAAACATGGAACGATGTTTATCTTCATTTTCACGTCATTGCCTACCTTAAAATAATCTCTCTTTTTTTCCCCAATCAGGCGATTTTTATCATCAGCGTTTCCGTTGGGCCTCTGACTCCCCATCATGTCTGCTGCAGAAGTTCAGAAATTATGAAATATAATTGAATTGGCATTAAAAGCTGGGTCTCGTTGCTCTTTTTAAGTATTTGCTTCCTGCTGTTTCAGGTGTTCAGCTGCTGAAGTTTCTACATTCTTATGAACATGTAGTTTGTGTCTACGGTGTTAAAAATGTGTGGATGTAAATGTTTTTGTTCCAGATGCATAAATATGACATATTTTATGTGCTAAAATCAAAATGTAAATTATTTTTTAATGTTTTGTGTAACTTTTGCAGTTAATGCTGTGAATGTGATACATTTGGTAGATTATGTTTGCTTTTTCTCCATATTTGTCTCATCTTTTAAAGTAAACAGAAATTTGAGCTTTTTGTGCCACCAACTCCTGTTCAAAATGGTTTTGTTTTTCAAACAAACTACATTTTTAATGTGATTTATTATTGGTGTGAATTTTATATTAAATGTTTATGTTTCAGGATTAGAGATTATGCTTGTTTTATATTCTTTAACAGATTTCTCAACAATTATTATTTTTCTAAGGGTATTTCTCACCAAAAAACAGTAGTTTATTAGGATATTATGAAATGCTGAAAGTTTAATGTTTATACCTTTAATAAATGGTCAAAAGACCGAACTTGTAAAGTGCTTCTCCGATCATTTTGGTCACTCAACTTGCTTTAGTCACATTCACCCATTCGCATTGACAAACACATTTATATACTGATACGTACACAAAGAAAAAGTTGAACCAACTTAATTGAATTGCTTCTATAGGTAACAAGCAATTCAATTAAGTTTATGGATGAGAAGTTAGATGTTTAGAATATATTGAATTGGTTAAACTTAATAAATTAAGTTGGATAAAGTTAATTGAATTGCTTGTTACCTATGGAAACAATCCAATTAAGTTGGTTCAACTTTTTAGTGTAAGTTTTGAGTTAAATGAACACGAAAAAGTAAGTTGGAATAGCAAAAGCAAAAGAATTAAGTTAAATTAATGTAAATAAGTCCATAAGATGAACTTAAGCCCCAAAAAACAGTTTTTAAAGTGCATATTTACTGATCAGATCAATATTAAAAATATTAATTTCAGATTAATACTCTCTAAACATTAACGGACACTTGTTTCATGTTGTCTATAGATTTCTCAACAACGATTATTTTTGTGTGTGTATTTGTCATTGTATTGATGTGTAACTGTGACCGGTGGTTATTTGCGTTGCTGTCCAGTTGGGGGCGCTGTGGAGCCCAGAAGCTGCGGTGGTTTTGAGTGTAAAACGTGACGTGAAGTGGCTTTATTGACGCGTTAATTGCTGAGGTTCGGCAGCGGTTCGTGAGGCGGTGTGAAAACACGAGGTTCGGCCGCAGTAAAAAGACTGAGTCTCGCTGTATTGACTCAGGCTGCGCTGCAGCGTCTATTCACAGGCGCGATCCCGCTACTGAGCGGCACGGGGCTTTGGCCTGCTCCGTTCCCGACCTGGGCCGATGCACCCCTCCTTAGGCGACCTGGTGGTCCCGGGCTCCCCCAGGGGCACCATATCGATGCCGGGCTTAGCGCGGACACCCGATCGGCATAGTCCGCTGCAGCTCAGAGCTCCTGGGCTCAAGCGATCCGCCAGCCTCAGCCTCCCGGTAGCTTGGATTACAGGCGCGCGCCACCGCACCCGGCGAAGGCTGCCCGCGCTCAGCGGACTTTTAGCCTTTACTAAGGTGACGTCATGGCGTTCTGCCGCATCGTCATCGCGTTCTGCCGCATCGTCATCGCGTTCTGCCGACGTCTGCTGGATCGCAACAGCCAATCAGTGTACTTGCTTTAACCTATCACAGTGATACGTAGCAGCGTCCGCCATATTGAATGTGGAATATGTGCCAGCATAGACGTAATATATATATTATATATATATTACGAACAATATGGCGTCTATTCTATTTTTTTTTTAAAAATCTTTATTTACAATTTATGTGCTAGTTTGAACAGGATATTAAGAATATTTACTACAAATACACGTCAGACGTATCGGTCAAAGGATTTTAATTCGGTATTTAAAATAACTTAGTAAGATATAAAACCGGAGGGTTTTTGTTGTGGTTGGAACTTGATTTAAAAGCCGTTTTTATTTACCAACTATTTTTGAGTATGATATCAATGATTTACACCAAATAAATTTAAGAAAAATTAAGATGTATTTTCTTTTGTGATTGCATGCAAACTGTTCTGTAAACGTTGAATGTTTTTGATTGAAATAATAAAAATAAGGACGGATCCCACAAAAACCCAAGAAGAAAAAGAAGCTGACGTCATCCTATGCGACACTTAGAGTCCGGTGAGTAAAAATCTGCACCTATCAAAATGTTTTTGTTCTCTAAAACCAAAAATAACTCCTAAGCGTTACGTTATAAAGTTATTGATGGCAGTTTTAGGACTTAATGGCAGCAGGACTGTGATGCAAATGGTTGAAAACACGATTGTAACATTTTTTTGCCGGAGAATCTACAGTGGAAGCTAAGCTACATTAGCCTCCTGGAGGCTAATTGTACCTGTAGATTGTACCTGTATTTAATACGTTTAATTAACCATGGTAGAGTCACATGATAGTATTTATAGTCATGCTTGTTGTTGCTACTTTGTAAAATTGTAGGACTGCTAAAAACATCAGTGCCTCTATAGGCTGTGATGATCTTTAAAGTTTTGTTTATGATCCATGTCTAAATACACTGATTGATCATTTACTTGGATTAAAAACGAACTTGCATCAATACAGGCAAATTTCTTTCTATGTTATTTATTGCTGTTTCCAGCCAGATGAAGAGAAGTAAAGAGCTGAGAACCTGATCTTTGAACAGACAGAGACCATAGAGGTCATAGGTCAGGAGCAGCCTGGGATGTTACTGAGGAGCATCTACTGATGATACCAGAGAACCAGGAAGAGACGGTCATAGTGCTTGATCTGGTTCCTGTTGTCTCATCCTCTCAGTCTGTTCAGAAGAAGGAAAGACCCAGAAGCATCTCCAGCTGCTTCTCCTCCCACTCCGTCATCTGTCCCCCCATAGATCAGCCACATCTGCATTCATGTCACCTGCTGACCATGCCGTCTCCTTAAGTCAGGGTGGCGTAAGTTTTGTTTTCTTTACATTCATCCATTTTCTTACACCCTTGTCCCTAGTGTGGTCTGCAAAAAATAAGCACAGTTGTTTACTCATAAACTTTGTGGCTTTAATTACTGACCAACCAGAATCATTTTCTTTCTTTATATTTGTTTAAAGGTGATTCAACACTTATTATTTAACACTGTGCCTTTTATAATTCATATAAGCTGGAAATTAGATCTGAATATGTCATTTTTCTGTTTTGATTTTTAGACTTTTCTAAGAAACTGAAGCACTACAAGAGATTTTTGTAGTGGTAAAAATGACTGCAGTCAGTTTACCATTTAACACTTAAGAAGTCAAGATAATATTGTGTATTTGGGACAAAACAAGATGTAAGTACTAGCTGGCATTTGGGTGGATGTAGGCAGCGAACATACTTTGGCTACATTACCTCGCTTTAAAGTCAGGTACACATCGTAGAGAGATTTGTGACAGCACAAAAAATCCACATCCTGATTTTATTCTTGTTCTTTTCTAGCAGAAAAATCTGAGATGATACCTGGAAACCTGCAAGTAAATCCTCTCATGTTGCTGTCCTCCAAGTGCCACTTCCTTCAGACAGCAAACAAGTCCTTCCATGATGTTACTTCTTCGTTTTCGTATTACAAAGTATTAATTTCTTTTCTCTTTTTTTACTGCAGTTTGACCATTTTACAATGTTTTCTGTGTAATATTGTTTTTGGCCATTCACTGAAATGAATTTCATGGTTGTAATACATAAGCTTATGTTGGATTGTTTACTGACACATTTTGTCAATGTTAGGTACCAGGCTGGTGGGTCTGCTGGGTTCTGTTTTCAGATCATCCATCAGAGGGCGCCTGCTGTCAGCAGGGTCCTGGAGGGCGTGCCAACAGGTCCTAACCAGACGCACCTGAAGGGAATTGTCATCGTCTGGTGGAGTATATGAGCAGCTGGCTGCCAGCACATCTTCGCCAGAGTGTTTGCCTGAATTGGTACACTGAGCCATCTAGAAACCTCCCTGAGCATTCTTGTTGTGATTTGAGTAGTTTGGAATCTAAAAGAAACTTACCTTTGTGATCCTTCTTTCCAGGACGTTTGTCAGAGCCTCCAGAAAATCCCGAGCCTTCCCCCCCCTCTTTGGAAGGAAACCTCTCGAGGCATCTTGGCAGCCAGCACCACTGCTCCTCCGAGCGTTCTTGGTATACCTGTCCGCCCGCCGGCACTCCACCTCTCCGCCCAGCATCACCTTCAAACAGACCCACCGCCTGGCCTTTTCCCCTCCGCAGTACTAATCCCGACCTCCTCGGGTAAGAGCTTCCGTTCCCGTTCTTGAGTTGATTTTCTTCTCCTTACCTCGTACTCACCTCATCTCTCTCCCTCAGTGAGCGGTTGCTCCGGACCCCCACCCCCTGTGAGGAAGACCATCCCCGATTTATCAGTTGAACTGCGTTTTTGTTTGAGTAAAATAAACCCATTGTCTTTAACACCAGTCTCTCTCCGTGAGTGTTTCTGCATGTGGGCTAAAACCATTAAACCCGACATGACAGTCAAGTTCGGTAAAAGACTAAGTGAGGCTGATTGAGTCACTGCATCACTCAGGTATTGTGCCTGTATTAAGTCTTAAAATTTAGAAAATAATTGTTTGTAGATTTTGTTCAGTAAAAATGACTTTGGGCTCCCCTGCTGTAGATAATACTCTGTTGCCTGCAGCTTCATCTGTTGGTGCTGCAGCTCTGAGGATGATGCTCTGGAGACGTCTTGGACCTTCGTCAGTTAGGGCACAGGACAAACCTTTAAAATTGAACAAAAATAAAAATACAAAATTTAGATGCTTTTACTTTTGGTATGATTATGCATTACTTAAAAACCTACTTTTAATTTTACCTACCGATAACAGGCAGGAAACTCCTGCAGAGTGTCTTCATAGGATGACAGAGATTTCCAAAGATGGTCCATCAACAAGGATCCTCTTTTCCTCTTCCTGTCTCTTTACTATCATGATGTCATCGATTGCCCTCGTTTTTGTGTGAAGACTGACAAGAGTCTGAAATGAATTTATGAAAAGGACAAATCAACTCAGTAAAAGTTTAAATTTGTAAGTTTAGGTTAACACCTGGAGTATCTAGTTACATTATCTGTTAGATATGATTTGCTTTTGGAAATGTCCCAATGCTCTCGGTCAGGACCAGAGGAAGGAAGGATGGAGGAGAGTTACCAATTTGCTGAGTTTTGTTCAATAGATGGGAGGGTGCCTGGAGATTTTACCCTGAGTGCACAAGAGCCAGGACCGGAAATCAAAATTACTTAAGGATGGTTACATATTCTTTCTCCGTCTTCCGTCATGCTTGAAGGAGAGAAGCTCTTTGCCAACCTGTGTTTTATATAAGCGCAGGAGGACGGAGCACCGGCGACAAATGCGCCGCCATTCAGTCTTCACGACGTCTGGGCTGTTTACCTTTTTTTTTCGTTTATACATTTATTTTCTTCAAACCTACACAAGCTGTGAGAGCAGAGAGGGAAACTTCATCAAAGCAGATTTAACGTTTTTGGTTGCAGGATTTATTTAAGGTGCAACTCAAGCTTTCTATCACTTTGGTGGTAGTAAATGTGTTTCTTTTTAGCCCACAGTGACGTTTTCTTTAACCGTATGTTCATTTTCATAATGGGATGCTGATTTATGAACAGTCACCTGTGTATAACTTTTTGATCACACACACATGCACACATATCGTTTTATGTGTGCATGTGTGAAATAAATATTGACGCGAAGGGGTTTCCCTCAGCGTCAATATGTGACGCGAAGGATACCTGCCCAAGCGTCAATATGTGACGAGTTGGGAGTGAGAATGTGTTGGAATATGAATATTCCAACACAAAGAATATTTTCTTTTAGACAGCTTCACCAATTTTTTGGGAAAAAATTGACAAATTCCAGCAAATGTGTGAATCTGTGTATATAAGAAAAACAATATTTTTCTACAAACAAACTGAGATTTACAAATCCTTAGTCTTATTATTTACTTTCTCTGTGTAAATATCTGGTTATCAATAATTCATTCTATGCATAGAATTATAATGACTTGAAAACATTGGGGAAAAAAAGACTAATACGCATCAAGCTCTATGCTTGAAAATGTCAGCTTAATCCTAACAGCCTTACGCATATTACAAATATAGTCTGGTAATCATTAAATCATTTAATTCAAGTAAATGACCAATCAGTGTATTTAGACATGGATCATAATAATAATATGATATGATAATAATAATAAAGACTTTGTGGCATTTTGTAATTATATTAGTTGTGTTACCACCCCACGCCACTAGAGGCAGTAAATGGCCCAAAAAATGCGTCTAGGGAGCAGATTTAGAAGTATCCCGAAAACTACAGAATTTGTTTAAAACTGTGAGCTGCGCTGAAGTAAATAAAAGAGAGAAGTTCAAATACATGCCGACAGTGAAACTTATTCTTAAAAATAAAGATATACAGATTTAAAAAGAAATTCAGCGCCCCCTTCACTGGGCCAGGACCCCTCGACCTCGTTAGTTGCCCTGACTAATGCCTAAAGAAAATACGAGGTAGAAATCTTAACATTTTGAAACCAATTTTATTGAAACCACTGATATTGAAAGACCAACATTTTTGTAATATCTAATAAACTATTTGATCATACATGACCTACTTCAAAACTTTTTAATGGCGAAGAGAACAGGCAATAGCAACACGGACCAACGACATGAACCACATATGCAACATCTACATATGCAGCGAACACATATGCGACATAGACATATGCAACATCTACATGTGCATCATCTACATGCAACATAGACCAACGACATAGACCAACGACACATAGCAACGACACATCTACACATATGACTTCTACTTATTTTTGATACAAATGTAACCCCATATAATTAAACGTATTAAATACAGGTACAATCTACAGGTACAATTAGCCTCCAGGAGGCTAATGTAGCTTAGCTTCCACTGTAGATTCTCCGGCAAAAAATGTTACAATCGTGTCTTCAACCATTCGCATCACAGTCCTGCTGCCATTAAGTCCTCGGTCATTCTCCACCACCTTTGGGGGTGTTTCCCACTTCGATCTCGGGGCTTCCAGTCCATATTCTGCACAGATGTTCCTGTACACTATGCCGCCACCTGGTTATGTCGTTCCATGTACGCTTTCCCTGCCAGCATCTTGCACCCTGCTGTTATGTGCTGGACTGTCTCAGGGGCCTCCTTGCACAACCTACACCTTGGGTCTTGTCTGGTGTGGTAGATCTGAGCCTCTATTGCTCTGGTGTTTAGGGCCTGTTCCTGTGCAGCCAGGATGAGCCTCTGTGCTGTCCTTGAGTCCAGCTTTGTCCAGCCATTGGTAGGATTTCCTGATATCAGCCACTTCAGTTTTTGTCGGTGGTACATCCCATGTAGGGGCTTGTTCTCCCATGATGGAACCTCTAGCCCTCATCCTCTGTTCCCCATTGCCTGAGACATTCGCTGAGCATATCATCCGTTGAGGCTTTGTCCTTGATGTATTTATGGATCTTGGATGTTTCATCCTGGACAGTGGCTCTCACACTCACTAGTCCTCTGCCTCCTTCCTTACAGCTCGTGTTCAGTCTCAGGGTGCTGGATTTGGGGTGGAACCCTCCATGCATGGTTAGTAACTTCCGAGTCTTAACATCCGTGGCCTTTATCTCTTCCATTGGCCAGCTAATTATTCCGGCAGGGTATCTGATTACTGGTAATGCATAGCTGTTTATTGCACGGATCTTGTTCTTGCCATTGAGCTGGCTTCTCAGGACTTGCCTTATTCGTTGGAGGTATTTGGCTGTGGCTCCTTTCCTTGTGACCTCATCGAGGTTGCCATTTGTTTGTGGTATTCCCAGGTACTTGTCGATATATATATATATATATATATATATATATATATCGACAAGTACCATCCGACCACACTTTTCTAGTCCGAATGACATCCCAATGTCAGTGCTGTAGATCCTGGTGGTGTGGATCAGTGAGTCGATTATATATATATATATATATATATATATATATATATATATATATTATATAATATTATATATATATTATACGTATATACTGATGTGTTATAACATTTTTGTTTTATGTTTGTAGCTATTACACTGTGTCGTTGCTCTATTTTTAGTGGGAATGAACCATTTCTTGTTTAAATAGTTTAAATAGATGTTGTTTTAATTATCTTCTTTTTTTGTCACTGCAGAATTCCAAATCTTCAGATGTGGCTACCCTGTAGAGTCACATCTCACTTTCATTGCCCCTACTGTTTTTTAACCATTGACAGAAGGGATAGGTTTGTGAATCATTTAGTGAACCACACAATGACTTTTGACATGGTGTCCAGCTGTGCATTAGCACAGACTCCTGTCCAGCCAGCAGCTACCAACATGCAGGGAAAACAAGCTCCTGTCCGCTCAGAAGACATAATTACATGTGACATATGCAATATTCACTTGAGAAAAAAGAATCTTCGTATTCATTTGAAAAGAAAACACCTGGAAAATGTGGAGCTGATTTCACAAAAACGTCATTTAAGGAGTCGTTACTACTGTGATGGCATACCTGGACACTGCCCTGGATGTCAGTACTGAATGCAAGGAGAATAATAGTTGTTTTCCACAGTCTTTCACACATTTCAATTGTCACACATTGTTCTTTTTTGGTGACATCTTTGTAAATCTGTTCTGCTGACATTTGGATTTGTTCGGTCGTCCTTTAGTTTTTCACAATGTGTTCTTTAAACATTATGTAAATTTTTTAGTGTTCCTTTTGTTGTAGTTCAGTTGATTTATATTATTTAGTTTTTTGGTAGAACTGTTGTTTCCAGGAAAAGTAACATTGTGGCTCTAATATATTAAAGAGAAAGTAGAACCAATAAAGTAGTTGTAAATATATTGTAACAGCATTGTTTAACAATTGGATAACCTTGTTTTAAAAATTTGAAATACAAGCAAAGATAATACCTTTCAGTATTTCATATGTAACGTTTCATATACTTTAATAATGACTGGAAGAAATAAAAATTGTCTTTGCAAACCTCAGTTGTTCATGTTTTAGCAATCAGAATCAACAGTTTTTTTTTTAAATAAAGCAACCAAATACAGAAACATGTTCAGTTAGAAACATACCATAAATACAAAGATTAAAGGTATGCTGAGCGACGGTGGAGACCGGGTGGAGGTGATGGAAACTCAGGTGAGGAGCAGTTGTTCACATCAAGCCGGACTTTATGAAGGGTAATTCAAGAAGATGAGGAGACCGGCGCCTATAGGCTGGAACGGAGGCGCATGATGAGCTGATTGGCTGAATTGAAGAGCGTTAGAATGTACACATCAGCCTGATTTATTTATCTGGTGACTATTCAAAGAAGCTTTTCATACAGAAACAATGATTAAGCCACAGTGGATCATTCTCTTGTCAAATAAACTTTCTAAAACCTACTTTCTCTGAGTGTTTCCAGTTTGAAGCTACATTTAAAGTTTTACAAAAATCCCTCTGGGTTTTGCAACAATTGGATATTTGAGCGCAGTTTGTGAATCAAATGCAACTGGTAGAGTTGATATAGAATTTCTAAATTGAATAGTGGGACACCAGTCCAGTGTCTTTTATCGGATTACTGGTTAAGCTGGAATCCTTACAGGAAAAGTTTCAATGAGACTTTATGGTAAACAATGACAATAGTTGAGCTCACCTGCAACCAAGCATAATAGTTTTTGGAATGGCACTAGTTATATTTTAGATTTAAACTTATTTATTATAAGAGTATGTTTCACTACATCACAATCTATTAATTGAACTACAGCGTTCTTGAAGTATTTGGTATCTGTTTTCTTAATGTAGGATGGACTGGTGATCTGCCCAGGGTCATGCGTGCGTGTATGATAATTAATGGATGGATAAAGGTGTTCCTAAATATTAATTTAATTTATTTTTTAAGCCTTTTGTTTCAGCTAGATCGGGTGACAATAGATAAATACATATACATAATAACTCATTATTGTTGCTTGTTTTAAGTTGTTTATTACTAATGTGATTTTAACATTCAAAAACAATAGTTTTAATTATTTTTTTAAAGGGACATACCACGTTACATTTTTATTTCTATTATTATTATTATTATTTATTATTATTATTATTATTATTATTATTATTATTTAACGCGGCTTGTACAGGAAATAGCGCCACTAGCGCCCCCTTCAGTTCCGGATTGCAATGGTCCCATTTCCATATAAGGTAAGAGGCTGACAGTGGTCCGTCCCGCCCCTTCCTGTTTGCTGCAGCGCGGTGGACTTGGATTTTTACTCACCGGACTCTACATTTATTGACATTTAGATATAAACCAGAGGCTCTAGAGAAGAACTGTATACTATCAAGGGCAAGGGGAACTTGTTCAGAGTCACGCAAAAAAAGAGTAGTATCGTCTGCTAGTTGGCTTATTAGTAAACTCCTGTTTGCTATGTTGATACCTTGTACAGGACTCGCTCTAAGATGGGTTGAAAGTAGTTGACCAGCTAGGAGGAAGAGATAAGGGGAAACAGGACAGCCCTGCCTGATGCCTCGATGCAATTGAAATCTGGGAGAAGTTCCAGATTTTAACTTTATCGCACTATTGCCATTAGCATAAAGAGTTTTAATGGCTTTAATGAAGATGGGACCAAATCCAAATTTTTCGAGAGCTAAAAATAAAAAGTTGTGTTCCACAGAATCAAAGGCTTTTTTGAAGTCAAGAAATAAAATTAAACTATTATCTTCAATTAAATCTGAATAATCTATTATATCAAGGATCAGCCTTATATTGTTGGATATGTGACGTCCTTTCATAAATCCTGACTGACTTTCCTCAATAATATCCTGTAGAGCATTCTTAAGACGTTTGGCCAGCACTAAAGCAAGTATTTTATAATCGTTATTTAACAGACAGATAGGGCGCCAGTTGTCTAAAAGAAGAATGTCTTTTTTTGGCTTAGGAATTAGGGTGGTAAGGCCTTGAGTGAGAGTAGCAGGGAGGGATCCCCTCTCAAAGCTTTCCAGATATACCTGTAGAAGAAAGGGGGCCAGCTGTTTGGAAAATAATTTATAAAATTCTGAACTCAAGCCATCTACTCCTGGAGATTTGTTCATCTTGAGGTGTTTAATAGCATCAAGGATATCAGGTAGAGAGAATGCTTGATCACAAAAAAGTTGATTACTTTCATCAATTTTTTTAAAATTTGGAAGAGCATCAAAGAACTGTGCAGCATATTCACTATTATATGTGGAGCTGTATAATGATCTATAAAAATCTGCACAGAAGGAGGCAATTTCGCCGGGATCATTGCAGATGTTTTCATTAATTTTGAGTTTGTGTATGGTATTAGAATTATAGCGGCTCTTTTCTAATCTAAAGAAGTATGCAGAGTTCTTTTCACCTTCTTCCAACCATCTTTGTCTGGATCTAATGAAGGCCCCTTTTGCTCTCATTTGATACATTTCATCTAAACTGTTCTGTAATTGTGAAAAATAATTTCTCTCCTGATCCGACATTTGATCCACTGATTTCAGGGAAAGCGTCATTAAGTTTGAAATGATAAAATCTTCAGTTTGTTTCTTTTTCCTAGATATTTCCTTACCACATTTTCTTAGATATTTCCCTATTTCAAATTTCATTAGCTCCCAGTTTAACCCAAAAACATTCTCTGTATTTGCTTTGGACCAGTATCTATCTATCAGAGAAGTAAGGTTGCGGATGATATAATCATGCTTCAAAAGCGAGTTATTCAGTTTCCAAAAAGTGAATCTCTTTGCACTGTCTGACTGAAAATGTAGCTTCATGTGTATGGCACAATGATCTGTAAGGGGAGTAGGCAAAATACTACTATTACACATTTCTGATAAATGGTCAGGCACTAGCCATAAGTCGATGCGGGATTGGGATGATCGTTGTTTGTTATGCCATGTATACATTCTTTGGGAGGGGAAGTTCTTTCTCCATATATCCACCAGACTAAGCCGTTCTATAAAGGCATTTAAGTAGCAATTGGCATTATTGGAGCAGTGTGGCGGCCATCTATCAAGTGCGTTATCAGGAGTAACATTAAAGTCCCCTCCTATTAATATGTTAGCACCAGGGTATACATTTAACCAGTGAATTAACCGATTCTCAATATGGGAAAGAAACCTAATATTGGTATTTCTTTCATTATATCCATAAACGTTAATGATGATACATTTTGAAGAGGAAAGAAAACAATCAATTATAATAATTAAGTAGTGTCCTTCATGGTCTGATTCGGTTTTTAATATTGAAAAGTTGGAGTTTGAATTATTTTGAAGAATACAAACACCTCCTGTACGTTCTGAACCATGAGACATCCAAACATTATTGCCCCACTGAGACTTCCATAAAGTCAAGTCAGTAGAAGTAGAGTGACTCTCTTGAAAAAAAACAAAGTCAGTTTTCATTTTTTTAGCAAACAAAAATAAAGCTTTACGTTTGACATCATCACGTAACCCCCTGGCATTAAGGGAAACAAAAGATAAAGACATGAGTGCAAAGTGGAAGAAATAGAGCTGAGCAAATAAAAAAGAAAAAAAAGGCTTTCCCTAACTTACTGAGCAAAACGTTGTGCCATGTGCCGTCAGAACAATATAAGGAGAAATGACTTTAAGCATAATACCAGGGCACAAAGTGCTTCAACATTAGAAAAACTGAGATAATTTTTTTAAAAAAAAAAAACACATGAACCCTGGAAAGTACTGCAACTTAGAAGAAGAATAGATGGAAATCTTATATATAGTAAGAATATTATTGAATAAATCGAAGTGTTATTACTGCGGATTTACTTGTCTAAACTCCTGCAGGCTTGAACAGATGAGCTTCCATTTCACTTAAAGAGTTAAGAGCCTTATAGTATCTCGACATTGGAGGTTTGGGGAAGGGAGATTTCTTTACCCTCAATGAAAGCGCGGCCTCCCACGAAGTAGGCTTTTTTTCCATTCTTTCTAGCATCAGCTACCAATGGCCACAGAAGTTGTCTTTTCTCACGATCGGATTTGCAGAGATCTTCGGTGAAGCGGAGCTTGTTGTCCTGCAGAAATCCTGATGTTTTAGCCGCTTTCCAGACAGCATCTCGCAGTCGGCGGGACAGGAACCTGATGATGATCGGTCTAGGTGCGTTGCGATCCTTCGTCTTGGGACCCAGGCGGTGGGCGACATCTATGAAGGACACCAGCGTGTCCTTTTCCTCAGGAATTGTAGCCTGACATATTTTAATAGCAGCCAGACGAGCGTCTTCATCATCCCTCTCGTTGTGTCCACAGAGCTTCAGGTTCCAGCGCCTGGAATGAGCTTCCATTTCAGAAACTCGGTTCATGAGGTGCTTGGTGCGGGAGTCGGAGTCGGAGACGTTCTTTCTGATTAGATCGATATTTTCTTTCAACTCTTTAACTTCAGCCATGCTGGAGTCAATCTTTTTCTCCAATGTCTCGATCCGGTTCCCCAACTTCAATTCCAGACCATCAGCTCTCTCGTTGATAAGCTTGGAAAGTGTTTCAATGATGTTGTCACCGTTTAACTTGTCAGATTTCCTATCTTTTTTGGGAGCAGGCGAGTCCCGAGGGGTCAGCGGTAGAGGAGGGAAACTTTCTTCTTCAAAGTTGCTCCAGCGTTCAGTATAATCGTGACATCCGTCCATTAATGCATTTGTGTTCTCCGAAGCTAGCTCGTTCTCTAAGCTAACGGCGTGAGCAGCATGTGCTCCCTTACGTTTAGACTTAGACATTCTACTTTGTAAGAGAGACGATAACTCACTTAAACACCTCCTGAATTATAGAATTACACAGTATTCGACACAAAAGGACAGACCACGACAGCAGTATTAGTCCAAAATAACAGCTCGGCACACGAAGTTGCTTAGAAGAGAAGCATATGCAGCGCCATCCGCGCGGTGCTCCGGGACTCTGACGACCTGCTATTTGCTATTAAGGATTGCGCTCTACCCACTATAAGCAACATCCCTATTAAACAGAATGTGGTATATTTAGGAATTACCATTACTAAGAATGACAAAAATAGATGTGTTGAAAACCTTTCTCCAGCTATCTCCAGAACCAGAACCAAGCTGAACCTCTGGCTGCATCGTGATCTGACTCTGAGGGGAAGGACTCTGCTGTCTAAGGCAGAAGGCCTTTCTAGTTTGGTTTATTTGGCATCGCCTCTCTTTGTTGATAACAACATTTGTAAAGAAATTGACCAGTTACTACTCAATTTTATCTGGAAACACAAAATCCATTACATTAAAAAGTCTGTTATCATGAACCCAACTGATATGGGGGGGCTAGATTTTCTAACCTTTTCTACTTTAAATAACACACTCAAGGTCAAATGGATCAAACAATACCTGTCATATCCCTCCTCTTGTTGGAATTTCATTCCCCATTATATATTCTCTCAGTTAGGTGGTCTTGATTTTCTTCTGCTCTGTAATTTTAATCCTGAAAAAATCCCAGTCAAACTGTCCGCTTTCCACAAACAATGTTTGCTGTCTTGGTTACTGATCTACAAGCACAACTATTCTCCTCACAAATGTATAATCTGGCACAATAAGGATATTCTATACAAGAATAAATCTCTGTACTTTGACCACTGGAAAAATAATAATATATTGTATGTAAGGCAACTATTTAATTATCAAGGGTCGTTGTTCAGCTACAGTGAATTTCTGTCTCTCTTTAAGTTTCCTGTAACTGCTAAGGAATTCGCTGTTGTCTTTGATGCCATTCCCTCTGGCCTTATTATGATTATGAAAGGCATCATCAGTCAGAAACCAGTCTCCACCTCATGCAATTTAATGGATACTTCTGTTGCTAAAATTTGTCTGGCACATAATTCCAAAAACAAAGAAATTCGAGCCCTTTTCCAAAAGTTGATCATCTCTCAACCTTGTACTGCTGTTTTTTGGAACAGGCACCAAACTCATGGTCTTATTTGGAAGAAGGTTTGGTCTCTTCCTAACAAATTCTTTGTTACCAACAAGGTTAAAGAAATTTCTTATAAACTTATCCACAGATGTTACCCAACTAAACAATATATGTGTAAATTCAAGAAAGATATTGACACATTGTGCTCTTTCTGTGGTACTCAAACTGAAGACATGTATCATTTGTTTTGGAGCTGTGACTATACCAAAAAACTTTGGGATAATATTATGATCCTTATTGTTTCTATTTCCCCGCAAACTCGTCTCAGTTTTGAATCTATTATCCTTGGCTTTACAGCTTTTGACAAGAAGAACTGGGACTCCTTTTTTGTTATCAACCTTATTTTACTTCTTGCTAAATTTTTTATACATAAAAGCAAGTTTAGCCATAGCAAACCTTTATTCTCCGTCTTTATTAAAGAATTGAATATGTACATCAATCTCATTGAGTCATCTGACAATCTAAAAGCCATTAAAACTGTACATTTGTTACGCAAATTTAATATTCTTTAATTCTCTCTAAACGATTTTCTTGACACTACTTCTCTTTGTTTTTTATTTAAATCCCCCTGGCATATATATATCATTTATTTATTTATTTATTTTTTCTTTTTTTATATATATATATATACATATATGTATATCTTAATGTGCTTTTGTTGTTTTATCTACCTTTTCTTTAATTTTTTGTTTTTCACCTTGCTATTTTGTTATATATATTTTTGCTGTTATCTGTTTGTTCTTTTATGTCGTTGATGTACAATGCTACTGCTTTACAAATAAAGATTTAAAAAAAAAAAAAAAAAAAAAAAAAAAAAAAAAAAAAAAAAACTCACCGGACTCTAAGTGTCGCATAGGATGACGTCAGCTTCTTCTTCTTCTTGGGTTTTTGTGGGATCCGTCCTTATTTTTATTATTTCAATCAAAAACATTCAACGTTTACAGAACAGTTTGCATGCAATCACAAAAGAAAATACATCTTAATTTTTCTTAAATTTATTTGGTGTAAATCATTGATATCATACTCAAAAATAGTTGGTAAATAAAAACGGCTTTTAAATCAAGTTCCAACCACAACAAAAACCCTCGGTTTTATATCTTACTAAGTTATTTTAAATACCGAATTAAAATCCTTTGACCGATACGTCTGACGTGTATTTGTAGTAAATATTCTTAATATCCTGTTCAAACTAGCACATAAATTGTAAATAAAGATTTTTTTAAAAAAAATAGAATAGACGCCATATTGTTCGTAATATAATATAATATATATATTACGTCTATGCTGGCACATATTCCACATTCAATATGGCGGACGCTGCTACGTATCACTGTGATAGGTTAAAGCAAGTACACTGATTGGCTGTTGCGATCCAGCAGACGTCGGCAGAACGCGATGACGATGCGGCAGAACGCGATGACGATGCGGCAGAACGCCATGACGTCACCTTAGTAAAGGCTAAAAGTCCGCTGAGCGCGGGCAGCCTTCGCCGGGTGCGGTGGCGCGCGCCTGTAATCCAAGCTACCGGGAGGCTGAGGCTGGCGGATCGCTTGAGCCCAGGAGCTCTGAGCTGCAGCGGACTATGCCGATCGGGTGTCCGCGCTAAGCCCGGCATCGATATGGTGCCCCTGGGGGAGCCCGGGACCACCAGGTCGCCTAAGGAGGGGTGCATCGGCCCAGGTCGGGAACGGAGCAGGCCAAAGCCCCCGTGCCGCTCAGTAGCGGGATCGCGCCTGTGAATAGACGCTGCAGCGCAGCCTGAGCAATACAGCGAGACTCAGTCTTTTTACTGCGGCCGAACCTCGTGTTTTCACACCGCCTCACGAACCGCTGCCGAACCTCAGCAATTAACGCGTCAATAAAGCCACTTCACGTCACGTTTTACACTCAAAACCACCGCAGCTTCTGGGCTCCACAGCGCCCCCAACTGGACAGCAACGCAAATAACCACCGGTCACAGTTACACATCAATACAATGACAAATACACACACAAAAATAATCGTTGTTGAGAAATCTATAGACAACATGAAACAAGTGTCCGTTAATGTTTAGAGAGTATTAATCTGAAATTAATATTTTTAATATTGATCTGATCAGTAAATATGCACTTTAAAAACTGTTTTTTGGGGCTTAAGTTCATCTTATGGACTTATTTACATTAATTTAACTTAATTCTTTTGCTTTTGCTATTCCAACTTACTTTTTCGTGTTCATTTAACTCAAAACTTACACTAAAAAGTTGAACCAACTTAATTGGATTGTTTCCATAGGTAACAAGCAATTCAATTAACTTTATCCAACTTAATTTATTAAGTTTAACCAATTCAATATATTCTAAACATCTAACTTCTCATCCATAAACTTAATTGAATTGCTTGTTACCTATAGAAGCAATTCAATTAAGTTGGTTCAACTTTTTCTTTGTGTACGTATCAGTATATAAATGTGTTTGTCAATGCGAATGGGTGAATGTGACTAAAGCAAGTTGAGTGACCAAAATGATCGGAGAAGCACTTTACAAGTTCGGTCTTTTGACCATTTATTAAAGGTATAAACATTAAACTTTCAGCATTTCATAATATCCTAATAAACTACTGTTTTTTGGTGAGAAATACCCTTAGAAAAATAATAATTGTTGAGAAATCTGTTAAAGAATATAAAACAAGCATAATCTCTAATCCTGAAACATAAACATTTAATATAAAATTCACACCAATAATAAATCACATTAAAAATGTAGTTTGTTTGAAAAACAAAACCATTTTGAACAGGAGTTGGTGGCACAAAATGCTCAACATTTCTCATTTTTATTTTTTGTTGGTTTTCATATTTATTTTATCCTCACATAATATTTCTTAATATACTTTATATCACAGGTGGGCACAATATCCAAAAAATTGTACTCGAGTAAGAGTAGCACTACTTCAACATATTTTTACTCAGTAACCGTCCAAAAATTCACTCAAGTATGAGTAAAAAAAGAATTTGGTAAAAAAAAAAAAGTATTCAAATACTGACTTATTATTATGACTTAAACAAACTGAAACCTGGTGATGTAGGTATTAATGATTTAGTGCGGTGCGCAACGGGAAAACAATGCGGAAAAACCGCTTATGTTGGAGTAATGAAGAAGAAATTTCACCAGAACATCTAAAAATTGCGAAATAAAAGTTGTTTTAATGAGAAAAAAAGCTTTGAAGCTTTGATAATCATTATATTCTATAATGATTGGCCGAAAGGAGTCGCGAGTGAAAGTTTATCAACCTCCACAAGATGGCAGAAAAGGCACAACGAGCCTTCCTGCTTCTCTTCCGGTGCCTCAGACATGTGCTTCCGGTGTCACCAGGTCCATGCGGTAAACAATCCGAAGCAGAAACATGGATCCTTCTGATAAGTGGACGAATTTGCCTCCTGGGCCGAGTTTGAAGAACCTGACGGACGGAGGGTTCGGGAAGCTGAAGGACAACCAGCACCCCGCGGTCCAGGACCTCACCAAGGCCCACATCGAGTCCTTTAACCAGGCTGTCACCGAGGGACTCGCTCGGGTCGTCCAGGTGGGTCACCCGACATTAAAGACGGAGCTATTTAGCTTAAGATGCTACATTATGTCGATTCGTCACTTTTACATCAAATCATTCTGGGTAAAATTAGAGCAAATTGAAACCCAAGCATCATTTTTTTTTATAAAGTTATTCCAGTTTAAACAAAATTTAAACAAATAAATATTTCTATTTTGCTGGATTCGAGAAAACTTGGTGAGAACATTTTTTTAGTTTTTTTTTTTTTTTTAATTTGTTTATTGTGTTTTAGCATCTAATTTGAGTTGGAAAATGATTTGTTTGGTGACAATAACATGATTTGCTTGTGACCAAAATGATCGGAGAAGCACTTTACAAGTTCGGTCTTTTTACCATTATTTTAAAGGTATAAACATTAAACTTTCAGCATTTCATAATATCCTAATAAACTACTGTTTTTTGGTGAGAAATACCCTTAGAAAAATATCCTAATAAACAGCCCTAATAAACATTAATCTAATTAATGTTTATTAGGGTTGTAGTGATACATTAATCTCACGATATGATACACGATATTCGGCTCAGATACGATATATATTGCGATATTCAGCAAGGGATACAATTCAATATACTTTTACGATTTTCTGAATTATTTCAGAGGGACAGAGTGATTTTGGTGACATTTTGCGACTGTTATAAAGTTGGACTGAATTAATTTACCTGAAAACTGATTAAAAGCTCCAACTACACAATACCTGGTTCTGGTTGGACACAGACTTAAAGTGGACAGCTGGACAAAATGAATCAAAGAAGTGGAGAGAAAACATGTTTCTTTTAGTTGAAACAGTAAAAACTGTAGCTGACATGCATTAGTAAAGTAAATAAAGTGAACCAAGTTCCTGCTCTGAATAGTTTGATACCTTTTTAACCTGAACATCTGAAGGAATCACTCTAAGCCTGATGACCTGGTGAAGCCAGCAGTGAGTGAACAAGGTGACAGTTGGACGTTACGATACTTAAGGATGAATATCGATTTTTTTTTTCCTAGGAAAGAAAATGTCAATATATATCGTGATGTCAATATTATACAGCCCTAATGTTTATTATTTTTAATCACTTATATATTTGTGCGGAATTATTCTGTAAAGTGTACACATTATTAAACTGAATTGATAACTAATTAAATAACCTTTTCCCCACTATTTTAATTTGAGATGCAGCTGTGACAGAAAGTTATAAATGGAGTTGGACGATATGGCTGTAAGATGTATCACAACATTAGCACTTCATATCAATCTATATCAATAATTATTGATTAGTTTTATCCTTTAAATATCTGAGATTTCATCCGGTTTTTACTCCACTCTGTTGTTTTTTTATTTTTAGATGGAGGAGAAACTTGAAACTGCTGCTGTGCCAATTACTCAGCAGGTTGTTGCTAGGCAACCAAAGAGCAAGCGAGTTAGTTGATTCCACCAACCCAGCTTAGCTACCTTTCCTCTGCCTACATCACCCAGAATGCCGTGCAGTTCAGGATTGGCATTCAGTGAATATTGAATATTTTGTAGACGTGTTATACTGATATTACGTCTATCCCGCTATATATTGTTATCAGCTACGAGCCGGTCGTTGTCCATGTTTGATTTGACCCGGTGTTTCCTCTCAGGCCATCCCGCCCCTGGAGTTCATGTTCAAACAGAACAAAGTGACCCTCGCCTTTGTGAAGTTTCCATCCACAACCCAAATGGTCTCCAAGGGCCAGCGTCTGCACCGAGATGAAGGTTTACCCGCAGAGTGCCGAGGCAGGAGGTGCTCCTACAAAGGAAAGCTGGTGTAAGGCCCGTCCCGTCGTGACCGGATCAAAACCGGAGATCCTTTCAATCATTCAGTCAATCAAATTTTATTTGTATGGCAACATTTCAGCAGCAAGGCGTTTCAAAGTGCTTTACCCAATTTAAAATAAAATTTAAAACAGAAGCGGGCAGGAGATTTTGAAAAAAAAAAGATAAAAACATTATTAAAGTAAAAATGTAAAACATTAAAATGTCACATGAGGACTTGCCTTAATGGGGTCTCCTCAAAGTGACAATCAAATTATTGCAACACCACAGTAAGTGTTTAGCAGAGTTGAATCATAAACGATAAAGAGAGATGAAAATCAACAAGATTAAAACATCAGTTAAGAGGAATCATTACAAGATTCAAACTCAGAGTTTTAGCAGTGACATCATACAGATTCAACTCATTTAAGTGACATCATACAAGGATTCAAACCTTCAGAGTTATTAACTCAGAGTTAGTGACATCATACAAGGATTCAAACCGTTAGCAGAGCGACATCATACAAGGATTCAACCCTCAGAGTTTTAGCAGTGACATCATACAAGGATTCAAACCTCAGAGTTTAGCAGTGACATCATACAAGGATTCAACCCTCAGAGTTTTAGCAGTGACATCATACAAGGATTCAAACCCGTTTTAGCAGAGTGACATCATACAAGGATTCAAACCTCAGAGTGAATTCAGTCAGTGATTCATACATCAAGGATTCATAACCTAGAGGTGACATCATACAAGGATTCAACCTCAGAGTTTTAGCAGTGACATCATACAAGGATTCAACCCTCAGAGTTTTAGCAGTGACATCATACAAGGATTCAAACCGTTAGCAGAGTGACATCATACAAGGATTCAACCCTCAGAGTTTTAGCAGAGTGACATCATACAAGGATTCAAACCGTTAGCAGAGTGACATCATACAAGGATCAACCCTCAGAGTTTTAGCAGTGACATCATACAAGGATTCAAACCGTTAGCAGAGCGACATCATACAAGGATTCAACCCTCAGAGTTTTAGCAGTGACATCATACAAGGATTCAAACCTCAGAGTTTTAGCAGGTGACATCATACAAGGATTCAACCCTCAGAGTTTTAGCAGATGACATCATACAAGGATTCAAACCTCAGAGTTTTAGCAGACATCATACAAGGATTCAACCGTTAGCAGTGACATCATACAAGGATTCAACCTCAGAGTTTTAGCAGTGACATCATACAAGGATTCAACCTCAGAGTTTTAGCAGAGTGACATCATACAAGGATTCAAACCCTCAGAGTTTTAGCAGAGTGACATCATACAAGGATTCAAACCTCAGAGTTTTAGCAGAGTGACATCATACAAGGATTCAAACCTCAGAGTTTTAGCAGAGTGACATCATACAAGGATTCAACCCTCAGAGTTTTGAGCAGTGACATCATACAAGGATTCAACACCTCAGAGTTTTAGCAGTGACATCATACAAGGATTCAACCCTCAGAGTTTTAGCAGATGACATCATACAAGGATTCAACCCTCAGAGTTTTAGCAGAGTGACATCATACAAGGATTCAACCCTCAGAGTTTTAGCAGTGACATCATACAAGGATTCAACCTCAGAGTTTTAGCAGAGTGACATCATACAAGGATTCAACCCTCAGAGTTTTAGCAGTGACATCATACAAGGATTCAAACCGTTAGCAGAGCGACATCATACAGGATTCAACCTCAGAGTTTTAGCAGTGACATATACAAGGATTCAAACCGTTAGCAGAGTGACATCATACAAGGATTCAACCCTCAGAGTTTTAGCAGTGACATCATACAAGGATTCAAACCTCAGAGTTTTAGCAGTGACATCATACAAGGATTCAACCCTCAAGAGTTTTAGCAGTGACATCATACAAGGATTCAACCCTCAGAGTTTTAGCAGAGTGACATCATACAAGGATTCAAACCGTTAGCAGAGCGACATCATACAAGGATTCAACCCTCAGAGTTTTAGCAGTGACATCATACAAGGATTCAAACCTCAGAGTTTTAGCAGTGACATCATACAAGGATTCAACCCTCAAGAGTTTTAGCAGTGACATCATACAAGGATTCAACCCTCAGAGTTTTAGCAGAGTGACATCATACAAGGATTCAAACCGTTAGCAGAGCGACATCATACAAGGATTCAACCCTCAGAGTTTTAGCAGTGACATCATACAAGGATTCAAACCTCAGAGTTTTAGCAGAGTGACATCATACAAGGATTCAACCCTCAGAGTTTTAGCAGTGACATCATACAAGGATTCAAACCGTTAGCAGAGCGACATCATACAAGGATTCAAACCTCAGAGTTTTAGCAGTGACATCATACAAGGATTCAACCCTCAGAGTTTTAGCAGTGACATCATACAAGGATTCAAACCTCAGAGTTTTAGCAGTGACATCATACAAGGATTCAAACCTCAGAGTTTTAGCAGTGACATCATACAAGGATTCAAACCGTTAGCAGAGCGACATCATACAAGGATTCAACCCTCAGAGTTTTAGCAGTGACATCATACAAGGATTCAAACCTCAGAGTTTTAGCAGAGCGACATCATACAAGGATTCCACCCTCAGAGTTTTAGCAGTGACATCATACAAGGATTCAAACCGTTAGCAGAGCGACATCATACAAGGATTCAACCCTCAGAGTTTTAGCAGTGACATCATACAAGGATTCAAACCTCAGAGTTTTAGCAGAGTGACATCATACAAGGATTCAAACCTCAGAGTTTTAGCAGTGACATCATACAAGGATTCAACCCTCAGAGTTTTAGCAGAGTGACATCATACAAGGATTCAACCCTCAGAGTTTTAGCAGTGACATCATACAAGGATTCAAACCTCAGAGTTTTAGCAGAGTGACATCATACAAGGATTCAAACCTCAGAGTTTTTTGTCTTACAAGGATTCTCAAACCTAAGACATTAAAACCCTCTATTTAGCCGTAAGCAAATCTAAACAGGTGGGTTTTAATTTAAGATTTAAAGGCACTCAGTGTTTCAGCTGTTTTACAGTTTTCTGGAAGTTTGTTCCAAATTTGTGGTGCGTAGAAACTGAATGCTGCCTTGACCTTTGACCTCCGTTTGACGGCGCCTTGTTGTGTCGTTTTAGGCGGACATCAGCTGGGCGATCAACGGCATCCCGAAAGGAATCATCAAGCAGTCCCTGGGTCAGGTGCCGATCATGGTGAAGTCCAAGCTCTGCAACCTCCACGGCTTGTCGCCTAAGGAGCTCGTAAAGCATCACGAAGAGGCAGAGGTTCGCTACGCCATCCGTGATGTCATCGTCAACCGTGACGGCCAATCAGATTCAAGCTTTAAGCCCCAACGGACGGCCTAAGCGCCGACGATCTGAAATGCATGTAAAAAAAAATTCAAATGCCGGTAGAAGTCGAACCACGTGAGGTCGACCGTTCACATTGGTCGTTTATATACACGTGGCGTACAACAGGAAACTACGTATTCGGTACACATCTTTCGTTTTTTTTGGGTTTTTTTTTTTTAGATCTTTATTGAGAAACAGTAACAGTGCAAACAGCACACGGTGTAAAATGTACAAAAATTCACAAAATCAATTAGACAAGAACAACATTTCTATTGGATAGATGTTATAAACTTGGCTGTATGTGGAAAAACTAACTTCTGCAAAAACTCAAAATACAAGTTTTATGGTTCAGATAACTAATTAAATAACCTTTTCCCCACTATTTTAATTTGAGATGCAGCTGTGACAGAAAGTTTTAAATGGAGTTGGACGATATGGCTGTAAGATGTATCACAACATTAGCACTTCATATCAATCTATATCAATAATTATTGATTAGTTTTATCCTTTAAATATCTGAGATTTCATCCGGTTTTTACTCCACTCTGTTGTTTCTTCTTCAAAAAGCTTCTGTGAAGCTTTTTGTATTGAAAGGTTGGTAAATAAAATTAGGAAATTGTTATATTTGCAATATATTGAAAAACATTACGAACCGAATTTTGTTTTTGTGATTTTTCTTTGCAGTTTTTAGCATTTTATGTTGTTGTTATGGAGTAATAACATATAAATTGTGAAAGACCTGGATTTAAGGATTGTATTGATGTATTGGTTATTGAAATACTCCAAATAATGGCTGTGCAGCATCCAAAAAAGCAAAAAAGAAAATCTCCTGCGAACCTTTATAATTCCAGTCTGGAAAGGGATAAGAGCAAAGGAGTTGTTCCCGCTAATTGTCTTTGACCTGGCAGGAAATGGGAGGTTACTTCATCATGAACGGCATCGAGAAGGTCGTCCGCATGCTGATACAGCAGAGGAGGAACTATCCGGTCGCCATGTCCAGGCCCAAGTGGAAGAGCCGCGGTCAGGGATACACCCAGTACGGTAAGGAGGCAGACAGAGCCACGCGCCTCTAAAAAAAACGAGCGCCGGCCCTTTAAGAACGAGCCCCGCCCCCTGCTGGCAGGTATCGCCATGCACTGCGTGAGGGAGGAGCACTCGGCCATCAACATGAACCTCCATTACCTGGAGAACGGCACCGTGATGCTGAACTTCATCTACCAGAAGGAGCTGTTCTTCCTGCCGCTCGGCTTCGCTCTGAAGGTAACGCACCGGTCCGGTACCGGTACCGGTCCGATACCCGTATCGGTACAGATAAACGTGTGTCTGATGCATGAATGCAGATCTATTCAGTCTGATTCTGTTTATTTTACGCTGTATTTATAATTCCTAATTGCACTTTCATGATGTGTTCAAGAGTTATCACATAACTTGAATCCAGTGCATTTATATTAGGGCCGTAGTGATACAATAATCTCACGATACGATACACGATATTCTGCCCACTATACGATATATATTGCGATATTCAGCAAATGATACAATTCAATACACTTTTGAGATTTTCTGAACGATTTTAGAGGAACAGAGTGATTTTGGTGATATTTTGTGACTGTTATAAAGTTGGACTGAATTAATTTAACTGAAAACTGATTAAAAGCTCCAACTCCACAATACCTGGCTCTGGTTGGACACAGACTTAAAGTGGACAGCTGGACAAAATGAATCAAAGAAGTGGAGAGAAAACATGTTTCTTTTAGTTGAAACAGTCCAAACTGTAGCTGACATGCATTAGTAAAGTAAATAAAGTGAACCAAGTTACTGCTCTGAATAGTTTGATACCTTTTTAACCTGAACATCTGAAGGAATCACTCTAAGCCTGATGACCTGGTGAAGCAAGCAGTGAGTGAACAAGGTGACAGTTGGACGTTACGATACTTGAGGATGAATATCGATTTTTTTCTAGGAAAATAAAATATCGATATATATTGTGATATTGATATTATTATACAGCCCTAATTCATATGATGGTGCAAAAAAAACCAACCTATTTTTTTTTTAATTTTTTTTAGATTAATTTCAGTAATTTAATAGAAAAACCTGGACATTCATGAGCTCCGAAAGTAGAAACTTTGCTCCGAAAAACAAAGAAACTTTGGGATTAGTCTCAAAAATGTTCTAGAATACTAGAAACTGATTTTAAGTTTGTACTTTTGTTTGCCTCTCGTTGCTCAGGCCCTGGTGGACTTCACAGATTTCCAGATCTACCAGGAGCTGATCAAAGGCAGCGAGGACAACTCCTTCTATAAGACCTGCGTGTCAGAAATGCTGCGCATGGTGTCGGAGGAGGGCTGCACCACCCGCAGCAAGGTGCTCGACTACCTGGGCGAGCGCTTCCGCGTCAAGCTGAGCTTACCGGAGTGGTACACCAACGAGCAATGCGCTAACTTCCTGCTAAAGTGAGCATTTATTATAAAAGAACCTCTTTAAAAAGTTTTCATTATTGTAAATTTAAGTAGAGACGTGCCAATCAGGTTTTATCCTGCCGATACAGATCACATCATTATTTTTTTATCATAAACACTACAGTTACATTATGTGGATAAAGGAACCATGAATTCACCTTAATTTAGACAAAAACTTGTTTTTAATAACTTTTCCAAGAAGAAAACTAAACAAAACAGGCATTGTGCAAATTGAACTGCTATCAGTAATACTATCTTTAACAGACTGATAACATATCAAGGTTGTGAAGAAGCTAAATAATGCAAAAAATAAAACCTCTCAACATTGCCAAAAGATTCAAGTATAAAACTTAACATTCAAAGGCAAAAACAGGATCCATTACAATAAACAATCCAGAGTTACTGAATGAAAACTTCCTGTTAGCATAGCGGCTAGCTGGTTACTGCTAGTTCTGATTGGCTGTTTCTGACTGAGCGGAGTAACAGGGAGGAGATCGATTATTATTAGAGATTATCTGTCTCATGTCAGGACAGAGAAAGTTTTAATACGTATGTAAAATGTATTTTTTAAGTTAGATGCTGCAGCTTTAAACAGGTTCGGTGTGAGTCTCTACCAGGTGGAGCAGAAGCGGCTCCGTGTCAAATATGACTAAATATTAAATATTACTACCTGTAGCGGAGCAGCGGTTCAACAGCAGAACCAGCGTCTTACATCGCAGCTCCAAGACTTAAATCATTTTCCAGGTTATTAGTTTATCTTTCTGACCGTCATGCTAATCCGGGTGAGTGTTTGTAGCTGTGCTGCTTTACCTGCTGTCTGATCCTCCATGTCTTTTTACTGCACTGAGCCTCGATGTAGCCAAACTCCGTCATTGTTTTTATGTCTATTAGCTTCGTTGTGTTGATGCATTTTGACCTGCTTCAATTTTCCGCCGCAACACGCAAACGTCCTCATTCACTCAGTGGTAATAGTTACACATCGCTTAGGATTTGTTGCTGCGCGTTTGCGCAGTGAAGGAAAGACGAGACCAGCTGGACAGACAGGCTGAGAAATGAGATGCAGGTGATCGGTATCGTTAACAGAGCCAATGATCGCCGATCAAGCACTTTTTCACAAAAATCGTCCCGATTGTGATCGGTGGCCAATCGATCGGCTCACCTCTAATAGCCCAGTTTATCAGATGATACTTTTGGTATTTTAAAGCTGTAGAGGTGCAGCATCGAGTCATGTGTCTCAGTTCCCGGCTCGGTGTCGTCAACTCCCTGGGAAGAGCAGGAAATAAAAATGATGGTGAAACTCTGCGTTTTGTGTGCAGCGAATGCCTCTGCGTCCATCTGAAGTCGGACCTGGAGAAGTTCTACCTGCTGTGCTTCTCGACCCGGAAGCTCTTCACCTTCGCCAAGCAGGAGTGCATGGAGGAGAACCCAGACAGCCTGATGTGCCAGGAGGTTCTGACTCCGGGTCAGCTCTACCTCATGTTCCTGAAGGTCAGACCCGCACAAACGCCCTTATTTGGGTTCTTCCTGTCTGCTCTGTATCCTTCCCTCTTTCCTTCATCTCTCCTTTCCTTCTGTGTTACCTTGTTTGTCTCCTTCATTTCTATTTTGATTCCTTCCTTTCCTGTTTTTACATCCTTGCTTCCTTCCTCCATCCCTTTTATTCCCTTCCTTCCTGTCTTTTGTCCTTCATTCCTCCTTTCATTCTTTTGTGCATTTGTTCCTTTCCTCATTCCTTCCTTCCTTCCCCCTCTTCTTCCTTCTAGGGCTGTAGTGATACAATAATCTCGCGATACGATACATGATATTCTGCCCACGATATGATATATATTGCGATATTCAGCAAACGATACAATTCAATACAGTTTTGTGATTTTCTGAAAGATTTTAGAGGGACAGAGTGATTTTGTTGACATTTTGTGACTGTTATAAAGTTGGATTGAATTAATTTAACTGAAAACTGATTTAAAGCACCAACTACACAATACCTGGTTCTGGTTGGACACAGACTTAAAGTGGACAGCTGGACAAAATGAATCAAAGAAGTGGAGAGAAAACATGTTTCTTTTAGTTGAAACAGTCCAAACTGTAGCTGACATGCATTAGTAAAGTAAATAAAGTGAACCAAGTTCCTGCTCTGAATAGTTTGATACCTTTTTAACCTGAACATCTGATGGAATCACTCTAAGCCTGATGACCTGGTGAAGCCAGCAGTGAGTGAACAAGGTGATAGTTGGACGTTACGATACTTAAGGATGAATATCGATTTTTTTCTAGGAAAGAAAATAGCGATATATATCGCGATATCGATATTATTGTACAGCCTTACCTCCTTCCTTTCTGGTGTCCTTTCTGTCTTCTTTCCGTTACCTTCTCGTGTCCTTTCTTCACCTGTTTTCTTTCCTTTGAAAATAAACAACCCGTCTGAATCTCGTCTTCGTTGAGGTTTCATTTAACACCGTTGAATCTCACGCAGGAGAAGCTAACGGCGTGGCTAACGTCGGTGAAATTTTCCTTCGATAAGCGAGGAACCAAGCTGACTGGCGAACTGAGCACCGAGAATGTGATGAAGTTGTTGAGCACGGGGTCGGATCTAACCAAACCGTTTGAATATCTGCTGGCCACCGGGAACCTGCACTCCAAAACCGGTACGCACAACGACAACAACTTAACTTAAAGAAACTATCTTAATGTTTGGAAGAGGATGAGAAGATAATTTACAGTTTAGCTGCCACCGCTGAAAAGAGAAGGTTGTGGTTCTATTCTTTGCGTGTTTTGGACCGGTTGAAACAAAGAAACATGTTTGCACAAAATTTGACCATTTTTGTGAATTGATCGTTTTTAATTTGATTAAACTTAATCTATATAGTATGCAAACATTTGGTTACACTGCAAAAAGTCCCCTTTCAAAAACACGGGAAAAAAAGTACAAAAATAGGGTATAATTTTCTTAAAATAAGAAAATTTATCTGCCAACAGAACAAGACAATTTATCTTGTCTAGATTTTCTAAAACAAGAAAAAATATCTAACCAAGTTGAACCTACAAATATCTTTAATATTATTTATTACAAGTAAATAATATTAAAATTAGTGTACTTTAGCTTATATATAAGCTAAATTTTAGCTTTATCTTATATATAAGCTAAAGTTAGCCAAAATGTTAATGTTAGCTTAAATGCTACCATAACTCACATGTTGACTTGCACAGATTTACTTCATTTAGATTAGTTTTCTATCAAATTATCTAAAAGTTATAATGTTATCTTAAGTTCTGCTGCCATTGCTATCAGGGCTATCACTATCATGTTGACTAACACTGACTTTGTCTATCTAGTAATGAATTTATGCAAACATTCATTTATAAGGTAAAATGCTAATGCTAGCTTAAGTGCTACATTACTATGTGGGCTATCATTAACATGTTTGCTAACATTTAGCATGCTAAGCTTAGTTTTATATCAAAATTGGCTAAAATGCTAATGTTAGCTCAATGTTGCTACTAACATTGACTTACTCCATTTAGTTTACAAACATTTGTTTATAAGCTAAAATGCTATAATTAAATCTGACTCGTTGTGATTTAAGATTTTGATACATTAATAGCTAAAGTAAAGATCATTTTTAAATCTAAGAGGTCATCTGAAATGGCATCAGTGGAAAGCTCTTCCTGTGGGGTCAAAGGTCGTGTCGTCCTCCAGGTCTCGGCATCCTGCAGAACACGGGCTTGTGCGTCGTGGCCGACAAGCTGAACTTCATCCGCTACCTGTCGCACTTCCGCTGCGTCCACAGAGGAGCCGCCTTCGCCAAGATGAGGACGACGTCGGTCAGGAAGCTGCTGCCAGAGTCCTGGGGCTTCCTGTGTCCGGTCCACACGCCGGACGGCGAGCCCTGCGGCCTCATGAACCACATGACGGCGAGCTGCGAGGTCGTCACCGCCACCGCCTTCACCACCGCGCTGCCGGCGCTGCTCTGCTCGCTGGGTGAGGAACACGCGCCACCGGGCTTCTGTTGCTTTTCCTTTCTGTCTGTTTCTTTCTTTTTTCTGGTTAATTTTTCTCTTGTCGTCTTTTTTTTTTCTTATTTCTCCTTCTCCTTCCTCGCAGGTGTCACCCCAGTGGACGGCTCTCCGGGTCAGGCCTTCTCTGACTGCTACCCGGTGGTTCTGGATGGCTCCGTTGTCGGTTGGGTCGAAGCTGATTTGGCTCCCTCCGTTGCCGACGCGCTGCGCCGTTTTAAGGTGACTTGGGTGAATATGGGTCCGTTCACGCTGCAGCCTGAAGTGACTCAAAACATTTTTTGACAGTACCGTATTTTCCGCACTATAAGGCGCACCGGATTATAAGGCGCACCTTCAATGAACGGCCTATTTTAAAACTTTTTCCATATATAAGGCGCACCGCACTATAAGGCGCATAGAATAGACGCCACAGTTATGTTGCCACCCGTCCGGTATTGAACGGGACATGATTTGCTCCGTTCACTACAAATATGGATGTCTAATATTAAAAATTGGTCCTGAGTCCTATATATAGCATCTGCACTAGTCATTGTTTCACTCACGGTTTTGGTGTTGCGATATTGTGCCCAACTGCTTTCTGGTTAGCACAGACCAACCGACACGCTGCCGCCGCAGCCTCTGTCTCTCTTCCCCCCACGGCTTTAAATGTATAGCTGCTGGTCGCTTGGTAACTCTAGCCGAAGCTCCCGGATAAATGTCTAAAGATACTTTGTTGACATAAAGAATGTCAACAAAACAGTCCGATTCCGGTCGCCAGGAAAACCTGGAGAGCGACTGGAATGGGGCGTCTGGACGATGGTCACCCGTCTCCGTTCGCGCACAGCATGTTGGTGGAGAACGTGATGCTAGATGACCTGCAGACGACCTGATTATCAGGTCGGTAGGTAGATACATAGACATGTCTATGGGTAGATAGGTCAGTCAAACTTTATTAACAAACCAGTTTTTTTTGACAATTATCCCAGCATGCACTGCGCGCTTCTTCTACGGGGAAAATGAAGTCGGCAGCTGCTTACCGTAGTTGCTAGACCTGTTGTGGCTAAATATTGGTCCATATATTAGGCGCACTGGATTATAAGGTGCACTGTCGGCTTTTGAGGAATTTAAGGTTTTTAGGTGCCTTATA
Organism: Poecilia picta; assembly: GCA_033032245.1. Lineage (NCBI taxonomy): Eukaryota > Metazoa > Chordata > Actinopteri > Cyprinodontiformes > Poeciliidae > Poecilia > Poecilia picta. The sequence goes on from CM065367.1 coordinate 4,142,349, forward strand.
GTGCGGAAAATACAGTAAGTTAATGTTTATGGTGTCTGAAAAATGAACCGTTTCAAAAACCTTCCAAACGCAACGTCACAAATCGGCAAACGCCAGCCCGTTACCTAGCAACCGCAGCCAAGCCCGGCCGGTGATCTAGTATCCCGGCAGAGTTCCAGAACATTTGGTCAGCTGGTTTTACTGCTGCATTAGCTGTTTAGGGCTGTTTTAGTGTTTTGCTTTTGACCTAACATCCAGAAACCACTTGCTGAGTTCCTGTTGGTTGTGCAGGAGGCACCACTTCTGCTTTTCAAAGAGTTTGTATAATTGTGCATCTATTTCAAGCTATTTTCACATGTGAGTGTTACACACTTCTGCGTTCACACTGCAGCCTGAAGTGACCCAATTCCGATTTTTTTGCCGGGGCCGTTCACACTGCCAGTAAATGGACCTGTATGTGTTCTGCAGTGTGAACGGGCAAACGGCCTGAAAGTGTCCCGCATGCGCAGTAGAGGGCGCCATAGCGTCAGGTTCTCAGTGATCTGCCAACCGCCATAAAAAGAAGAAGAAGAGCTCAGGGTTTGAGGAAGTAAACATGGAGGCTAACGGTGGAGCTTAGCTACATATTTGAAGTTGTTGTCCAACCGGAGCAACATATTAACAACTTAATCCTCATATAGTCCGTCATGGTTGTTGTTTTTTCTTCCTACTTGTGTATCAGGACTCAGAATAGGGAGATTTGTTGAGAATCAGTGACGTTCAGTTCAGATGAATGAGACCTGGACGTTCTGGTCGCATTTGAATCGGATACGTATCGGATATAGATCACATTCTAAAAGAATCCGACCTGAGCTGTTCACACTGCCATGAAAAGATCAGATACAGGTCGCATTACGTCAAAACAATCGGAACTGGGTCACTTCAGGCTGCAGTGTGAACGCACAGTATTTCTCGTCCTCCTGGTCGTTTTTCCCGGGTAAGCTTGACCTCTGACCTCTTCCTTCAGGTTCTGGGACAGAAGAAAGTCCCTCCCTGGACTGAGATCGTCCTGGTTCCTAAAACCGGGAAGCCCAGTTTGTATCCGGGCCTGTTCCTCTTCACTACGCTGTGCCGCATGATGCGCCCCGTCCAGAATTTGGCTCTTGGGAAGCAAGAGCTGATTGGCACGTTTGAACAGGTAACCTATGCCTCATTAGCACATCTTCAAACTGCTTTTGGGGAACCAGCAGCGCTAACCCAGCTGGACGCTGTTGGCCCGCAGCTTTACCTCAACGTGGGGATCCTGGAGGCGGAGTTGGAGCCGGGTGTCACCTCCCACCAGGAGCTGTTCCCCACAGCATGCTCAGCGTGGTGGCCAACTTCATCCCCTACTCCGACCACAACCAGAGCCCCAGGAACATGTACCAGTGCCAGATGGGTAAGTCGGCCACACCGGGGGGGTCCAAGCTGTGGGTCGGGCTCCACTTGTGGGCCCTTTGGTTGATTTTCTGTGACCACAGACGGATGAGATCTTCCGTGACGAGTTTTTATGTTCTTATTAAACGGAAAATGTCAAGTACAACACAGCATGTTTTTCTTTAGCTAGCCTTTTTCTGTGTTTTATAGTAAGTCGTGTCACAAGCAACCAGCAAGATTTTACTGGAAAACAGACGTTGTAATTTCAGGGTTTCCCCCAGTGTATTATAAGCCTGGCGGCCCGCCATGCTTTGCTAGCCCCGCCGCCAGGCTTAGCGTTGCGCCGTTTCAGCTGTTTGGGATTCCCCTCGGTAATTTCTCCTCAGAAAGCAGGCGGAGAATCCGAGCTTTCCAATTGGCTGGCTGTCACATTCAGCGTTAATCTCCCAGCCGGGGGAAAACCCCTGATTGAATCGCAACCCTGTGGCGTCTATGAGAAAACATGTTTCTTTAAGTTGAAAGAGTCCAAACTGTAGCTGACATGCATTAGTAAAGTAAATAAAGTGAACCAAGTTCCTGCTCTGAATAGTTTGATACCTTTTAAACCTGAACATCTGAAGGAATCACTCTAAGCCTGATGACCTGGTGAAGCAAGCAGGGAGGGAACAAGGTGACAGTTGGACGTTACGATACTTAAGAATGAATATCGATTTTTTTTTTTTTAGCAAAGAAAATATCGATATATATCATAAAATCGATATTATTACACAGCCCTAATATTGACCGTTATTGATTGTGTATATTGTGATTCACAGCCACAGAGTTAGATAGTTGTTACTTTTATTTTTACCACAAAATATTATGACAAAACTTTTAAGTCCATCCCTAATTTCAAGCCACAACAATCCTAAATAAACCATCCTGGAGGAACTGCACAGCGTTGAGGAATCGTGTTAATCGGCTGTTTTCCACTGCAGGGAAGCAGACGATGGGATTCCCGCTGCACTCCTTCACGGATCGCTCCGACAACAAGCTGTACCGGCTCCAGACGCCGCAGAGCGCTCTGGTCCGGCCCTACATGTACGACCACTACAACCTGGACAACTACCCGAGCGGCACCAACGCCGTCGTCGCCGTCATCTCCTACACAGGCTACGACATGGAGGACGCCATGGTGAGCGCCGGTTAACGCTCTGGTTTCTGGAGCAGTCGTTATCAAACTGTGGTCCCCGGGCGCCCTCTTGTGTTCTGTGAGGAACTGCATGTAAACAACCATTTATTTTCCGTGATGTCAGCTGAAAGTGCGACTTGCACCGCTAGCTTACCAAAGTATTGTGTTTAGAAGTAATAATGGGTAAAAGGCTGAAAGCCAGGTCAGAGAAAGTGAAGATACAGCTGGAAAGAAAATGTCAGGAATACTTATGAAAGGAGGAAGCTAAGTTAAACTTCCTAAGAGTATGAACCTTACCAAGCTCCGTCCAGAAACGCCCCTCTGAAGTCCCACGTGACCATGTGTCTCACAAACAAAGCCTCACGGCGCTTAGCTTCTAGGTAAACATGGGGCCTTTTATTTCCACTGACTCTCTGCAGAGTATTTGTGAGTCGATTAGTTTAGCATTTCTGCCGGATTTTCACAAAATATCAGCCACGACATGAACAGGGGAACCAACAAGTTCATGTCATCTTTTTTGGACGACATCAAGGTGTTTGAGCCACGATGCCTCCAACATTATGGCTTCACAGCTAAATGCTAGCGGTCAATGAGGAACACAGCAGATCCTCAGACCCTCAGCATAAATATAGACAAGATCACTGACGCCTATTGTTCTTGCAAGGCTGGGTAAGTCGAACATTCATGGTTTTGAGGGTTCGAATGTGCCTAGGACTTATACACGGTACTCAGTGGCTAACACGATTAGCATGACTAACACGATTAGCATGGCTAACACGATTACAGTTTAGTAAAAAGCCTTTTCAGGTAAAATAAAATCTTTAATGTATGTCGGATACGGTACACATTGCATATTGATCTGTTCAGCTAACGTAAGGCTGTAACAGACAGGATTCAAGGTGTAGAAGTTGTATCGGTGCTGTCATTATGCTGTACTTGGCTAAAACATTTTCATAATGGATGTGTTTATTATTGACTTTATTTTTTTCATTCACCAAACACAAAGAAAGCAAAGCAATAATACTTACACCAGCAGACAATCCTTTGTTCTTATTGATCCTACGATGGTTGAGCTGCTAATGCGTCGTGAACAAGCTTTGATCCAAGCAAGACTTTCCGTTTCAGATTTTGGAAATCTGTGAATTTTAGTTCCACAAACATGTTCAGGATACCTGACATCGCCTGTACAGATTCCCCACTGACGGTGGAGAACCATTCTTTTTGAGTCCTGATGCAAAATCTTTCTGTCGATCTGCTAGTCCACAATGTACATTAGCATGTATTTACTACTGTAGCTTGTGTTTGTGAGACGGTTAAGCACATGGTAGCTGCACTGTGACGTGAAATGGCCATCAGCCAATGAAACGCGGCCGCTGTGGTAAGGTCCATGGATGTGTCGTTCACGAACGATTAGATGCGTTTTGATCGGCTCCAAGCCGTGAACGAGTCTTAGTGAGAACTGTTCTTTATTTTTACGTCTTTGTTTGCTTATAACGCTCCTGTTATTTTTATTTAATTTAAATGAGTTAATTGATAGAAGTGGGGGTGTTATTGTTATATTTAATGGTGCAGAAGAGGGTTTTTGTTCTTTTATTGTGATTCTAAATTACAAATAGCCGTAAAATGTTATTAATACAACATTTGGTATTGAACAGCTTCTTTTTTATTTCTATGTATTTGACATCATTGGAAACCGTAGACTCCACACTTTCAGAATCTATAAATAAGTCAAAATGATTTGTAGATTTGTTAAACTGATTTAAAGGCTCATCTTCTGTTATATATATCAACATGTAGTAGTTTCATGTCAGGTGGTCCGTGTTTATTCGCTAAATGGGTTAATCAGCCTGAAAAGGTTTGAGAATCGTTGGCTGAGGGATGAAACGCTTCTCGATGTCGTCAGATCGTGAACAAGTCGTCGTGGGAGAGAGGCTTCGCTCACGGGAGCATCTACAAGACGGAGTTGGTGGACCTGGCGGAGAAGGTGAAGGGGGAGGACGGCGTCGTGTTCGGGGCCAAGCCGGGCGACCCGAAGGTCAACGGGAAGCTGGATGTGGACGGGCTGCCTCCCATCGGGTCGGTGATTCAGTACGGAGACCCGTTCTACAGCTACATCAACCTGAACACGGGACAAAGCCACGTCAGCTTCTACAGGTCACAAACTTCACTGTTTAAAATCTTTTATTCAACTGTCACCATAATGTGACGGTTTAGTAAGAGACGGAAGATTTGTCTCCTTTTTTTTTTTTTTTTTTTTGGTCGATTACGAACACATAATCGACCAAAAAGCAATCGCTGGTTCGCCTATAAACTTCTGTCTCGGTTCAGTTCCTTCAAAAGCAGGAAGTGGACTACAGCACAGGGCATTCTGGGTAAATACAACCATAACAAATGAGCCAGTTGAGCACCAGCAGGAGAAATAACTTGTTCTTTTTTTTACCAAAGAGAAAAGAGAAATCCTACAGCTGCTGAATTTGACGCTGCTCCATTTTTTTCTCCAGAAATGTGTGTTGTTTTCTTCAGTAGTTCCTGGCGCAGCGCCCCCACAGGCGAGGAGGGGAACAGGTTTTTGGGTTTCGTTCATTTGACTCAGTGCAGGGGGAAGAGAACCGGGGTTGGATAGTTACTAGTTACATTTACTCCATTACATAAACTAGAGTGACCTTTTTGGAAAAAAAACATTTCTACAACTCTGTACTTTTTACTGGAGTAATTTTATGAAGTATTTCTACTCTTATGTCAGGAAAACCTGGATTTTCTACCCACTGAATGAAAAACATGTTTTCACAAGAGATTGTTTTTTTTTTTACCAAATACGTTTTCAGTCCTACTTGAGTTATTTCTTTAACTTCTACTTTAGTAAAGATATGTTGAAGTAGAGCTGCTCTGAATCTCACGATACGATACACAATATTCTGCCCACGATGCGATATATATTGTGATATTCAGCAAGCGATACAATTCTATAGACTTTTGCGATTTTCTGAAAGATTTCAGAGGGACAGAGTGATTTTGGTGACATTTTGTGACTGTTATAAAGTTGGATTGAATTAATTTAACTGAAAACTGACTAAATGCACCAACTACACAATACGTGGCTCTGGTTGAACACAGACTTAAAGTGGACAGCTGGACAAAATGAATCAAAGAAGTGGAGAGAAAACATGTTTCTTTTAGTTGAAACAGTCCAAACTGTAGCTGACATGCATTAGTAAAGTAAATAAAGTGAACCAAGTTCCTGCTCTGAATAGTTTGATACCTTTTTAACCTGAACATCTGAAGGAATCACTCTAAGCCTGATGACCTGGTGAAGCAAGCAGTGAGTGAACAAGGTGACAGTTGGACGTTACGATACTTAAGGATGAATATCGATTTTTTTCTAGGGAAGAAAATATTGATATATATCGCGATATTGATATTATTATACAGCCCTACTCTGAAGAGAACCACAGCAGTTGAAATGTACCAAATGTTTTAATTTTCCGGGCCATCAGATGTGAAAACACCACTAACTGCATGTTTCGTGTCTGTAGGAGCCAAGAGGCTTGTGTCGTCGACAACATCAAGATCTGCAGCAACGACACGGGATCGGGTCGCTTCAAACGCGTCTGCATCACCGTCCGGGTGCCGCGAAACCCGATGATCGGCGACAAGTTCGCCAGCCGCCACGGCCAGAAGGGCATCCTGAGCCGCCTGTGGCCGGCCGAGGACATGCCGTTCACGGAGAGCGGCATGAGCCCGGACATCCTCTTCAACCCGCACGGCTTCCCGTCCCGCATGACCATCGGGATGCTGATCGAGAGCATGGCCGGGAAGTCGGCCGCGCTGCACGGCCTGAGCCACGACGCCACGCCGTTCACCTTCTCCGAGCAGAACGCTGCGCTGGAGTACTTCGGGGAGATGCTGCGCGCCGGCGGCTACAACTACTACGGCACGGAGCGGCTCTACAGCGGGCTGAGCGGCCAGGAGCTGGAGGCCGACATCTTCATCGGCGTCGTGTACTACCAGCGGCTCCGCCACATGGTGTCCGACAAGTTCCAGGTGCGCACGACGGGCGCGCGGGACAAGGTGACCAACCAGCCGCTGGGAGGAAGGAACGTCCAGGGGGGGATTCGGTTCGGGGAGATGGAGCGGGACGCGCTGCTGGCCCACGGCTCGTCCTTCCTGCTGCAGGACCGGCTGTTCAACTGCTCGGACCGCTCCGTGGCGCAGGTGTGCGTGGACTGCGGCAGCCTGCTGTCGCCGCTGCTGGAGAAGCCGCCGCCGTCGTGGTCCGCCATGCGCCACCGGAAGACGGTGTGCAGTTTGTGCGGGAAGAGCGACTCCGTGGACTCCGTGTCTGTCCCGTACGTTTTCCGTTACTTCGTGGCCGAGCTGGCAGCGATGAACATCAAAGTGAAACTGGATGTGAAGTGAAAGGAAGGATCAAAGCCTCTGTTTTGAATGTTAAAGTTTGAATGTTTTGAGCCTTAAATAAAAGGTTTTTAACCGTCACCGGTTTTATTACATAATGGTTTTAGTGGCTGTTGAGCTGAAGATTTCAAACTATACAAATGAAATATCTAGCTTGCTAACAAGTCCAAATCAGTAAGATAATTTAGTCAGAACAGACATTTATTTACTTGAAAAACCAAACATTTAGCTTGCTAACTAAATATTTAGTTTTAGTGGCTGTGGACAGGAGCAGCAAGTTGAGCTGAAGATTTCAAACTATACAAACTATTTAGTTTACAAATGAAATATTTAGCTTGCTAACAAGTCCAAAACAGTAAGATGGTTTAGTCAGAACAGAAATTTATTTAGTTGAAAAAAACATTTAGCTTGCTAACTAAATATTTAGTTCGAATATCAGGTTATTTAGTTTACAAGCCAAATATTTAGCTAACTAGCTAAACATTTACTTCAAATACCAAACTATTTAGTTTACAAATGAAATATTTAGCTTGCTAACAAGTCCAAAACAGTAAGATAGTCAGAATAAAAATGTATTTAGTTAAAAAACCAAACATTTAGCTTGCTAACAAAATATTTAGTCCGAATATCAGGTTATTTAGATTACAAGTCAAATATTTAGCTTACTAGCTAAACATTTACTTCAAACACAAAACTATTTAGTTTACAAATGAAATATCCAGCTTGCCAACAAGTCCAAAACAGTAAGATAGTTGGTCAGAATAAAAAATTTTTAGTTAAAAAACCAAACATTTAGCTTGCCAACTAAATATTTAGTCAATAATGCCAAACAATTTAGTTTACAACGGAAATATTAATCTTGCTAACTGAATATTTAGTGTAAATATCAAGCTATTTAGTTTACAAGTCAAATATTTAGCTTACTAGCTAAACATTTACTTCAAAATACCAAACTAGTTTACGAATTAAATATTTAGTTTGCCAACTAAACATTTATTCCAGAATACCAAACTATTTAGTTTACAAATTAAATATTTAGCTTGTTAACCAAGTCCAGAACAGCAATATATTTAGTTTACAAACAGTATTTATCTTGCTAATTGAATGTTTAGTCCAGAATACCAAGCTGTCTGTATCTTACAAACCATATATTTAGCTTTCAGCTTGCTAACTAAACATTGTCTGCAAGCTGAATATTTAACTTGCAGAGTTAATTTAGTTTGAAGGTATGTAGTTTATAAATCAAATATTTAGTTTGTCAACTAAAGGCTTAGTCCAGAATTTAAAGCTGTTTACAAAATTAGCTGTGAACTTAAAGTTTAGTTGGCAAGTTGAGCTCACAAATAAAATGTTCAGCTTGCTAAATAAATATTTTGATTGAAACTGACATTTATGAATGGGTGAGATTTGAAAAATTAACCCATTTTTTTCTCTTATGACTAAATAACCCAGATTATTCATTTTTTACAGTGTAACTTTCCAAATGATACCCCATATCAGGGATTCCCCCAGAAAACTTGCTAAGCCCGGTGCTCAGTCCTCCAGCCGCCCGCCATGTTTTTGAGTTCAGAAATGTTTGACGTTGACAGGAAATTTAAAAACATCATTTGACATTTATGCATTTTTGGAAGACTTGAAGAGTAATACCTAAACAGCAACTATAAAGTCTTTAAAAGAGGCGGTCATTAAAAAACTAAAATAAATTAGCAATGCTAAGCCTGGTGAGGGCACAAATAAAGCCTGGTGGCCCGCCAGGCTTATTATACGCTGAGGGAAACCCTGCATTTAAGAGCCGAGTTTCTGCCAGGAAATCAACGAGTTCAAACAAACTATTCCAGTTCTCCCAAGGATGCTTTACAAATTCCTTATTTTTAATTGATTTACTAAGTTATGTTGCATAATCACTCCAGCCTTGAACAAAAGCAGTTAAAATAAATCATTAAATCTACAGGTCAACGACTTTAAAGCCCACACTGTGGAGGTAAACTTCTGCACACCCCTTCACGCTTCACTCATTGTAGTGCCTTGAATTTAATATAGCAGAGGTTCCCAAACTGTGGGGTGCGACCCCTACGGGGGGGCGCCGTGCCATTGCAGGGGGGCGGGGGAAAAAAAAAAACAAACGCTGTATGCGCTGAGGTTTTTACCTTAGAACGGCCAACTCTCTGTCATTCCTCTGTCAATCTGATACAGTGGGGGCTTCCACACTTCCCATATCTGTGTCCTCTGTCACTTTCATCAGCAGCTAAAACTGTTTAATCGGTTGTTAACATGTCGTAACCTGTTTTTCCGAGCCGCCTTTAAACGCAACATGAGAGCTACGACGCTTCACTGGGTTTAGACATGAGGCAGTGAAGGAGACCTGCTGCTGCTGCTGTGCAGAGAAACACAGGTTTGTGTTAGAATCATGGCAGCAAACCAGCAAAACGCAAAGAACTTTTCACAGTTTTTCCCCCAAACTAACTGACTGAGTTGAGTGAAGCTGTTGGATGAAGGTAAAGTTAGCTAAGAGATGACTAGCTAGTATCAATACAGCACCATAAGCTTGTTGTCTATGTTCACCTACGTACATTCATTTCGATCACCCCCGAAAAAACGTGTCTTTCAACCAGACAGCCATTTGTAATCGGGCGCAGAAAATGTCAGGAAACCCCTGGAGGGGGGTGCAGGACAAAAAGTTTGGAAACCACTGTAATATATTGTTAAAAAGTATCTGTAAACATATGAAGTTTAAAAACCAAATCTGTTCACATTCCCATCACTGCAGCTGTGCCAGGATGGCCGGCAGGTCCAGAACAGACGGGACGGTGTAGTCTGGTTTCACCGGACCGTCCAGCTCAGACCCGTCCGCTCTGCGAATCCACACCGTGGCGCGAACTTTGGCGTTGACCCCGCCCTGGATGTCCGTGTCCAGAGAGTCGCCCACCATGACGCAGTCCTGCGCCTCCACCTGCAGCATGCTGAAGCACAGCTGGAAGACGGACGGGAACGGCTTCTGCTCGGCGTGATCTCCGGCGATCACCACCGCGTCGAAGAACTCCTCGCATCCGGACGCCTCCACCTTTTCCCTCTGAGTTTGAGCGTCGCCGTTGGTGAGCAGCAGCAGCTTGTACCGGCCGCGGAGCCGCCTCAGCAGGGCGCGCACCTCTGGGGTCAGGCACAGAAGCTCCAGCCGGCTGTTCTTCCACAAATAGTAGCACTGAGAAGCCAGATCGGACGCGGCGGCGCCGCCTCCTGTAGTCTCTGCGATGCTTTCCGCCCAGTGGCACATGCGGATGTCGTCCTGGGAGGTGCCAGGCGGACGATCAGGGCTCTCACGCTGCAGCTTCAGCTTGAATTTATCACAAATGCTGCGGACTGCGTCTTCGTTCAGGCTCAGTTTGGACTTCAGAAGCTCCCCAGTCTGCAAAATACACAAACCAAGCCACATAAATAGGTCTGAAACAATTAATCGTGATTAATCGATTATGAAAATAGTCACCAAATAATTTAGTAATCGATTAATCGTTAGTCGGACTGAAAAACGTCTATTTTCTGAAAGATCTTTACATCAAGAAGTTTAAGCTTTGTTTTGATTCTGTCTGACAGAAATTGGACTAGGGCTGAAATGATTAATTGTGATTAATTGATTATGAAAATAGTCACCAACTAATTTAGTAATCCATTAATCATTAGTCGGACTGAAAAACGTCTATTTTCTGAAAGATCTTTACATCAAGAAGTTTAAACTTTGTTTTGATTCTGTCTGACAGAAATTGGACTAGGGCTGAAATGATTAATTGTGATTAATTGATTATGAAAATAGTAATCGATTAATCGTTAGTCAGATTGAAAAACGTCCATTTGCTGAAAGATCTTTACATCAAGAAGTTTAAGCTTTGTTTTGATTCTGTTTGACAGAAATTAGACTAGGGCTGAAATGATTAATTGTGATTAATTGATTATGAAAATAGTCACCAACTAATTTAGTAATCGATTAATCATTAGTCGGACTGAAAAACGTCCATTTGCTGAAAGATCTTTACATCAATAAGTTTAAGCTTTGTTTTGATTCTGACAGAAATTGGACTAGGGCTGAAATGATTGTGATTAATCGATTTTTAAATAACTCAACTTAGTAATCAATCATAAATTTAAAAAAAAAAAAAAAAACAAAGGCCACTGGCGGAAAGATATTTAGACACACAGTACAAGACACAATGTATATTCTGATTCTGTCTGACAGAAAATCAAACTAGGACTGAAGTGATTAATAGTGATAACAAAAATAATGTATAGTACAGCAAAGGCGAATTTACAAGAGAAAAAACTGAATACTTAGATTTAAAGAAAGGTTCCACTGAGTTTAATTTTGTTTAAATACCTGTGTTTGTACTTTTGTGTAAAAAAAAATCAATATGACAAAAATTAAACAACTGGGATGGTTTTAAAGTCTTAACAGCTCATTTTAGATGATGTCTTTTTGCATTAAATTGTTGCAACTCTTTAGAATCATTAACTATGTATAATTTGGGTTGTGTTAAACAGCGTTTTGACTAAAACTCTGAGGTGTGAGAATCCTTGTTAAACAGCGTTTTAACTAAAACTCTGAGGTGTGAGAATCCTTGTTAAACAGCGTTTTAACTAAAACTCTGAGGTGTGAGAATCCTTGTTAAACAGCGTTTTAACTAAAACTCTGAGGTGTGAGAATCCTTGTTAAACAGCGTTTTAACTAAAACTCTGAGGTGTGAGAATCCTTGTTAAACAGCGTTTTAACTAAAACTCTGAGGTGTGAGAATCCTTGTTAAACAGCGTTTTAACTAAAACTCTGAGGTGTGAGAATCCTTGTTAAACAGCGTTTTAACTAAAACTCTGAGGTGTGAGAATCCTTGTTAAACAGCGTTTTAACTAAAACTCTGAGGTTTCAGAATCCTTGTTAAACAGCGTTTTAACTAAAACTCTTAAGGTTTGAGAATCCTTGTTAAACAGCATTTTAACTAAAACTCTTTAAAATATATTTTTAATGTTTTTCTTTATTTTTTACTTTCTTTTTAATTCTCTTTCTCACCGTTTCTTTTTAAAAAATCTCCCTCTCTTCCACACTGTTTAATGTCACATACTGTTTTTATTTTAATTATGTAAAGCACTTTGAAATGCCTTACTGCTGAAATGTGCTATACAAATAAAATTTGATTGATTGTTAACAAGCTATCACCTCTCGTGAAAATAAGAGTTTTTCCAGGCTTTTAGGAGGAAAACTCCTCCCTCGCCGGTCTTCATAACTCCCCTCCAGGTCGTGCGCCGGCAGTCTGTTAAGGAGCGGACACCACGTCTTCATTCACTTCCCAGATCGCTCAAATATCGACTCTTTTTTTTTTTATTTATGCCGTATAAATTAAATAAAACACGGCACATGCTAACGGGTTTTCGCCATAAAACAAGTATCGCGAGGGTTGTTGACTTTAAAACCGAGAACTTTAGCTAGCGACATCAACAAGCAGCGGAAGTTTTGCCTGAAGTCCCCGGAGAAAAACCATTTTTATCTGTCATCACCTTCTTCAGAGCCACGTCGCCGGCTAGACTCGTGTCTACGAGCGTGTTGTCCAGATCAAACAGGATGGCTTTCACAGCTTTACCCTCCATTGCTGTAGCGCGCCGTCATTCAACGCTAACCAGGAAAACAAACACAGCTTTGCGGAAGCGGTGCAAAGTGAAAGTGCTTCATGGGATTTGTAGTTCTATTAACAAAATGAGTCGTTCACAGTTTTTCGTCTAGATGGCGCCATGCGTTCACTGAAACAGAAAGAAAAGAAAGAAAGAAAGAAAGAAAGAAAGAAAGAAAGAAAGAAAGAAAGAAAGAAAGAAAAAGAAAGAAAGAAAGAAAGAAAGAAAGAAAGAAAGAAAGAAAGAAAGAAAGATAGATAGATAGATAGATAGATAGATAGATAGATAGATAGATAGATAGATAGATAGATAGATAGATAGATAGATAGATAGATAGATAGATAGATAGATAGATAGATAGTAAAAATGCCAGTGTTGAATTAACACCCAATAGTGTCTATATGTGTCCAAGTCAGCTGGTATTAAATTCAACACTACAGAGTGTCACATTAACATTTACAATGGTGCTGGTGTTAAAATATATTAAAGTCACACCAGTGTAGTGTTGATCACAAAACATAATGTGGTGTTAAAAAGTAAATAATTGACCTACAAGGTGTCAATACCAATAAAATCCAGTGGAAAATATTCAAATCAATACACAGAAATGGAAAGTTTAACTTTTCTTAAACCCATTTCAGTATATAGACCAACGTTAATTTAACAAAGAAATGGGTGTCAATCTTTTAACACTTTCAAAAGTGTTACTTTAACACCAGCTGACTTGGACACACATAGACACTTTTGGGTGTTAATTCAACACTGGCATTTTTATTGTGGAGAATTTAGCTTGCTTAATTAAGACTTTCACATTGTCAATCTAGTTAAAATTTGGTTAGCTTGGAAGCTAATATTTAGTTAGCAAGCTATTTAGTTTACAAACAAAAATATTTAACTCGTTAACTATTTAGTCCAGAATAGCAAACTAGGATACAAACCAAATATTTAGTTTTTAACTTGCTAACTAAATATTTAGTAAGAAAGTTCTATATTTAAAGTCAATCTTAATATTTAGTTAGCAAATTATATAGCTTGCAAGCCAAACTTTTAGCTTGCTAACTAGTTAGTTAGTCCAGAAAATTAAACTATTTAGTTTCACTAATGCTAGCTTACTAGAATCTCTATTTTTCTGGCAATTTTAATTGCTAACTACAATTGCTGTAGTTAGAAAGCAAAATATTTAGCTTCCAAACTAGATATTTAGTTTGTAAGCTATTTAGTTTACAGACAAAATATTTAGCTTTTAGTTTGATAACTGAATATCTAGTTAGCTAGTAAAATATTAAGCTTGTAAACTAAGTATTTAGCTAGTTAGCTAAATGTTTATGAAATTTATATATTTTTAAATATATAATTAGCTAGATAGATATCTATTTAAATATCTAGTTAGAGAGACAGATGGGAAATTTTATATCATACTATTAGTAAAAACACCATTACAAGCCTACTAAAAATGCACCAATTTTTCTTTAGTTAATTGATACAAACCCTTAATTTTAATAAAATATCAAGAAAAAAACATTTTTAAAAGGTGGTAATTAAGTAGGTTTGGGATTAATATATTAAAATTTTGTGTCTTAAAGTTTTTAAGAATTTGTGGCCAATCCCCAATAAAACCCAGGTGATCCAAATTAAGAAAAGAGTTAATTTTGTTATAAGTAAGAAAAAAGTGCTTTATGTCATTAAAAACATCAGACAGTCATAAACGTTACATTTTGTTGAATGCCATCATCAAAATCATCAATAAACATCAAATATGTTGATCAATGTTCCATTTATCATTCATTATTAATTACTCTTACTTGAGTATTTTCATTAAGGCTACTTTTTTCTTTTACTTGAGTAAAAGATGGCGAAGTAGTGCTACTCTTACTTGAGTACAAGTTTTGGGTTCTCTGTCCACCTCCAGATAAGCAAATGTAAATAAATTAGGTTTTGACTGACTTAATTCAATTACACATAACAAATTAACTGAAACATTTTTAGTTGGACAACAAATTCAACAAAATTCCCACATCAAACACTTTAAAGTTTAGAGAGGTAGCAATTATTTTCATTGGTTTCCAGGATTTAACATTGAATCCGCTGGTTTTTGTGTGACTGAGCATCCCAGACTGTCCCAGAGGCTTATTTTAAACTATTAGTCTCCCTTTTCTAAATACTAACAGTAACAATAAAACCCCCTACGTGACTCCTGAGCACGCATAATGCCAATTTAAACAGCATATTCCGTGACACGCAGCCTTTCAAAAATAAAAACATTCCTCAGCTCTTATGCAACCTGCGCTTTAACTCAGCCTCTTATCTGGCAGCAGCCCAGAGGTTCACACGCAACGCCGTGCAGAGTGGCTGCAAAACCTTCCCATCAGATACCACAACAAGCCTTTCTCACATTAAATAGGTGTTTCTCCAGCCCAGGTGCCTGTGGGACAAAAGGAAACTGGCCTAAATATCTCTGGAACATTCAAACATGCCACCTGCTGCTTGCATGGGAAGGAAATGTTAAATGAAAGAGCGCTGCAAATTAAAACCTTATTTTTATTGGCTTTAATAAAAAATAATACTTAAAAAATGGAAGTGAAAGATGAGACGTGGATGCTTGAAAAGAAAACATAAAACTGGAAAGGTGGAATTTCCCCTCTGATGTGAAGGGGGAAACAAAAGTGACATGACTTCCTTCATGTTTCCGAGAAACAGTTAAACTGTAACATTATCATTTTTTTTGCCATTTTCTGCCAATGTCATGAGTGTCATATGTTTTCCACCAAGCTTAATTTTATTTTTTTTTTGTATTATCATTTACCTATCTGTGATGCTAATGTTGTGATGCACTTTGGTCAGCTGAGGTTGTTAAACTTTAGGTTCGGTATCCGAGTCCGCAACGTTTCTGCTTTTATGAGTCTGACATTTCAGCTGGAGATGGAAGTGTGTCACCGACACAAGAATGACAAAACTTAAGGTGAAGTTTACAATTCATCGGATTATTAGAGTATGTAGATTATTAAAATTCCACAAGGCAAATTATCTGCCTTGAAACCTTGTTAAATTATGTTTTACTATATAGCGCCATATGTTTCGGCCGGAAAGTTATTTTTTGTTGCTCACTTCCGCCGAACAATGCTAAGCGCTATTAGCATAACATAAGTCTTCTTTAAACCCGGGTTTTCATCGATTTTCTGAGGTCTGGTGTGTTTATGCGTACAAAGGCGCAAATATTTATTGAACACATGTGCACAAAAGCTCTTACTGGTTTTGTAAACTTAGAGTTCATCTATTAAAATGACTTCCAGGAACGGAGAGGTTCGCTGTCGTTACCGCTGCTTCTTTTCTATTATGGCGAGTAGCAAACAAGAAATTAAAAAACTTGGGTGGTTTAAAGCTGCAACGATTCAAGTACGTTGATTGTTAAAGGTCCTGAAGACAAATTATGTTCTCTGAAGCTTTTTTAAATTAAGTTTTACTGTTTTCTGTTGTGTTTCCGGCCGGATACTTGTTTGTGTTGCACAACACGCTTGCTTCGTTGCCGAGCGATGCTAAGTGCTATTAGCACAACACAAATCCTCTTTTCTCCGGACATTTAGTCGTTTTCTGTATATAAAAATATATTTGTCGGCTTTCTGCTGTATTATCTTTAATACTAAATTGAACATAATTTCAGATTTTTTGCATAATTTTGACTTTTTATGTACTTTTAGGATAATTTTTTACTGCTCTGTAGTTTTTACTTTTATTTGAGTAATTTTTTTATGAAGTATTTTTACTCTTACTTGAGTAAAATTTCTGGATTTTCTGCCCACTGAATGAAAAACAAACATGTTTTAACAAAACATTGATCTGGAGACACCTGCAGTTTTTATTAAAGTTTTATGAGTTTTTTTTTTTTTTTTTTGAAAGAAATTGATTTTTGACTGTTTTTTTAAAATATAAATATTTCTGATTTTTATTTAACTTTTGTTAATTCTATGAGTTTTTGCCATTTTGGTCTTTAAAATACCAAAATGTCCATTTAACTTTATATGTCGGTCCCCCTGATGATGTAATTTTTAAATATTAAAGGATTGATAATTTGATCAGTTACTCAGTACTTGAGTAGACTTTTTACCAAATACATTGTTACTCTTTCTTTTTAATATTTCTGGGTTCGCTGCCACCTGCATGTCTATATGGGAGGAAGAAGGCGATAACCAGAACTCTGGCAGCCATTTTGTTGCCCCATCAGAACTTTATTCTGCCACGGAGACAAACTCTGGCCACACACTGTGGATGTCAGATTTTAATCAAAGTCAGGGAATGTCGACTGTTTAAATACAGAAGCCTTGGTGTGCCACTCGTCAAGCTGCACGTACACATAAACAGAAGCAGAACGGTTATGTAAAGCTCTGATAAAGCGGTTCTTCCTGCTGGGTCTATATAAACCATCCACTGGAGATGTGAACGTTTAAATCTGCTGCAGCTGCATGCATCAGCAGCTGCCACTCTGCAAAAATCCAGGTGCGTTTAAGTTGCACATCTTCTTAGATGAAATCTAAAAAGAGGGAATGTTCCTGCCAGTGAAAAGGTTGGACCTCCCATGGTTGTTGGGCAGATTGCCATTTCTGCTGTTTGATGCACCTGAGCTGCTCTGACCAGCGACTGAACCGAACCGCTGCAGCAGGAAGGAGGATCAGCCGCTGATCTGCAGAGGCAACAGGTTCTGCTGCAACTAACGACTAATTTAAGTATTGATTGATTCTGTCTAACAAGTCATGTTTAGAAAAAAATAGAATCTAAAAAACAATTAAGAATAAAATCTGGAAAAGAAATTGAATAAACATTTGTCAAGAAATAAAATCTGAAAAAGGAATTGAAAGAATAACATTTTTAAAAAATAATTAGAAAAGATAAAATATGAGAAAATGATCTGAAAAAAAATACAATCTGAAAAAAAAACTGGAAAGGAAATCTAAATAAAAATGTGAGAAAATAAAACCTTAAAAAATATATTTGGAACAAAATATCAGAAAAGGAAATTGAAGAAATAAAATCTGAAACAACTCTTTAAAAAATAAAATCTGAAAAAATATAATTTAAAAAATAAATTTAAGAAATAATATTAGAAAAATTATTTAAATAAAATATGAAAAAATATTGAAAAAAAACAAAGAATTTGAAAAATTAAATATGAAAAATAGAATGTGTGCAGGAATGTGGGCTCAACTGTTGCAAACATAAATTACTCCCAAAATGTGCTAGATGTTTCCTTGTCTTTCCTCTTTGGAGGAGTGGCCAGGAGAAACTGGAATCTGTGTCAGATTACATTTATGCATCAAGTAAAAAGTTGGATTATAATCCATCTCCAATGAGTAAATTTCAAAGTTTTTTAGGCATCTTCAATATCTTGGACCATAAACGATCCGTTTCCAAACTTAAATCTAAATATTGTGTTTTTTTACATAAATGAATCCAAGATTAAGCGCAGAAGCAAATCGTTGCAGAAGGATTTGTTGGAGTGGTTTTCAGCTTTGGACATGTTACCCCTCTGCAAACAACAATAATTCACAGCCAGCAGTCGAATATCAGGCCTTCAGAGCTGCTCCCTCTTATTAACATGTCATGGATTACATCATTTATTGTTAGCAAACACCACCTACAATGTCTCCTCTCATCCTCCTGCTACTTAATCTGCCTGATTGCTTTGCAGAGACACGTTAGGGTTGAAAATATGTTCCTGCAGCTGCATTCCCAATATTCCCGCTGTGCAACCTTGCATTCCTCTGGATAATCACACGAGGAGCTGGATTAAAGTTTCTCCTGCTGCAGACCAAGTAAAAATCAAGTGTCTGCGTACTTTTGAAACACAAAACATACATTCATGTCAGTTACTGTCTTTTTCCTATGACTGTCTTATCCCTTGCAGAGGTTAAATAGAGGCTTTCCAGATGTTGATTTAAACAAAGACATGACTTCATATGGATTTTATGCGTCATTCCTGCTTGTTTATTCTCATGGTTTTCAACTGAGGTCATCGTTGTCCTGTGAAATTATCTACAACAGTATTTTTAAGTTGATCAGATGATTTTAACTAGTCATAAACTGTTGATGTGATGTATGGAAGTCCTGAAATGCCCATTTTCTCCTGGACTTTAAAGTTTATGTGGAAGTAAAAAATAATGTAGATTAAATCATCCAATTATCGTTACAGGGTATGAATCTGTTGAGACGTATCTATTTATCTATTTGCAAAGATAATTAAATGTCTGTGTGATTTACAGTTTCATAGAAATGCGTAGGAAGTTAATGGAAAAGCTAACATATGTAAGAAATAATTACTAAAAATGTTAATAATATACAAAATTGATTTAGCTTATTTTGATGCATAAAAAATTCTCATGCTTAAGTATTAGGGCCAGAATTCAACTTGTTAATTGTGATGAATTAATTACACAGATTTTAACACAAGTAATTGTAATGTTTTAACATATAGAACGCGTATGTGCGTGTTTCTAGTATGTCCATATATCTAAAGCTACCATGCACCTAAATTTGTATTTTTAACTGAAAGCAGACACTTACTCTTCAACTTCTCTAGTTTCAGGGCAAAGATTGTGCTGAAGTTCATGGTTAATAAGAAACTGGCAACAAGAATAATTAAAATGTATTGTTTTAAACCTAGAAATATACCACGTTCATTTCAATCTAAAATTAGATTAAGGAAAAGCAGCTTTGTTTTTCATCACTGTTGTTTGCGGAAGTCGCTTGTGTCTAATAAAATTGTTCTGTGTAATTTTAAATATTTCCTGTGTAGAATTTGAATTTACTATTTACTATTAAATTGTAGGATTTAAAAAAATGTTTTTTCCAACCCAATGGACATCCGGAGTTGGGATATAAAATGGAAAAAACTGTGATCATTTTATAGCTTACTTGGAATATTACAGTTAATTTGGTTATAATATGTTTGTGTGGATATGAACTGAGACTTTCTTGAAAAGCTTGAAAAAAATGTCCTCCCTCCTCTTAAAAAGCTTAGAGAAAATCTGTTTCTCCAGCCCCCTCCCACTCCCGCCCCTGTTTTTAATGCTGAAGGGAAATAAAAATTTGTTGAGTAAAACATTTTTTTGCCCTGTAGATAAAAGTATGAAAGGTTGGTTAAAATTTTTAATCGAGCCCCCACCACTAATGAATAGGAAATTTGTGAATTTTAAAATAACAAAATTATGGCACATGTGGCTTTTCATACTTGCTGCGGTTCTGGTGGTCATTGCAAATGACGTCACTGGTGCCCGGATGTTTGGACAAACAAGCACAAACACAATGGTGACATGTGAAGAGCACATAAGGTTGGAGCTTCGTTCAATATTGTTCAGTGCAGAAGCTCAGTGTGGAAAAATGTAAACGTTGGTTGAAATAATGCAGAGGACTCATTAAGAAAGCAGCGTTGGATTAAAGGTACGTCTTTTGTTTCTGGTCATGAACTGTATGATAGTTAGCACTCGCTAGCTCTAAGCTATCTGGGCCTAGTTTGACAAGTTCCTGCTCGCAATTGGTTTAGGTAAAAATATTGATCCATCAATGGACCTTACCAAGCTCCGCCCAGAAACGCCCGTCGAAAGTCCCACATGGCTCCATGTCTCACAAACAAAGCCTAGCAGAGCTTAGTTTCTAGGTAAACATGGCGTCTTTCATTTCCGACTGACTCTCTGCAGAGTATTTCTGAGTCGATTAGCTTAGCATTTCTGCCAGATTTTCACAAAATATCAGCCACAACATGGACAAGGGAACCAACAAGTTCATGTCATCTTTTTTGGACGACATCAAGGTGTTTGAGCCACGCGATGCCTCCAACATTGTGCACGTCACAGCTAAATGCTAGCGGTCAATGAGGAAAACAGCAGATCCTCAGCATAAATATAGCTGTGAACAAGATCACTGACACCTGTTGTTCTTGCAAGGCTGGGTAAGTCGGACAATCATGGTTTAGAGGGTTACGTTCGAAATCAGTGATTTCTGTTGTTGGCAAATGTTTGAGTGTGCCTAGACCTGATACACGGTACTCGGTGCAAGCATGGCTAACACGATTACAGTTTGGTAAAAAGCCTTTTCAGGTAAAATAAAATCTTTAATGCATGTCAGATACGGAACACATTGCATATTGATCTGTTCAGCTAACGTAAGGCTGTAACAGACAGGCTTCAAGGTGTAGAAGTTGTATCGGTGCTGCCATTATGCTGTACTTGGCTAAAAGGTTTTCATGATGGATGTGTTTATTATTGACTTTGTCAATAAAGCAAAGCAATAATACTTACACCAGCAGACAATCCTTTGTTCTTATTGATCCTACGATGGTTGAGCTGCTAATGCGTCGTGAACAAGCTTTGATCCAAGCAAGGCTTTCTGTTTCAGATTTTGGAAATCTGTGAATTTTAGTTCCACAAACATGATCAGGATACCTGACATCGCCTGTACAGATTCCCCACTGACGGTGGAGAACCATTGTTTTTGAGTCCTGACGCAAAAACTTTCTGTCGATCTGCTAGTCCACTATGTACATCAGCATGTATTTGCTACAGTAGCTTGTGTTTGTGAGACGGTCACACACGTGGTAGCTGCACTGTGACGTGAAATGGGCATTAGCCAATGAAACGCAGCCCCTGTGGTAAGGTCCATGCTTTGCAATTAATTTTTCCAATTAAATATCAATTTGAAAAGGCGATTATATCTCCGTTGTGAGCAGCTAGCACTGTCACTTTATCATGTCATAAAAACAGTTCTTCGTCTAGTTGATTAAGCTATTGGTGAGTATTAAATTGTCCATATCAATAACCTAAATAACCGATCACAAAACCACACAGATGTTTCCCGCTTACTTCTCTTGTTGGTCAAAACTAAAATGGCCGCCACACGCTGGTCTAAATTTAGCAGTTTGTCATTTGCAGTCATCTCTCTGCTTGTTCAGATTCAAGCTCAAAATGCTCCTGAACTGAAGTTTTTACAACTTTCAAAACTTTCTGAAAATACAGATTTTTGATCAATAACTGGTTTTATTTTCATGTTTTGATCTGAATGTATGAGATGACTTCCATTCGTTGCTCCATGTTGACGTGTGGACATAAATATCTGACTTGCAGCCTTTCATTTTCACTCTGTGTCAGCATTAGCTGTGTTGTTGGGAAAGATGTGTAATGTGTGGGCGGATGAGTTATGTGCCAAAAAAAGATATTAAAACAGTTTCAGATCTTGGTACCGTTTTCCATGACCGAGGAACGGTGAGTAACGTTGTGTTCGTGCGTAACATCAGCCGCAGGGGTTGTGCTGTGATGAGCACAGTGAGATGGTAGTGAGTCAAATGGTTCTTCAGAAGAACATCATGTTCTCAGTAGCTGCTACCGGTAGCTCCCATAAAGGTGGAAACCTCTGTTAGCACCAGGTCACAATAAATCATTTCAAAACATTCACCGCCTCGATGTGGCCCTCAGCCGAAGCTACATACACTGTACAAAACGACACGTAATCTTTATCCCGATTCCTTCTGACAGAAAATCAGAATAAGACTTAAACGAATAATCGCGATTAATCGAATATTAAAATAATCGTCAACTAACTTAGCAGTGAATTGTTATGAATTGTTAATTCATAGCAAAACTGTATGGAAAAAAATATTAATTTTGCATTTTGTTGTTATTTTTTGGTTATTTGTCTGGGGATTTTAGACTTGGCTAAAAACAAAAGAAATATAAATGAGGTTAAAATGACTTAACTGCTTAAATTTTGTCAATAAATATAAATGCAAACAATAAGTACAAAATAAGGAAACCACAATACAATTATCATAAAAAGCATAAGAAGTACTTAAAACTAAATGAAACTAATTAAGATAACAAAACCTGGTTCTGTAAACATGTTTATAGCTTCATCCGGTTCTGATTAACTAAAGAAATACTATGTTATAAAATGTTTATAATCGCATTTAAAGGGGAATTGAATTGTTTATCTGCATATTTCTAATATTGTATATAAAGGTTTACGCAAATAAATGAAGAATCTGTAAAATAATCAAATTAATCATTAAATTAATTGAATAATAAAAATAATCCATAATTACTGCCCTAAAGCAGACTGAAACTTCTCTATTTTAAGTTTGGTGAGATTATCAAAATTATGCCAGAACACAGAGAGAGATTTTCTCTGAATAATATTTACACAGGATTATTGGGGAAAATTTTGGAAAAGCCCAGATGATGATCATGTCATGGCTTTTATAAGCCTCTGATAGGTTAATTCACAACTGATAAAAATTGTATGAATTTAATAATGATAATCTATTATTTTTATACCTATAAAATGTCGATTTAACTGTACTAAATATATTAAAAGTGAGAACAGTTTTTAAATAATTTGTCTTTTCAACATATCATATGAAAATTTCTCTTTCACACTGTCTATGTAAAGCCCCCCTGGGAAACGTCCAAGTTAGACAAATCAATGCGTTTTAACTAAAACTCTGAGGTGCAAGAATCCTTGTTAAATGGTGTTTTAACTAAAACTCTGAGGTGTGAGAATCCTTGTTAAATGGCGTTTTAACTAAAACTCTGAGGTGTGAGAATCCTTGTTAATTGGTGTTTTAACTAAAACTCTGAGGTGTGAGAATCCTTGTTAAATGGCGTTTTAACTAAAACTCTGAGGTGTGAGAATCCTTGTTAATTGGTGTTTTAACTAAAACTCTGAGCTGTGAGAATCCTTGTTAAACGGCATTTTAACTAAAACTCTGAGGTGTGAGAATCCTTGTTAAATGGCATTTTAACTAAAACTCTGAGGTGTGAGAATCCTTGTTAAATGGCATTTTAACTAAAACTCTGAGGTGTGAGATGTTTAACTGAAGTCCTACAAGGACAGGTTTTAATGTTTTTATCTTTTTTATTTTTTTTTTTAAAAAATTCTCTTTGCCTTTCTAACTGTTTATTCACTGTCACATGCTGTTTTTATTTTAATTATGTAAAGCACTTTGAAATGCCTTGCTGCTGAAATGTGCTATACAAATAAAATTTGATTGATTGATTGATATCTACTATTGGGAATTCAGTCATTTTGAGATATTTCAGGTCAAAACTCTTTACTTTCAAATGCACACAGAAAGCTTCAGTTTTTTATAGCTTGGAATGTGAGATTGATAAACAGTTTTGTTTTTCCAGATCCACAAATAAATCAAAACCCAGGAAACTGGTAAATGGTTTGATTTAAAAACAAAAAAAACCCATCAGACTAAATGGCACCACATTGTTGTGAGACGCACCTGTAACCTGGTTTTTCCCCCCTAGTCTAACCGAAACACTAGAGGCACCGAGCCAAGATCGCAGACACAATGGCAGCCATGCACCAGTGTTAAAAATAAACCTATAGTCGAATCACATAGCACAAAACAGGTAGACAATCATTGTTGAGCAGTGCGTGAAGTGGGTGGGATGCCAAGAGATACAAATAATTTTATTCTCGCAGCAGGTTCCACTTGAGCTGCCAAATTTCACAGGAAGAATCATACCTATAAAAAAACACGTTCATGGTTACTGGGAAGCCGCAGCTTTAAGCAAAATGGAAACAATACGTTCAAATAATTAGCAACCAGCAAATATTCGCAAACAGAACTGAGTCACTGACTTCAGATTTAGCACAGGCTAGTTCCAGAGGGTATTGGACAGCACAATGGACAGCTGGTCGTTCAAATTGGCCTAATTAAAGTCACATTCGGATCTGAAAAGGACAAGAGAAACCAGAGGATTTTTGAAGAAATCTTCTGGGTTCTTGCAGCAGATAGCAGCTGCATTTCTATTACAGATGTGGGCAAAACTTCTGCTAAGACAACAATAAAAACGCCAAAGCTTAGAAGTAGCTCTCGCCTTGTTTCCATCTAACCTGTAATCACATTACAATTCTTACTCGATTGCAATTTTTGAGTACTCTACCATCCTCTGTAATAGCGAGATAAATACCAGTGACTGTCATACTTATTGCTGAAGCTTAGCTTAGCTAATGTAGCCTTTATCTGCTAGCTAAGACAGAGATGTCTTAGTGTGTTTACTACGTGTAGGTACTCTGCCAGTCACCAGAACCTTGTTATTCGTAGAGTTTGTACGTTGTTTATACATCTGTTTAAACATTGATTGTACGCATCCAGGCTGTATGGACGCTTCCTGTTCACTAGCTAGTTAGCCTTATCAGAGTAGGAGATCAGAGGCAGTTTGTCCACATCATCTGAGATATTTTCCTTCTCTGTCTCATACTGACAGCCGCCATTTTGTTCATGTATCTTTCTCTCGTAGATTGGTCAAGAGTTTCCATGTATTTTATTTCCATTGGTCTCGAAGCCATGAATCTGCTGTGCATTGCTCTACACTTGATTACTAAGATGACGCGGATCACTTGCAGTTCAGACTTGTGGAAACTCTGTGTTTTGTTTTCCATTAAATAAGAAACACGATTGAAATCACATGTGAATAAGTTTGTTCACATGATAAGTCTTTCTAAAAACATTCCACACGATTATCCTCTAACTACTTCCTGTCGTCATCTTCTTTGTCGTTTCTCCCAGGAGTAACGTCCTGTTGTTCGTTATGTCACTTTTGTGAGGCGAAAATAGTGTTTCCATTGCAGTTTTATGAAATAAATCAATTTCGATTCTGCAAAAATCCCTCATCCCAGCACTGAAGCTTTTTATTAAGAAGGTTTTCAAAATTAGTGTTTCTATTGAGAGAATTTATTTTCAAAATGTCAAATTGTGCAATTTTATGATCGATTCCAGATTATGCTGGAAGTAAGCAACGGTTGAAAGTTATAAATATAAAATAATGAAGGAAGTCTTTCAGTGGAGGACATCACATCAAAGACGGTAAAATCTTGATTACGTTGTGCTTTGGTTTAGCTTTATGTTTTCAGGCTCACCACAGACAAATATATTACTCACATTGAAATTACAGACCTCACTGTTGCTTTACATGTGGTTTTAATTATGTCTAGACTCTTAGCTTCAAAAACGTATTTCTGCACCATGTTCTTTTCCATGTGTTGAATTTTTTTAACCTGAGTAAATTATACTTTGATTTTGTGATAAACCATCATAAATGAGCACATAATTATAAAACAGATGGAAAAAAATCATGATTTTCACCACTTTAGTTGTAGTAATAGTAATAATTTACTCAGCTGATCTTTGATGTAGTTATAAGCGCACAATAAACAAACAATTAGGACCCGATAACATTTAAAATGTGTTTATATGATACTATGCTGCAAGGAAGAATAAAATGAACAGAGCTGGATAGTAACTAGTTACATTTATCTGAGTAATTGATCACAGCTGTTTTCAGAGGGGCAGTATCATGTAAAATTGACTTTTTTCAGCTTTACATCATGTTATAACGGTTTCCCCTCATCAAAGCATAATAGGATTGTTGCTTTGGTTAAACCAGCCAGCAGCAGCTAGCAAACAGCTGGTGGAGCTGAATATCTGCTGAGATGCTTCTCAGAGCAACACTAATAAAAACGTTGGGAGCCAAGTTGTGATGACTTCCTGAAGGCAGAGCAGAAGCTTCTTAAAGAGACAGAGGCCCAATTTTAAGGCGTTTATTGAGGAAGTAAAGTTTCTTTTAACTCATATTTGATATTGACATTTTCATAGCAACTGAAGGTAAAATAGTTACGTGATTATGCTATAAAATGGCAGGAAAGCACATAATGGACCTTACCAAGCTCCACCCAGAAACGCCCCTCAAAAGTCCCACATGACTACATGTCTCACATTAACAGCTTAGTTTCTATGTCCAAACATGATGTCTTTTGTTCCGACTGACTCTCTGCAAAGTATTTCTGAGTCGATTAGTTTAGCATTTCTGCTGGATTTTCACAAAATATCAGCCACGACAATGGACAGGGGAACCAACAAGTTCATGTCATCTTTTTTGGACGACGTCAAGGTGTTTGAGCCACGATGCCTCCAACATTGTGCTCGTCACAGCTAAATGCTAGCGGTCAATGAGGAAAACAGCAGATCCTCAGACCCTCAGCATTAATATAGCTGTGGACAAGATCAGTGACACCTATTGTTCTTGCAAGGCTGGGTAAGTCGGACATTCATGGTTTTGAGGGGTCCAATGTGCCTAGGACTGATGCACGGTACTCGGTGCTAGCGTGGCTAACACGATTAGCGTGGCTAACACGATTAGCATGGCTAACATGACTACAGTTTAGTAAAAAGCCTTTTCAGGTGAAATAAAATCTTTAATGTATGTCAGATACGGTACACATTGCATGTTGATCTGTTCAGCTAACATAAGGCTGTAACAGACAGGCTTCAAGGTGTAGAAGTTGTATCGGTGCTGCCATTATGCTGTACGTGGCTAAAAGGTTTTCATAATGGATGTGTTTATTATTGACTATTTTTTTTTCATTCACCAAACACAAAGAAAGCAAAGCAATTATACTTACACCAGCAGACAATCCTTTGTTCTTACTGATCCTATGACGGTTGAGCTGCTAATGCGTTGTGAACAAGCTTTGATCCAAGCAAAGCTTTCCGTTTCAGATTTTGGAAATCTGTGAATTTTAGTTGCACAAACACGATCAGGATACCTGACATCGCCTGTACAGATTCCCCACTAACGGTGGAGAACCATTATTTCTGAGTCCTGATGCAAAAACGTTCAGCCGGTCTGCTAGTCCACAATGTACATCAGCATGTATTTACTACTGTAGCTTGTTTGTGAGACGGTCACACACGTGGTAGCTGCGCTGTGATGTGAAATGGGCATTAGCCAATGAAAAGCGCCCGCTGTAGTAAGGTCTATACTACCTCCTTAATATTTGTCCTGACCTTTAATTTTTAAAATAAATTCTCTCTTAGTTCATAGTTACTCAAGTCTGTTACTCAGTTACTATGTATCCATTTTACCAAGTACTTTTTCTTTTTGAGTAAAAATGTGTTGAAGTACTCTTACTGTGGTACGGTTTTTGAGTGTACTCTTCCCACGCCTGAAAATAACTCACTGAAACATATCTAATGATGAGTTTATCTAGATAACAAAATGTTTATTTGCTCATCTTCTCCTCTTATCTGATGTGACAAATTTTTGTAGCGGCTCCTGAAGGTTTCTTCCTTTAGAGACATCCTCTCTCCAAATCCTCCCCTCCCTCCCTCTCTCGATCTTTTCGTGAGAAGTCGGAGCAACACAGAGCTGTCGGGGCAGAACCTCGACACGTGATGGTTGCACTGTAACAATAAATCCTCCACAGCTCATCCTACCACCCAGCGCTTCCCTCCGTCTCACACAAGCCTTTCTGGGAGCACAGGTAACTTCACGCCTCACAGAAGCAAAGAAATTCGGCCTGAATTCATTTAAATTCACTCTACGGCAGTGGTCCCTAAACTACGGCCCGCGGGCCGGATCTGGCCTGCCTCAACATTTGGTCCGGCCCCCTGATCAATACCAGACAGCATTTAGATTTTTTTTTAATATACCGTATTTTCCGGACTATAAGCCGCTACTTTTTTCCTAAGCTTTGAACCATGCGGCTTATATGTGGATTTTTCTTCAACCACCAGGGGGCTCTTTAGCAGGAAGTGAATCATTGGAAGTCAAAATTGGAAATAAAAGAAGAAAGCATTTAGGGGAAAAAGAAAATGTTTCAGTTTTTTTAAATAATAGTGGGATCATAGCATAGATATTAGGATCCAGTAGATGGCAGTAGTGCAACAATAATGGATGCAAGCTGCTGTTGAAATCTAAAAAAGAAGAAGTCGCCTATTTTCATTTAGCACATGCTAGTAGCAACACGAAGGATCAGCACTTTTACTGTTACAGTTACCGTTCAGAAACTACCGTAAACGGTTCAGTTAAATCTAAACTTGGCAAATTTTTCTTTTTCAACCATAATAAATGTGATATTCAATCGACCTGTTATGACTCAGATGTTGGCTGTCCGCCCCTCTGCTGCTGCTGCATCACTGTGGAAAACCTGGAGTGGCAGATATCTGAGGCTTATAGTCCAGTCTGGCTTATAGTCCAGAAAATACGGTATTTATTTCATAAATAGTGTTATTTCCTGGATTTGTTCTGTGAAGAACCCAGAGAGGGCTATTTTATTGTGCTTTCTGGAAAACAATACGTTTTTACATTTAGGCACTCCTGGAATCGTCACACTGTTTCTGTTACAAACTGACTCCGGCTCCCAACAGCAGAGAAGGGAAAAGTTATGTGGCCCTCACAGGAAAAAGTTTGTGGACCCCTGCTCTACGGAATGTGTAAAATAGATTTTTTTGAGTGCATTTGGAGCTGCAGGATGATCTCTGGAACGTTGCGTGCCTCAGCCGCTGCAGGCTTGTCGATCCTGTTTGGTTCCTTCTTCTGTTCGCCCGACACAAACTCAATTACCCGGCTTCAGACAGGAATGTAAACTACCAAGAGTGACAATAAAACACTCGGCGTGCGAGAAAGAAGAGACGACCTCATGAATGAAAGAGGCTGTTCTCTCTTACCATTCATAAAACAGATCTGAATTTATGAAAAGAACAACTGAAGCCAAACTGAAAAAACTGAAGGCACAAAGCTGGACAGTAACTAGTTACATTTACTTCAGTGTAACAGTATTGTCTGAGGTAACTCTACTCTTTCCATCTACTTTTCCAACTCTGGTTATTTTACTGAATTAACCAGTTATGAAAATGAAAAACAAACACATTTTAACTTTTAAATGGACCAGGCACATAAACACACAGTTTAAAGGCGACATATTGCATTACTATTTGTGTCTTTACTGCTTCTATAAAAAAGGCCACATGTTATAAAAAAAACAAACAAAAAAAAAACACCAGCTGTTTTTTTTCAAGATAAATTAATGTTTTTTGGTGTTTGGAAAATGGCCTGTTTGAAAAATCTCCCTCAGTGAAGCCCAGCCCGTTCCCTAGCAACCCCAGCAGAGTTCTGTCTGTCACTTAGCAACCAAAGCAGAGCTCCAGCACATTTGGTCAGATGGTGATGACATGGGGCTTTTCTGTGCCTCTAACATATTTCTAAGGGGTTTTTTTATGTTGATGTTTATACCATAAAAACGTCAAACAGTAACGTATTATAAAACGACCAATAAAAATGTAATCTATTTCAAAATCATCAAGCAAATACCCATCAGACATGTTGATCAGTGTTCCACAGAGCCAACTCTGAACAGGTGGGTTTTTAGTCTGGATTTAAAGGAACTCAGTATTTCGGCTGTTTTGCAGTTTTCTGGAAGTTTGTTCCAGATTTGTGGTGCATAGAAGCTGAGTGCCGTTTCTCCATGTTTGGTTCTGGTTCTGGGGATGCAGACCAAGAACCAGAAGCAGAAAACCTGAAAGGTTCTCCAAGGTTGATACAGTAAGCAGAGCTTTAATGTGTTTTAGTGCTAAACCGCTCAGAGGTTTATAATTGATGAACTTTAAAGAAGTTTCCTACAAAAGGTTAGGATCGGTCTACGGTCTATACAAAACATGTTCATTACATTTGTTGCACAAAATCCTTCCTAGATAATGAGATTCTAGTCTGGTCAGTTCGGCCTATGAGCTGTTTTAGGGCATCTTGTCACTTTAAATCCAAATAATCTACTGCTGGCCACGGCTCCCCAACTCAGTGTGTAACACTCACGTGTGAAAATAGCTTGAAATAGATGCACAATTATACAAACTCTTTGAAAAGCAGAAGTGGTGCCTCCTGCACAACCAACAGGAACTCAGCAAGTGGTTTCTGGATGTTAAGTCAACAACAAAACACTTGTATTTTCTAGCAGCCCTAAACAGCTAATGCAGCAGTAAAACCAGCTGACCAAATGTTCTGGAAGTCTGCCGGGAGACTAGATCACCGGCCGGGCTTGGCTGCGGTTGCCAGGTAACGGACTGGCGTTTGCTGATTTGTGACGTTGTGTTTGGAAGGATTTTGAAACCGTTCATTTTTCAGACACCATAAACATTAACTCATTGTCAAAAAATGTCTGGGTCTTTGTTTTTTTACCTCTGTTTTTAGAAGCAGTTGAAACCCACACAGTAAAAATGCCAGTGTTGAATTAACACCCAAAAGTGTCTATATGTGTCCAAGTCAGCTGGTGTTAAAGTAACACTTTGAAAGTGTTAAAAGATTGACACCCATTTTGTTGTTAAATTAACATTGGTCTATAATACTGAAATTTGTTTAAGAAAAGTTAAACTTTCCATTTCTGTGTATTGCTCTGAATATTTTCCACTGGATATGATTGATATCGGCACCTCTTGGGTCAATTAGTTACTTTTTTAACATTATGTTTTGTGATCAACACCAGCACCGTTGTAAGTGTTAATGTGACACTCTGTGTTGTTGAATTCAACACCAGCTGACTTGGACACATATAGACACTATTGGGTGTTAATTCAACACCGGCATTTTTACTGTGCAGATGGGAGTATAAAAATGAAAAATGTCCCGTTTAAAGTCTG
This sequence comes from Poecilia picta, assembly GCA_033032245.1. Lineage (NCBI taxonomy): Eukaryota > Metazoa > Chordata > Actinopteri > Cyprinodontiformes > Poeciliidae > Poecilia > Poecilia picta. The sequence continues at coordinate 4,173,413 of CM065367.1, forward strand.
TTGTCTGAGCTACAGGGAACCAGCGGACTCTGCCAGGCCTGTGAAGACACTGCGGTGATGAGTTTTTCCTCGTCTTTTGGTGTGTGTGCCTAACATATTTTAATCTCTGACTGTTTATCACATCATTAACGAATCACTCAGAGAAATAAACATTATGTGACAGCAAACTGGCTGGTTGTGTCCGTGCAGATGAGAGCGCTGAATTTAATTGGAGTCCAGTCTGAGTAACTGGAGCATGTCGGCCGCATACGTCTGACCTCGGTCCACTCGGCGCCGCAGGCTCCTTTAGGGGGATTTCACTTTTTATTTCTGAAACATGCGCGAGATTCACACGTGTATCTTGTCGTAAAAACATAAACGTTGACGACTAGACCTGCCAAAACCTCGCTGCCGAAGCTGCCAAGCTGCCAAGCCACTCGTGTTCTGCTTTCAGCACTGCGGATCAGTGAGGAATTGACCGAACGTCGCTGCTACATGCTGAAAAGGAGATCTGTGATCGAAATCATCCAGAACGATCTTCATTTCTTCAGTTAATGAAACCTTTTGGTTACCGTTCCTTACAGCAGCAGAACCCCGCCCCTCGTTTGTGTGGGACATCTATCTGCAGTAGGTTACGGGGTTCTGTTGTGGCAACATTACTAGAACCTTATGGTTGAGAGGTCTGTTGTTGCCGCCTCGGATTGAACTGGAGCCACGAAAATGGCTCCAAAACTCTGTCTACACAGGACATATACTCTGACAGATGGGACACAAGATTCACTAGCTTCCTGTAACTTATAGGATTCAGAATAAAATTGCACTTATCACCCATCATCACTGTCTATATGGAACCTCACCGGATTACCTGAAGGACCTCCTTACTTCACATTCAACTTCTAGATCAGGGGTCCCCAAACGTTTTCCTGAGGGCCACATAACTTTTTCCTTCTCTGGTCGGGGGCCGGAGTCAGTTTGTAACAGAAAAAGTGTGACGATTGCAGGAGTGCATAAATGTAAAAATATATTGTTTTCCAGAAAACACAATCAAATAATATCCCTTCAAAATAATATACAAAAGCGCCACAAAAACGAACATTTTACTTTCGTGAAAATTTTAACTCACGATAATGACTAACGGAGCCCTGAGCTTGTTTCTCTGCAACGAGACAACAGACAATAACACCTGAGCTGTGTTACTTGAGCACAGCCTGCTTGGTCTCTATGTGGCGAAGCAGCTTGAAGCTTCATTGCCTCATTAGCAGCCGGTCGCTGCATGTTATGCGGAGCGGCTTGTAATGTTGGACTCACCTTCCGGTCCGGGATAAATCCATTCTCCTGTCTCTTCTCTGGGCCTCTTCCTCTTTGCAAAGAAACTTTCCAAAGACATCTGATCTGTTTCTTACTCATTTTGCTGCTTGTGGCTCAATGTTGGCACACAAGTAACCGAGACTTCCAATTATTCACTTTCTGTTAAAGAGCCCCCTGGTGGTTGAAGAAAAGTCCACATATAAATGGCTTATAGTCCAGAAAATACGGTAAATGAAAAAAAATCTGAATGTTCTCTGGTATTGTTCAGGGGGGCCGGACCAAATGTGGAGGCGGGCCGGATCCGGCCCGCGGGCCGTAGTTTGGGGACCACTGCTCTAGATTCTTACAATCCCAAGCCTGTAATCTTCTCCACCTTCCTCGATCAAGACTAAGGACTATGGGTGATCAGGTATTTGCTGTGCCTCCTCGTCTATGGATTTCTCTCCCGGACTATTTGAGAGCCCCACAATTATTGTCCAATTTTAAAACCGGCTTGAAAACTTTTCTTTTTAGACAAGAATACTCCACTTTTAAATGACTCTTTTTTATTTTATTTATTTATTTTTTTTTATTGTTTTTGATTGTTGATTTTATCTGTTTTTAGCTGCACCATGTAGCACTTTGAGATTTTTATGAATGAAAAGTGCATTATAAATTAAATTGATTATTATTATTATTATTACAGAAAGAAAGATAATTTCATTTTTTTACTAAAAACAAGGAGTATAATTCACTATTTATTCACTATATGTTAAAAATAATTATTTTACAGACAGTTATGACGAATCACAAACCTCATGGTAGAATATGTCTACTAATTTCACAGCCAACTACTTTGTTTTGATTAAAATAGTTGTCAGAAACAACCTGTGATAGATTTAGGTGTTCCTCAGGGTTCTCCGTTCGGACCTGTTCTTTTTGTGTTTCCAGCAAGGTTTTTTTTATCTGCATTTTGAAGAATCACATTAGAAAAGATGGAAGGAAATGGCAAAAATTCAAAACAGCTTTCTAGATTTTACTTCAGAGAGTTAAAGCTCTCAAAAGTAAAGATGGTGTATTTTTATTCAATCTGAAACTATAAATCTGCATTTAAGATTAAGCTAAATTAAAAACGCCTCAGTAAAATGAGATTGGCTTTAAGATATTAGAATGAGAAAAAGTAAAACAAAACAATCCAAAACAAAAGATGAGAAATTAGATTTTATTCCTGCACAATCATGCAGTTGGTTACTGTTTAACAAAAAGGTCATTGGTTCAAATCCCAGCATGCCGTCTTTCTGTAGAGTTTAAATGTTCGGTTAATTGTTCACTCTAAATCATCCTTAGCTTTGAGCGTTTTTGTGCATGGCGGTTGCAAGGATTAAGACAATAGCCGGATGTATGGAAGATTTGTTTTCTTTTATTTAAGGAAATGAATCAGAAAAGCAGATCTGTAATCCAGACTCTTTGATGACCATGGAAAACCTTTTAGTTTTTAATCAGTCATATGTAATGTGGTAACTTGTGTTGACTTTATCTCAGAAGGGAGAATCAAAACAGACCATGTTTGTTTTTAGTGCCAGTAAAAAAGGTTGAAGGTTTTTCCTCCTCGCTATAAAATCAAATCCTCTGGGACCGGATTTTATTTCTGTCTGGGGGTTTTATGCTTTTCTTTCGGATGGAGTCGTGGGCGGAGAGGAAGAAGTTTTGTTTTTCCTCCAGAACAGGTTGGAGTTTTTAATGTGGTTTCAGTATTAATGGTTTCACTTTTTTCTTTTGCTTTTCTGTTTCTCACATGTTGTAAATTACTTATGTCCTAATAACATTAAAGAGACTTAAGAAAACAACAAAGTACTTTACAAAAGACGTTTCTCTGTATGAACAAAGCTCTCTCAATGCACAGTGAAGAACATTTGCACTAACAACAAAAATCCAACATTTTCTGGTATCAAATCATTAAAATGCTTGCAAACAATTTAGAAAAAACCTTTACATCTCATGAATACAGTATTTATATGAGCAAATTTTTCAATATTGGAGAGAAGGTTTGGATTTTTTTCTGTGAAATTACACAAAATGAATATTAAGGTGGTAAAATAGTGCTGGGCAGTGGTAGACACCACCAGCAAAAACATTAGCTATGCTAGCCCTTAAGCCCTAATCATAAACATTAGCTTTGCTACTATTAAACGGTATAACAACATAGCATTTAGCAGAAGCTAATGATAAAGTGTTAAATTCAATTGTGTTAATGTTCACCAGGTTTTATTGACACAATACGTGTTACAATACAATATATAGTCTTCAACATGGTCAAATTTATTATGCGTGTTAAATTAAAGTTGGTGAAATTGTTCTGTACAGTGGTTTGCACCGCTAACTAAAATGTTAGTTGAGCTAACATTAATTCTGCTAATGCTAACCTGCAGTACGGGTGGAAAACATGAGGAGGGCTTAAACAGCCTTCATTCACTTCAAAATAAGAGCATGAACATAATTGTCTAACCACTTGAAGAATTGTTACCAACATTCCAACACAAATGTTTACCGTTATCAAACTGAAAGTTTAGAAAATAGTCAAGCAAATTAGTGCTTTAAAATTTTGCCTGGGGAAATTTATGTAGGGGAAGCTAAGTGCGCTAAACGTTTTCAAAAGATTAGCTCCACTATTAGCGCATTAGCGAAAGTGGACTAGGGATGGATGGAAACCATTTTGTTTGCACAGTTTCAACGAGTCTGGACCTGAAATGAAATGCGCCATCTTAGTAGGCAAACACATGCGCAAAGCATCACGGACCCATGGCTTCAATAAAAGAAAAATATACCGGAACTCTTGACAATGGAGAAAGATACATGAACAAAATGGCGGTGATTGGGATCAACCCATGTGAGACGGAGGAGGAAAATATGTCAAATGATGTGGACAAACTGCCCCACTACGATGTAGTTAACTACCTAGCTAACCTAGCTAACACAGAGTTTACCTAGCTAACCTAGCTAACACAGAGTTAACTACCTAGCTAACCTAGCTGACACAGAGTTAACTCCCTAGCTAACACAGAGTTAACTACCTAGCTAACACAGAGATAACTACCTAGCTAACACAGAGTTAGCTCCCTAGCTAACACAGAGTTAACTACCTAGCTAACACAGAGTTAACTACCTAGCTAACACAGAGATGACTACCTAGCTAACACATAGTTAGCTCCCTAGCTAACAGAGTTAACTACCTAGCTAACACAGAGTTAACTACCTAGCTAACACAGAGTTAACTACCTAGCTAACACAGAGATGACTACCTAGCTAACACATAGTTAGCTCCCTAGCTAACACAGAGTTAACTACCTAGCTAACACAGAGTTAGCTCCCTAGCTAACACAGAGTTAACTACCTAGCTAACCTAGCTGACACAGAGTTTGTACAAAATGGAGGGTTTTCACGACTTGAAATCCATGGACACGTAAAATCAATGATGAACGTATTTGTAAAGGACTTACGAACTCTTTATGCGAATAACAAGGTTCTGGTGACTGGCAGACGCTTGTTTGTTGTTGTCATAGCAACTCCATAGCAACCGCCTGCTAAGATGGCTGTCACTTATAATGTGATAGATTAATCATCGTTTATTTTAAGCTACATAAAGTGTATTTTAACATTTGTTTGTACGCTTTTTAGGTACTTTTATCTTGTTTTTAGCTGATGTGGGCCTGCTGAGACCTTTTTAAAAAAAAAAGCATAAATGTTCTCTGTAAAACATTAACATTTGTGATGGGGAAACATTTAGAGGTAACGACGGGAGATGCTTTTACAAGCCATTGGAGTGAAGTAAGGTACTTTACAGCATGATGTCATCTGGCTTCATATTTCCCATGTGACAAACTGTGACTGCTGTATCAGCAGCAGCCACACGCCCAAAGGAAATGCCTCAGCCTCATGAAACAATGAGCCGCGGACTTACAGTTCACAGCCCCGGGGACTTCCCTTTTTCCAAGACCCGCTGGAACGCGATGCCCTTTTTACCTGATTTACTTCACCACACCAAACAGTTTCTATTTTTATGCCTCCAATGGGGTTCATTGACTGAGAACGAAACCTACAACCTGCAGAACTCCAGCCAAACGTTTGCATCTCCGATTTACTGTCCTGCAGAGTCACGTTTTCCTATAATAGAAAAATACTGTGACTACAACCTGAAAATTATATTGATAAAGTCAGACAAAAAAATAACAACATCCCACGTTTGAACAGAACCTTTATTTTCTTTTAGCTTGTTTCTGCAAACTCACACATGAACTACTGTTTGAATGAAACGAGGAAAGAGAGACGCGTAACGTTTCACGCTGGAAACCAGACATTTACATTCACTGAATAAAAACACATAAATGCAGAAATGTGTTAATTTTTTGTGCAGTTTTAGCTTGATTATCGCTCCTAGGATGTGATTTCAGCAAATAGTTTTTTTTGTCTGAATGCTCCAGTTAATGATTATGATTAATTCATTACTGAGTTGATTATTTTAATAATCGATTAATCATGTTTAATCTGATTAATCATTTCAACCTTGCATCTAATAAAAAGACAAATGCAAAAATGTGTTTATTTTTTGTAGTTTTAGCTTGATTACTGCTCCTAGGATGTTATTTGTTCAGCAAATTACATTTTTTTGTCTGTGTATAAAAGTTAACGATTAATTGATTACTAAATTAGTTGAATATTCTAATAATCGATTAATCTGATTAATCATTTTAGCCATACATATAATAAAAATAAAGAAATATTTTTCCTCACTTTCTGAAGTGAAATTAGACTAAACTTCTTGTTTTAGGTCAGTTTGAATTGCCAAATGTATTTCTATTTGCTAAAAGCCACAATAACAACATATTAAAGACATTTATTTATCAGCTTGTCTTAAAATCAGAAGTTCTCCCAGAATGTTTTCTGTCTCTTTAAACAATGAGAAATAATTTGGGTAATTTTATCCAACCTAAATTAAAGTTGCCCTGTTTTAACTTCAGTGAGGAAAAAAAGATGGATGTTTTTATTCATTGCATTTAATCACTGTAATCAGTTCAAAGCGTACTGGAAAACATACTTGCATAGCACATTTTATTCCGGGGTAAGATCATAAATTAAGCCATTTTAAAGACGTCCTAATCACTTCCTGTCCACACTAATTGCTTCCTACGGTTAAAAGGCTTTGCGTGACTTCCAGCTCTGCAGGCCTCAGCCAGTCGGCCATGACGGTTTGTCGTGGTTAATCTCTTGTGCAAACACCGCAGACAGGCGTCAGGAGGGGGTATGAGGACAGGCTTATCCTCCCTTTGAGCTTCTTCACCTTTGACGTCTCTCGGAGGGGAAGAGATAAACATGGAGGGGGGATTTCTAAGCTCCAGTGCCTTTAAAAGAGCGACCCGGTCCGGTTGAGACCTCGTCTTCCTGCAGAGTCTGGGCTCATCAGGGGGACGAAGAGGAGGCAGCGGCGTTTTCTGCGCTCGCACAGAAAAATTCACTTTATTAAACTCCATTTGTGCAGTAATTCACAAACTGACAATACACTTTCAAGACAAAACCGTCTGCCGGGATTTAACAATCATTCACTGCAAAACACAAAATTTTACCAAGTGTTTTATAGTTTTTTTTTATAACTTTATTTTTGTTTTTGTTGACACAATAATAAAAAAGATCAAACAATAGAAAATATGAAACAATAGAAAGAATAGAAATTATAAAAGACAAAAAAAATACAGAATAGAAACAAAAATCGCACATCAGGGAGGGACTTATTTTTGTAACACAAAACAGAAACACAAGGGGACCATTCATCTCCAGAATTAGTCCCGTCTCGTTGATGTGAAGTTTGTCCATTTGTCCCATTTGTCCCATTTGTCCATGCATTGCTGTTCCTGTGTCCTCAGTCTATGTGTCAGAATCTCCATCTCACATAATGAGTTCACAGTCTGTGTCCACTGCTTTGTGGTAGGAGGTTCAGGTTTGCACCACTTTCTGGTTATGACCTTTTTGGCTGCCACCAACAGAATTTTTAACAAATAACAGTCATAATTAAGTACAGCGTTGTCCAAATAACCAAGATATAAGACCAGGCCAGACTTGGGTACTGAGTAACCCAATATTGTTACAATATTATTGTGTATTTTGTTCCAGAACTGTGTAATTTTAGGGCAAAGCCAGAAATTATGCGTGTGATTAACATTAAGAGCTCCACAATCTCTCCAACATGGTTGATCTCTAGATTTGAATTTACTAGTAATTTGGGGTGTTCTAAAAAAATCTAATTATATTCTCCCAACAATGTTCTCTCCAAATTCTGGAAGAGGATGTTGTGATTTGGGTCTTCCAAATATTCTGCCAGCCGTCTTCGGTTAGCTGAATACCAAATTCCCTCTCCCATTTTGTTTTAATATTTAATGTGTTAGTGCCTCTATTTTCTAACAAATATTAATAAAGACACTATTCTGTGTTTTTAGGTCTCAATCAGCATTTTGACAATCCCATTTTCATTTGGGTCTATTTTTTGTTTTATTTCTTTGTTATAAAAGTCCCTTAATTGTAAGTATCTAAAATGATTTTGAGTTCTTAGAGCAAACTCTTGCTGTAGTTCCTGGAAACTTTTAAAGTGCCCATCTTTAAGGACTACGCATAATGTCATTAAGCCTCTTTCTAGCCATTGTTTAAATTGTGGGTAAGTATTTTATAGTTTTTAGTGCAAATATAGTTTGCTTGAAATAAGACAAAAGTATTTTGTCTTATTTCAAAATAAGAGTTTCTGAAACTGAATAAAAGTTTCAGAAGAAACTTTTCAGCAATTTTTAGAGTAAATAATTCCTAAAAATTGATGAAAAGTGCCTGTTCCCCTGGCAGATTATTTCACTTATAATAACGGGTGTTCAAAGTGTGGTCCAGGGGCCATTTGTGTACCTTGGTCTGACTTTTTGTGGTCAGACCAAAGGTCCTGAAATAAGGTCCTGAAACAAGTCTTATTTCAGGACCTTATTGTCTGAAATAAGACTTATTGTCTTATTTCAAAAGACTTATTGTCTTTTAAAATAAGACAATAAGTCTTATTTCAAAAGATTTATTGTCTTTTGAAATAAGACAAAAGTAACTCAGAAGAAACTTTTCAGCAATTTTTAGAGTAAATAATTCCTAAAAATTAATGAAAAGTGCCTGTTCCCCTGGCAGATTATTTCACTTATAATAACGGGTGTTCAAAGTGTGGTCCAGGGGCCGTTTCTGTACCTTGGTCTGACTTTTTGTGGCCCTTCCCAACCACAATTTAAGAATAACACAAATTTGATCCATCCAGCATAATCAGTTGATGGAGAATTTTTACTTGAGTCACCAGACCAAAAATCCTTGGCTAGCTTGTTATATTTTTACAGTGCTCTGGCCCTGTTTTCCATTGGATTCCTCTCAGGAAAAAAGCCAGAGAAGAGTTCATGGCTGTTTTCCGTTAGGCCGGATTTGAAAAGCGCAGTCATGCGGCGGAACGCGTCAAAAGCCTCGCTATTCTTCTCAATCAGCACCAGCAGTTCAGACGGACCCGGCCGACCCGGAGCGGGTCTCGGACAAGCTCGCCGATTCAGGACTTAAGGGCAAAAATGCCCTTTCAGTGTGAGAATGGAGGGGAGACGCCTTCACGGGCTGCTGACTGCGCTTTGGCAGGCAAGCGCCTCCATCGCACTTATTCAGACGGGGAGAAGACAAAAAACACGGAGATACCTCAATGTTTGAGGATCATTAGCTCTCATTAGCATCGTTCTCATGAACTTAGATGGAAAACCTCACAGAACAACAGCATTCAAGGAAAGTTTTTTTGGGGAAGAGAGGGGTGGGGGGGTTGTTGTGGGACAGTTTGACGTTTGAAGTCGCCGGGGTCATCCAGTCGTAATGAGGCGCTCTCGCGGTCGGACCAAAGTGAAGGTTTTGCCCTGCCGCTCAACTCCCAGTAACCGGTTTAGTTTGGTGGTAGTCGGACCAATCACGCGGCGGCAGGTCGATTCATCTCTGCTGGATGGTAATCAACATGACAGGGCTGTACAGACGCTCCTGATGTGTGTGTGTGTGGTGTGTGTGTTGTGTTTCTGCTAGTCTCTTCGTCTAACAGGATGTGTGTGTGTGCTGGTGTTTGAAAGTGCTTAATATTCAAACTGCACAGTTTTAAAATAAAGTTCAATCCAATGTTTGATTAAAAGCCTCAATTTGGAAAATGTTCACAGTTTAAACCAGATGTTTTCCTATATCTAATTAGGACTTATAATTAGGATTAGGATTTTTTTTAATCTAGTTTCTAGTGCAAATATCTTAATATGCTTAAAATAAGACAAAATTAACTTATAACCTTTCAGAAAGACGTGAGAGTTCCTCAATATTGATGACATTATTAGGTCCATTGGTGGATTACTTGATAAAATGTCATGTCTGTAGTGAAACAATCTTCCAGTGGAACCAGAACTGGGTTGCTAGGTAACAGGCTGGGCTTGGCAGGCGTTGCTAGGTAACAGGCTGGGCTTGGCAGGCGTTGCTAGGTAACGGCGCAGGGCCTGTTGAACTGGAACTTTTTCATCAAAATTAAGGAATTTTTTACTTAAATCAGGCTTTTGATGAAAAGTTACTTGTGATTTTGTTTTTTTTTAATTTCAAGTATTCTAAGATATTTTCACTATAAACTAGACCAAAAATACTTGATAAGGTTTTGTGTTTTTGCAGTATACCAACTGTTTTAATTAATTACTGCTCTGAAAATATTGTTGACTCAGCAAATGGCCTTTTTTGAGTCTGTTTGCTGACCGATTAATCGATTATTAAATTAGCTGATTATTTTGATTAATCATGATTAATCTGACTAGTTGTTTCAGTGCTTCACCCATAAATACAAATTTTTTTTCACTGTCTGAAACTAAATTTGGCAAAACTTTTCTTGTTTTAACTTGGTTAAAATTAAAATTAGCTAAATTATTTATATTTGTTATATTTGTTAAATGCCTATTTTTAGAGTTTTTTTGGAACATTCTTCATATATTGTGTTTAAGCATTTAATTTGTGTAAAGTTGGATTGTTTCAGTGTAATGAATATTTATTATTCCTAATTTATCAGGACTTATTGATCGTCTTATGTTTTATGTTATAGAAATTGGGCTTTTTTTTTTTTAAATTATTGCTTTGTTCTCAGACCAGTCATTTTTATAGACATACAGTTTTGTTAATTTTGTCCCTGCTGTAGAATCACAAGTCATTATTAATAACAGTAATAAATTATATCATATAAAAGTGAGTTAAAACCGTATTTTGTTTGTTTGTATCACCAATTTGGTGCTGGAAAAGTTTGAAAATGTACCTTGAAAATGCTTGAAAAGTGCTTGAATTTTACTGTGGGGAAACGTTTATGAAATCTTTCACCAAAAATGTAAAAGGTTTTGTAATTTAATTATAAAAGCAAAACTTTTGCGACTCGGAAACCAAAACCCCTCCTGATAATGACAGAGAAGCATCGATAGAAATATAACTTATTGTCCCACAACCTGGAAACGTTGGTGTAACAGTTGAATCGAAAAGATATTAAAACAAACAGCAAACAAGCAAAATTAGGACTAGGAAGCTGCACACAAGATTATAACTGTAACGTGCTGTACAGTTTTCAGAAATAGAGGAAATAAGTAGCTCCCATTAAAGGAGACCCATGATGCCAGGTGAAAATAGATCTATGGCCTATTCAAAACATTTTCATTACTTTTTTTTTACTTTTTAATTGTATTTTTTGAGCTTTAAATCCACATCTGCTGCTTCCAGCTCAGCGTTTACACTCACACTCGGAAATGGCTGCAAACAGATGCGTAGTTATGCAACTATACATCTTTGAAAAGCAGAAGTGGAGCCTTCTACACAACAAATAAGATATACAGCAAGAGGTTTCAGGGTGAGTCAACCGCAAAACACTTGTCTTTTCCAGCAGCCATTATACAGAGCATACAGCGATCAAACCAGCTGGAGTTCAGCTCGGGTTGCTAGGTAACAGGCAAAATGATGCTTGCGTTGCTAGGTGACGGACTTTGCTCGGCTGCAGCTGCTAAGTAGAACATATTTACAGGAAAGGCATATTTATTTTATCTCAAATGCAAAATGTTTATACGTCTTGTACGGTTTCAGATTAATTTCTGCTCCGACGATGTTGTTCTTTCAGCAAATGGTCTTTTTTTTTAGTCTGTTGACTTCAATTAACGAAGTCAACAGACTTCGTTAACTTCGTTAATCCTCAGTTTACTAAATTAGCTGAGGATTATTTAAATTATCGATTAATGACCAATAAGCCATTTTTCAGCCCTGTATCACAGCCATCTTAATTGGTTCAGCTGAAAGTTAGAAACACTGCTGCCAGGCCAAGTTGGCTATGAATGCTAATAAAAACATATTTTACGCAGCGTTCTGATAAGGTGTGCAGACATAAATTAAAAAACGACCTTCAAGTAAATTACATGTAGTATTCCAATATTAAGTGTGTTTTCATTGGTTGAAAGCAGAAAAATCATCATAATTCACAGAAATAAAAGCTTGGAAACATCAGTCTGCGTGTGTGTTATTTCCTGAAATGCCTGTATATTAGTGTTTATGACTGATTTAATGAGCGGAAACTGTCTGAAGTGTAAATAACTTCCTGCTACTGCCGTTTAAAAGAGGAGCAGACAGAAACAGTACTTAGATAATTACATGATTATTCAACTGCAGTAAAAGATTAATTCATTTTAAGATTATTCATTAGAGGAGAGAGAAAACACTTAAAGACAACAGGTGATGCAACTTAATTAAATGAAGTTTATTTACGTTATTTTGACCATTTAATCAAGTTGGATAAACTTAATTTAACATAATGTGTTGAAGTTGGATCGGCTGTTCTGTCTTTAAATGCCATGAAACACTTTGACTTGAATCTTTCTGTGATATTAAACCTTTCAGAAACAATAAAGCAGTAAACCACTGCCATGGCTCAAGCGGGTTTTGCGTGTTTTTAAGCGGAAGTAGTGTGCGTGACACTCCGCAATATCTTCTTGTGAAATATGCCACTAATAACCTTCAGAAATCAGCCTAATGTTTGCAGATGATGTCACTTCCTGGCAGTGAAAATATGCAGTGACATGATGAAATCACATCAGGCTGGATGATCCGCAGTCCAACTCTGCGCCGTTTCTTTCTTCTTTTATTTTTTTTTTAGCGTGAGCGCAAACTGTGGGTTGCAACACGCGCGATGAGCCGCGGAGCTACGGGAGGCGGGGAGGGACCCGCGGCCCTGGGGCCGGGGACCCTGCGGGACCCTGCGGGACCCTGCGGGCCGCGGGACCCTGCGGCCTGCGGGACCCTGCGGGACCCTGCGGACCCGCGGGCTCTGCGGGGCCACGGTGTCCGCTGCAGCTGGAGGTCACCGAACCCGGACAGGATTACCGAACCGCTCCAGCAAATGAGCGGATTTGGGCCACTTTTTAAGAGTCACGCAGAGTTTACGCAGCGATTAGCGCAGCAATGACTAATAATAGATGGTAGCGCCAGGATTTGGGACCTCCCGAAAATGGCCAAGCGGGGCGCAATGGTTTATTTATTTATGTGAACTTTTTCTGTTTTCCTTTTATTTCATTTAAAGCACTTTGAATTGCTTTGTTGCTGAAAATGTGCATAAAATGACATTACCTTACTGAAATCCAAGTTCAAATAGAGGACGTAACTCTAGAAAGGGTTTTTGCTAATAAGTTCCTCGGTGTAATAATAGATGACAAAATCAGTTGTAAACCTCAGATTAAACATTTACAGAGTAAACTCAGTAGAAGCATATCCATACTGGCTAGAGCTAGACATGTACTGAATCACTTCATATTCTATATAACTCTCTGATTTTACCATATCTATCATATTGCTGTGAAGTGTGGGGAGTTACTTACAGAGCTCTTTACATCCGGTAACCATCCTACAGAAACGAGCCATTAGAATTATCCATAATGTTGGTTATTATGAGCACACAAACCCACTGTTCATAAAATCCAGAATTCTCAAATTTGACGAGCTTGTAGAATTTAAAATGGCTCAATTTATGTTCAAAGTATCTAAAAAGTTGCTACCTGAGCACATGCAGAGCATGTTTTCTGAAAGAGAAGGGGGTATAACTTAAGGGGTCTCTCAAACTTAAAGAGCCGCAGTTTGCGAACAACAAGAAAAAGCTTCTGTATTTCAATTAAAGGTGTAAAGTTATGGAACAAGTTAAATGAATATTTGAAACAGAGCAATAGTTTAATACAATTCAAAATAAAATACAAGGAGGTCATTTTCAACAGATATAGACATATGGGTGAGAGAAAGTAATAATGTGTGTATTGAAGATAACAATTTGGTGAAGGGTTTGGAAAGACAAACCAGCATAATAAGGGAAAATGTATATGTAAATATTAGTAACTGTTGACTGCCACTTTGACTTTGATTTGACTTTGATTTTTTATTTTCTTTGATGGTAGGACTGTAAAGTTTTCATGTGCTTAGAAGGTCGGAGTTAATAAGTTCTCACTTCTTCCTACCCCATTTCGACCATGAAATGTTAACTGAGACAAAAACTGCATCTTTCTTCTTTTTTTATGCACTTCTTGTTACTGTGCACTATCTTATTTTTATACTTGTATCATGTTCGAATAAAATTTCATTTCATTTCATTTTCACCTTACATACTGGTTATTGGTGAACCCAGTTTGAAAACTTGACATTTATACAAACTAGAAATACCAGCCAGAGTGGAATTGATCCATTTTATTTGTTTTACCTACTGGAATATGGCTGAATATTACAGCAGTTTGATTCATTTAATGAGCAGAAACTGTCAGAAGTTTAAAAACTTCCCCTGCATTTTTAAAGAGGAGCAAACGTGAATGATGCATAAATAAATGAATGAAATAATTGCAAGATAATACAGCTGCAATAAAAAAGGAATTTATTTTAAGATGATAAAATAAATAAACCAAAAATATATAAATAATTATTTAAATTTTTTTAAATTACCTAATTAATTTATGGGGTTTTACATTCATATCTTGATCGAATAAGATTACTTTTTATTGAGGGTTTTTGTATTTTGATTTTTGTGTGTTATGGTGGGGGGAAAAAATCCTATCAATACATATCTATCTATCTATCTATCTATCTATCTATCTATCTATCTATCTATCTATCTATCTATCTATCTATCTATCTATCTATCTATCTATCTATCTATCTATCTATCTATCTAATCTATCTATTACTATCTATCTAATCTATCTATTCAAGATGGGGCCATGGCCCCCCGTTGTCCACCCTGTGGGGTCACCAACTTTGGGCTCCACTGATTTAACAGATTAAATAGGTAAAAATGTATTTCTATGGTTCTTCCTAAATATGGAAACGTCAAACTGAACCTCAACCCAAAATTTACCGTTTCCCAAACCTTTCAGCGGGTTTTCTCCACAGATTTTCCTTCCACTAAACTTTCCTTGTGCAGAGAGCCATAACAGAACATTTCTGCATTAAAAATACATTTATGTTCATGTTCTCTGCATATGACTGTCAGCCACTCCGTGATTCTATCAGATCCACGTTTTGACTTGAGCTGCTGAAATAAATAATATTCATGTTTAACATAAAACACCTGAAAATGTTTTTTTTAGATATTAGGTGAGAAATAAAATAGAAAACGGAATAATGACGAGGCCCACCTCAGTTTCCTCTGACAAGGATTAAATGTTAAATATTTCCACGCGTGGAGAGGCGGGAACCGTTTCCACTGGTTTGTCTCGGACGGGTCGGAGTGACGTCATCGGAGTGACGTCGAGCCTGAGGGTCTTTACGCAGCGAGTCGCTTTTGAAAATAAAAATAAAAAGCCTCAGAGTTGCAAAATGTGTCTGTTGGTTAGCTAAAAACTAAAATATAGAAAAGGACAAATTTCTCTCGTAGTTCTTTTAAACTTAAAAGGATTTTTAAAAAGAATCTCAATTATAATTTTTACTATTTATGATATAACGTTTAAAAATAAATGCATGAATATTTAATTGGATTAATAAATTCAAGACTGTCTTCATTGCTAATGTTCACGTTTTGGGGAATTTAAAAAGATCAAGAGTAAAAATTTTGACTCATTTTTATTCAAAAAGACAAATTTCTTTATTGTTTATATCTCCTAGTAGAATATATTCTAGAAAAAAAATATTATGACATATTCTAAGGCCGTAACCGACGGGATAAATCGCTAAATTTCCGTTTTTCATGTCAATGCGCTTTATTTCATAGTTTTGAAGTCAGGACTGGTGAAAAATACAGTGAAACGTGTTTTTCCGGGTCAGACATGTTCGGTCGGCCTGAGCCGCTGTCCGCGGTGCTGAAGCGGAGATCCAGAGCAACAGAGTCAGAATAAACATCAAATCTGCAGAAAAACATTCACAGAATCCAGATCCAGTCAAATAATAATCATTATTATATAATAATAATTCAATGCGAGAAGGAAATAACATTAAAAGACTTTCAGAGTAGATTTATAATTAGCAGCAGGTTTTAATTTTTGCTGTAGGTTTTATCTGAATCAGATGTTTGACGATAAATTACACATTTCATGTTTCTGTTCCGGTATTAATCCTCCAGTTGGACCGGGGTTAGTAACGGGATCGGGCCGCCGGAACCGCATGTTGATGAGGAAATCTGCGGGTTCGCCTCCTTGTGGCCCCGCAGGAAAACGCAGCGTGGCGGGGATTTAACCCGAAGATATGAACGGATTTAGCAACCAACTCTGTCTCAAAAACGCTGCCAAATCCTTTTTGGATCTCACGGCTTCCTTATTTGTAACCCAGACTTAAATCTTCTGGCTTTAAACGTTTGTTGGAGAAAATGTAGATTTCAAAACCGAAACGATCCAAACTGAAGCTGCGCGACGTTTGGAGTGAAGGACGGAAACATCTTCAGTTTGTTTTAATGCCTCTCCGTGAATCTGCAAAGCTTTTAATTTGAAATGAGAACTAAAAAAGTCGCATTTTAAATGTTTCTGCTCGGATCGAGATGAGACACAATGAACTTTGATGAACCTGCAGGACGAAACACAGGTTTATGTTTTTATATGAGAATCTTCTCTCAGATAATTAAATAAAAAAGAGAAGAAATCCTATAATTTATCATGCTCAAAATACAGATAATAATAATAATATTGATTTTAATTCATTTAAATGCATTATTCTAAGAAAAATACAATAAGTTCTGCAATATTAAAATGTATTTCTTATTACTTTAAAAAAGAAATAAAAATAATCACTTTATGATTGACTTAATTGATCTAAAGGTGTTACTTTTAAATAATAAAACACTAAATGCTGTCAGGAAATGTTTTAAAGGCTGTTCATGTCTTTTTTGATGTTAATTGCTTCTGTTTAGCTTTGAATTTTCTGCAAACTGTCGCTCAGATTCGGTTCTAAAGCGATTTTTTTAAAACTTCAATGGAGTTTCAGGCGAAATGAATGATAACAATAAATATATGAAACATTCATCAACAGCCACAGTAAAAATGCCAGTGTTGAATTAACACCCAATAGTGTCTCTATGTGTCCAAGTCAGCTGGTGTCAAATTCAACACTACAGAGTCACATTAACATTACAACGGTGTTAGTGTTAAAATATATTAAAAGTAACACCAGTGTAGTGTTGATCACAAAACATAATGTGGTGTTAAAAAAGTAAATAATTGACCCACAAGGTGTCAATATCAATCAAATCCAGTGGAAAATATTCAAAACAAAACACAGAAATGGAAAGTTTAACTTTTCTTAAACCCATTTCAGTTTATAGACCAAAGTTAATTTAACCCAAAAAAATGGGCATCAATCTTTTAACACTTTCAAAGTGTTGCTTTAACACCAGCTGACTTGGACACATATAGACACTTTAGGGTGTTAATTCAACACCGGCATTTTTACTGTGCTGATGATGATGATGGCGCTGATGATGATGATGATGGCGCTGATGATGATGATGATGATGGCGCTGATGATGATGATGATGATGATGATGATGATGATGATGATGGCGCTGATGATGATGATGATGATGATGATGATGATGGCGCTGATGATGATGATGATGATGATGATGATGGCGCTGATGATGATGATGATGATGATGATGATGATGATGATGGCGCTGATGATGATGATGATGATGATGATGGCGCCTGCCTCCTCAGGAGGAGGTGATGGTGGGAGGAGAGGCGGAGGTCGGTTCCCCCCCCCCCCCCCCCCCCCGCACCGGAGCCGCCGACGGGCCGCGATGCCGCAGCCGCCCGCAGATAAAAGACCCGCTGCGGCTCTGCGGACAGAAAAGGCGCAGCGGGAATCTGCGGAATCTGTAGGTACGAATCTCCGCAGTAGAAATGTAGAGGAATCATCTGGTTTTTGTTGCGTTTAAGGTAAAAAGGTAAAAACAACCTGAATTACTTTCAGATAAATCTATTATTATTATTATTATTAGTGTTGTTGACATTAACGAGCTGCTTATTTTCGTCCCGCAGGATGGAAGCGTCTCTGCCCTCCGTTAACTCTTTCCCCCCCGGCGCCCTGCTGGCGGCCTGCCTGGTTCTGCTGCTCTCCGTGTGGCTGTGGCTCCGGTACCGCGGGGCCCCTCCGGGCCCCCCGGGGCCCTTCGCCTGGCCCGTTATCGGGAACGCCGCGCAGCTCGGCAACGCGCCGCACCTGTACTGCACCCGCATGGCGAGGAAGTACGGCGACGTGTTCCAGATGCGGCTGGGCAGCCGAACCGTGGTGGTGCTGAACGGCGACGCCATCCGACCGGCGCTGGTCAAACGGGGTCTGGACTTCGCCGGGAGGCCGGACTTCACCTCCTTCCGGTTCATCTCCGACGGCCAGAGCATGGCGTTCGGCACCGTGTCGGACTCGTGGAAGACGCACCGCAAACTGGCGCAGTCCACCGTCCGCACGTTCTCCACCGGGAACCCGCAGACCAAGCGGACCTTCGAGCAGCACGTCCTGGCCGAGTTCCGGGAGCTTCTGCGGCGGTTCGTGGAGAAGACGCGGGCGGAGCGGCACTTCCAGCCCGGCGCCGACCTGGTGGTGTCCACGGCCAACGTGATGAGCGCCATCTGCTTCGGGAGGAGGTACAACTACGAGGACGCGGAGTTCCGGGAGGTGGTGGGCAGGAACGACAAGTTCACCAAGACCGTGGGAGCCGGGAGCGTCGTGGACGTGATGCCGTGGCTCCAGCTCTTCCCCAACCCAATCAAAACCATCTTCGAGGACTTCAAGAAGCTCAACCGGGACTTTGGGGTTTTCATCCGGGATAAAGTCATGGAGCACAGGAAGTCCATCGAGTCCAGCGCCATCAGGGACATGACGGACGCCTTCATCGTGGCTCTGGACCAAATCACGGAGACCGCGGGTCTGGACTACGTGACCCCCACCATGGGGGACATCTTTGGAGCCAGCCAGGACACGCTGTCCACGGCTCTGCAGTGGATCGTCCTCATACTGGTCAAGTAAGACACTTTAACATACTGGAAACTAAATAACCTGGAAGTCCAGATTGGCCTCAAAATCAGTTTTTATTACATTGATTTTATAGATTCTTGTGAAACATGAACTTTAATTACCGCTAACTGATAAAAAGCTTCTATTTTGTTTAAATCTCAGAACATACCTGCTTCAATTTCCATAACTGAGGAAACAGGTGTTAAAAAAAGAAGAAATCTTAAAAGTTTATCTGTTTGTCAAGCCCTGATTTTAAGTTTTTGGTGTTTTAAACTCGGCATCTGAAAGATATTTAGTCCGAATTTAATCCAAACAAAAAAACTAGAAACTCCGACTTTGTTTGTTGATTTAATCAGATTTAACACTGACACATTTTAGCACCACTATAAACAAGCAAGACAATAACAATCCTGTCAATTTACTAGTAACTTAAACTAATCTGAATATTGACAAGCTTCCTCTTGATAGACTGAAATTAATCACTATTTTATCCCTCTGTTTCCTCTGTTTTTCCATTTCTGCCTCTCCATATTTACCCTCAGCACGACTCAAATCGCCTTTTTTTTTCTGGCGCCCCCTCTGGCGCAGCGCCCCTATGCGTCACATTTAATGCGTTCTCACAAATTAAACAAGTTTAATTCCATGTGTTTCAGATGAAGGTCAGTGCAGGTCAAGTCAGGCCTGATTTTTTAAACTTTAACCACATTTTAAGGGACTTGTCGACATGTTTTTAGTCTTTTTGTTGTCACTTTGAGGGCTGATTAGCTCACCCAGCTTCCTGTTGTCCCTGCAGAGACACTGAGGAAATGTTACTGCATGTGTGTTATGCAAGGAGTGAAACTGAACACTGGTGAAAGTGAACAGTCAGCTGTGTGCAGTGAGTGACTGCTATCGCGTTTATGTAATCGGTTTTTAGAAAAAACTTTTATTAAAAACATATTTATCACATATTTGTTAAAACCGTCACTATGTGGCGACAGTTTAATATGAGACAGAAAATCTGTGAAAAAATCTGACGCTCCTCTGCCTCCTGCCATTGCTAACAAGAAACAACCAATCAGAGAAAGGAGGTGGTACTTAGCGCTGTCAATCATCCTCACTCCTCCACTGCTACTACAGCTTCTTCCTCATATCATAGCAAATTGTGCAGAGTTAAATCAACACTATGCCGAGTCTATCTTGTTCTTATCAGAATTGGTGTTAATTTAACTCTTTTCAGATTTATTTCAACAAGAAATTAAGTCATTTTAACACTTGAAAAAGTTAGAACTACTCCAACTATTTTTGAAATAACTCTGTAAGAGTTAAATTAACACCAATTCTGATAAGGACCACATAAACTCGGCATAGTGTTGATTTGTCTAACGAAAGCAAGAAAACAGTTTTCTTGTAATGGACATTTGTTTCCCCATCATTAGCATGTTTAGTAGCGCATTCACGAGGCTGACTGACATCACCAAGCCCCGCCCCCTGGCTCTGATTGGTAGTTTTTGGTCTTGAGCGGTGCGGTTTTAACAAACATGTAAAAAAAAGCATATATTTTTTTATCAGAATTGGTGTTAATTTAACTCTTTTCAGATTTATTTAAACAAAAATTAAGTCATTTTAACACTTGAAAAAGTTAGAACTACTCCAACTATTTTTGAAATAACTCTGTAAGAGTTAAATTAACACCAATTCTGATAAGGACCACATAAACTCGGCATAGTGTTGATTTAACTCTGCACAATTTGTCTAACGAAAGCAAGAAAACAGTTTTCTTGTAATGGACATTTGTTTCCCCATCATTAGCATGTTTAGTAGCGCATTCACGAGGCTGACTGACATCACCAAGCCCCGCCCCCTGGCTCTGATTGGTAGTTTTTGGTCTTGAGCGGTGCGGTTTTAACAAACATGTAAAAAAAAGCATATATTTTTTCGTAAAAGTTACACGCTGACGTCTCACCTTCAGGTATCCAGAGATCCAAACGCGTCTCCAGCTGGAGGTGGACCGAGTGGTGGGCCGGAGTCGCCTGCCGTCCATCGAGGACCAGGCCGCGCTGCCGTACGTCATGGCCTTCCTCTACGAGGTGATGCGCTTCACCAGCTTCGTCCCGCTCACCATCCCCCACTCCACCGTCACAGACACCTCCATCATGGGCTACGCCGTTCCAAAGAACACCGTCATCTTCATCAACCAGTGGTCCGTCAACCACGACCCGGCCACCTGGTCCAACTCGGGGACCTTCGACCCCGAGCGCTTCCTGGACCCCCAGGGGGCGCTGGACAAAGACCTGGCCGCCAACGTGCTCATCTTCTCGTTGGGTCGCCGGCGGTGCATCGGCGAGCAGCTCTCCAAGATGCAGCTGTTCCTGTTCACGGCGCTGCTGGCGCACCAGTGCCGCATCGCCGCCGACCCGGCGAAGACGCTAACCCTGGACTACAAGTACGGCCTGACGCTGAAACCACACGACTACGCCGTCGCCGTGTCTCTGCGGGAAGACGTGACTCTGCTGGACGCTGGCGCCGCTCAGGCAAACGAACAATCAGCAGAATTACAGCCAAAGGGTTAAAGATTAAAGGCCACAGCAGGGCCTGCAGCCTGCGGCTCCGGAGCCACAAATGGCTCAATGGACCTAAAAACTTTAGCCAAAAATGAAAAACAACAGTGTAGGTACAAATATAAAAACAAATGCTAAATTTTAATAGATTTCCATTTTATTCCTACAAAAAATGGAGAAGTCAGCTGAAGCTAGCTATAACTTATCCAGCTAGCTATAGCTTAACCAGCTAGCTATAGCTTAACCAGCTAGCTATAGCTTAACCAGCTAGCTATAGCTCACCTGCGTAGCTATAGCTTATCCAGCTAGCTATAGCTTATCCAGCTAGCTATAGCTTACTCAACTGGCTATAACTTATCCAGCTAGCTATAGCGTAACCAGCTAGCTATAGCTTATCCAGCTGGCTATAGCTTATCCAGCTAGCTATAGCTTAACCAGCTAGCTATAGCTTACCTGGGTAGCTATAGCTTAGCTAGGTAGCTATAGCTTACTTAGCTGGCTATAGCTTAGCCAGCTAGCTATAACTTAACCAGCTGGCTATAACTTATCCAGCTGGCTATAGCTTAACCAGCTAGCTATAGCTCACCTGGGTAGCTATAGCTTATCCAGCTAGCTATAGCTTATCCAGCTAGCTATAGCTTACCTGGGTAGCTATAGCTTAGTCAGCTGGCTGTAGTTTAGCCAGCTAGCTATAGCTTAGCCACCTAGCTATAGCTTACTTGGGTAGCTATAGCTTAGCCAGCTAGCTATGGCAGCCAAAGCTTAAAGCTACACTGCAAAAACACAAAATCTTACCAAGAGTTTTCATCTAATTTTAAGTGAAAATATTCTAGTACACTTGAAATAAAACAAAACCAACTTAAAAGTAGCATTTCAGTAAAATATAAAAACTTGCTTTAAGTCAAAACTGCAGCAGATTTTTTTTTCTGGAAATTAGACAAAAACTCTTTGTAACGCTGTGTGTTTTTGCAGTGTAGAGATGTTAGCTTCTGGTTTCCAAACAGGACGACACTAAAGTTACCAGATTAGGTCAGTGTTTGAAAATGTAATTTAATTGCATTTTCCATCATTTAAAAAAAGTTTATCCATCAGCCTAATTTTAAATCATAAAAATATAAATAAATTGGTGATTCTTTAAACTGACAAGAAGTTCCCTAAAGTAGATATTTGTCTAAATTTCTTAGTTGTTTTTTTTTTTTCTAAAAGTCATACAACATTTGCAGCAACATTTGTCATACAACATTTGTTATTATTGGCTATTCTGAGAGGTTGCAGACTCCTGGTCTGAGGATTCAGAAAATGAAGAATAATGGAGAGCAGAGCCTAAATATGCAGTAGATATGTGAAAGCAGACACATTTATTAACACCTCTAGTAGATATATGGAAACAGCCGCAAAATATTTTAAATCTTAATATAATCGGACTTGAAAGTGTAGAAAATCCAGATTTTTTCTGTGTTTTTTCTCACCACAGAGATTTCAGATTATCGTCCAATGTTTTTATTTAAAATCCCCTGACACTGTAGAAATCCTGCCATGAACTTTTAACAAGGGTGTTTGGGAGAAAAAGAGGCCCACAGCATGACAGTTTGTCCACCGTACTTAACATTTTAGAACAAAAACACCTTTTTCTGCTTTAGCTTCTCTTGGTTCGGATTTACTAAAGGAATAAAATGTTGAATTTAATTATTTGATTTTTAATGTATTTTTAAAATTAAATGAAAAATATGTAGAATATGCCAATATTTTTACCCGATTAATCATTGATTAATCACTTACTAAAATAATCATTTATTGCAGCCCTAGGCTTTAGAAACGCTAATCCACCTAAAAAATATGTAACCTTAAGAAAAAAACACCTTAATTTATTTCACAGGGATTATTTTGATTTCATTCAGAAGCTAATTTGGTTGATGTGGAAGAGTTGTAGTCAAGCTGAAGGAAACATTTCTCTAAATCTTTTAGCAGCTGCAGGAACGGATAGATTTACTTTCAGACTCTTAGCAGAGCTTCGACCTGAGGTGCTGATAAATGCGGCTGCATCTGAATTTGTGTTTCTGGGTGTTTCTGCAGACAGAAAGCGATGGCACATCTGTTCTCAACATTAGTCAGCCGCAGCGATTCGTCAGAGCAGATGACAGCAACCAGCTGCTTCACAACCACAAAACAGTCTGGAAAAGCACAAGAATGAATCTCTGAGCATAAACAATAAGCTGCTGCATAATTTATCCCTGCAAGCTGGGAAAGAACTGCACACTAAAGCCTTTATTGTTACTTTGCTACCTGGAGAAAAGACACTTTATCTGCTTAAATAACAATCCAAATGTGTCTCAATCGTGTATCTTCATAACTGTGATGAGCAAAACTGCAGAAACAAGCCGCGTCTGAGGGACGAGCCGCAGCTGCATAAGCTTCAGCTCTGCTAACGCTAAATGTTCAGTAGCAATGTGTAAATTAATATATTATATATGACAGTGTATTTACTCAGGAAGAAAGACTCAAATACTATTTAATCTAATATATTCTTTAACTTTTTACGGTTGTAATGAGACGGTCAGCTTTTGCATGTAAACAGATAATAAAGCAGTGCGCGCACTGCAAAAACAGAAAATAACACCAAGGGTTTTTGGTAAGTTTCTGGTGCAAATAAGGCAAAACTGACTTAAAGGTGATTTTTTTTTTTTTACCAAGATTTAGAGGAGCTTGTTTTAAGTTAATAATTTTTTAATATTGAAGAAAAACTACTACTTCTACTGGCAGATTATTTCACTTATAACAAATCATTTTTTCCCACGTTATAAGTGAAATAATCTGCCAGCGGAACTAGAATTGGGTTGCTAGGCAACGGCCGGGCTTGGCTGGCGTTGCTAGGTAACAGCTCAGTGCCGGTTGACTGTGAAATAAATGGAACTTTTAGTTTTTCATCAATATTAAGGATTTATTTACATCAAACAAGCTCTTATATCTTGCTGAAAAGATATTAGTCTTGTCTTATTTCAATTGTAGTAAGATATTTTCACTTAAAAGCACTTTGAACTGCCATGTTGCTGAAAAAGTGCCATATAAATAAAACTTCTTATTCTAAAACTAAACAAAAAAAACCCAAACTTGGTAATATTTTCAGTTTTTGCAGTGCAGAATTAGAGATTCTCTCCTACTCACAACCTCCACTAAAATACAGTTTTTTAAAAATGATTTTTACAGAAAAAAAAATTCAAATTATTTTTGTTTAAAAGAGAAAAACAACAAACAATCTTGCTGCTATAAAGCAGGAGAGAGATTAGAGGTA
Organism: Poecilia picta; assembly: GCA_033032245.1. NCBI lineage: Eukaryota > Metazoa > Chordata > Actinopteri > Cyprinodontiformes > Poeciliidae > Poecilia > Poecilia picta. The sequence goes on from CM065367.1 coordinate 4,198,046, forward strand.
AATGTGCAGTAGATTTCTTTCAGCCAGCTGGCTGACAGTGTGCAGCAGCAGATGGTGAGAGGATCTCATTATTACACTGCAAAAACATAAAAAGTATTTTTGGACTAGTTTCTAGCATAAATAGTGTTGAAGTTTACTTGAAATTGGACAAAACAAACCTACATGCAACTTTTCATCAAAACAAAAGAAAATGTTTTAAGTCAATAATTCCTTAATATTGATTTAAAAAAAGTTTTAGTTCCACTGACAGGTTATTTCTGAATCTTTCAGTAAAGATATCTTTTGAGTTACAAGTCAGTAAAATTAAAAAAAAAAAAACACGTTTCAAAAACCTGAAGGTAAAGTTACAAATCAGGAGACGCTGAGCCGTTACCCAGCAACCACAGCAGAGTCCAGCCCGTTACCCAGCAACCGCTGCCTAGCAACCCAAACTGAGTTCCAGGATGTTTAGTCGGCTGGTGTGACACTTTTTTGAATAAAAGCTCATTTTCTCTAAGGCAACATCTTTAAAGAAATGTCTAAAATGACTTTATCTGAGGCTCAAAAATGGAGCAAAGTGTTAGCAGAGCTGTTAGCTTAGCTTAGCTTAGCTTAGGCCTCTGGCTTCAGATTAGCTTTAAACAGAAAACATTTAAACTGGCCAAAAAGCAAATTGTGTCTCCAACATTTCATTTTTGTGCAGCATGGATCCAGAAAACATTTTCCCATGTTATAAGTGAAATAATCTGCCAGTGGAACTAGAACTGGGTTGCTAGGCTACCGGTTGGGCTTGGCTAGTGTTGCTAGGTAACGCTTGTGAAGTGAAATAATCTGCTAGCAGAAATAAGCACTTTTTAAAATCAATATCAAGGAATTATTGTCTTAAAACAAGTTCCTATTTCTTGCTGAAAAGTTACTTTTAAGTTAGTTTTGTCTTATCTTAATTGTACTAAGATATTTTCACTTAAAAGCACTTTGAACTGCTTCGTTGCTGAAAAAGTGCCATATAAATAAAACTTTTTATTCTAAAACTAAACAAAAAAAAACCTGGTAATAGTTTCAGTTTTTGCAGTGCAGAATTCGAGATTCTCACCTTTTCACAACCTCCACTAAAATATTTTTTTAATGATTTTTACAGAAAAAAATCAGTTTTTCAAATAGTTTTGATTTATTTCAAGTAAACAGAGATATTTGCATCAGAAACTAGACCAGAAATACTTTGTAAGATTTTGTTTTTGGTTTTTTTTGGAGTGCAGGGCATTAAAGTGCAGAAACTGTTTGATAGAAAATGTGAAAGTGACACTGGAATCTGGTCCAGGCCTCCGTGTTTCGCCTCCTTGCTAAAGCTCGGCTCATTTTGGGCGTTTCATGTACGTTTGCACAGGAATCTGATTCTGAACGTCTCACACATCAGAGGCTGACGCAGAGACATACGGGCTCCTGAAGAAGCCAAGTCTGATTCATGTAAATTCACTGTAAATGCAAAATGTAAACATTTACAGGTATAGAGAAAACCAAATAAAATGTTTTTATCTACAGCCAGTTTGGGAAGCTTCTTTTTTCTGGATCCATGCTGCACAAAAATGAAATGTTGGAGACACAATTTGCTTTTTGGCCAGTTTAAATGTTTTCTGTTTAAAGCTAATCTGAAGCCAGAGGCCTAAGCTAAGCTAAGCTAAGCTAGCAGCTCTGCTAACACTTTGCTCCATTTTTGAGCCTCAGATAAAGTCATTTTAGACATTTCTTTAAAGATGTTGCCTTAGAGAAAATGAGCTTTTATTCAAAAAAGTGTCACCAGCCGACTAAACATCCTGGAACTCAGTTTGGGTTGCTAGGCAGCGGTTGCTGGGTAACGGGCTGGACTCTGCTGTGGTTGCTGGGTAACGGCTCAGCGTCTCCTGATTTGTAACTTTACATTCAAAAGGTTTTTGAAACGTGTTTTTTTTAATTTTACTAACTTGTAACTCAAAAGATATCTTTACTGAAAGATTCAGAAACTTATTTTAAGTAGATAATTATTTAATATTGATGAAAAATGACTTGTTCCACTGGCAAATTATTTCACTAAGACATTTTTCCAATGTCATAAGCAAAATAATCTGCCAATAGAAATATTCTTTTCCATCAATATTAAATAATTATTTATTTACAAAAAGCTTTTCTTGCTGAAAAGTTACTTGGAAGTTATTTTAATCTTTTTTTTTGGGCTTAAGTTCATCTTATGGACTTATTGACATTAATTTAACTTAATTCTTTTGCTTTGCCAACTTACTTTTTTGTGTTCATTTAACTCAAAACCTACACTGAATAGTTGAACCAACGTAATTGAATTGCTTCTATGGGTAACAAGCAATTCAATTAAGTTAACCCAACTTAATTTATTAGTTGGATTAACTATAATATATTCTAATCATCCAACTTATCATCCATAAACTTAATTGAATTGCTTGTTACCCTAGAAGCAATTCAATTAAGTTGGTTCAACTTTTTCTTTTCAGAGTGTACGATATTTGCTCTAGATCAGGGATGTCAAACTCCAGTTTTGGTTAAAATGGCTAAACGTAGCTCAGTTCTCCAGAGTCTTGACCTGAGTATTACATTGAGATGCTGCAGCAGAGCAGGGTTGCAGTCCAGTGGCCCTGCAGGACTGGAGCTTCACACAGGAGCTCTAGAAACTAGACACAAATATTTGGTGTTTTTGCAGTGGTCAGCTCTGTCTTCTACTTTTAATCCAAATAAATTTATTCAGCTTGTTTCCATTTTTTCAGTTTCCGTCAAGTCAACTGGAAATAACCTGAATTTCGATGTTATAAAACCCAAACTGTCATGTCTGATGCTTTCCAAGAACTGCTGAGCTGCAGGCGGGAACAGAAATGTTCCTAAGATCCTGCTGCCCGTTCTGCCTTTTTGTTTTGTTTTTTCTTTTATCTCTGCCTGCTAGAACATCCTGTACTCGTTCAGAGTGAGGCACGTAGCTGCCGACAAACCAGAGCGTGACAGAATCAGACAGTAGATGGCTGCTGATACTGAGCAGCTCTCTCTCTCTCTCTCTCTTTCTTTTCCCATTTTTACAAATCCAAAAGTAATTCCCAGGACTAAACAGTCCCTGGAGTAAAGTGTGGCAGCGCTCCAAGCATAACCTTTATGAATGGGAGTCAAAACAACGTTTTCTTTAGTCAAACTGGAATACATTACAAAATGCTGAGCTGAAACGTTTTTACTCTGGATGCTAAACTATTCCCACACCTTTGACTTTTTTACACTTTGTTTGTATAATAGAGTATTTTTAAGGTCATAAGCTGCGTTTCTATTACAAATGTGCACAAAAGTTTGTCAAACATTTTTGCAATTGTAGTGATTCCATTAAAGCTGCAGTATAACTTTTGGTATCACTTTATTTGAAGGGGGGTGAATAAGACTGAGACATTAACCAAGAAATCATTACTGATATAAATTTGTTATAAAAGCTTTACTGAAAGCACTTTAAAAAATAGGTAACTTTATGTTATTAAAAGTAAAATTTAATCAGTAATGATTTCTTGGTTAATGTCAAGTTGTCATAGACATTTTGAATAATGTCAACTTTGTATTAAAAGTGTCATAATTTACCGAATGACGCTTTATGACAATAGTCATAAATATACATAAAGGCTTATTCATGTTTATGACAGGAGTTATGTCATGTTAATGACAGTCTTATTCACCCCCTTCAAATAAAGTGTCACCTAACTTTGAGTGTCACCTAACTTGAGAAACATATTTTTTGTATATTTTCTTGAAACTGTCATTATATTCTAACAGACCAATAAACTTAAAGCTCAAATGAAAATTTAACACTGAAACTGGAAGACATTTTAAAAATCCAAAATAAACAAAAAATACAATTATGAAGTCACTGTAAACTAAATAATAATAAAAAAAAGGTTTATTTGAGACCAAAGCAACAGACAAAATACTTTTTAAATGGTAGAAAGACAGAAAATACAAAAATTATCAATCATGCAAATGGAAATAATTGAATTTGTTTTAATTTATCATGTGATTAATTGATTTATTGCTTAATGCAACAGGGCAGGCCCTGATCAACTGCGATGTTTAATGTAATGTAAGAAGAGCTGAATATAAATGCACTTTTCAGAATCTTAATGGTAATAAAAGAAAAAAGTTTTTTATTTTTTGTTTGTTACATGAAATAAACCTCAGTTTGTGGTTGAAATGTGATCAAATGGAATTGAATCTATAAAAGATGTTGCAAAAAACAAAATCAAAATGAGGTCTGCTACAGAATAAGCAACAATAGTTTAAAATAAAACAGATGGAAAACTTGGACGTCTAAGAGAGATGATTGATTAAAAATAGAAAATTAAAAAAAAAAGGTTTAAAGTGTGCATGTTGTTTGGGACCCAGTTTTCTAATTCTAATCATTATTGTGTTGTGTTGACTAACATGGACTTACTCCATTCTGCATGCTAACATTACTGTATAAGCTACAATGGACCTTAAGACAGCGGCCGCGTTTCATTGGCTAATGCTAATTTTACGTCACAGCGCAGCTGCCACATGCTTGACCGTCTCACAAACACAAGCTACTGAAGTAAATACATGCTGATGTACATTGTGGACTAGCAGACCGCTGAAAGTTTTAGCTCAGGACTCAAAAATAATGGTTCTCCACCGTCAGTGGGGAATCTGTACAGGTGATGTCAGGTATCCTGATCGTGTTTGTGGAACTAAAATTCACAGATTTCCAAAATCTGAAACGGAAAGCCTTGCTTGGATTAAACTTTTTCACGACCGGATTTGCAGCTCAACTGTCGCAGGATCAATAAGAACAAAGAAGTGTTAGCCACGCTAGCACCGAGTACCGTGATCAGTCCTAGGCACATTCAAACCCTCAAAACCATGAATGTCCGACTTACCCAGCCTTGCAAGAACAATAGGCAGTCAGTGATCTTGTCCACAGCTATATTTATGCTGAGGGTCTGAGGATCTGCTGTGTTCCTCATCGACTGGTAGCATTTAGCTGTGACCTGCACAATGTTGGAGGCATCGTGGCTCAAACACCTTGATGTCGTCCAGAAAAGGTGACATAAACTTGTTGGTTCCCCTGTCCATTGTCGTGGCTGATATTTTGTAAAAATCAGGCAGAAATGCTAAACTAATCGACTCAGAAATACTCTGCAGAGAGTCAATCGAAATGAAAGTCGCCATGTTTACATAGAAACTAAGCTCCGCACAGCTTTGTTTGTGAGACATGCAGTCACATGGGACTTTAGGGAGGCGTTTCTGGGCGGAGCTTGGTAAGGTCCATTAGCCAAAATGCTAAGGTTAGCTTAAATGCTGTCCGTAGTAGTGCATGTGGCGTCAACAACATAGCTTTAAATTAGCTAAAATGCGTATCTGAGGTGGAAGCCTATTGTTAGCATGAGGGCTATCACTAGCATATTGAGTCACTAGCATGTTGATGCTACCAGTAGGGTGAGGGTTAGGGGTTCCTGCACCATTACCAGGCTACGACAGGCCCCAGTGAAGATTACAGAGAACATTTTACTGTTAGGACACCAAGCCGTCTTGTGGCGCTACATTGCAAAGCAACTTGACGTATTGCATGAATTGGTTGTTAGACACATCCTATGTCATCACAGCTTAAACCTGTCAAGCCTGCATTAGCCAGATTAGCATGAGAGTCTGATATACGCTTGCATCTTGCATTGGCTGGAGATAAAACACATGCAAGTTGTGTAACTTCTTCAGCAGAGCTCAGCTCAGGAATGAATGTGTGGATGTGCAGCGTATGAATGATGGAGGGTATGAGGTCTTGGTATTCAGACAGCGGCTGATGGAGGCTGAGAAATGTCACAGCAGGGCTGAGACGGGGATGATCTGAAGTGAGTCCTGAACAAACAGCAGGTCTAGCCAGAAATAGTCCAAAGCTGAGCAGAGGGGTTGACTTTGGGTCAAGTTCAGAGCGTGAATCCCCTCGTTATGAGCATTACTGTCATATGTTATTTTATTTTCACTGCTGTTTTCTCATGGTGAATTGATTATACAAAGACAAACTGCATTGTGGACTTTCTCTGATTCACACAGGGACATAATTACACATAAGTAGGGATGTAAGTTATAATTAATGAGTTAATCTAAAGTGGATCAATCTTATCGACCGACTAACTGTTAATTGATAAGCGGACATTTTCTTAAAAGTCCGAGTTTTCTCTTTCGTCAAGAGAAACAAAGAGCGACATTTTTCACGACATGCTAATGTTACTCCGTAAGCAGCTCGGCTGCATAAAGCACTTTAAAGGTGAAATTTAAGGAGGGTTTTGAAGATTTAATATTTCTAAGCAGCATAAAGTGCATGTTGTAGCCCACACTCGGCTGTTTGGATCGTTTCTCTTAACTGTTCTAGTTGGGCCTCCGCCATCTTTGTTTTTCTTCGCTTCATGAAGACCAGAGGCGCCCTCTGCTTTAAGACATAGGGGGATCCGACTAGGGTCTAGTTGGGTCACCCCATGATCACCAAGTCTTCTTAAAGGTAGAGTCTCTGAGAACAGTTCTTCAAAATATAGTCAGTGTTTTCAGTAAAGTTGATCTGACTGTCCAGGAACGACCCAAGGTATTTAAAATGAGCCACAGTTTCAACAGGTTGGACATCGAGAGAAACTGGAACCACTTTAAGGTTTAGATCATTTAATTTGCTCTACATTCTTAAGAGAATGAAAAATTTATAATTAATAATAAAGACTTTGCGGTATTCTGATTTAGTAATGTAATTATGTTAGTTGTGCTACCACCTCACGCCACTAGAGGCAGTAGCAACCCCGAACATTAGATTTAGAAGAAAACCGAAAGTTACAGAATTTGGTAAAAACTGTGAACTTTGCTGAAGTAAATAAAGACACAAGTTCAAATCCATGCTGAGAGTGAAGCTCCTCCAGTCAGGGATCCTCCTGAGAAGAAATTCTCAGTATGCAATAATAAATTAAATTTATTTAAATTAAATAAATTCTCAATGCAAGTATGTCTGTTGTTTTTTATCTAATTTATTTTTTTTTCAGAAGAATGTAAACATATTTGAAGGCATGAATTTTCAATATTTAGAAATGAATTTTTGTGTTTTCTGGTAGGAATCTGTAAAATTTTAATTTTGTACGAATTTAGAAAATTTCCATTTCTTATTTAGACTCAATCACAATTTACAATAAAAAAATAAACCTAAATCTGTAAAAAAAAATTCTGAGTGATAAATGAACATTGCAAAGTTCACTAAACCTGGAAATTAGTTTAACAGGAATAAACTAATTTATCCTGTTAAATTAGTTTAACAGGATAAACTAATTTAACTAATTGATGCAAGATAAAAAGATAAAAACTTAAAAAAAAGTCTCTAATCATTCATAGTTTAATATAAATGCTAAACACAGCCAAGTCAACTAACTATGTCAACTTTAGTTGTTAAAAAATGCTGCAATGTAATTTAATGCCTTGAAATTGGGCCTCTGTCTCTTTAAAAACGTCTTCTCTTTCTGAAGCTCCGCCTTCAGGAAGTCATCCGAACATGGCTCCTCTTTTAACCCTTTATCAACGTTTTTACCAGCGTTGCTCTGAGAAGCAGCTCATATGTAGCTCAGCAGCTTCTCAGCTCCACCAGATGTTTGCTAATTGCTGCTGGCTAGTCTGATGGAGCTGAGTGGGGGAGGAGCTGCACCTTGAAGGCGGGGCTTGGTCCAACCAGGCGTTTTGCTCAGGAGATAAAGGATTTGTTAAACCTGTATGAAAGAATCAAGGTTTGTTCTTGAAGGAATAACATTAAAAGATGATGTAAAGCTAAAAAGGTGGATTTTACACAACGCTGCCCCTATAAATGAGTTGAGTCAGCAAATTTATTAAGTGTTGCAATGCATTTGCACAAAATATGGCCAAAAGAAGAATAATGTGCATTTCAACATGCAGCCAGTGTGATATGCGACAGAAACAGGCGAGTGACAAACGCACCTCAAACAACCAATCAAATATGGCCGCTGGATGAAAATTTGGTGCTGCAGCAGAGAAAAAAACGGGACGTAATTATTTAATGGTGCAGCTCCTGAGTCCGTTTGCAACATCTGGCCCGGCATGTGCAAACACCACAGCCGTCTCGATTAAAGGAGGCTCATAAAAAGGTGAAGTTTCCATTACTGTATAAACAAACACCTGCACTGATTTGGGAAGCACCTATTTAGAGAAAAACATGACTAGACCAGTGACCCGAATGTTCAGAGGCAAATTCTGCACGACGCGACCAAACTTGTTACTCCGTTACGTTACGACTTTGGATGAAGATCAATTTGGTTCAATATAAAAATTATATACTGTGCGCTTTAATTATACACTGGAGATTACAAAACATGCTACTGTTTTTTATAATAAACAGCAATAAAACGGAAAAGAACACAAACAAGGCGGGAAAACGATTCCTCCAGTCAGCAATTTGTAGATTTAATAACATTCCAGTGATCACTGAGCGGCAGCTTCAACTCAGTCAGAAAAATATTTAAAACTGGTAAAAGATGACAGTACAAAGATGCATGTAAAGAAAAGGACCTTTAAAAGGATGTGAATGTTTGTATGACGACGTTTTAGGGTCATTGTAGTGGTGAAAAAAAAAATAGTAAATTTCCATCAAAAAATGCTAAAATTTTCTAAATAAAAACAAGGATATTTCTCAGTTTAAAAAGTAAAAAAATTCTAGAAAATTTCTGATTTTTTTCCAGCACATTTTTGACTTTTCAAACAGAAATTTCCATATTTTTTCTGGAAAATTTTCTGAGATTTCAAAGTTTCAGATTTTGCTTCTAGCAAAATTTTGACTTTTACTTTAAATAATAAACTTTCTGAGTTTTTTGGTGCCTTTTTTCTTTTTTTTGATTCTCTATTTAATCTCCGATGGTCCTGATTCTGTGTCGTACATTTGACCCAAAGCTCTCCGTACATGTTGGCATCCCTGGAAAAGTTGGATAAAAAGCCTTAAAATAAACATAAGTTATTTGAAGTTACATAATTCAATACCAAAATGATTCATAATAATCTGTTTTATAAGTCAGGGCTGCCAATATGTCACAGAAATAAAATCTGAGATTGAACATAAACAAAGCATCCAGGAATGACATGAAGGATCAAACAATAATGGTCTCTCAAATACATTCGGAGTAATAAAAACAACAAAACACCAACAGATACTTTTCTTCTTCACAACAAAGAAGCCCTGATATTCATGTTTTTGTTACATATTATTTACCTGGCCTGTAAACTACAGCTTATCTGACCAAAATAGCATCATTTGAACTTTATACGTAAAATGTAGAGTCATGACAATCACCTTCACATAAAACATTTACAAGACACCCCCCTGAAAAATAATAAAAAAATTCTCAGAATTGTGACTTTTTCTTAGAATTCTATTTTTATTTTTTAAGCTAATAATTCAGACATTTCTAAGAATTCTAACTTTCCCCCCAGAATTCTGAACTTTCTTAGAATTTGGTTACTTTTTTAATCAAACTTTTGACTTTATATTGTCTGAACTGCTTTAATATCAAAATTCTGATTTTTTTTCCTCAGAATTCTCTCAAAATGTTGACAATTTTCTCAGAATTTTGACTTTAATCTCAGAATTCTGACTTTTCTCAAATTCAGATTTTTTTCCCCCTAAAAATTCTAACTTTAATTTCAAATTTCTGACTTTTTTTCTCAGAAGATTAAAGTGATAATTCTAAGGATAAAGTCAATGGTTTCCTTTTTTCAGTCTCCCTAATCACTTTCCCTAAACTTCTACTTTTGCTTCAAGAGAAAATATGTAAATCAGGGTTCAGGTGATTCACAGATGTATTTTCCCACAGATGCTGGGGGATTTTTCCCGTCGCTCGCCTCCCCCCCCCACAAACATGAAGTCATTTCAGTTTCTGCGCGGCTGCAGATCATGGGAGAGTTCATGTTAATCATGTGAACTCAGGTGTGGGATTCAGAACGAAAGTTTCAGGTCAGATCAATCTCAGACATTTTCTGAACAAACCTTGGAAAGTTCAGACTTTTGAAACTTCCAAGTTTTATCTCAGAATTTCTGTTTATTTCCAAGAAAATGTTCAACTTTTGGAGGTCTGAAATTTCTGAATTTAAATGTTTTGAGCAGATTTTTGACTTATGAAACCCACAAGTTTCAAATATCTCATATTAAAACTCAAAAATTACTGCACTGTTTCTCGGAAACATTTGGCGTCTGAAAATGTGTATTTCAAGAAAATTTCAGAGGTAAATCTAAAAATTTTATTTATTTTTTTCTTGCAAATTTTCAGTTCTTGGAGCTAAAAAAGGTCTAATTTCTTTTCAAGAAAATATCTCAAATTTATCTCAAAATTTCAGATATTTTCGTTAGCAAATGTTTGACTTTTAGAAATCGTTTTTTGGGAAGAAGTTTTCACATTTTTTTCTAGAAAAAGTCCCAAAATAATCACTTTTTTTTTTTCTAGTTTTCTGAAACTTGCTCCACCATAATGGTTGTTTAATCTACGCTGTCATACTTTTCCATCTCTTAAAAGAAAGTCAATTTCAGCTGTTTCACCACCTCTACTGTTGTTTCAAATAATCTTCTAATCTCAAATGAAGAACTGATCTAGTGTGATAATCTAATTCCGCCGCCTAATCCTTCCCACATCCAGCACAACGTTCACTGCTTCTGAATGAAAACATTAGAAAATGTTTGGTAACGCTACACTGAGTTTCCCAAAGTGAGAAGCAGATCTCAATGATTCATCTGTTACGAATGACTTTTTACAGTTCATTTCTCTTTCCAGGTAAACGCTTTAATTTCCCTCAAACTGTGTGGGTTTCTCTGAAATATGACCCATTCTCTCAGCACAGGTGGAAACTGAAGATGATTTCATGAAATTATCTTTCGCAGCAGAGCCACGCACTGCAAAAACACAACATTTTATGTCGGTTATTTTTCTCTAGATTTAGTGTATAAATATCTTATTACACTTGAAATAAGACAAAACTTACTTACACTAACATTTCAGTAAGGTACAGGACCTTGTTGTCCGTCAACAATTCCTTAATATTGATGAAAAAAGTTCTAGTTCCACTGGCAGATTATGTCACTTATAATAAAACATTTTTCTATAATAAATAAATAAATATGGATATAGGAGCTAAAACAGGCTTATTCATTTTGCTGAAAAGTTACTCGTTATTTTGTTTTGCCTTACTTAAAGATATTTGCACCAGAAACTGGACCAGAAATTCTCGGTAAGATTGTTTTTGCAGTGTATGTGGCGCTAATGATGTGTATAAAGTCTGAAGCATGTACAAGAAGAATAAATCACATAGTAACAACATATACATGTGAATAAACTCAGATTATAAATATAGAAAAAAATTTGACCGATATAGATTTTTTCATGATTAGAAAAGAGAATTAACCGTTAGAATAAGAAAACTAAAAACATATATGATATTGTTACACTCACAGAGTGAATCAAACAGATATTTTCACCCATCGTTTCCCCCTACATATTATATATATATATATATATGTATATATATATATACATATATAAATAACTTCATAATGGTTCCTTAGGGTTTTCACACTCGGACTGAAGGGAAGAGTAAATCCAGCTCCTTCTGTGCTTCTTCATCCTGCATAAAGGAAAACATTTTAAAGTCATTCGTCATTGTTGGCTCATTTTGAACTTTTGTGCCACTAAAGGAAGAAAATGGTGGATTTTTTAATACTTTTTTTCCACTCCATTTCCTCTGGTTTTTACTAGAAGTGGTGGATTATTGTAAATGAAAGCAGAAATGTGTGTAAATGTGTTTAAAAAAAAATATTGCTGTTGTGTTTCCCCCCCCCACCAATAAATAAGAAACACAATTAAAATCCCAAAGAATAAATTTGTTCAGGAGATAAGTAATAAAAAACAGTAGCATCATCCTCAACCTCTTCCTGTTGTCGTCTTTTTTGTCGTTTCCGGCAGTAGTCATATCCAGTTCTTGATTGTGTGACTCGTGTGATGTGAAAAAGGTGTTTCCATTGTAGTTTTGTAAAATAGGCCAATTTAGATGCAGCCAAAAACCAAGTACATCCAAGTGCCAAAGCTTTTTATCACAAATTTTTGTAATTTTTTTTAACTGCCGTATTTCCATTAAGCAAATTTATTTTGAAAACGTCAAATTGTGCATCTATTTGGTCAATGGAAATGCAGCAAGTCTTAGTGAATAGTTTCTCTTCTTCTTCTTCGTGTTCAATCATCATAATGGAGCATTAGCGCCACCAACTGGTAAGAAGGACAAATGTCACCAAAAAACCCTGAGCAACCCTGAGTCTTTAAAATAAATCAACAAATTTAGTTTTGGTTATTATTTAATAGCACATAAAACAAAATAAGACAAAAAACTAATTTACCCTCAATTTAGATTGGATTAAGAAAAGTGAATCATGATGCCGAAACTATAAGACTAAATTGCCACTAAAGCTGCAACTAACAATTATTTTACTTACTGATTTACTGATATTTACTGATACTTATTGATTAATCAATTAAACTGATAAAAAACAGGCACATTCTGTAGGCTTTTCAAATAACTATGTTTTCTACAATATTAGAAGTAAATACATTTTTGGATAAACCAATTAATAATTGGACAGAAAAGGACTTTTTATACAGAACTAAAACTTGAGTTCTGGGTGAAACATATTTACAGACGAATAAGTCTTATCTTAAATGCAAAATGCCTATTTTTTTTTAACATTTTTGGATTAATTACTGCTCTGTAGTGAATTCATGGAGAGATAAATGGAGGAAAATCCTGGAGGAAAGCCTCTGATAGGTTAGAACGGCCTAGTCAAAGTCCAGACTGAAATGACTGATTTTCACAGACGCAGTTCCTTCAATGTGACTGTGATAGAGGGATGAGCAGAAATTTAAATTCTTTATATTTCACAGCTTTGCACCAACATGCTGTTGGTTTATGGCACAAAATTAAATTAAAAGAGAAAAATTTTGAGTTTAAAATAAAACTAAAGTGCAGCGAACCTCTTTGGAGACGGTGTTCATGGTAGATGCAGCTTCACACATCTTCCTGGCCTTCTCGTTCTGCCCCAAGGCTTTATAACACTGCCGCAAAAAAAACAAAACCAGGAAAGTTGAGATAAATCCAGCTTACAGCCAACAGGATCATCAGAAAGCATCACTGACCTTCGCCAGGAACACATAGTTCATCTTCGAGTACGCAGGATGAATCTCTTCAACCTGCGTTTGTAGAGAAAAAAAAACAGAAAACTGGTTCATTTCTGAGCTGAAACTCCAGACTCTTCTCAGAATAAAACAGATAAACAAAAACAGGTTGAGTTCAGAAGAATAGAAATATCCCTTATTGTTCCACAGAGAGAAAACTAAAACAGCAGCAAAGAGGCACAAAAAAGCCCAAAAAGTGACAAAAACTGAATTAATTATATAGATAAATTAATATATTACATGGGGAAAATGTTTTGTTAAAAGTGAAACAATCTGCCAGTGGAACTAGAGCTTGGTTGCTAGGTAACAGGCTGCCGTTGCTAGGTAACGGCTGTGAAAAAAAAAAAGTGAAATAATCTTCCAATAGAACTTTTTCATCAATCTTAATGAAATATTCACTTAAAACAAGCTCATTTTGTTACTAAAAAGTTACTTTTAAGTTAGTTTGTCTTATTTCAAGTTTACTTAGAAACTAGACCAAAAATACTTTGACAGATTTTTTGCAGTGTAAAAATGAAACAAAAAGAACAAAGTTCAATATTGAACAGTAAAAAGACAACACAAACTTTTATCAAAAAAAAAAAAAAACGAAAGATTTTTCGTTATTGGTGTGGCTCCATTAAGCAAATTTATTTTGTAATTCCAAACTGCGCGGTTTTAAGGTTAATGGTCGCGCAGCTAGCGACGGTTCGGAGGAAGGACCTGCTGTAAAGATGCTTTGTGCGTTCAGGATGCAGCAGTCGGACATAAAAGGGGAAATCGGTGAGAAACAATCTGGTGTGATTTTGTTTGTTGTTTTTTTACGTCAAAAAAATACCATAATTGGTCCGGTGCGATCATGGTAACCATGGCAACCCGCCCCACCTGCACTCCACCTTCTCTAAACGAAGCAGCTCTTAAATTGCGGCTGATTTATGGGGAGTCTGAATTGGCGCCGGGTTTTGTTTTTTTTTTTTCCTCCAGCTGCTCGGCAGCAGATCTGCTTGTAAGGTTTTCGCCGGCGAGTCGCAGCACGACTCACTTAAAGCCGAGCTAATGAGAAGAGGCACGCAGAGGAATATTGGCCAGGAGCAAAAGTATTTTCTCTGCTGTATAAACAGTCGAAATGTGGGAACGCAGATAAGACCGGCCTGAAAAAACACAGATTAAAAAAACAGAAAAAGAAAAAAGGAGCGCGGGAGCCGACCTGGAGGCAAAATTTCTACTGCGGCACAAAATAAACTTGATTCTGGTCGACTATGAAAGCAAAAACTAACAAAACTAAATAAAAACTCAACTTTCTCTGTTATTTAAGAGTATTTCTTAATTCATTTCAACCAATTATGACTAACCCACATTTTGTTTTGACATCAAGACAGTAAAAGTTAATCCAACAGGTTGTTTATTTAAAAATATACCACTATCAATATCAATATCTATATCCAAACCTATATCCTATATTTGATGAAATGTTCAGCTCTATTTTAAGGAATCTGCACCAACAAAAGGTGGATTTTATCACCTTATTTAGTTTTTAGACCCTCAAACATCTTGCATTATTAATTGTTATTGTTAATTTTCACTTTTAACAAAGTGACTTCACTTTGTTAAAAACATCTGGGTTTGTAAACATTTCCTCATAAAATTCAAGCATTTTAAGCATCTTCTTGGTAAGTTTTCAAACTTTTACAGCATCACTTTAGAGTTAAAAACAAATACAAATGAACTGAAAAAAGACAGTTTCAATTCACTTTTACATATTTATTATGGTTACTAATAATGTTTTGTGATGTTATTTAACTTTCTACAGCAGAAATAAAGTAAAAATAAAATGGAACTAAATTTTATGTTTTTTTTAATTCTCTAACAACTGATGGATTCAAGAGCAAAGAAATCCATCAATTTCAATAAAGTTTAACATATAAAACGTAAATTAATCTTTAATTCATTTCCACAGATTAATAAGTCACAGTCATTAGTAGGCCTGTCAAATTTTGCCGAGCGATTGTCTAAAAAGTTATTGCGATAAATATTGTTTCAAGACATTTTGACACTGATTTATTGGAAATGGAATGGAATTTAATGGAAATGACTAATAATACATGCGATTTCCTGATAGATACACTTTATTTTCAAAAGAACACGCAACACTGGAACTGATAAACTAAATAAACAACAAAAAACAAAAATAAAATGGATTCTCAGTCTCCATTAACAAAAAACGTACTTGAATAAAAACTAAACAACATAAAGCAAAAGTGGAAATAAATACTGCATTCAACCAAAAGACTCCAGATTATGAAGTCTGTGTTTTCTCTCTTTAAATCTCTAGATTTAAAGAGAGAAAACATCCGACTTCCTAATGAAATGGTTCACACTACACCATTTTTTGCCCCTATTTTCCCCTTATGACAATCTTAGATGGTTGGCCGATCCAATCGATCATCCTGCAGTGTGTTACGGGTCCCTCCGATCTAAATCAGGGGTTTTTCCCCGACTGGGAGCTTAACGCTAAATGTGACAGGTAGCCAATCAGGAAGCCGGATTTTCCTCCTGCTTTCTGAGGGGAAATTATGGAGAGGAATCCCAAACAGCTGAAACGGCGCAACCCGAAGTCCAGCGGACATCGGAGATGATATGTGGAAACAACATTAATGTTTATTCAACATTTGGTGCAAAGAATATAGAAATGACAGGAGGAGGAGTTGGAGCCAAATTGCTACCGCAGTTGATGAACCCGGTAAGTTTTCAGCTGTTCTTTGTTAACGTGACATAAATAGGTTATAATTATTTTCATTTAGTCAGGACTTTACACCGACTCTAGCCACATGCCTCACTGATTAATGCCTGATTTTAAAATTAGTTAACTGGACTTGTAGCAGTTATTTTGTGTCCAGGTGGCTGGACATCACACGGCACGTCGAACCCGATCGAACCGTTATACCTGGGATTTCTGTCGGCTAATGTGTTTCTCAGGGTTTGAAAATGGGCGACAACTAGTGTAATGTGTGCTGGACATTAGACTAAGGAAAAAGGGTCAGTGAAGCCTTTTTCATTCAGTGTCATCAATAGAAAGAAAAAAAGGCAAGAAGAGACGATAAGGCCCATAATTAAAATGAGGTCGATAGGTTTGATTTATCGTCCGATTAATCGATTAATCGTTTATCGCGATAGGCCTAGTCATTAGAAATAATAATTGAAACAATCCAAACAAGTTGTGCTAAAGTAAAAAACCTTTAAATGTAAACAATATAGCATTTTTACAAACTTCTAGATTTGAAGAAAGAAAAAAATTCTCACTTCTGACAAGCAAATAGAAATAATTTTATATATTCTCACTAATCCAAAACAATAAAATGTTTATCTGATTTCGTTGCAAACATAAAAAAGTATATATTTTTATCATCTTTAAAAATTTGGTGTCCACGTTTAAGCTTTAAATCAAATGTTACAATGTATTACTAATTATTGTCTATAAATTACTTTCAAGGACTTTT
Source organism: Poecilia picta (assembly GCA_033032245.1). Taxonomy (NCBI): domain Eukaryota; kingdom Metazoa; phylum Chordata; class Actinopteri; order Cyprinodontiformes; family Poeciliidae; genus Poecilia; species Poecilia picta. Next base: position 4,214,775 of record CM065367.1, read on the forward strand.
TACAGAAATCAAGAACTTTCCAAACCTTAAAAACACCAAAATGAAATTTTCCAGGATGTCAAAATAGCAACATGGATGAAAACGCGGTTGTTTTTAAAACGGCGTACCTTCAGGAAATTCTTCAGCGCGTCTTCGACTGTGGCGCTCGGAGGATCTCCAAACAGCGTTGCAGCAACTTTCCTCTCAATCCACGACAACTGAGCAACCTGGAAAATAACCAAACAGCCAGCCTTAAAACAGGAAAACACCAGACATAAATAAAAAGAATAAAAGAAAGATGCAGAGGAACGTATAACGTCTGGGACCAATTTCATTAAAATCATTAAAATCCACATTATTCAGCACCATCCAGCCAATCAGAGCCAAGGAAAATGAAATGGTGTTCCTGGATTGGCTGGTTTGCAAATCATCATTTTAGTTTTCAAAGCTGCATTTTTAGAAAAATCCTCAAATTTTCCACAAACAATTGCATAAAAACCCCCCAAATTTTAAAGTCACATTAAACTTGATCATCGTGTTTTCCTGTCTTTCCCATTATGAAGAGTGGCTAAGAGAAGTGAGCCTCTGCGTCGCATCATATTCAAACCTCAACATGATGCAGTCATGAATAATTAAAAGTTTCTATGCACTGATAAATTAAATTTTCAACATGAAAACAGAAATAATTTGGGATATTCTAGCTAACCTAAAACAAGTTTAATCTAATTTAACTTTTTAGTAGGTGTATGAAAATATCTGGTTTCCATGTATATAATGTTTTTCCAATTTTATCAAATGTTTTGAATATCAAGCTTTCTTTTGGATTTTTTGTAAACCAGCATTATATAAAAGTTTACATTTTTCACAAATTTTCAGAGTAAAAATATCCCCGTGTTTTACTGGGAAAACAAAATTGATTTATTTTCCCACTCATTCCAGGAATGAAAGTCATTTCTAAGGTTAAAATATACCAATATTTTTATATTTCAACTACAATTTAGTTCAAAATGTTTGTTTTATTTAACACCAAATTAACACGTTGCATGAAAACAAAATCAGGAACATGCACCAATGAACCCCCTAATCAGATCCAACGTCCAAATATAGCAGCGATGACTCGGTGAGTAAAGACATAGCGTGATGGCCATAAAAACAGCCTTTATCTGAATCGAAAACAAACGGCAGAACGGAAAGAACACGAGCCGAACAGAAACAGGACGGAGCTTTCACTGCGCTGCAATCTGATTTAAAGCCAACAATGGCTGCTGTTAACCTCCCAGAGAGCGCAATGCCAGAATCACACAGGCAGAAAAAAAAAAACACACCGAACTCCACATGCCGTCTGCACTACGGGAAGCCGTCACTGTCAATAATTAGACCTACGTTAACGGCTTGTCCCAAACTGGTTTTTATTATAAACTCAACAGTCAACGAAATGGAGGAGATCAGCATCTACTGACAGCGTTTTGGGAGTAGAAACGTTGCAATACAACGTCATGCCCAAAAAGCTGCTTTCCAACGATGACTAGCACTAGGTTTAGCTGTCATGTTGTCAACTTAACGCCCGAAATTTTGAATGTTCACCTGATATATGAAGGAAATGGGATGCAGTGCTTTGGTACTAATCATCAAAACTAAAACTATATAATAAGGTCAGGAAAAAGTTTTAATTAAGAAAAATAGCAAAGGAAAAGTAAGTTGCTTAGTTATGCTAGCTTGACTATGACAACTTTGACATGTAGATGTACTGCAGAATTCAATGTCTTTCGGTTCTTTTAAATAAGAAAAAAAAGGCGACCTAAACACCAACTCTGACAGATCATCAGTAGATGTTTAAATTAACTAATAAACCACTGCTGTGTTAGATTAGCTAATAGCAGCGGTAGCTAATCTACCACAGCAACTACTTATTAATAAATGTAAAATAAGATATATGCAAGTAAAAGAATCGTCTTTCTGCCAACCAGCGCCGTGTGGATGCACAAATTTCCACATGTAAACAACAACATGAAACGTGTCTACAGATTTAGTAGAGTCTGTAACTTGCTGAGATGCATTCATGAAAAAAATTGAGCTCAAACACAAAGACTAAACTCCTGGCCTCACATTGTAACCATGGTAACAAAAATCATCTAATTAGGAAGTTTTATCTTCAAATGTTTACAAAGTAAACTTGCCACCTCCTTTAAATCTTGATTTTAAATTTTATCAAGTCAAGATCTGATAATTTATCAATGCTGAAACCATTAAATCAAATTTAGCAGTTTTCACATTCAGCATTCACAAACAAATGTTCAAATTGTAAGTCTATGCTCTGCGTTAAAATGTTAGCATGTGTGCTAGTTCACTTATGCTTGAAATATGACCCTCATTACGTATTGTTTTAAGATCTGATTACTTAATTGGGATTTAACAGAAGTGCAAAATTATTTTAGAGATTCATTTTAATTGTGTTTTTTTTGTTGTGTGTTTACGTACCGTCAACAATTACTTCCTGTAACATTTTTACATTTTCTGCGTTCAGACTCAGAACATCTCATTATTGATACTAACGGCTTGCCATACTCTCTGAGGTCAGACAGGAGGGAAAGGTCACGTACAGCGTAGCACCAGCGACCCAGCAGGTAGTAGGATAGGGGGTCCTGTGGCTTCAACTCGATGGCTTTATCCAGGTGATCCTGGGACAGAAACAGAGAAACAAGAGGATTTAACGCTGACTCATGGTTCGACAAAGAGACGGACTTTTACGCTGATTCATGGTAAAACGGGGAGACGGATGGATTTTAACGCTGACTCATGGTTCAGCAGATGCAGATTTTAACACTGATTCATGGTACGACGGAGACGGATTTTAATGCCGACTCATGTTACGACAGGGAGACAGACTAATTTTAACACCGATTCATGGTAAAATGGGGAGACAGATGGATTTTAACGCTGACTAATGGTTTAGCAGAGACGGATTTTAATGCTGATTCATGGTAAAAAAGGAAGATGGATTTTAACGCTAATTCATGGTATGACAGGGAGACAGGTGGATTTTAATGCTGATTCATGGTATGACGGGGAGACAGATGGATTTTAATGCTGATTCATGGTAAAACAGCGAGACAGGCGGATTTTAACGCTGATTCATGGTAAAACAGGGAGACAGGTGGATTTTAATGCTGATTCATGGTATGACAGGGAGACAGGTGGATTTTAATGCTGATTCATGGTATGACAGGGAGACAGATGGATTTTAATGCTGATTCATGGTAAAACAGCGAGACAGGCGGATTTTAACGCTGATTCATGGTAAAACAGGGAGACAGGTGGATTTTAATGCTGATTCATGGTATGACAGGGAGACAGATGGATTTTAATGCTGATTCATGGTAAAACAGCGAGACAGGCGGATTTTAACGCTGATTCATGGTAAAACAGGGAGACAGGTGGATTTAATGCTGATTCATGGTATGATAGGGAGACAGGTGGATTTTAATGCTGATTCATGGTATGACAGGGAGACAGGTGGATTTTAATGCTGATTCATGGTATGACGGGGAGACAGATGGATTTTAATGCTGATTCATGGTAAAACAGCGAGACAGGCGGATTTTAACGCTGATTCATGGTTTAGTAGAGACGGATTATAATGCTGATTCATGGTAAAACAGGGAGACAGATGGATTCATGGTTCAACAAACAGACGGATTTTTACACTGATTCATGGTAAAAAAAAAAGGGAGACGGATTTTAACGTCGACTCATGTTACGACAGGGAGACGGGTGGATTTTAACACTGATTCATGTTATGACAGGGAGACAGGTGGATTTTAACGCTGATTCATGGTCAAACAGGGAGACAGATGGATTTTAACGCCGACTCATGATTCAACAAAGAGACGGATTTTTACACGGATTCATGATAAAACAGGGAGACGGATTTTAACGCCGACTCGTGGTACGGCCGCTGTTTTCACCGCCTTTTGTCCCGACCCGATCTGTCCTGCTTCACCAACCCACAAGTATTTTACAAACACCTCTCACAGAAGCAAACCTGCCGCACACTCCCTCGCTGTCACGGACCCTCCCCTTCTTTTCATTTCTGCCCTCTTCAGCTCTCTTTCTCTTTTTCTCTCTCTCTCTCATTCACCTGTCAAAGCTCTGAAGGTACACAGTGTTTGGGAAAACTGCTGAGAGGAGAGAAAAGGCTACGTGCCGTTGCTCCATGCTCCGGTTATGTAAGCGCATGAGAGGAACCTGAACCTCCAGAGCCACATAAAGACAGTTACAAAGTCGGCCTTCCATCACCAGAAGAACATTTCCAGGATTAAAAAGCTAATTTCCCAGAAAGATCTAGAGAAACTCAACACCTGCTTGCAAAATGTGAAAATGCTGGAACAGTTTTAGACCTGTGTAGCTCACCTTAAAGATGTAACCGTTCTTTATCTTGTTTTGTATCGAGTCGTATTCTGCCATGATTCCACACATGATGGCGTACCTGTGAAGACAAAATAAAACTCAGAAATCAGTTTTTGTTAAAGCAACTTTTCATGCTAAATAAAGTATTAAAAAAAAGAAAAATATGACGAGCAGAAAAGAAACAATGCTGCAAAAAACCTGCAACATTTGACTACTTTCAAGCTTAGCTGATCAAGCTTTTATCAATAAAGATTCTGGTTGTTTTAAAGGTCTAACGTACGGAAGAGGATTAGGGCCACTGGAAAAAAAAAAGAATTCTGAGTTTTAAAGTCAGAATTCTGACTTTAAAGTCAGAGATTAAAGATTATGAGACTAAAGTCAGAAAGATTAAAGATTCAAAGATTAAAGTCAGAATTCTGACTTTAAATCTCAGAATTCTGACTTTAAATCTCAGAATTCTGACTTTCTGACTTTAAAGTCAGAATCTCAGAAGTCTGACTTTGAAGTCAGAATTATTTTTTTTAATTTTTTTGGTGGCCCTAATCCTCTTCCGTACAAACGTGGTAATTCAGGCTTCCTTCTAAAGAATAAAATGCACAAAAATGTAAGGCAAATATTTGTGGGTGAAAATTTTTCAAGGTAAAATTTTAGCAGTGGAAATTTTGAAGGAGGATTTTCACAAGTGAATTTTTTCAGGCCGATTTTTGAAGGTAAAATTTTAAAGGCAAATTCCTTAAGGTGATTTTTTGCTTCTGAATTTAAAGCAAAAACAGACACCAAGGATTAAAAATTAATTGCCTAAAAACATCAGACTAATTATGCTCTCTTTCTTCCATACTGTGTGCCAAGAGGTTGCAAACATGGAAGATGTTGCATTGCTTTGCAAATTCTCCCTAAAACATTAAAGCTTCTCCTGCTCTGCTAGGAAACAAGATGGCTCAAGACTTTTAACCCCAAACAGATAAAAATTAAAAAACAACATGTTCAAGTGAAGTGGAGGGGAACCAGAATTGAAGAATTAAACACCAGAGAAACAATCATTAATGGAAAATCAACACTGATAACACAAATACTACCTCAAATTACCCTGAAAGGCAAACGCCAGCGGAGGAACTGTGGGCTACTGTGACTGAAGAGCCTGGTGTTTATTTAGCGAAGGCAGCGCGGGACGAGCCCACACAACCAGGCGCTGCGCGGGTTTCCAGCAGAGATGCTATCTGTCACCAGCAGCGCCAATGAAAACAGGCAGCTGGATGCAAAGGCTCTGATTAAAGATCTGCTGAAAGCCACAGTGGTTGGCTTATCCTTCGCCTCCATGCGTTAATCCTAGATTCAACTTTTTTTTTCCATGCAAGTAGCTGAAAGTCCCTCAAAGAGTTTAGTTATCAGATCTTCTTAACTTTAGCTAGAGAGAATATTGCACTGCAAAAACATAAAATTATACAAAGTACTTTTGGTCGAGTTTCTAGAGAAAATTTCTTAGTACACTTGAAAAAGGGACAAAAATAACTTAAAAATAACTTTTCAGTAAGATATAGACACTTGTCTTAAGTCTCTAAAGCAAGTTCTAGATCTATGTCAGATTATTTCACTATCAACTGGCCCTGTGACGTTACCTAGCAACGCCAGCTATGCCTGACCCGTAGCCTAGCAACCTAGTTCTATTTCCAAAGGCAGTTTATTTCACTTTGAACAAAACATTTTCCCCATGTTATAAGGCTGCGTTCACACTGCAGCCTGAAGTGACTCAATTCCGATTTTTTGGAAATTCTGATTTTTTTTCTGGTCCGTTCACACTGCCAGTAAATGGACCTGTATGTGTTCTGCAGTGTGAACGGGCAAACGGCCTGAAAGTGTCCCGCATGCGCAGTAGAGGGCGCTATAGCGTCAGCGTTCTTGGTGATCTGCCAACCACCATAGAAGAAGAAGAGCTCAGTGTTTGAGGAAGTAAACCTGGAGGCTAACGGTGGAGCTTAGCTTATACATTTGAAGTTGTTGTCCAACCGGAGCAACATATTAACAACTTAATCCTCATATAGTCCGTCATGGTTGTTGTTTTTCTTCGCGTATCAGGACACAGAATAGTGAGATTTGTTGAGAATCAGTGACGTTCAGTTCGGATGAATGAGACCTGGACGTTATGGTCACATTTGAATCGGATACGTATCGGATATGGATCACATTCTAAAAGAATCAGACCTGAGCTGTTCACACTGCCATGAAAAGATCGGATCCAGGTCACATTACGTCAAAAACAATCGGAATTGGGTCACTTCAGGCTGCAGTGTGAACGCAGCCTATGAGGAAAATTGTGCCAAAGGAACTAGTATTTTTAAGTCAATATTGAGGAATTATTTATTTAAAATAAGCTCCTGTTTCTTGCTGAAAAGTTACTTATGATCAGAGGTGGTAGAGAAACTGTACTTGAGTAAAAGTAGCACTAAAGATGTTTTTACTCAAGTAAAAGTAAGAGGCTTAATATTGCAGTTAAACAAATTTACACAAAAAGGTCAAAAATTAGCATCTTTAAAGACCAATTAAGCAGATGACCTGCAAAACAGTTGATTTGAGGATTAGTTACTCTTTAAAGATGGAGTCCGTATTTTTTACAGAAATGTTTTTAAAAAAATAATTGTTAAAACTGCCATTATGTTGTGTCAAAATGAGACAAATAATCTGTGAAAAGATCGATCTCCACCACCTCATCCCTGAGCTCCTCTTGCCGTCTGAATAAATGCACCAAGAACGACCAATCAGAGCCAGGAGGCGGGGCTTAGTGCCGTCAATCAACTCATGTACTTGCTGCACCGACATACCAGAGACGAACAGTAACCATCACTGGGATTGTAAAGACAACCAGGAGACGTCGGCAGACATCTTGGCCACCACAGGCTGGTGTTGACTAATAGATAAAGGGTCCGAGAGCAACTGCACTGTAAAACATCTGAGCCACATTTAGCTGTGTCTACTATCTTCTACACTTTAAGTCAAATACATTTAGCGAGTTTTAGATTCTGAACCTAAAAATGTGAGCTTGTGGCAGATAAACTTACATTAGTAAGTTGTGTAATTTTTTTTATTAATTGTATCAAACCTCCAAGAGTTTTAAGGTTAGTATTTAAAAAACTGAAAGAAGAAAAACACACTAGTGGGAACTATTTCCCAGAATGCTTAGCGCCATGTTTTGTATCCGGAGTGCATTACATTGATCTGACTCTGGTGTTATTAAGGCCAATGTTCATTTTAATGTCCTGTTCTCAATCAAATTTTATTTGTATAGCACATTTCAGCAGCAAGGCATTTCAAAGTGATTTACATAATTAAAATAAAAACAGCATGTGACATTGAATAAACAGAAAGACAAAGAGAATTTTTAAAAAGAAAAAAAGATTAAAAGATAAAAACATTAAAACCCGCACCCTTTGTAGGACTTCAGTTAAACATCTCACACCTCAGAGTTTTAGTTAAAACGCCATTTAACACGGATTCTCACACCTCAGAGTTTTAGTTAAAATGCCATTTAACAAGGATTCTCACACCTCAGAGTTTTAGTTAAAACGCCATTTAACAGGATTTCTCACACCTCAGAGTTTTAGTTAAAACGCATTGATTCGTTTAACTGGGACGTTTTCCAGGGGGGCTTTACATAAAAACATTAAAAACATCAAAGACATCAAAAATGTCTCACTAAATGTCTAAGCTGAATTCATTGTGACGTTTAATGAAATTCATTATCAGATCAGAAATTTTGTTCATGAAATTTGAAACAAGAATTTAAATTATCCTAAAGTAAAATACGTCGTCATTTTAACTTGATATTGAGTAAAATAACAGAGAAATGTGGCTCTTTAGCTGAGAGCAGTCTTTTCCTTGCATATTGTGAAATAATTATTTGGTTTAAATTGCAGCATTAAGCTAAAACTCACAATTCACTTTGATGAACTTAAAAAAAAAAACAATTTTAGAGAACTGCGCAGTTGGTAGAGCTGTTGCCTTGCAGTAAGAAGGTTCTGGGTTTGATTCTCGGCCCCAGACCTTCTGCATGTGGTTTGCATGTTCTCCCTGTGCATGCATGGGTTTTCTCTGGGTACTCCGGTTTCCTCCCACAGTCCAAAAACATGACTGTCAGGTTAACTGGTTTCTCTAAATTCTCCTTGGATGCGAGTGTGCATGGTTGTTTGTCCTGTCTTAATGTCTGAGTTAAAACTATTTTCTTGTTGACTTAAACTGCATTTTCAAGGGAGCAGGTGGACTTTCCTTTTCAACTTCAACCGGTTTAAAATGTTTTACAGTGCATGCAGAAGCAGCTGAGCAACGTTTTTAACATGAATACTTGATTGTTCAAAGGACTGCTCTTATGCAATGCTACTTTATTTCAGAGGCAGAGAGCAGGAAAGAGGAAGAGATAGGATGTAGAGGTGTGTCTGGCCTCAGGGCCCCAACTGCTGAAGTTAACCTGCTCCTGTGAACTGAGAGCCGAAACACTACCCTGCCTACTAAGAAAAGGAAAGTATCAAAAAGGGAGAAGAGAAGTCGCTATAAATGACAGGGGAAGAAGAGGCGACGAAAGAGCGCTTTATTGCGTAAAGTTGGTGCACATGTTCCAATAACATCTCTACGAAATCCCCTAGTCTACTGGGCAAAAACAAAGAGCCCAAAGAGACAGGTGCTTGGCGGAAACAGCAGATAGATTTCAGCCTTCAGATCCAAACACGAACAGAAAAACGCAGAGAGCTGCCAGATGGGACTCCAGGCTAAAACTTGTACAAAAACAGGGCGAGGAACTGCCAAATGTTTCAAGACAGTGTGCAGGTTGGAGACACAATTGGCTCAGGACAAAAACAAAGTGATACTGTTTTCTCAGCCGCCTCAGATGATCACTGGGAGTGAAGTTTGCAAGTTTTTGCACCAAAATGAGTGAAAAACCGTGAAATGAAGCAAAATATGCATTTTAATGTGTGCATGATTAGTTTGCTACAATTGTGCAAGCAAGAAACAGGCATTTCTGCTAAGTTTGGCTATAAATATGAGGAAAGCATCCACTAAAATGCTTCCAATCCACTGAAAAATCACAAATTCTTACCATTTCTGGTTTAGTTTCCAAAGTAAATACTTTAGTTTAGTACAATTGAAATAAGACAAAACTTTAACTTTCAAGAAAATATGAAAGAGCTTGTTTAAGTAAATAATTTCTTAATATTGTTAAAAAGTTCAAGTTCCACTGGCAGATCATTTCCAATGCTGTAAGTGAAATAATCTGCCAGTGAAACGAGAACTTTTTCTTCAAAATTAAGGAATTATTGTTAGAGTTACATTTGTCTTCAGTAGAAACTAGAACAAAAATACTTGGTAACATTTTGTGTTTTTGCAGTGTGAATAAAAGCGAGTGTAAAAAGGTGCAGACCATAAAGAGCAGAACCTGAGATGACCCACTGATCATGCCAAACCAGTTTCTTCCATTAAAGCACCAACAAAAGAGCTCACAAGTCTCTATTTTTTTTTTTTAAAGAACATCTGAGCTTCATCGGCAAGATGAGACGCAGGAGCGGTGCGGAGCCAGAACAGCAGCACCTTTCATAGCTGCTGCTGCAGCACTCGGATCATCAAAGCAGGTTTGCTCAGCTAGCCTTCCTCACCCAGCCTATTAAGCTGTCACTCACTCCCTCTCTATGGGCATTCATTAACATCTAAACGTCATTTTTATGTGATTGGCTCTACAAACATCTTCCCAATCCTTTAGCGATGTTTCTTTTTAACTGTGTGGTAATGCAGAGTTTAAAGGGCATGCATTTAACGAAAAAAATTCACGTTTTGACAGTTTTTAGATTTCCATTTGGGTTTCTACTGCTTCTAAAAACAACCCGAGTGCTTAAAAAACAAACAAACAAACAAACAAAAAAAAAACCAACCAGCTGGTTTTGGAAATAAATTAATAATAAATGTTTTGGTGTCTGGAAAATGAGCAGTTTCAAAAACCTCTGGAATCTAACATCACAAATCAGCAGGCACTGGCGGTTACCTAGCAACCCCAGCAGAGTTCCACTCGTAACCCAGCAACCCCAGCAGAGTTCCGCTCGTAACCTAGCAACCCCAAGAAAGCCTGGCTAGTTATCTACACTGCATAAACAAAATTTTACCCAGTATTTTTGATTTAATTTCCAGTAAAATATCTTAGTCCACTTGTTATTAAACAAAAGTAACTTGCAAGTAGCTTTTCAATAAGATATTGAGTAAGATTTAAGTTAATAATTCCTTAAAGTTTATTTTTAAAAAAGTACTATGTAGTAATAATCTGGCCGTGGAACTAGTCCGTTTTCATCAATATTATTGACTAAGTAACCAAAAACAAGCTCCTATATTTTTCTGAAAAGTTACTTGTAAGACAGTTTTGCCTTATTTCAAGTGTATTGAGATATTTACATTAGAAACTAGACCAAAAATATGCAAGATTTTGAGTTTTTGTAGTGTAGCAACCCAAGCTATGCTCTAGCACATTCAGCTTTTCAGCTGTGAAATGGCTGCTGGAAAATACAAGTGCTTTGTTCTTGACTTACCATCCAGAAACCACTTGCTGCATTGTTTTTGATTGTGCAGGAGGATCTACTAATGCTTTTCCAAGATAACAGCGCATCTGTTTGCAGCCATTTCTAGGTATGAGTGTAAAGGTTGAAACGCTGAGTTTGGGGGCGTGGCCAGCAGCAAATTATTTCGATTTAAAGTGAAAGTCCCTAAAACAGCTCCTTCTGAAACTCTACAAACTAAAATCTCAACATGTTTTGTATAGACCAGTGGTGCCCAAAATGGGTCATGGAGGGTCGGCATCCTGCATGTTCTCTCCCTGGTTTAACGCGCCTGGATGAAATGTTGGCTCGTTAGAAGGCCTAAGAAGAACAATGACCAGCTGAAAAGGTTGTTACTACCACCAGCAGGGGAACTAAAACTTGCAGGATGCAAGTTTAGACCCCAAAGTGGGTCTACACCAGGACCCACTTTGGGGACCACTGGTACCTCCTGTTCAAGGGAGCATATTAGGTGACCTTTAAACCCCGATTGTGCTTTTGGGCAAAGAGGGTAAGTAGTTTCAGTGGTGGAGCAGGAAGTGAGTTGTGCTGCATCTAAACAGCAGCTGCCAAAGTGACAAGATGAACAGCATTCATAGGAAAAGAAAAAAACGGTGACAAGTTTTCTCACGGCATCTGTGCTCTAAGTAAACAGTTACCTACAACATAAACTTCCTTTTAACACCTGGCAGCGCTCCATCAGTCCTACCCTCCTCCCCTCTCAGAGCAGCTCTACCTAATTTGACCCGCTCATTCAAGTCGGACTCTTTTACTGCTTCAATTCAGAATCTCACTAATCCCATTAGCAAAAATTAGATTACCCATTAAGCCGTTTCTCTTTATTAGCTAAACAAACGAGGCTTTGTGTTTCGGTTGACATCGCAAGCCGAGGCCAGTTGTTAACTGAGAGAACAAGGCTTCAGTCTAACAGATGAAGAAACGTCTGCAGAAACCAAACGAACCTGCATGAACTCAGCCGCAAAGGAAAATGTGTTTCAAGAATTTCTGACACTCACAATGAGGAAGAATTCATGTAATGTAAACAAGCTAATTATAACCAGAACTAGTACAAAGGAGGATCTTCTGGGTAACAAAGCATTCGTTAGAAATACAAAGTACACTGATGCCTTTAAGGTTTGAGGAACAGCATTTAGAAGCAGCAACTCTCTGAGTAATTTTCTCTTTGACTTGAGGCACTTTTTTCTAAAGCAGGAAAGTTTTTAACCATTTCAGGCCTGCGTCAACGAGGAACTGCCACAGTTCTGTTGAGTCCAGTTCATCTGTCTAGAAAGTTTGGCTTGCTTTTCTGGAGGTGTGATTATGCAATCCAACCCCAAAAAAGCTAAATCTGGTCCACCTACAAACCTCTGAATCTATTCTGTTGATGTGAACCGTGGTGCGGTTTGAGTCCACATGTGAACGCCAAGCGGACCGGAGACCGCTCCAAACACAGGAAGTGAACTACAGCGCAAGGCATTCTGGGTAAATGCAACCAAATCATCAAGCGAGAGAGTTTAGAGCTAGTGGGAGAAATGGATCATGGTCCTTTTACCAAAGACAAAAGAAAAATCCTGCAAACGCTAAAATCTGACTCTACTCCATTTTTGGAGAGGTTGATCTGTGTCTCCTTCAGAGGTTTTCATGTTTCATTCAGTGGACAAAACTAACTTCCAATTATTTTTCTGCAAGCTATATAGAGCCTTGTTTGAAGTCAGAAGTCACACTGGCAGATTATTTCACACACAAAAAAAACATTTTCCCATGTAATCTGCCAATGGAAGTAGTTCTTTTTCATCAATATTAATGAATTATTGACTTAAAATAAAGTTCAGGAGAGAGATAAAAGGGGAACAGAGGGGATTGCTATGGAAAAAAGTAAAAAATAAAATTATATATAAATAAAAAAGTAATAAAAATACGAGAAATACACGTATAGCAAATATAGGAAAAATAAATCTAATCAGATACAGAAGGACTTCTGAGACAACTTCTCAGATACTAAAACAAGTTTGGTCTGATTTAACTTCAGACAGCCAGAAAAAGCCGTTGAGTCTTTTTATTCAGTTTATGTAACTGGACACATTTCAGGCAGATTCTTCATCTAATCAGCAGTCAAGTTTTGACATGAGCAGATTTTTCAGATGTGAAACACAAAGGACCCTGGAAACAGGAGTCTCACCTCCCAGACCTAATTAAAAGGAGACAAGACGTTTTTATTTTTTTTGCAACAAGCACATAGCAAAATGTTTAGTCACTGTTAAAGTGTCTAACATACAACCTCTGCAGATTTACGGATATTTCTGGATAAAAATGACATTTTCTCCCTCGTATCCCAAAGCAGTTCACCTGTGCAGGTGTAAACAGTGAATATCAATTGTAATATCAGACATTAATCACACCAGTTCTTCCAGTATAACTGTCAGTTTATGTCAGCGGGGTTAACCCTGGCTCTGTTTACATTCCTGAAACTGGATGTGATTCCAGCAGATTGATGTTTGGGAAGTTAGCTGACATTATCTCATAAATATGCTCCACTGGATCGCCTGCACTGGCAGTTCATGTTTCTTTATTTACTTCACTACTTGGTTGAAAGAAAAGCCAGAAGACCACCCAGCATTTAACTTGGGACCCGTCCGTGTTTACTGGGTGATGTCTCGTTTTGTAAAATGAAATATCTTTGTCATCTACTGTACTTAAAGCTTCTGCTTCACGAACTTGGAGGAACATCTTGTGCTTCAGTTTGGCTCCAAGAGAATCAACAGAATGAAGATGGACAGAACAGGAACAAATAATAATAATAATAATGGAAAGTTAAGTGGAAGGAAGACGTGTGGTTGAGACAGAGGTGGATAAGGGATAACAGATTCATTGTGTTTGACTGCAGTTCCTTACTGATCCCCATAAATCATGGGTGCCAAACTCGTTCTCATGTTGGGCCATAACATCACAAAGGTCCTAAAAACCGAAGGATGCAGCAGAAAGTATTAATAAAATTAAACATGAAGAAACTATTAATCAATGAGCCACTGAAATGTTTGACATTCGTTGTCTTGAAAATATATTTTAACATTTTTACCCTCTGCCAACCTGACGTTTGGAATTTTATCAGATTCATGTCAAAATCACCAAAAACAGAAGAAATAAACAATAAATACATCAATACATAAACATGAGTAGAATTGGGTAGTAACTAGTTACATTTACTCAATTACATTCACTTGAGTAACGTTTTTGAAAAAAATATATTTTTGCTGCTGTTTTTTATGAAGTATTTCTGCTCTTACTTTAGTAAAATTTCTGGATTTTCTACTGAATGTAAAACAAGTTTTTTATTGAAAGAAACTGATTTGGAAACATTTTCTTTTGCTTGATTGTTATTTTTTATTACTTATATTGTCATTTTTTGTCCAAAATTTTCACTTAACTTTATCTGATGATGTAACTATTAAAAGATAATTTGATCAGTTACTCAGCACATGAATACCAAATACGTTGTTACTCTTATTTCTTGGACCTTTTTACTTTTACTTGAGTGAAAATAAGTTGAAGTAGTTTTATTCTTATTTGGGTACATTTGTGTGTTTTCTAGCCACCTCCATACATGAGCTTCCTATTTTTAATTTAGTAAGCTAATAAACCCAATTATATTTTAATATGCAGAAGCATTTACTAGAATAAAATGATGAAAAAAGGGAGAAAATGTAAAACCTTACCACTGATGACTTTCAGCACATTTGGGATTCACGGTAATGGCCTCTTCACCAACTGCTTTACCTAAAACAAAACAGTAAAAAGATATTAACTTCCATTCAAACACAAATTCAACATTTATTTCTAAAGGTGATATTGTGGATGCATCAGTAAAAATGTTTACAAACATTCCTAAATGCATAAATTATTTTATTTTCTCTTTTTGACAGAAAAATGAAGAATATTTGGTGCAATAAAATGCTTTGTTGACTAAAAGACGCCCACAAATCAACAAGCCGGGTTTTAGACAAGAGCGATGAAAACAAAGGTTAGATGATGAAACGACATCAGGAGGAGTTTTAAATCTGTCGCTGCTCCTTGGAAAATGTCACGTCTAATTGTGTCAAAGTGTTCCTAAAACAGCCCCAGGAAGGTGACGTGAAAGGCTGGCTGAGATGAGGAAGGATTAGGATTTTTAGAATCAAACATCTGTTCAAAGAATGTTCAGAGTAAAGAATCAATTTAAAGTAAAGAATCTATTTGGACTAAAGAATCTGTTCAGACTTGGGAATCTGTTCAGACTGGTTAGGACTGAACCGGAAATTGAGCTAAAGTCCAAATAAATCTCTATAAAACTTCCAGATTATCTGCTGATTAACATTTTAGATGTAATTACCGTTAAAAACGTTCAGAGTGAGTCTTGTGATGTTTAAGTTACCGTTTTCTGCATGAGCCTTCTTCTCCTCCAGAGTGGCGCTGACGTCGTGAACGTCGCCGTACGCTCGGGTTAGCCGCCACAGAACCTCTGAGTTCTGCCCAAACTGCAGGAGTGAACCGCATCATGAGACGCCGCCATGTTTTCTGCCTCACTGGCAGAGAAAGTCAACTCACCTCGTCTCTCTGCTCCAGAAGGACGCTCAGGCTTTCCCTTTTGTCCGACTCGCCGCCCTGACGCAAGCGGTCGATTCTGTCGAGGAGGATGGACAGCTTGTCTGGAGTTTGCTCTTCATCGCTTTGCTCTTCGTCCTCGGAGTCTGTCAGCGCCGTCATGTACCTGTAATCACAACCAATCGATGAAATAACTGGTTTTATCCACTTAAAGCTGCAGTTTGTAACTAATGTAGATGAGAAATGTGCTTTAAGCTCTGGGGAAGCTTTAAATGTCTCAAAATGATACCCTTTATAAAACTATTATGAAAATTATGGGGGTGTTTTAGCCTAGGTTGAAATTTAATAACATTGATTTTTATGCATTTTTATTATTTTTGGCATTTTGAAATGTAATTGAACCATTTCCCTGTTGAAAGTTGGTAATATTAGGGGGATCATCACACCTAAAACAAGTTTTTCTTCAAGTCTGAGGCTGCCTTTGGTTATTTTGGGGACTGAATCTGTCAGTTCTTTTGACAGTTCTCAATTGGTGAGAACTGTTCTTTGTTTTTTTACGCCTTTGCTGACTTACGTATAATTCTCTGCCCAACAAAGGCTATTATTTTTAATTATTTAAAAATAATGAAATTAATTAAATACAACAAATAAACACAAATGATAGAAATGGGTGGATGATTTTTGTATTTAATAGTGCAGAAGAGGATTTTTGTTTCTGGCAAAGCAACTCAAGTCTGTTTTTTTCTGTTATTGTGCTTCTAAGTTACAACCAGCCCTGAAATGTTTTGTGTACTTGGTAGTAAAGGACAACTTATTAAACACATGAAAATTAAAATATGTAATTGGAAAGTTTAAGAACGTGGTCTTAAAAACACTTTAAGAACCTGAAAATAACTCAGTGGTTTTGTTGTGGCCATCAATTAATGAGTTAAGAGACTAATTACTCTTCAAGTTGTATTCATTAAGATGCCGTGTTACTGAGGAGCAATTTAACTTAATGTGATCTGTGAGTGAAAAGGTTGAGAAACTCTGATTTAATACAAACTGCTTTTACTGGCAGGATGCTAAATTTGGTAAACCAACAAACAAGCTGAAAGTTTCCACCTTCTTGCTCTCAATGAAGAAACAATAATCTTATTGTGAGCTATTTCTTCTCACTAATCAACATTCAGAGCAATCTTGTCATAACGAGCATTTTCAATAAACCACATGCTACCAGGTGGTGATTATACCAGATGAATCTTCACGACTTGTTTGCACACAAAAATGGCACCTGGTATGTTTACATAAGTGGGTAACTTAATTGTTTATAATTTTTAGTGGCTGACGTCTGACACTTGAAGAGTTTCCAGGAACATGGGGGAACTTGTTCAGCAGGGTATGGCACGCAACGCTTGCATTACACCTCTTAAAGAAGCCTTTTCAATCGGAGGCACAAGCTTGCACCAACACCCAAAGCCAACACTCGAAAGCCAGAGGTAGAAATATAGGTGTAATAAAGTTAAAGGTAAGAATCAAAGATGCAGACACCATGAAAAGCGTCTATTAAGTGTTGGCAGCAGCTGCATGTGCGTCACTGGTGGTTAGAGAATATTTGGGGCCGTGAGGCACGGTTTGGAGGGGATGTGTCGGAGCGGGTCGCAGACGGGAGCAACGTAGGTCCGACAGGTGTTTCATGCAAACGCCGCATGCTAACTCCACCCAATAACACACACTCTGACTGTGATGCACTGCAGAGGTTTCATTCAGTATGAATCGGGACATGCCTGCGTTCTGGGATCAAGAAATCCTGCTTTACATCACATTATTTATTAACAGAACCGCAATGGAAATGCTTCTATTGGGTTAAAGATGGAAAGCAGCAGCCAAATGTTCCTGATTAAAACCTTTTATTATCTGATGAGAAAAGTGGGCCGCCTCATAAACGAAGGTGCTTTGGCAGTTTGCCGTTGTGGAGATCTGAGGAGTGTTAGCACAATGCCAGCCAGGAAATGCATCCGGAATCACCTCAGAGTTCAACGTCTAAATAAAGTAGTGATAAGATAGAAAGTACATCCAGTTTAAATTGGACCAGATACAAATCAGACCAGAATAAAATAATCTGGTCAAGCAGGTTCCAAAGTTACTAACATTTAGGGTTTCCCCCAGTAAGCCTGGCGGGCTGCCAGGCTTTAGTTGACCCCCCCGCCAGGCTAAGTGTTGCTTATTTGTTTAAATATTTTTTTAAAAACGCATCAATAACAGTGATAGTAAAGACAGGTTAAGCTAGGATTACAGGTGACACAGTCAACTTGGCACAAATCACGTGCGTCACTTTTATCTCATAATTGCTTATAAGGATAGGATTCACCTGCAACGCCATTTATATCATCCATCAATAGCTGCATTTCCATTTCAAATGTGAGTAAATCTTTGTTGATATTCTGCTAATGTGGGGAAAAACACAATTTTACCATTGCGGTGTTTCCATTAAATGAGAAATTAAATTAAAATCAAACTTTTTCATGTGATAAGTCATTAAAAATCATAGCAGTTATATAACATATGTTCATAATTTAACCGAGGAGACAGTGGCGTTTCATTCAGGCGTTGGAGTGACAGACTGTTATACGAGCGGCTACATACGAATGAGACTGATATGAGCACTAGGGCTGTAGTGATACAATAATCTCACGATATGATACAATACATGATATTCTGCCCACGATACAATATAATACACTTTTGCGATTTTCTGAAAGATTTTAGAGGGACAGAGTGATTTTGGTGACATTTTGTGACTGTTATAAAGTTGGATTGAATTAATTTAACTGAAAACTGATTAAAAGCTCCAACTACACAATACCTGGTTCTGGTTGGACACAGACTTAAAGTGGACAGCTGGACAAAATGAATCAAAGAAGTGGAGAGAAAACATGTTTCTTTTAGTTGAAACAGTCCAAACTGTAGCTGACATGCATTAGTAAAGTAAATAAAGTGAACCAAGTTCCTGCTCTGAATAGTTTGATACCTTTTTAACCTGAACATCTGAAGGAATCACTCTAAGCCTGATGACCTGGTGAAGCAAGCAGTGAGTGAACAAGGTGACAGTTGGACGTTACGATACTTGCAGATGAATATCGATTTTTTTCTAGGAAAGAAAATTCAATATATATCGTGATATTGATATTATTATACAGAGCTAATGAGCACATTTCTCTTTGTGTGAAAGTCACTAGAGGACAGCAGCCAATCTTTACTGGAGACCCAATAAATTCCTCCAAAGATCAGAGCTTCATCCCCGACTCTATGGGTTTTAGTTGGAATGTTGAACAATAAAGTTTAACTGTGGTACAGTTGGACAAACACTGAATAACTTTAATTCATTTGAAAGGGTTGCGAGGAGAAATTAATCACAACATCTCAGTACCAACACCTCATTGGTCCTGTTAAACACGACGGTGGCTGGGTGATGATTTGGGCTCGTTGTGCAGCCACAGCACCATGAACTCCTCTGTACTCAACAGCATTTTGAAGGAAAATGTGACCCAAACTGGATCATCAACTGGACAATGATCCCAAATACAGAAACAAGACGACAGCAGCACGGCTGATTTAAGAGGCGTTGTCTTGAAATGGTCTAGTCAAAGTTTAGACCTTAGTCCGACTGAAATGCTGCAGGAAGTGTCAGGTCGTGTCATTTAATCCAAAGTTACATATTTGTGAAAGGTCACACGTTAATTTTCAGACTCGGCAGAAAAAACAGCAGCTAATTACTGGCCTTCAGTTTCCTGACACGCAGCATTTCTGCAGAAAAGTGGAAGAGCATCCAGACTTAACGCTATCAGGAACTTTAATCTCCGTCTGTTTTCATTCTATAATTTTAGGATAAAGCGCTAAGTCCTTTTAACAGCCTTCCTATTTATACCAACTCCCCAAATAAACCCTAAAACCCAAAACTCAAATTATTCGTTGGCCAACACACCTCGGCTTAAGAGACATCTAAATGGGCGTGCTTTCGTGTTTACCCGCATTCTTGTGGTTGCTATTTTTTGTTTTAGTCTAGTCCAGTGGTTCCCAAACTATTTCTCCTGCGCCCCCCCCAGCGGTTTCCAAACATTTTCTGGGCCCCCCCTATGAATTACAAGTAGCTGTCTAGTTGAACGGTGTGTGTGTGTTTGTGTTTGTGTGTGTGTGTGTGTGTGTGGGGGGGGGGGGGGGGGGGGGGGGGGGGGGGGGGAAGGTTTCTTAAAAAATCCCTGTCTCTAACTTTCTTGGGGAGCAAAATGAATGTACATAGCTGAACATAGACAACAACACTGGTAACTTACAGGCTACTTGTTAAGCTTAAGGTGCTGTATTGATATTAGCTAGTCATCTTTTAGCTAACATTACCTGCATCCAACAGCTTCACTCAGCTCAGTCGATTAGTCGATTAGGGGGAAAAACTGTGAAAGGTCCTTTGGGTTTTGCTGGTTTGCTGCCATGATGCTAACACACCTGTGTAGCTCCGCTCAGCAGCAGCAGCAGGTCTCCTTCACTGCCTCACAGGTGTAAAACCAGCGCAAACGTCGTAGCTCTCATGTTGCGTTTAAAGGCGGCTCGGAAAAACAGGTTACCACATGTTAACAACGGATTAAACAGTTTTAACTGCTGATAAAAGTGACAGAGGACACAGATATGAGAAGTTCCTACTGAATCAAATTGACAGAGGAATAACAGAGAGTTGGCCGTTCTAAAGTAAAAACCCAGATCATACAGCGTTCTTTTTTTTTTCATATCGTCAGCTTCCCGCGCCCCCCTTACAATGGCACGGTGCCCCCTCTAGGTGGTACGCCCCACAGTTTGGGAACCTCTGGTTTAGTCACACAAAATCACAAGGAGCTGCAACAAAAATGGCCGATCTTCTGTTGAGCTGCGTCGTTCGCCCATTCATTCATGTTCTGTACCGTTTCTTCATTCAGCAGTCTGGCTTTGCCTCCCTCCAGTTATTTACTTAGCGGAGCTGGAGAGACGCGCAGCGCAGGAACGAGCGATCGCTGCATTCCTGTCACGCCACTGCACGGCTCATGAATCTTGTATGTTGAAAGAAAGAAGACACTAAGGATGTTTTTGTATCACTATGTTTATGTAATGTGCGTTAGCTCGTTTTGGAGCCGTTATTTTCTTTGCAGAGACCTTGGAAGTGACCGCCTGTGATAAAAGATGTCAAAATATCGCTAACCAGGCGTTTCATCACCAGCTAAAACTCTGTTTTCCTTTGTGTAGTCAAATATCTACAAATAATTTGCTCACAACAGTTTAAAAAAAAAAATCAGAAATGATGTTGCCTCATACACTGCAAAAACACAAAATCTTACCAAGAAATTTTAGTCTAGTTTCAAGTGTGAATATGGTTTATTGTTGTCATAGTAACTGCCATGACATTTAGTTACGGATGCCTACCAAGATGGCTGTCTGCTACAAATTTCCCAGAAGTGAGACATTACATGAGAACGATGCTTCCAGGAAATTTGCAACTGACAGAACCTTGTTATTCACATGAAGAGTTTTGTATTTCCTTCCCAAACGTTGATTGTATTCGTCCAATCAGGCTGTGAAACTCCTCCATTTTCTACACTCTCTGTTAATTATATCATAGTATGAGATCGGCGGCAGCTTGTCCACATCGTCTGACATATTTTCCTTTGGGTTGATCCCGACAGCGGCCATTTTGTTCACGTATCTTTCCATCGCACATTGGTCAATAATATGCCCACATATTTTCTTTTTGTTTGTCCCCAAGCACATGCGTTTGCCTATTGAGATGGCGCAGATCGTTTCTGGTTCAGACTTTATCATCATCTGTTGATATTGAACACGTGTCCATCCTGATGTACACAGTCCAGTCACATTAATGTGACCACCACGTACTTTCCACTTCAGAGTTAAATAACCAATCACAGAAGGCAGGTGGCAGCACAGTGCAGTTGAGCGTATATAAAGGGTGTGTGTGGGCTTCGGAAAACATTTCAATCGTTGGCGTAATGCAGAAACGAAGCGATTTATCCGACGTCCAAAAGGGCATGATCATTGGCTTTCGGGCCAAGGGTGGAAGCATTTCCGAAACGGCTGAGTTTGTGAACTGTTCGCGTGCCGCCGTGGTAAAAGTGTACCGTGCATGGCAAAATGGGACTGTCCAAAATCAACGACGTGGCAAATGTGGTGCACCACGGGCCATAGATGACAGAGGCGAACGACGGTTGCGGAGATGCGTTCGGGCAGATAGACGGGCTACCGTTGAGCAACTGACCACTAAAATGAACCAAGGGGCTACCACAGTGTCTCCCAAACCACTATTCAGCGAACATTGCTGCGTCTGGGCCTCCGAAGCAGACGCCTGGTTCGTGCACCTATGCTGACTGGTGTTCATCGACGACGAAGGCTAGAATTTGCACGCCAGTACAGCAGCTGGACTTTGCTCACAAGCGTTTTAAAAAAAAATCTAGACAATGATGTTGCCTATAGGCGTAAACTCGAAAGAACACAATCTACCAAGAAATATTTAGTCAAAGGTTCAAGTGAGGAATTATGGTTGATATTGTTGCATGTCTGCGCATGACTATTTAGTACGAGGGATCTACAAGTATGGCGTCTGTACAATTTCCCGAATGCACATACATGAACGATTGCTTTCCAGGAAATTGGCAACTGACAGACGTACACGAGGTTGCATCACTCCAAACGTGCTGTGGTTCGTCAACACAGGATGAGTAACTCCTCCCCTTGCTACACTCTCTGTATTATACCATAGATCGAGATCGGGGAGCGCCATCGTCGAATTTTTCCGGTTGATCCGACAGCGCCATTGATTCACGTATCTTCCATCGCAGCTGGTCAGATAAGTATGCCCAACATTTCTGGTTGACCCAGAGCACAATGCTCTTCCTCATTGAGCAGTGGCGCAAATGGTTTCTGGTTGCAGACTTTATCATCATTGAATGTGACCGTGTCATCTGATGTATATTGCTACTGATTTCTTGCCAGGTTTTCAGTTCGGGACTAAAACTCTTATCTTCCTTATCCATTTTTGTTGCTCCGTATCCAGTTGCAAGCAGACATTCAAAATGCCGCGACTGAATGCCGCCTTGCAACACTCCACCTTTTGTAAAAAGTCGAGGATTAGAAGACCTGCACTCTAATTTTCAGCCACTCGGTCTGAAGACCCCAAGGGGCAAAGAAAGGATGTCTCAGAAGAGCTTAGCGGTGCCAGTCTCTGGTTACCCAGTTCAAAACAAACAAGAGTTACCATCCCAACATCTCTGGGCCTGGGAACATGCCGTCCAACTCATTCAGCGACTGCTGACAGGATCAATGAAAGGCTGCCTTAAACAATGCCTGACTGACTGGAGGGAGTCCAGTTATTTAGCCCCCGTCCCTTCCTGAAAGCTGAACAGTGCTACTCCTGCACTGTAAAACCTAATGACTGGAATTTACTTAAAAAGCTCAAGAAAACTTGGTGCCTGGAAAAAAAATGCTAGTATGTGAAAGCCGTACAGCTTAAGTTTACACAACTTGATTAAATTGATAATTTCATGTTTGTTGACATGAAATTACATAAAACTTGGCTGTAAAAGTAGTTGTCTTTACTTAAAAAATATACTCTGTTGCCTCAAAATGTTTAGCTTAAGTTAACAGAGTATTATTAACTTGAGTGTAACTTAATAAATTTGACTCTGTTGTGAATAAACACCCTAAGGTTCATTTTTTAAAGTTGAAACTGCTTATGGAAACGTCTTGTGTTATTGTTTACATCTGGAAAAGACGATTCTTTCATTCGTCCGTCGTCGCGCTGCTGTGGTGGAACAACTACCAAAATAACGCCTGGAGTTATATTATCGATTTAGTGCAGTTGGCCACAGCGAAGCGAGAAATAACGCAGAAAAACCATTAAAAAAACAACTGAAAACCTTTTCTTTTTCTCTCTCTCTCTGTGTGTCGGTTGCTACACACAGATTTGTTGCCATAGAAACAGGCTGACAACAGCTCCACTAGCGTGTCAGGATTTAACACCAAAAAACACACAAACCTTTCCAACACAGCAACAGAACATTCAGTCCGTTACAGTTTTAAGTTTTTAGGCTTGACGTTGATCGTTGCTATTAGCTAATCCAGTGGTTCCCAAACTTTTTCTCCTGCGCCCCCCCCAGTGGTTTCCAAACATTTTCTGGCCCCCCCTATGGATTACAAATGGCTGTCTGGTTGAACGGTGTGTGGGAGGGGTGGAGGATTCTTAAAGACCCCCTGTCTCTGTCCTTGGTGGCGATGGGGGTCGACTTTTTTGGGAGCAAAATGAATGTATCTAGCTGAACATAGACAACACCACCAGTAGCCTACAGGCTACTTGTTAAGCTTAAGGTGCATCCAAGGTTACTCAACTCAGTCGGTTAGTTTAGGGGAAAAACTGTGAAAAGTTCTTTGCGTTTTGCTGCCATGATTCAAACACACCTGTGCATCTCTGCACAGCAGCAGCAGGTCTCCTTCACTGTCACACAGATGTAAACCCAGCGTGAGCGTCGCAGTGTTTATGTTGCGTTTAAAGGCGGCTCGGAAAAACAGGTTACGACATGTTGACAACGCATGAAACAGTTTTAACTGCTGATAAAAGTGACAGAGGACACAGATATGGGAAGTGTGGAAGCCCCTAATGTATCAGATTGACAGAGGAATAACAGAGGTGGTCAGTCTAAGGTAAAAACCCAGCACATATAGCGTTAATTTTTTTTTTTATCCAGACGGCTTCCCGCGCCCCCCCTGCAACGGTATGGCGGCACCCCTAGGGGGACCGCCCCCCAGTTTGGGAACCTCTGAGCTAATCTAACACAGTGGTGGTCGAGTAGCTAATTTAAACATCCGTGATCTGACCCGCAGACATGGGATAACTTGCTGGCCAGTCTGATACTTAACTTTTTCACATTGACTCAACGTGAAAAGATTAATTTATCAGCCATTTTCTATCCAAACGTTCAGGCCACTCGTTTAATACGAGGACAAACGAGTTGATGAAATGTTTTGTGAAACAGAAAGTTTTGTTCGCCTCAGCAGGTGAATAAAAAATCTGTCACCTGTTTGTCACAACCAGGAGACGACATTACAAGGCGGTAATGAAGGAAGCAGTGGTTGTTTTATTGCTGCCGGTTTCGTCTCTACTGTACGGCTATAAATAGCATCTCTGCTTGGATGTGGTGAAGCTTTGTTCCAGAAATAGTTGAGGGGGGAAAAAACGGAGTGAAAACTGAGTTTACACAATCCCATATGAAAAAATACCTTTGGCAACAACGTTCCATGAAAGATACACTGAACGTGGCAGTTTCTCTTGACGTCCACCTGCAGAGTGAGAGTCCGATAAAACTTTCTGTCACGTCAGCCGAACTGTAGAGTCAAGTATTCACAGGCCAAGTAAAAAAAAATAAAATAAAATAAAATAAAATGAAGCACATAAAGTCGCCCGATATTAACACATATTTTTTTTTCTTGTTGTTGGAAAGGGATTATTATATTCATTGTAGATCCAAAACGTTTAAAGGATTCTGCACGTTTGCTGTATTAATAGTAAGGCATCTAATTTTCTAATTATTTTCGGCTCAACTGAACAAAATACACAGTCCAGTCACATTAATGTGACCATCTGTCAAAAGCCAGAATAACCACCTTTCGCAGAGCGAACTGCTACGAGACGTGCAGGAAGAGAGTCACTTAGGTCCCTGAAGGTCTTCTCTGGGATGTTGAGCCATGCCGACTCTAATGCCGTGGCCAGCTGCGCTAGATTACGCGGTTGAGGATCCATGGCGCGAACAACTCGATCGAGATGGTCCCACAGATGCTCGATTGGGTTTAAGTCAGGTGAGTTTGCTGGCCAGGGGAGGACGGTAAACTCATCCTGGTGCTCTTCGAACCACGCACGTACACTGGCAGCTGTATGGCACCTCGCATTGTCCTGCTGGAAGATGCCATCATCCTGAGGAAAAACAATGCGCATGTAGGGGTGGACATGGTCCGCAAGGACAGATGCGTACTTGTATTGATCCATCGTGCCTTCCACAATAATCAGTGAACCCAGAGAATGCCAGGAAAACATTCCCCAGACCATAATGCTCCCGCCTCCAGCTTGGACCGTTCCTGCAATGGTTGCAGGGTGGTTCCTTTCAGAGGTTTCACGCCTTATACGCCAACGTCCATCTGTCCGATGGAGCATAAAACGCGATTCATCTGAAAACGCTACCTGTCGCCACTCAGTGGACGTCCAGCTGCTGTACTGGCGTGCAAATTCTAGCCTTCGTCGTCGATGAACACCAGTCAGCATAGGTGCACGAACCAGGCGTCTGCTTCGGAGGCCCAGACGCAGCAATGTTCGCTGAATAGTGGTTTGGGAGACACTTGTGGTAGCCCCTTGGTTCATTTTAGTGGTCAGTTGCTCAACGGTAGCCCGTCTATCTGCCCGAACGCATCTCCGCAACCGTCGTTCGCCTCTGTCATCTATGGCCCGTGGTGCACCACATTTGCCACGTCGTTGATTTTGGACAGTCCCATTTTGCCATGCACGGTACACTTTTACCACGGCGGCACGCGAACAGTTCACAAACTCAGCCGTTTCGGAAATGCTTCCACCCTTGGCCCGAAAGCCAATGATCATGCCCTTTTGGACGTCGGATAAATCGCTTCGTTTCTGCATTACGCCAACGATTGAAATGTTTTCCGAAGCCCACACACACCCTTTATATACGCTCAACTGCACTGTGCTGCCACCTGCCTTCTGTGATTGGTTATTTAACTCTGAAGTGGAAAGTACGTGGTGGTCACATTAATGTGACTGGACTGTGTATTTATAAAAATAAAAAGTTTCTTAGAAAGTTTGAAGTGGAACCTCCTGCACCTTAAATTGCACAACAACAAGGCACTTGTCGTTTCCAGCAGCCATTGTACAGAGCATGCATGCTGGAGCTCAGTTTGGGTTGCTAGGTAACGGGGTGGAATTCATTGGGGTTGCTAGGTAACGGCGCAGTGTGACTCAATAAAGAGGAGGTTTTTGAAACGACTCATTTTGTAGACACCAAAAGACATTCATTTACTGCCAGAAACCGTCTGAGCTGCTTTTGGAAACAGTTGAGGCTCAAATGGAAGCATAAATAAAAGTATGCAAAAGGTGAATTTTGCATAAAAGGTCCCGCTTTAATCTTGAAATTTGACATCATCAAATTATTATCAGCCAGAAGACTTTGAAATGAGTCTATTTCAAAGAAAGACCCACACAGACTGGGCTGGTTTTGATAACTTTGTGGAAGCGCTTTTCTCATCAAAACTTTTTCTCGTAATTCTTTTAGGCTTACCCTAGGCCAGTGGTCCTTCACCTTTTTTGAGGTACCGAACCTCCCAGCTGCATATGCGCATTCACCGAACCCACCTGCCCCCCCCCCCCCCCCCCCCCACACACACACACACACAAAATACCAACCCCGAAAAGATGCGACTAAGGAGCAGATTTAGAAGAACACAGGAAGCTACAGAGTTTGGTAAAAACTGAGCTTTGCTGAAGTAAATAAAGACACAAGTTCAAATCCATGCTGAGAGTGAAGCTCCTCCAATCAGGGCTCCTCCGCAGCTCTGATTGGTTAAGCAACGTAACGCGATCCTCTGATTGGCTAAGCAACGTAACGCGATCCTCTGATTGGCTAAGCAATGTAACGTGATCCTCTGCAGCCAGTGATGGCAAAGCGGGGCGTCATCACGACTTTACACAAGTGAGTCTTTACCTCAGAGGCTCCGCCGAACCCCTGAGACCGACTCACCGAACCGCTGGGGTTCCACCGACCCCAGGTTAAGAACCACTGATCTAATACTTTGTCCTACAACTGATGACTGCATAAAAGCCACTTTTACAAATGTTTTGTAAAAAAACAAAAACTAAAAACATCAATTATATTTGGAAATTGGCTCTGGTATGAAACGCTATATTGTCCAGCCCTAATTGAATGTTGAGTAATCAATTAAAAACACAGTCATGGCTGGTCAGACTCTTCAAACATGTTAGTCTTCTGTTCACAGCGTAAACAGAGGCCCCCGGAAAAACCAAGGGGAGTAAATGTGTTTGTTTGGCCGAGTGCCTCCAATTAATCCGACGATACAGAGGTGAACGTCTCGCGATCTGACAGGTGTGGAGCAAAGCCTGAATGACGTCATGTGGAAGCTCGGCTAAAGCTTTTAATCACAAAGCATACAATGAGCGCCTTTTTCCTCCTTCTTAACATTTCTGAACAGGCTTGCCCCGCACACAAACAAAACTCTGCCTAACATCTGCTTAGATCAACAACTATCCAGTGTCAGAAATGCTATTTTGTTGGAAGAGATAAAAGAAGAGCTCAAATTCCTTGAGCTACGGCGATGTGATCCAAATAAACACAGCAGGAACTGTTTAACGAATTACAAGTTCCTGCAAGACGTCTTCACATGCTGACATCTTGGCTCACGGCGGCGCAATTGATGCTTTTGAACACAGAGCGAGTCTCTGTGACACTAACAGCTAACGGTTCTGCAGAACTGATGTGCATCACGACCCTGTGGTTGGGCTTAAACTGGTGAGCAGCCTCTGCAAACACGAAGGACAAACTGAAGGAATAATAAAATAATAATTACAACGTTTGTCTAAAGAGACAAGGGGGAAAAAAGCAACAAAAACCATTAGGCTTGCATAACTGATCACTTCCCTGGTGTAATAAAGTCATTCTTTCACACACATCCATCATTCTCAGCAACAACACAACATGCTGCCGTTTCTATTTCACTGGCGCCCCCTGTTGGTAATCTGCTGCCATGATGGAGAAGATTTCCAAAAGATTCAAATGAAAAAACGTTTTCCTTCGACTGTAACATTAGGTTTGACTGGGGGGAATAATGTGCATCAAAAGTGATGACCACACTGCAAAAACACAAAATCCTACCGATAATTTCAGTCTAGTTTCTAGTGCAAATATCTAAGTACACTTAAAATAAGCTAGAACTATTTTAAGTGTACTAAAATAGTATTGATTGATGAAAAAGTTCTAGTTACACAGATTATTTCAAGACATTTTTCCCATGTTATAAGTGAAATAATCATCCAGTGGAACTAGAACTTTTCAAATTAATGAATTATTTACTTAAAACAAGCTCTTATTTTTTGTTGAGAAGCTACTTTAAGGATAGTTCTGTCTTATTGAAAGTGAACTGAGAGATTTTCATTAGAAGCAGGAGCAGAAACACACACACACACACACACACACACACACAAGCAGGGAGGGTTCTTTAATTATGAGAGGTGTGTGCGTTTGGTGATTTCTTTTAAACCTGAGCTGTAATTAAGAGCATCTGCTGTGGCTGCCGGCTGTAAACAGACACCAGCGAATCGCGTCGCAGCTGCTCTGCCAGCCAATGGCACGGCTGGTTGTAACATCGCAGCTGAAATGTTCCTGAAATGCTATGAAAGCCGTTTTCCACCAATCAGCCATCTGGATCCCACTTCAACAGACATGCATGACCTGAAACTAAAAGAGCTGCAGGGCGACGCCCGGCTTCGGTCGGGTTACGCAACATTCACTGATGTAAGCCAGGGGGGCCCAAAGTGAGGCCCGGGGGCCACTTGTGGCCCTAGGCCTGATTTTGTGCTATTCAAAAATTATACAAATTTGGCTACTATTACTACTTTTGTGTTTCTGGAAATCATAATATTTAGGACCAAGACAATTAATCGATTGTTAAAATAACAGTCAATTAATTTAGCGATTGGAGTAGACAGACTCTAAAAAAGGCTATTTGCTAAAAGAACATCACCTTCAGAGCAGCAACTAACTGCACATGTTTCATTTAAGATTAAAAAAACCCTTTGTCTTCTACCCAGAACTCCTTAAATGCACAGTGATTCAAATTCCTTAAAAAAAATCTATTAATCGCCTTTTGCTGCCCAATTATTCATCAAATAATCTAAAAATAATATCCAGCCAAACAGAAAGGATTTTATTTTTGTTCACTAAACGAATCCTGTGTTGTTGCATTTTAGGCAATAAAATGTTTATTTTTTATTCAAAAAACGAATTTGATGAATGCCAACCGTAGTTTCTCATTTTATTTGATTTCCATACATGACTAGAGTTGCATCATACTGAAAAAATATTGCAACGATATCTGTCTATTTTCTTCATCCCCCTGTTTCTCGTCAGTTCTTCCATCACTCTGTGACCTTTGACCTCTGGATCAATATAATTTATGTCGGACTTGAACTTTGGTTTAACGGGGTAAAAGTTACATTGGCGTCTAAAACACAGTTCATGACACTTTAGCCCAATGATTTTCAGAGAGTGGAAGTGAAGGTGAGAAAGAAAAATCTAATTTCAACGTAGATTTTTATTTTTTACAAATGTAATCTCTTTTTCAGTCATTATTATTAAACTATAAGTTAAAATAACTTGTTTTAAATGGAGATAGAAGATAGAAATAGCCTCTGATGTTCCACCTTTCTTATTTTTCACGCTCGGTTTTCTGATCGGTTGCCAGTCAAATTTATCAAGCTGCTTTTCTCTTTAAACTAGAAATGGAAAAAAATTCTGACAAGAAAAGACAGAAGGAACCGTTCAGAATCAACGCTGCTGGAAAAATCTAAACCAGTGGCTACCAAACTTTTTCTCCTGCGCCCCCCAGGGGTTTCCAAACATTTCTGGGCCCCCCTATGGATTACAAATGGCTGTCTGGTTGAACGACGTGTGTTTGTGGGGGGGGATCAACTTTTTTAGGTGCAAAATGAATGTACAGAGCTGAACATAGACAGCAACATCGGTAGCCTACAGGCTACTTGTTAAAAGGTGCTGTATTGATATTAGCTAGTCATCTGTTAGCTACTTTACCTGCATCCAACAGTTTTACTCAGCTCAGTCGGTTAGTTTGGGGGGAAAACTGTGAAAAGTTCTTTGCGTTTTGCTGCCATGACTCTAACACACCTGTGTAGCTCCGCTCAGCAGCATCAGGCTCGGAAAAACAGGTTACGACACGTTAACAACAGATTAAACAGTTTTAACTAATGATAAAAGTGACAGAGGACACGGATATGGGAAGTGCAGAAGCCCCCACTGTATCAGATTGACATAGGAATAACAGAGAGTTGGCCGTTCTAAGGTAAAAACTCAGCACATACAGCGTTCATGTTTGTTTTTTTTTCATCCAGACGGCTTCCCATGACCCCCTGCAATGGCACTGTGCCCTCCATAGGGGGGGCGCCCCACAGTTTGGGAACCTCTGACCTAAACCATGAGGATTAAATAAAATTTGATGGGATTAATATAAAAATTCTCTCCACGCATGACGCTGCAAGAAGATAATTAGTAAAACTGTCTGTTTTCGTCAAAGCAGAGAAATCCCTGTTTATGTGAAAAACTGTCTCTCAGTCGTTCATTTGTGGTAAATGAATCAAGCACAAGAGAAACTCCAGTCCCGCCTCCAGACCTTGGATTAATCTCTGTCACTTTGCTGCTGGTGTTTGTTTTCATAAGTTGAACCTTTTAAAGGGAAAAAGAAACCATCTGCTGTTTACTCAATCTGAGGCTGGCGTGGGTTCAAGGTGCCGGTTCAATGTTGAAGAAGCTGCTTGATTATTCTGCCGTTTCTATCCAGCACCTTAGGCTAATGTGTCACAGGGTAATTTGGAACATAAAACGATCGAACTGGTTCCACAGGCGGGGAAGAAAATCCATTCACCTCTATGCTGGATTAAAAAGGGGAAATAACCAACAGAAGCTATAATTTCCTCCATAATTTGACACAACGCGTTAGCTAGGCTCACTGTTTATGCTTTAAGTTCTGGAGTCTGTTGTAATTAAGCAGCCAAAGTAAGTTCTGATAATTTATTTTAACAAACCTAAGATGGGAATCATATTCAGATTCATACACATGGAGAAAACTGCTAATGGTCACTGAAATAACTAACAGTAAATAAAATGTACTGACACTAAACCACATAAATCAATGGTTTAAGTCGAGCAACAATAAAAATGTGTGTAAACCTCAATAAAATGTTGGGGAAAAGTGGCAAAAATTTCTCCACAAAGACGTTAGTGACTGATACAGTGAGAAAAACACGACTGGTGTTAAAACTGGTCTATAAGCTACTGAATAACAGATGTAATTGGGACAGCACCTGTAGCAATTGTTGAAAGTCAACCTGCCAGAGGAAATAAAACTTCTAAAATGCATATTAAGGATTAATTGACTCAAAACAAGCTCCTACAGTTACTGAAAAGTTACATGTGAATTAGTTTTCTCTTGTTTCAAGTGTAATAAGATATTTACACTACAAACTAGACAAAGAATACTTGGTAATAGTTTATGCTTTTGCAGTGTAGAAGCTCCTTATATTGCTACTTATTCTTATTTATTGCTTCATTTACTTCTTCTATATCTGGACTTACTTTGAGCAGATTTTCAGATATTCCAGGTCTTTATTTCTCTGACATTTTGGGGTTGATTGCATGCAGAGATGCTTTAATATTTGGATCATTTTGCCCCTGACAGACTCACCCTCCCTCGCTCTCGGCGTCCTCTGAGCTCTGTCCCTCTGGGCTGCTGGCGGCGCCCGCTGCTCTTTTCCTCCTGGTCGCCGCCGTCCTGTGATGGGCGCCGACTCGCCGCGCCTCGCTGTGGCCCTTCAGCTCCTCCCTGACCTGGTCCGGCAGGCCGGGCAGCGCCGTCTTCAGCGCCTTCATCTCTTCCTTCAGCTCAGACACACACTGGATCAGGGCCTCCAGGCGCTCCAGCACCTCGGCTTGACCCCTGGGCAGAACAGGGCCGTCCACCAGCAGCAGGCCGGACCCTGGGTCGTTGGTGCGGTTCTGGTAGAAGCCCGGCCAGGAGACTCTTCGCTTGGATCTTAAGCCGCGGTAAAACACCACAGCCAGGCTGATGCCGGCCACTCCGGCCAGAGCTCCCAGAACCAGAACCTTGCTGTCCGTCTGAGCCATCCTGCAGGGAAACACACAAAACGGTGCTGCTAAAAAACAACAAATAAAATTGATTACGGAGTCTTTGTAAACAAATCTGTCGTAGTTGAGAGCAGATTGAAGACTTCTATCGTCAGGTTTTTGTAGAAAAAAAGAGAAAAGGAAAATATTGCACTGGTTTGAATTAATCATGACTAATTGACTTATTCCTTACTCAAATTCAATTCAAAACACTGTATTGATCCCAAAGGGAAAGTAAATGCTGTAACTCATATTAATCTAAATGGTTGTTGGCAGGGAAGATCTCCCATAGAAGTCTGCATCACAGTACATTTGAAGAAAAAGCATAAACATTAATACAACGTGCAGGGCTGTATAATAGTAGGGATATCATGACATATATCGATATTTCCTTTCCTATAAAAAAATCGATATTCATCTGCAAGTATCGTAACGTCCAACTGTCACCTTGTTCACTCACTGCTTGCTTCACCAGGTCATCAGGCTTAGAGTGATTCCTTCAGATGTTCAGGTTAAAAAGGTATCAAACTATTCAGAGCAGGAACTTGGTTCACTTTATTTACTTTACTAATGCATGTCAGCTACAGTTTGGACTGTTTCAACTAAAAGAAACATGTTTTCTCACCACTTCTTTGATTCATGTTGTCCAGCTGTCCACTTTAAGTCTGTGTCCAACCAGAGCCAGGTATTGTGTAGTTGGAGCTTTTAATCAGTTTTCAGGTAAATTAATTCAGTCCAACTTTATAACAGTCACAAAATGTCACCAAAATCACTCTGTCCCTCTAAAATCTTTCAGAAAATCTCAAAAGTGTGTTGAATTGTATGGTTTGGTGAATATCGCAATATATATCATATAGTGGGCAAAATATTGTGTATCGTATCATGAGATTATTGCATCACTACAGCTCTAGTCTGGTGTATCATCTATTGTTAATCACCTGAACACGTTGGACTTTTGTGCATTTTCAACCTTTACTGAGACAGAAATCCAGGAACATTTCAACAGAAAGACAACCAAATCATCTCCTTCTCCCCTCTTGACTTGCTGCTGTCGCACCTGAATTTCCCCACTGTGGGACAATAGAGGACATTTCTTTTCTGCTCAGTTTGATAAATATCACATCGTTGGTAAAATATATCTTATAATGATCATGTTTTCCTTATTTTGGCTATTGTGTGTTTAAACCAGATACTGTTATGAATCTCCATCAACTGGTGTCGTGTTTGTCTAACACCAAGCTGAATAATCCCTGTAGTCCCCAGTTTGCAGAGTGTTGTTGTTGTTTTGTCTGGCCAGTTAGCAGAGATAATTGGATCACCGTGTTAACCATGAACCAGGAGCTGTTGGCCTCCGCTGACACGAGAGCTGCGAAATATTCAAATAAATATTCAAACGGCGTCTGAACTTTGCGTTAAGCTTCACAAGTTTCCTCCATAAAGTCTCGACAACGAGAAAACGAGCTAGGTGCGTTAACTAGCGATGGCAAAGTCAAAGCTAGCGCTGGAACGCGGCATTTAGCTCAACACGACCAGTTTATACTGGTTTCCTTCCAGTTAGACCCAACGACGACTTCTTCACTCGGAAACTGGGAGTTTTACAACAAAACCTGAAAGTTTCCATCTTGACACGTCTTACCTCACTGGCTCACTGGGAGCTGCTTCTGTTGACTTGACAGCTCGCCGGTGCAGCGATCAAAACGTTCCGTGTGGAATTATGCGTCACAATAGAAGGTTCCAGGTAAACGCTAAATAAAAGAAAATTAAATCAAATTAAATAATATGATAAATTAAAGTCAAAGTAAAACAATATAATGAACTAAAATAATAAGAGGAAATTAATAAGTTGGATTAATTAAAATTGAATAAATATAAATAATACAATAACATAAAGTAATAGACTTCAGTGAAAGTAAAAAATAAAATAAAGGAAAAACAGTGAATAAATACAATTTTTGCTTATTACCATTATGTAAAAAAGGAAACTAATAAACGAGAAATGAAAGGAAATTAATTAATTTAAGGAACAATAGAAACAATACAACAAAATAAATTATGTTCTTCAACATACGGTTATTGACTAAAAAATTTATATAACATTTTTTATATAAATGGGGATTTCCTTACATAATCGTCCTGCTACATTCTACATTAAACTGAATGGGTTAATTATAACACTGAAATAAAATGTAACAAATTAGTTTAAGTAGAAATAAAATAAAACAATACACTACTTGAATAAATGGTGTCTAGTACCAAGAAAATAAATATATTTGACAAAAATTAAGAAGTAAAATAAAAATTTAAATGTTAGTCTATTCAGGTAACGTGGCTTTGTTTTTCCATGATACATTTAAATAAATTAGTATTCATCAGAAATGGGAATTTCACAACAACGGGTCTTTCCCAACTATTACTGTTGTGTAAGGAACCTGAATTTTAACACATAGAAACTTTGCTTAAACATTTTGCTAAATAAAACAAAAATGTAAAATTAATTCAAGTTAAAGTAAAAGGAGAATCTAATAATATAAAACATAATAAAATAAAATAAATTGAATTATTTATTTAGATCAACCGTAAGATGATTTTTGGTAAGTAGCAAAAAGTAAAAAGGTTGAATATGAGGCATTTAAAAGAAACAGGTCTAACTTTTACAATTGCACAAGAAACGAGGAACCTTTTTATCAACGTTTTTATTTTACTTCCACTAATTTTTCCCATGTCAGATTATTTGTCCCGTGATTTTGATGAAAAACTAAACCTGTTTGTATTTTCTTTCCATGCATTTCATGTCTAATCAGAAACCAGATGATCAAAGTTCATCACTACAGCAACAGCATGAAACCTTCAACTTTATATAACCTTCCTCCATTGGATTGAAAATCAGGTCTAATTATAAACATACATGCTTTTATGATCCATTTGAATTGTTCTGAGTTTAACTCTGCAGTATGAAGCTGAAGCAAACTCACCTCGGCACAAAGTCTTTCCTTTCAGCGCGTTTCTGGTTGAAGATGCACTGTGGCCTGAAATGTTGCTACACATTCATTATCGCAGCAACCTTGGACCTGCAGCCAGCGCACCGAGCCGCCATCGCTCCGGCTGATTCAAGTCCAATCTGATATGGGGGAAAGTTCAGGGAGTTGATGCGATTTAGGGGGGGGAATGGTAAAAAAGAAAAAACTGTGGCAAGGCATGGTGTGAAATTTACTATTTTGAGATTCACGTCAATTTGTTTTGTGCATCAAAGAGAAACCTGAAGTGTTGCGTTGATGTTTTTCATGCATGTTTGAGAAATCCTTTAATCTCCGTGGCAACCAATCAGCTGTGCAAAACGCCTGGGTGGACTTAGCCCCGCCTCTGAGGTGAAGCTCCTCCTCTGAGCTGCAGCGTCCAAAAGAGCAACGCAGTTTTAAATAAAAAGCAACTCTGGAAGGCAAGTCAAATAGCTGAATAAAATAATAATAAATACATTTCAATAAATATAAAAATATAGTAGAAACACAGAAACACCTAGGATGTTAAGAAAAGTAAATAAAAATAAAAAATGAATACATAACATAAATGTAACAAATAAATAGGTAATTAAATAAATATTGGGTTTTTTAAGGATTAGCTGTTGGAACTATTCTTTACTCGGTTTCACTTTATTGCCATGAAATTCAACATGTTTATTCTCGAGTTTTTTCCTTCTGCTATTTTTTTTTTATCTCTTATGTACGTGTGGGAGAACTTCAGACACCCAACAGTTACCGTATTACAAACGGGTATTTCTAATTGTGCTTATTTATTTTGGCAGACGTAAAGGAACCACATTTTTAGCTGCAGAGAGGAATGAACGCAGGGAGGTGAAGGGAGTTTCCTTACATAACGACGCAGCTACGTGCAGTTTCTGCCTCGCTCTCTGAACGCAGCATTGTTCTTCAGGCCCACAGCCTGCATTCAGGAACAGAAAGCCCACCTGAAACCCAGAGGCATGGCAGCACACTCAAAAAAAAACTAAAATAAAGAGAAACCTGGGTCTGGCCCTGCAGATATGCTGATAAGGCAGCATAGCCTCGCTCCTCCCTCTGGGTCAAAGAAGAGCTGATACGGTCGGCAGGCTCCTCTCAGCCACACAAACAGAGCAGCAGCAGTAATAGATTATTGATAAATTTATTATGTTTCAAAAGCAACTCTAAAGGGGTTTTAGTCTAGATTTAAAGGAACTCAGTGTTTCGGCTGTTTTGCAGTTTCCTGGAGGTTGGTTTAAGCTTTGTGGTGCAAAGAAGCTCCTAGTTTTTGGTTAAATCTTAGAATTTAAATTGTTTAGTTTATTCTTATTAGTTTACTTCCTAGTTGATTTATCATTAGAATTTTTGTTTAATTTGTTGTGGAGCAGGTACAGGAACAGGAGCAACTCCAGCAGGATCTAGTCTTAAAGTGTGTTTTTGTTTTAAACTGTAGGTTTTTTATTTTATTTTATTATGTTGTGTTTTAATGTACAGCACTTTGTATCAGCTGTGGTTGTTTTAAAGTGCTTTATAAATAAAGTTGGTTTGGTTTGGTTTAGAATAAGTTATTTGATTAGGAATTCGCTTAATTAGTTAATTAATTTCAGGTTGGGATGTGGGTGTATCACGTATAAGTAGGCGGGTCTTAGGTAGCTTATTATGCTTGTGGGTGGTCATAAGGTTTTTTACCAGCCAATCAGTCACATCGGTTTCTGAATCAGAACAGGAACAGGAACAGGAGCAGAAACCTGTAACCTTTTGCCTGAACTGCAAATAAACCCAAAGAACTATATTTTGACTTTTGATCCTTTTTTGCAGCATAAACCAGAATCCATGGTGCATCAGGTGACTATTTGAGTTGGATTCACTTTTGTTTTGATCACCTTCGAGTTTTTAGATATTACAATTTAAGTTTAGGGACAAATGGTCACTACAAAGCTGAATGCTTCTATGCACATGTTTCTGTAGGACAGAACCAGAAGACCTGAGAGGTCTGGAAGGTAAATACAACAGCAGAGCAGTATTTTGAAGCGTATCGTCTCAGAGGAAGGACTTTAGAACTGGGTGATGATCTTCTCCATCTTCCTGGTTTTAGTGAGAGCACAAGCAGCAGCAATCTGGATTTCCCCAAAATTCTGACTTTTTTGTCTATAAAATACCACGTAGCTTTATATTTTGGTCCATCTGATGACCATAATAATGTTTTGATCAGTTACGCTGTACTTGAGTCACTTTTTTTAAACCTTTTTAGTAGACAGCTACTTTTTACTTTTATTTGAGTAAAAAGAAGTGGAACTGGTGCAGCTCTTACTTGAGTAAAACCTTTGGGTTCTCCTCTGATGCTCAGGCCTTCAGAAAGTCCAGAAACTGTGAGATTGCAGCAGAGAACCACTCTGGGTTTAATCCCTTCCTTCCTCTTCGTCTTTAAAACATCACAAAGTCAGAAAAGCTCCACACAAACTTGTATTTACTGAACCTTGAGCCACTTCCGGATGTGATTTCTCAGCTAAAAGATACTCAGATACTTTAGTTGTTGTAAAAATCCTCTCTGGTGTAACATCAACACACTCCCGGCCTTGAACTAGTCTTCTGTACTTCACCCAGAGTTCAATAGTAAACACAAAACCTTCCTGCACTCATCCGCTCTGAGAGATCCTCAAAGCTATCAACGAAACATTTTGTCTAAACAATAAACAATTTACATTTAAATTCTCCAAGGATTTCCACATACTGCCATAAAAAAAGACGGAACCGGCTGCAGCATTCCTTTCTGTTGTCGTGCAGCTGTTGTCCAGCAGGGGGCGCCGTCAGAGTGAGTGTTGGGATGCAGCAGGATGAGGATAATGACATGTTGCTCCTCCGGGGCTGAATCTTTACTCTGGTGGAAATAATGGGTTTCATCAGCAGTCTGGACCGAAAGAGACGCAACATCTCTGCGCTTCAGCCTGGAATAAAAAGATTAAGATAAACGCAGTCTGCACGCTAAGCCGACAACATTACCCAGCATGCACCTGTGAGCGCGATAATAAGGCAACAGCCTGAGTCACGTCTGAAAAAGCACAAAACCGAATGATTTTAAATCAGCAGAAGTCTTTACTAAGTGTGCAGCTGAAGTTGTTCTGTGTAATTTGTTTGTTGAGAAACTTTAGCCTTAAAATATAAACTTTTCACCTAAACTGAACCTATTTTTAGGTTTTTGACATTTAGTCCAGCAAATAAAACAGATTTAAAACCACAAAGGTTACTAAATCCTTAAAAAGGTGATACTTTTTCAAAATTAGCTACTATTTTAAGGTTTTAAACCAGCTAAACAAAACCAGTAAAGTGATAAAAGTTACAAGTTACAAGATCTTTAAAAAATAAATAAAATGTATAATAAATTTGACAGTTATCTACTATTCTTTGGTTTAAGCCTATTTTTAGATTTTTTTCACATTTAGTCTAGCTAAGCAAAACTCATTAAAAGCCACAAAAGTTACGAAATCTTTAAAATAGAAATAATAATTTTAAAAATTACCTTTTCGATAGTTTTTTTAGTTGTTGCTCTTTTTGGTTTTACATCTATTCTTAGATTTTCAAATGAAGTAAAACTTTTTTCTACAATGGACAGTGACTGGATATGTCCGTCCATTGGAGGAATTCTGATATAAATGTTTTTGTACTTTTAGAGTCGTTCTGTTGTCGAACGACTCGGACCAAAGTCCAGCCTGGCGGCCACTTTGTCTCCCACAGGACCAATTTGATCCACCAAAGCCGATGCAAAAGGCCGAGATTTTTATAGAAAGATTACAATCTTCTTCAAGTTAAAATACAACACAAAAATTTAATTTTAATCTAATAATAAACATGAGAACAAGAATTTGCTGCATTTTAAACTTTCATCGCTTGAATCGTTAAACACATTAATGCTCCTGGATTTGGGCGCAGCTGCGTCTCGACCCGCATTTGGGATTCAAATGGAAATGCAAAGTTTGTGAATGAAACCGGGGCTGCAGGTGCAGAGAAACAGGCTGAAAGGCTGCAGGGTCGTTTGGTTTCTCCCCATTTTAAACTCTAATGAAACTTTGGAAGTTTGGGCCGTTGTAGAAAATATAGCTGAAACCAGATATTTACATACGCTATAAAATATTAACTCAACGACTGACATCAAAACAGACTAACGTTTCAGGACAGACATAGAACGTTGTTGTGGTTTTTAGTAAACTGACTAAAATTATAAAGAATTTAGGTTGTTTTTTAATATATATATATATATATATATATATATATATATATATATATATATATATATATATATATAATATATATATATATATATATATATATATATATATATATATATAATTCCCCCCATTTAGTCCAGCTAAATAAAACTTGTTTAGAGGCACAAAAGTTTCAAGATCTTTAAAGAAAAAAGGAATAATTTTTGACAATTATCTACTATTTTTACACTTTAAATCTATTTTAGACTAAATAAAACTCTTACTAAAATGATAAAGAATTGTTCAATTTTTAAAAATATAATGGTAATAAATGAACTTCTTTTTTTATTCATGAACTGCCTTAGTGCTGAAATGTGCTAAAAAAATTAATTTGATTAATTAATTGATTGAAATAAATGTTTGCCTTAGAAGTTTCTCAAATGAATCTATTATAGTGAATGATTTTTGTGTGTGGTCATTTTTTTCCTTATTCTAAGTAATTCTATAAAATTTTATGGTTCCACTATAAAATGTATTACTTCTCCTTTAAGTTTAAAAGTATATTTTTGATATTATTCTTTATAATAATAATATTTGGTTATTTTATGTTTTTGCTCATGTATGTAGCTCTAAACAGTTGAACCAGTTATTTAAAAATCCACCAATCAGAAGCTTGATTGGCTTATATTCTGAGCATATTACCATTAGTGTATGTAAACTTCTGACTCATCTTTCTGAGAGACAAATAATGCTTCAATTTACATTAAAATTGTGATTTGAATGATCTAAAGATGAACCAGAATTGTTCTAATATTTAAATATTCCAATTGTTTTAACTCTGTAACTTTAAATTAATTGTCTCAAATCTCTTTTTGTTGTGAAACTGTTGATATTTTCATTTAATTAAAGGTCCTGCAAGGCTACAAACACTGTGATGCAGGTATTAAATTGTGTTTCTTTTATCTGTCCCCATGAAATAAACAAAGTTACT
Source organism: Poecilia picta (assembly GCA_033032245.1). Taxonomy (NCBI): domain Eukaryota; kingdom Metazoa; phylum Chordata; class Actinopteri; order Cyprinodontiformes; family Poeciliidae; genus Poecilia; species Poecilia picta. The sequence goes on from CM065367.1 coordinate 4,255,479, forward strand.
ATAAAAGGTTTGCAATACAGTAATTTAATTTGGCATTAAATTTGACAGATTAGCACTTTTTTCTCACTAATTCACCAATAATATCTTTGGGATTAAGGCAGATTATTGTTTTTAACTGAGTATTTGGCCTTATTAAAAGGAAACTGAATTATTTAGGAAACGTTTCACAAATAGCAAACATTTTAACTGAAGTTTCCTCAAACACAGAAACTCTTTAAATAAACTTAAGTTTCTGCTTCACACTGCAATAACACAAAATCCTACCTAGGATTTTTAGTCCCGATTCTAGAGCAAATATCTTAGTTCACTTGAAATAAGATAAAACTAACTTACACTTCAGTAAAAACATATAAGCTTGTTTTAAGTCAGTAATTCCTTAATATTGATTTTAAACGTTGTGGTTTCGTTGGCAGATTATTTCACTTCTAATGTGGCAAAATGTTTTGTTATAAATAGACATAACTTGTCAGTGGAAACGGTATTTTTAAAAAACAAGTTGAAAAGTAACTTTTCTCTTATTTCAAGTGAACTAGCATATTTGCACGGGACCAAATAAAACTTGGTAAGATTTTGTGTGTTTTTGCAGTGCAGCGCAGCGTTACTCCTCTGAAGCGGCTTTCACACGTCATAATTAAAAGCAAAAACAACAACAACAACAAAGACGGAGCCGTGCGGAACAAACATGTCCAGACCTTCCTGTTTCTCATGCCTCTCCTGCTTCTTTTGTGCGGTTGCTGAGTGAAAGCCACCAGTGGCAGAGAGGCTCAGAATAGCCGAGGGTGGGGAAGGCGCTCGCATGCGGGGTGTAGCGTCTCTAAACCATCTGCTAGCCTGTGGAATGGAGGCTGCTTCCTCGTGCATGCCAGCGGTCGGAGTCGGGCCTACACACCCTCAGCTATTTCTGTCCTCCTCTGTGTAGCCACTCTCTAATTCTAGCTTCTCTTCTTCTTCTCGTACGGCCTTTGGGAGATGACAAGTATCTCACAACGTAATGGAGAAACAAAGCTCTGACGACTGATTTAGACGTATAAAATTGAGCAACAATTGACACGTTTTTTTTTGTACCTACATTTGGGTCTCACCTGGTTCTAAAAAAAACAAACAAAAAAAAAAAACATCCACCCTGTCAGGGTCTGTGTTTCTGTGTGTTTATTTTTGAGTTTTCTGTGTAGTCCTGTCTCTGCGTCTTCCCCGTTGATTGTCTCCCAAGTGTGTCTCGTTCCCCTGATTACCCCGTGTGTATTTAGTCTCCCCTGTTGTCTGTGTTCCTCGTCGGGTCTTTGTCGTATGTCTAGTTTGTCTGTGCCAGTTGAACTGTTAAGTCCTGGCTAGCTTAGCTCTTGTTGTCAGTTGTTTGTTCTCATGCCAGTAGAACTGTATAGTCCTGGTAGTGTCAGCTCTTCTTGTCAGTCCTTGTTTTAGCCAGTAGCTACCGGTATTTAGCTATGTGCTAGTCCTCGGTTTGGACTGTGTGAGCTATATTCTCTTCATTAAACTCAATCATCACCACCATCACCTGGGTCTCAGCGTCTCTCTTCACCACCACCCATCACACCTTATGACACAGAAGTTTTAAACGAATAAGTTATTCATTTTTGGTGTCTGAAAAATGAGCCGTTTCAAAAACCTTGGACCTTTGAAAACTAGCTGATCAAATGTGCTGGAGTTCCGCTGGGGTTGCTTGGCACTGCCCGTTACCTAGCAACCCCAGCGGAACTCGTTACCTAGCAACCCCAGCGGAACGCCAGCACATTTGATCAGCTAGTTTTCAAATTCAGATACAAAAATACTTTAATAATCCTCCTGTAGCAGTCTGGATTGCAGCAAATCTGAAGAAGCTTCTGACTGTCTTTAAAAAATTTAGGATTTTTTTTTTTGTTTTGAAGAATTTTATTTTGAAAGGTCAACTCAATCCCTTTTTCCATGGCTTTTAATTTATCAGCAACATGGAACCTATTTATGCAATAATCTCTTAAAAGACTAACACTTTTGTTTTGAAAGGTTGAGTTTTTTTTTATTTTAATGACTGCTTAAATATAGAACCTGAAATATCCATCCATCCATCCATCCATCCATCCATCCAATCATTCATCTATCCATCCATCCACCCATCTATCCATCCATCCATCCATCCACCCATCTATCCATCCATCCATCCATCCATCCATCCATCCATCCATCCATCCATCCAATCATTCATCTATCCATCCATCCATCCTCCTCCACCCATCTATCCATCCATCCAATCATTCATCTATCCATCCATCCATCCATCCATCCACCCATCTATCCATCTATCCATCCATCCATCCATCCATCCACCCATCTATCCATCCATCCATCCATCCATCCATCCATCCATCATCATCTATCCATCCATCTATCCATCCATCCATCCATCCATCCATCCATCCATCCATCCATCACATCCATCCATCCATCCATCCATCCATCCATCCATCCATCCAGATGACAGCACATATGTTGATTAAACTCCTGATCAGCCCGAATGCCTCCAGTTATCCTGAACTGAATGTCTTTGTGGAAAATGTTCTCACCCAACATTGTATCCATGCAGTCCTCGTTCTGTAACAGGTTCCCAAACTGTGGGGCGCACCCCCTAGGGGGGGCACCGTGCCATTGCAAGCGGGGGCGCAAGAATCCGTCTGGATGGAAAAAAAATAAAACATGAACGCTGTATGCGCCGGGTTTTTACCTTAGAATGTCCAACTCTCTGTTATTCTTATATCAATTTGATACAGTAGGGGCTTCCACACTCTCATATCTGTGTCCTCTGTCACTTTTATCAGCAGTTAAAACTGTTTCATCCGTTGTTAACATGTGGTAACCTGTTTTTCCAAGCCGCCTTTAAAGGTAACATGAGAGCTACGATGCTCCGCTGGGTTTACACACCAGTGAAGGAGACCTGATGCTGCTGCTGTGCGGAATCATGTCAGCAAAACGCAAAGAACTTTTCACAGATTTTTCCCCAAAACTAACCGACTGAGTTGAGTGAAGCTGTTGGATGCAGGTAAAGTAGCTAAAAGACGACTAGCTAATATCAATACAGCAAGCTTAACAAGTCGCCTGTAGGCTACCGATGTTGTTGTCTGTGTTCAGCTACGTACATTCAATTTGCCATCCTACTATCCCCCCCCCCCCCCCCCCCCCCCCCCCCCCCCCCCCCCCCCCCCCCCCCCTCCACACACACACACACACACACACCAGGGACGGGGGCCCAGAAAATGTCTGGAAACCACTGGGGGGGGTAAAGGTTTGGGAAACATTGCTGTAACGTAACATTATGGATGTACTGATACTTAACCCCACTGCTGTGAAATATCTCAGGGTATAAAAATGCCTAAAATGTAGCTTTAATCATCTAAAACCTCCTGAAAGTATCTCCAGTTATTTTCTTCTACGTCCAGTGAGGTGAAAGTCGAGGACTATTTATGGGTATGAGCCGTTAGTCACGCCATCAGTTAACGGTAACGCCGACATTCCTGGCACATTGTTGCTGTTGATCATTGAATTATGTTGAACTGATTAAGTCAAACGCAGTGACTAATGAATATTGGAGCGCAACGCTGAACGTTCCTGTTTGCTCTGGTATCTGAACGTTTGGGTGAGCTGCTCCGCTGGGGAACATAAATCCCCAACAATGTAACGGCCGACTGTTGGGGAATTCTGCAGCCGTACAGGGATTTCCATTGTTGCCCAAAGAGTCCAACGTTTGTCTTCCTCGCCGACTTAAATGTGCAGCGGTGAGAAACACAAAAGGCTGTTTGAGTGAATTATTGTGTGTTTGTCCAGAAGCATTCCAGGCACCTGGTGAAACACAAACGCAGTCTCACCGTAAAGGAATGTCTACTGGAAGGCGTATCAGGCCCACAGCGCTGCTGCAGCTCAGCTCGTTGCTGTCGCCGTTCTCTGATCCTGTCTTTACATTTTACACTTTAAGCAACCGCAACTTTAGTGACCGATTAATCGATTATTCTGAAGATTAATCGGTTAAAAGTGGCACATTCTACAGATTTTTAATTGAAAAACTTCAGTCTTTTTTATATACACAACGATGTTAATATTGTTTTTTGAGTTTGTATATGTAATGGTTAATTAATTGCTAAAATAGTTGATTATTTCAATAATCAATTAATCACGATTAGTCATTTCAGCCCTACACTTTTTTATACATTGGGAATACATGCAGATGCAGATAAGCAAATACAGTAGTTCAACTGTCTAAAAATTTAGGCAATGTTTATTGACTAATTTTTTTGTTTTGCCATTTTAGGCAATGCTTACTAAAAATAAACATCATAGGTTCAGTTTATTGGAGAAATCTTAACTTGTTGAAGTTAAAACTGCCACTTGAATAGTTTTGGCTAAAACAGACAAAAGTGTTTTTATCTTAACCGCAAATGTTTATAATTCCTGTACAGTTTTGGCTTAATTACTGCTCTAAATATGTTTTTTTCCCAACCAAGTGTATAAACTATGTGTATAAAGTTAATTGGTTTTTAAATGAGTTGCCGATTAATTAAATAGTCGATTAATCACGGTTAATTCGATTAATCGTTCCAGCCCTACTATATTTCTTTTTATCGCTGTTGTACCGATTTTCAGACCTCAACGTGACCTGAACTGTCCGTTCTGTCGAGCCTGACGCATTTCCTAGAAAACGGGAAGTTCTCCCAGCCATCCATCCTCGTCATACCAGAGTCCCGTCTGTCTGCGGCGGCTGACGGCTCGTCTCTGTCCGCCACGTAAAGGGATAAGCAGGCCCAGATGGAGCAGGTCAGATTTGCCTGTCTGCATGATTTAGCCACAAGTCTGGGAGGACGACAGCGGGGACAAGAACCGAGCTAATGTCCCACCCCCAACCATGTCAAACACTTACCACATGGGAGGGGTGTAGATCACTTTGATGGCCTCTTTTGATCTGCTCTGCGTGGGAATCAGGATTTCCAGATGTGGTTTCCGACGGCCTTCGACCTCTGTGTGACCCGGCTACTGTGAGAAGGGAAGACTTTCTGTGGCTCTGCTGAACGGTTTATTGACTAGCAGGTGGAATGAAGGTGTTAAATGTATCTGGTTACAACAGGACTTAAAAACCCAGGAAAACATGAAGCTATACATTTGTACAGTTGGCAGAGTGTACTGTAAATTAACATTTAATATTTAAACAGTTTACATGTAACACTTTCAGAAAAGAGAATGGTTATAACTACAGATCCAGATAATCCTGGCATGTTTTCATCTGAATTGGACCTTAGATCAAATGGTGAAATCAAAAGCAAGTCATGAAGACGTGATAACATTTTTTATTTAAAATATACACAGTCCAGTCACATTAATGTGACCATCTGTCAAAAGCCAGAATAACCACCTTTCGCAGAGCGAACTGCTACGAGACGTGCAGGAAGAGAGTCACTTAGGTCCCTGAAGGTCTTCTCTGGGATGTTGAGCCATGCCGACTCTAATGCCGTGGCCAGCTGCGCTAGATTACGCGGTTGAGGATCCATGGCGCGAACAACTCGATCGAGATGGTCCCACAGATGCTCGATTGGGTTTAAGTCAGGTGTGTTTGCTGGCCAGGGGAGGACGGTAAACTCATCCTGGTGCTCTTCGAACCACGCACGTACACTGGCAGCTGTATGGCACCTCGCATTGTCCTGCTGGAAGATGCCATCATCCTGAGGAAAAACAATGCGCATGTAGGGGTGGACATGGTCCGCAAGGACAGATGCGTACTTGTATTGATCCATCGTGCCTTCCACAATAATCAGTGAACCCAGAGAATGCCAGGAAAACATTCCCCAGACCATAATGCTCCCGCCTCCAGCTTGGACCGTTCCTGCAATGGTTGCAGGGTGGTTCCTTTCAGAGGTTTCACGCCTTATACGCCAACGTCCATCTGTCCGATGGAGCATAAAACGCGATTCATCTGAAAACGCTACCTGTCGCCACTCAGTGGACGTCCAGCTGCTGTACTGGCGTGCAAATTCTAGCCTTCGTCGTCGATGAACACCAGTCAGCATAGGTGCACGAACCAGGCGTCTGCTTCGGAGGCCCAGACGCAGCAATGTTCGCTGAATAGTGGTTTGGGAGACACTTGTGGTAGCCCCTTGGTTCATTTTAGTGGTCAGTTGCTCAACGGTAGCCCGTCTATCTGCCCGAACGCATCTCCGCAACCGTCGTTCGCCTCTGTCATCTATGGCCCGTGGTGCACCACATTTGCCACGTCGTTGATTTTGGACAGTCCCATTTTGCCATGCACGGTACACTTTTACCACGGCGGCACGCGAACAGTTCACAAACTCAGCCGTTTCGGAAATGCTTCCACCCTTGGCCCGAAAGCCAATGATCATGCCCTTTTGGACGTCGGATAAATCGCTTCGTTTCTGCATTACGCCAACGATTGAAATGTTTTCCGAAGCCCACACACACCCTTTATATACGCTCAACTGCACTGTGCTGCCACCTGCCTTCTGTGATTGGTTATTTAACTCTGAAGTGGAAAGTACGTGGTGGTCACATTAATGTGACTGGACTGTGTATTTTTTATTTGTTAAAACGATGACAGTTTAAATCGTGACAGTTTGATCTGACACAGATAATCTGTGAGCTACAATTGCCGCCTGAAGAAATTCACTGCTCCCCACCAAAAACAACGAATCGGCCAGGAGGAGGGGCTTAGTGCTGTCAATCAACTCATGAATACGCTGCTAAATGTGCTAATGGTGGAGAAACAACTAACTGTTACAGGAAAACCATTTATCCGCTGCCATGCTAACTAGCTTTAGCATTATAGGAGGAACTAGGGGTTGACATGATTGACAGCACTAAGACCCGCCTCCTGGCTGTGATCAGTTGTTTCTAGTTAGTACTGTGAGAAGCTTGATTTCTTCACAGACTATCTGTCTGACATATCAAACCAAACTGTCATGACATAGAGACAGTTTAGACCAGTGGTTCCCAAACTTTTTCTTCTGCGCCCCCCATTGGTTTACAAACATTTTCTGGGCCCCCCTATGGATTACAAATGGCTGTCTGGTTGAACCACGTGTGGAAGGGGGTGGGAGGGGGAGAGAGGATTCTTAGAGACTCCCTGTCTCTGCCTCTGGAGGGGGTGGAGGAATCGACTTTTTTGGGAGCAAAATGAATGTATGTAGCTGAACATAGACAACATAGCCTACAGGCTACTTGTTAAGCTTAAGGTGCTGTATTGATATTAGCTAACTAGTCGTCTTTTAGCTACTTTACTTGCATCCAACAGTTTTACTCAACTCAGTCGGTTAGTTTGGGGGAAAAACTGAAAAGTTCTTTGCGTTTTGCTGGTTTGCTGCCATGATTCTAACACACCTGTGTATCTCTGCACAGCAGCAGCATCAGGTCTCCTTCACTGCCACATGTCTAAACCCAGTGGAGCGTCGTAGCTCTCATGTTGCGTTTAAAGGCGGCTCGGAAAAAACAGGTTACCACATGCTAACAACCGATTAAACAGTTTTAACTGCTAATAAAAGTGACAGAGGACACAGATATGGGAAGTGCAGAAGCCCCCACTGTATCAGATTGACAGAGGAATAACAGAGAGTTGGCCGTTCTAAGGTAAAAACTCAGCGCATACAGCGTTCATGTTTGTTCTTTTCCATCCACACGGCTTCCTGCGTCCCCCTGCAATGGCACGGCGCTCCCCCTAGGGGGCGTGCCCCACAGTTTGGGAACCTCTGGTTTAGACAAATATGTAAAAAACATTTTTTTTCCACCAAAGCATCTAGAAGTGAGCTAATTAAATCTAGTGACGGACTGGTGACCCGTCCAGGTTTCGTCCGCCGCTCTCTGATTGGCTGGGGTAAACTCAATCACCCCTGCGACCCCGAAGAGGGCAGAAAACGAGCGACTGAGGCATTTTTATAGCAACGAGGTCTGGGAACATTTTTAGGATGTTCATTAACTGACCTCTTGATGCAGAATATTGGATGTTTACGGGGGACACTAGATCATACCGGAGTTGAAAGATTAAACTCCCTGTTAATTATCAGCCTCCTCTTTGATGCTCTTTATGTTGACAGCATACGGTTTGTTTCCAGCTTACCAAAAGCCTTCCTTTCGTAAGATCGCTCCGTTTTTTCACACAGGCATTTAAAACCTCCAGACACAATCAAAGGAAAGGTCTCCCTGGTATTTATGTCACCCCCGCCACACATCTTCCTACCACACATGCCAAAGATGCAGGCAGTTATTACAGACCTCTGCACTGTCCTTTCTGAGGTAATTCCTATGTTTGAGTTCAGAAAATATGCTGCTGTGTGTGGCATGCATTGTTTAATACCTGTAAGGTCACTGAATAAGAGTAGAGGAATGTTTCAATGTAACTGGATTTCTTTCAGAAGACATAGCAGCGGTGCTGGTGGATTCTGGATCCAAGTTTTCACAGATTCCCACATTTAAATTACAGTGGCATCTTTTCTAAACAATAGAAAAATGTTTGCAGTGGATTAAAAAAAAAGGTAGAAATGGCTTTATAGCATAAAAACATTTTTGGTCAAGTCTGATGCATTCCAACCTGGTTGAAAACATAATAATGTAATTCTCAAAGTACTTTTCTGAGGCTGCATTCACTCCCACCCTGTTTGGCTCATTAAAGTGAACTCTGGTGCGGTTTGAAGGCACATGTGAACGGAGACCGCTCCAAAAGCAGCAACTAAACTATATCGCAGGGCATTCTGGGTAAATACAACCAGAACAAATGCACTAAGTATAGCCTAGTATATATCACACATCTGCAAACGTTCATTTCTGTTTATGTTTGTGAAAACGGAAGTTGTGCTCGATGTCTTTTTTACAGGTTTTTATGCTGTTTCCTTCAGGGTGCAGCGCCGCCACAGACGAGGAGGGGAACAGGTTTTTCAATTTGTTTGGTTGGTTTGACAGAGCAGTGAGAAAGCAAACCACAGCAGCTGAAAAGGTAACAAATGTTGGAGTTTTGGTCCCAATTGAACTGAGTGTGCCTGGACAAAAGCACAGGGCATTCTGGGTAAATTCAGACAAAACAAACGCAAGAGTCTAGTGCTAGCAGGTCTATGGCTCAAAAAGGACAAAAGAGAAATCCTGCAAACACTAAAATCCATTATTGTTTACATTTTGTGAAAAAGGACGTTGTGCTCAGTGTTTTCTTCGGAGGTTTTTACGTCATGCCCTTCAGTTCTTGGCGCAACGCCCCCACAGACGAGGAGGGGAACAAGTGTTCCCAATTAAGTGTGAAAGTGAACCACAGAAGCAAAATGTTACGACCTAAAAATAAAAATGGAAATAAATCCAGTCATGGAAAATATACAAAGTGGTGTCCTCATGGTAGTAAAAGAGCTAAAATAAATTAAATCAAAATAGAAGCAAAAAAAAGTTCATGTAGGGTTCCACTGCTTATGCAACCAAGTTTTCTCTCCTTTTCCAAATATATTTTTAGCATGTATATGCATATTTTGTTGCATTGTACAGGATTTATTTCACGTGAAAGATGGAAAACATTTTGAAAAGATTTCTCATGGTCTCCTTTTGTATGTCACAAGAACCTGTGAGTTTAAAAAACTCCTGGTCTACAACAACACGATGCTGAGCTTTTCAAGTTTTTTCTTTGACAATTTAATTTTCATTACATTCTTGTTCAGGGTGTGACAAAAGAAGCAAGAAACATCATTCATGCAGTATTATTGTTTTAGAAGAAACCAATCAATGATTAATTGAGGCGATCTAGTGAAGTTATGAAGTGTACGCCAAGTTAAATTAACAGGATAAATGATGAAATCATCAAATTAAATCTATTTACATAATAAGGGCAGCAGATGGAGACTGTGGATTTTTAATTTGCTCCCTTGTTACAAAACTAATCACACGCCTTAATGAGCGATCCGTGTCATGTAGGAATCTGCTGCTAAAGTGAGAAATCAGTAAGAATGTGTTTGAAATTTCAAACACCACAATTAAACTAACTCCAACTCCAAACAACTGAGCAGCTTCATTAAATCCTGCTAAACCAGCAGCAGCTGGAAACCTTTGAGTCATTCAGCGAGCCGAGCTTTTAACATTTGATGAAGCACGATTGTTTCTGGAAATAAATACACACATAAATAAATCAGTAAAGTTAGAACTAATGTACAGAAAAGAAATGTGTTGTTCAAATCTGGAATGTAATGCCAACTGATGTTATATTTAATGATAGTAAAACATTTAAAGGACAGACAAAACAATATTGTAGTAAACTATAAACAAGGTAAGCTCCTGGTTGTGAACTAATGTATTATACAAGAGTTAATTAAGTGCTTAACCAAAAATTACATGTAGTCTGCCATTTTATTTTGGTTTAATTTAATGTCTAAAAATAGTTTTTGTGATGTAACGAAGTGACTATAAGAATATTTCTATTTTATAAATGCCAGAATAAGGAGATAATTTCTTTTTATTAGTTTCAGCCGTCTATTTACACGACTTCAGTGACTGGAGGTACTTTTTGAAACCAGTAAAACTTTTTGGAAACTACATGCACGTTATTGTTCATGTCTACAACGTTCTATGCGCACAATGGACCTTACCAAGCTCCGCCCAGAAACGCCCCTCTAAAGTCCCACATGGCTGCATGTCTCACAAACAAAGCCTTGCAGAGCTTAGTTTCTATGCAACTGCTCTCTGCAGAGAGTCATTTCCACTGACTCTCTGCAGAGTATTTGTGAGTCGATTAGTTTAGCATTTCTGGCGGATTTTCACAAAATATCAGCCACGACAATGGACAGGGGAACCAACAAGTTCATGTCATCTTTTTTTGGACGACATCAAGGTGTTTTAGCCACGATGCCTCCAACATTGTCGTCGCAGTTAAATGCTAGCGGTCGATAAGGAAAACAGCAGCTCCTCACACCCTCAGCATAAATATAACTGTGAACAAAATCACTGACGCCTATTGTTCTTGCAAGGCTGGGTAAGTCAGACATTCATGGTTTTGAGGGGTCGAATGTGCCTAGGACTGATGCACGGTACTCGGTACTCGGTGGCTAACACGATTAGCGTGGCTAACACGATTAGCATGGCTAACACGATTACAGTTTAGTAAAAAGCCTTTTCAGGTGAAATAAAATCTTTAATGCATGCCAGATACGGTACACATTGCATATTGATCTGTTCATGCTGTACGTGGCTAAAAGGTTTTCATAATGGATGTGTTTATTATTGACTTTCTTTTTTTCAATCACTAAACACAAAGAAAGCAAAGCAATAATACTTACACCAGCAGACAATCCTTTGTTCTTATTGATCCTACGACGGTTGAGCTGCTAATGCGTCGTGAACAAGCTTTGATCCAAGCAAGGCTTTCCGTTTCAGATTTTGGAAATCTGTGAATTTTAGTTCCACAAACACGATCAGGATACCTGACATCACCTGTACAGATTCCTCACTGACAGTGGAGAACCATTATTTTTGAGTCCTGATGCAAAAACTTTCAGCCGGTCTGCTAGTCCACAATGTACATTAGCATGTATTTACTACAGTAGCTTGAGTTTGTGAGACGGTCAAGCACGTGGTAGCTGCGCTGTGACGTAAAATGGGCATTAGCCAATGAAACGCGGCCGCTGTGGTAAGGTCCATGGTGGAGGGCAAAAAGCCCGTAGCCGCGCTGCCGCGGTAAAACAACCCCGTAAAAAATGAAACCTGGAGATGGCGGTATTATTAATTTATTGCTATGAGCCACAGCAAACGGAAAAATAACGCAGAGAAACCGTTAAAGAACAACGGTTTCTCTGTGTCGGCTACGCTACACGCAGACGCATTTCCATAGCAACTGACCACAATGCCACAATATGTATCAGGGTCCAACACTGAAAGACACCGAAACATTTCCCACACAAAGAACAGAACATTCAGCCAGCTACAGTTCTGTGTTTTTAGGCTTGATGTTTATTTTTTGATTATTAAGAGAGAGAGAGAGAAATTGCTTTTACCTGCTATTAGCTAAGCTAACAGCTGATTAGCTCATTTAAACATCTGCTCTACTCATGATCTGGTGTTTAGGTCACCTGTTTTATATCTATTTTGTCACCAAATTCCAAAAAGATTGTTAAAGTTAAGCAGGAATAACTGACCTACTTCCCTCTCCCTCGCTATAGGAAGACGTTTTACTTAATTAAAACTTTTTCCCTGCCTTCTTATCTAGTTCTGATAGTGACAAACACACACAGAGACTCCTAAAACCTCTCAGGGATCACAACTGATTATTATTATTACTGCCAGAATTGGCAGCAGCAGAAGCATAACCTCATGGCCTCATGCTGACGTCACGCTTTTTCTCCTGAAAACATTTAAAACATCGGTGCGTCAGCGAAAATAAAGACTCTCTGGAATGTTATTTCCTGAGCAAGCAGATAAGAAGACTCTTGTAAACCAAACAGGAGCGACACTTTGGTTCCCAGTGGACGGCACGGAGAACAACAGGAAGCAATCATTTGACCAGATTGGAGGTAAGAACAAGTTAAGGTCACTCTCCTCGCAGACTTGTCATGCAATGCTGATGTAACATGAAGCTGTTTACTTTATATCTCAGAAATGCGGAATAACGTCTTCATGTCCCTTGTGACCGGTAAAGATTCAGCTGTTGCTCAATAACACCATCCAAACATCATTTTATTCACATCAAACCTTACAGTGAGAGTTACGTAACGGCCGCTCGCTGTGTGCATGCTCTGAATTCCAGCTTGTTGGAACAAGTTTCCAGAGTTTGAAGCCCCTTTGTAACAAAGTACAGACTCTGCCAGAGGGCAGGAGATAAATCAAAAACAGAAAACAGGACATCTCCAATGATCTGAAGATCTGCTCTGCTTTCATTCAGTGACGTGATCGTGACTTTAGATGATACACTGCAAAAACACAAAATTTTACCAAGTAATGTTGGTCCAAATATCTTAGCACACGTGAAATAAGACAAACCAACTTAAAAGTAACTTTTCAGCCACATGTAGAGGCTTTTTAGAGTAAATAAATCTTTAATGTTCCTGAAAAAAAAAACCTAGTTCCTTTGGCAGATAAATTAACTGATAACATGGGAAAAATGTCTTGAATAAATGAAACAATCTGCCAGTGGGTTGCTAGGTAACAGGGCTGGGCTGGCTGGGGTTGCTAGGTAACGACATAATGCCTGTAGATTGTGAAATAAGTGGAGCTAGAACTTTTTCATCAATATTAAGGAATTCTTTACTTAAAACAGCCCTTTATCTTTCTTAAAAGTTACTTGTAAATTAGTTTCTTTTTTATTTCAAGTGTATGAATATATTCCTACTAGAAACTAAACCAAAATTACTTAGTAAGATTTTATGTTCTTGCAGTGAACCACTAAGATTACACTGGTGTGAGGGTAATCTTAGTGGTAAAATATTCTTACAATAGAAAACACTGGCTATAATCAGAGGAGTACCCAGAAATTGTGCTCAAGTTAAAGTCAAACTACTTCAACATATCTTTGCTCAAGTAAAAAGTAGCCATCCAAGAAATTACTCAGTTTGAGTAAAACTGTATTTGGAAAACGTCTATTAATGTACTGATAACTGATCGAATTATCAATCCTTTCATATTTAAAAAATGTATAATCAGACTGAGCAAAATATAAGGTTAAGTGGAAATTCATATTTAAATAATCAGGCAAAAAATATTCAAAATCAGTTTCTTTAAATAAAAAACTGAGGAAACTAACAAAAACTGCAGTGTCTGTTTCTGGTGAATCTTTGGCTAAAACATGATTGTTTTTCTTTCAGTGGGTAGAAGATCCAGAATTTTTACTCTTAAGTAAGAGAAGAGATACTTCATAACTCAAATGAAAGTAAAAAGTAGAGTAGTAAAAATACTCCTAAAAGAAATCTTTTTGTAACTCGTTTCTACCCAACTCTGCTAATAAGAAGTAAAAAGCCAGAGGAGCACGATGGAGGCAACATCTTGACTCTTGGCCTCTCGCCATCCCATCCTCCCAAATTCCAGCCTTCACCTTGACCAAACTTTGTTCACTTGCTAAATAAGGCACAGAAGCCAAGGCGCTACCTCATGGTGTGTGTGGTCTGCTGTAATTCAGGACGGCCCGTCGCCCACGCTCACACAGAAAAGCATTCTGAGATACAGCCGCAGAGCAAGACGGTGTTTAGACTACCCACAATCCCATCCTGCTCTTCCCCAGGCAGGCAGACGGTCGGCCTGTGCCCCCGGACTGCGAGCGCTGTGAAACCTTTACTGTCAAAATGAAAATAAATGACGCAGCTCAGAAAGGAAAACTTTTCTGAGAACTGATCAAGCTGTGCTGAAAGTTCAATGTTTAGCTGATGACACCATTTTTTTTAAAAGGATTTAGAAATGCTAATAAATGATGATTAAAACGACTGAATGTCTTTGTCACGTGAGCCAAAATCACCAAGTCAAATTGTGCAGCTGTATGGCCAATGGAAACAAAGCTAGTGACTGTTAAATCGGGTGGAAGCAACGTGTCAAAACTACCTGTGTGTTTCAACAACAAGCAAAAATCACAGCGCCATCTCGTGGCCCGGCATGATAATTACAGTCTTGACGAAGTGTAAAACTTTTCCCTAATCAACTTCTGAAAATACTGGTAGTTTCCAGTCAGCAGTGTGTCGTGTAAATGTCCCCTCCTGCCGACACTTTGTGAATCCAGTTAAAACTTTTCAGGAAGTTTGAAGTTACACAGGTGTGAAAGCAGAGACAACACAAACCGCACGGCTACAGGGTTGTTTACGAAAAGGAGGCTAGCGAGGTCAAAAGAACATGCACATTATGACTATATGTCAAAGTCACAGCGCCCTCCAGTGGCGTGGCATGACAACTACAGCCGACTTAAAGTAGTCTTGTCTAAAGTGTGAAATTTTTCCCAAATAAAAATTATGTTGGAAATCATAAAGCGGGAAATGTTTAGTCTGATTTAACGTCAGAAAGAAGCTCTACTGATTGTTTTAAAACAAAAACCCTGATAAACGTTTGAATAGAGACAGCTTTCAGTTTTTCTGTTTGGTATTTTTTTTAGTTTTTAACCATGTTCCTCTCCTCGTTTCCTCGGCTCTCACAGACGCAGAGTGATAATGATGCAGCTTACTCAAGAATGGGTGTGAACGCGGGTAAAGCACTGTGTCAACATTGCACACAACTGGAGATAAACCTGTGAATTATGAACAAGCCACCATGAACCTTGTGAGTAAAAACACGAGTAAAAGTGGAGAAAATGACAAGAAGTGCCTTGTTTTTGAAGGCTGGTCTCGGTTCCATGTGTTCACTTCACCGGACAAGGAGAGGCTTGTTCACCTGACAGGCGACCGGTTCACAGCGTCTCCGTTTGGGAACGGTGACATCAGCGGAACAGTTTGGACCTCACAGAGAAAAACTGAGGTTAAAACCGGACAGAGAGCTTTTATTTGAAGAATATTGGAATTAACTTTTAAAAAAATGATAAACGTCTTCCACTGCTCTCAGTAAAAAACAGAAATGCACAACAAATACTGGAGTTATAATCCAGAGTAGGGAAATATAACTTTTAGTATTTATTTACAATTAAAGCAAAAAAGATAAGACACTGAAAAAACACATCATACCAAGTATTTCTGTCAGTTTATAGTGCAAATATCTTAGAATATTTGGAATAACTTGCAAGAAACTTTTCAAAAAGATATATTTGTTTGTTTTAAGTCAATAATTCCTTAATATTGATAAAAGGTTCCAGTGGCCCAACACTGTTACCTAGCAACGCCAGCCAAGCCCAGCCCGTCGCCTAGCAACCCAGTTCTATTTCCACTGGCTGATTATTTCATTTATAACAAAACATTTTCCCATGTTACAGGTGAAATAATTGGAAACAGTACTTTATTTTATCAATATTAAGGAATTATTGACTTAAAACAAACAAATGTATATTTTTGAAAAGTTACTTGTAAGTTAGTTTTACCTCAGTTCAAGTGTGATGAGATATTTGGACTAGAAACTAGACAGAAATACTTGGCATGATTTTGTGTTTTTGCAGTGTACAATATTTGCACATCATATTAATGGTGCACAACAACCAAGTGAAGTGATCTTTAATATTATTTAGCTTTAATAAGTAGTCATCAAATGCAGGAAATCTATTTTTTCTCATTTTGTTTTTCCATTTGTCATCTTGTTATGGTCCAAAATGGAGATTAGTTTGACACCACCGATGTACAGTATTCCCAACTTGAAAAAAGAATTAGAATAAATCATTCAAGGCCATTATAAGTGTATGTAAACTTCTGACTGAACCTGAATGCTGTAAACCAAATATTCAACCTGCCAACTTACTAACACAGAGGAACCGTAGTATAAGTAAAAATGGTGAGTTTGAAGTAAAACTAAAGGCCGTTCTGCTGAGCTTAAAAGAGAAATGTAGTTTCCATTCTGCTGCTCAATCTTGGAGTCTCTGGAGGAATCTGTTGAAGAACAAGTTGTGAAACATTGCCGCAAGTTGCAAAGCATTCCGATTCTGGGTAGGCTGCCAAGTAAAATGAGTTTCTCCAAATGCCTAAAGACAACAAAGCAAGAATCGAAAAGCACATTTACTTTAACTTAATTAAAGTTATTGTTATTTTTGCTTCTAAGCTTCCGTTACTGTTGCCATCTTGCATCAAGTGTGCCTGTATTTGTCCAACTGCTGTGGACCACACACAGCGTACAGGAAGTGGCTCAATTTCTACATTTAAAATACGGAGCAAACAAAATTTGCTCCGTCACATAACCGCATTTCCACAGTTATGCTGATTGAGCCCAACTCTACATTTCTGGTAAACTAGTCGAGGATTTTGCCGTTTTGGTAGTTTTAAATTTCCACATCATAATGGCACTAAAAGGACCAGCAGTCCATTTTATGTCCCTTGTTTTACTCTTAGATTGGAAACAATATGTCTATTTACATTTTTTTGAGGGGGACATATTATGCAAAAGTCACTTTTTGCATGTTTTTAGACTTCCATTTGGGTTTCGACTGGTTCTAAAAACAGCAAAAGCTCCTAAAAAAACAGCTGTTATTTGATAATAAGTTAGCATTTTTTGGTGTCTGGAAAATGAGCCATTTAAAAATTTCCCCATTGCTAAGTCACTGCACCATTGCCTAGCAACGCCAGCGGAGCTCAACCCTATTACCGAGCAATCCAAGCAGAGTTCCAGCATCTTTGGTCAATTGGTTTTATCTCTGTATGGATTGCACAATGGCTGCTGGAAAAGACAAAACTTTCTGCTCTACTAATGCTTTTCAAAGATGTAAGGTGGCCTAATTGCTCATCTGTTTGCAGCCATTTTCATGTGAGAGTGTAATCGTAGAATTGGCAAACTGCATTTAAATTGGTGGATTTAAAGTGGCAAGAGGCCCTAAAACAGCTCTGAGCAGACTAAACAATTTTCTGCAAAAACAATGTAATGAACATAATAAATCACCATTAAACAAATATGAACGAGCTGTTCTTCATTCTCTTTTTCCAAAATGTGTTTTCTGATTATTTTAAGACCCCCAAGTAGAAACAAAATGGCAGTACTTTAAAAATGACAAATTTTACATAGACAATGTTCATGACCCATGTTGTCTTTGTTCAAAATGTCGTGTAACATTTGAGGCTTTAAATTAGTTTTATTGGCTGGACTGAGGGCAAACCCTAGAACTAGACAAACACAAATTGTCTAGAAGCAACAAATAGATGTAGTAACTTTCTAAAGATACATAGTGATGCGTGTGTAGCTGTCTTACCAAGCAACAAAATCTCCCAGTGATTAATCTTCCAGGCGACATTGCTTATTAGAGTCTCCGCCATCCTGGAGTTTCCACGGTTTAGCGCGCTTCTTACCAGTAAATGAAAGGACAGTGTTACGCGTTTTTCGTAATGATCATGTGGCAGCCACATGGGTCCCACTATGACATCAACCCGGGCCAATCTGACAACACCAAAGGAGCCCATTCACAACTGCTCTTTAACTGGTGGTAAATAACGCTGGTGTACGTTAGACAGAGGATGCATTCATGACAGACACAGGCCAGGATTCAGTATAGCACAAGACTTATTATGAACTCATCGTGTAAGAAATAACATTGAGTGGGACCTCCACCCATGTTGGTTCTTAAAATTATGTTTTAATAAATAATTTAATACTAAAAAAAAATCATACTTTTAATTTTTTTTTGCAAACTTTATTTATTTGGTTTTTAACAGAAATTGCATGGCCCAACAATTACAATGTGATACATATAAAACAAGCCAAACAACTCCCTTAAGTTAAAAGAACAAAACAAAAAAACACAGCAGAACAAAATAACCTCCAATCACTCCCAGATTTTGAAATAAATAAAATTAAGATGTATTCTAACATACCTAAGAAAGTACAGTTTGTGCCCAGGAAAGTAAATATGTAGATCTGAGAGAAAGGACACAGGATGAGCAGATAAATATATACACAAAGGACTAGACTGGGATCTTACTTTTAATTTAAGTACATTTATTCAGTGAAGGGGAAAATGTAGTGTAATAAAAAT
Source organism: Poecilia picta (assembly GCA_033032245.1). Lineage (NCBI taxonomy): Eukaryota > Metazoa > Chordata > Actinopteri > Cyprinodontiformes > Poeciliidae > Poecilia > Poecilia picta. Next base: position 4,274,041 of record CM065367.1, read on the forward strand.
TAAATGTAGGACTATTTTGGTACCTCAACGTTTCTATAATATAAATGCCATTCAAGATTTTTGAATAATGACTTTTTAGCCTCTTGGATCTCGTAATTATTAATCAAAGGTTTCCTTGAAAGTCCCCAAAATGAAAAACAAGAAAACAGGCTATTCAAGTAAGGTAGAAAATGAATTAAATAAATAAGTCCCCTCCCAACTTCTCCATATCTTAAATCTGAACAATGAATGAAGAGTTTTAGGCTGTTTTCACACCCAATAGTCTGATAGACTCGGTTCAAATGCAACATTTGTTGCATTTTCAGTTGCCATGGTTCTCTTTCACATTGCACTGCGTCAAACAAACCAAACTATTGAAAAACTGTTCCCCTCCTTGCCTGAGGGGCGCTACACCTAGAACCCCTGAAGGAAACGACATAAAACCCTCTAAAGAAGACACCGAGCATAACTTCCTTCTTCTTTAAAGTAAACAAAAATGGAGAGTTGTCAGATTTTAGCGGTTGTAGGATTTCTCTTTTGTTGTTAGTTTCTCCAGGTAGCGCTAGCTAGCATTTGTTTTGGTTGTATTTACCCAGAATGCCCTGCGATGCTGTCCACTTCCTCCGTTTGGAGCAGTTTCAGGTCCGCTTACCATTTGCGTATGCATTCAAAATGCACCAGGGTTCACTTCAACCGAATGAAGACCGAGGCTTGTAGGCGGACGTTTGTTTTTATGGTCCATGTCAGAGTTTGATTACTTATTCACACCTCCTCAAACGAACCAGACTTCCTAGGCCAGTGGTTCTTAACTTTTTTTGAGGTACCAAACCCTCCAGTTTCATATGTGCATTCATTGAACCCTTCTGTAGTGATAAAATATGAATCCCCCCCCCCCAAATCCAAGACACCAAGTCTTCTAGTCACCAAGAAGACTTGGTGACTAGATCACCAAGTCTTCTTAAAAGGTAGAGTCTCTGAGAACAGTTCTTCAAAATATAGTCAGTGTTTTCAGCAAAGTTGATCTGACTGTCCAGGAACGACCCAAGGTATTTAAAATGAGCCACAGTTTCAACAGGTTGACCATCGAGAGAAACTGGAACCACTTTAAGGTTTAGATCATTTAATTAGCTCTACATTCTTAAGAGAATGAAAAACTAATAATAAATAATAAAGACTTTGCGGTATTCTGATTTAGTAATGTAATTATGTTAGTTGTGTTACCACCCCACGCCACTAGAGGCAGCAGTAACCCTGAAAAGATGAGACTAAGGAGCAGATTTAGAAGAAAACCGAAAGCTACAGAGTTTGGTAAAAACTGTGAGCTTTGCTGAAGTAAATAAAGACACAAGTTCAAATCCATGCTGAGAGTGAAGCTCCTCCAATCAGGGCTCCTCCTCCACAGCTCTGATTGGCTAAGCAATGTAACGTGATCCTCTGATTGGCTAAGCAATGTAACATGATCCTCTGATTGGCTAAGCAATGTAACGTGATCCTCCGATTGGCTAAGCAATGTAACGTGATCCTCCGATTGGCTAAGCAATGTAACGTGATCCTTTGCAGCAAGTGATGGCAAAGCTGGGCGTCATCACGACTTTACACAAGTGAGTCTTTACCTCAGAGGCTCCGCCGAACCCCTGAGACCGACTCGCCGAACCCCTGGGGTTTGATCCAACCCAGGTTAAGAACCTAGCCTAGAGCAGTCCGTTAGCCTGCTCCAGTCCGTTAGCCTGCTCCAGTCCGTTAGCCTGCTCTAGGCTGCTCTAGGCTAACGGACTGGAGTTTGACTAAAGTGGACCAGGCAGGGTTGGTGTGAATCCACCTTCAGTCAGAACTTAGAAGTAGACAGCAGAAAAAATACAGTCACCTTCCTAAAAAAATGACCTGTCGTTTTTTTTTTCTTTTGCCAAAATCCCTTTTGGGACAGAATAACTCGAGCCTTTATTTTAGGAGGGTGACGATGAGGATTGATTGATTTTTTGGCTCCCTTCCCCCAGCATGTAAAAAAGACTGAGCAAGCCGAGTCTCACCTCTCCTTTTGCCCTTCTGCCCTTCTTGCAGGAAAAAAATTGTTTCCCATCAGCCCTGATGCAGAGTGATGGGAATTTTCAGGATAAAAAAGGTGGATTTGCCTCTGTTTGGTGTTCTTGTTGTTAGTTGTGTTAGTTTTGAAGCCTTTTTTTACCCACACACCATCTTGTGCCTCATTTAGAAATCATGGCAGGGAGGCAGAGTGAGAGCATGGAGTGATGCAGCAGCTGGCCATGTGCTCTTCCTGCACGTGCTGCAGTGCTGCAGTATTCTGCAACCATTAGTCGATGACGCCTCGCTGTCCTGCAGCTTTTAGGGAGGAAAAAAAAAAATCATATCTCATCATGAAGTGAGTTTGCAAAATTAGAGTTTGGCAAAAATAATGAGTATGTGTGTTTACAGAGATAAGGAAAATCAGGACAGGTGCCAAAGACAGACAGGGTGAGTCCCAGATTGGATCTTATCAGATGTGGGAAGTTAAATGAGGGCATAGTCAGAGAACACACCAATAACACATATTTATTTGCAGAAACTGAGCTGAGGAACAGCTAAACAAAAAAAGGGTCTGCAAGATTGTGGACAGACGTGCACAGGTGCTGCAGGAGAGAGACGACCGAGAAGGAAGAGAAACAGACAAGAAGGCAGAGGAGGAGGGAGCCAGTGAGGAGGAGGAGGAGGAGGATGAGGAGGAGACTGCAGAAGGAAAAAGGAGTGGGAGAGCAATTCCCAAACAGCTGTCCAGCAGACGTCCCAGTCATCCGGAGCGCAGCGCCCGGAGGCGGACACAGAAGGCAGGACAGTGTCAGTGTCACTGCGGCACACACACATATAGATACACACTTCATCCTGAGGGATACCGGAGCGGGATTCAGACCCAGCCGAGGTAAGGGAGAGATGTTTGACCTCTCACTGCGATGCTAACACGATCCGAGTGATGCTGCAGGAGATTTCCTGCTGACATGTGGGGGTTCCTCTGAGAAAATGGTTTGAACCATAAAACTGTGATGAGGCATGTATAAAAATCTCTGCTTTGCTTTCATTTATGTAACCTTACAGTAAAACTGCATCAGATTCTTATGACTGTGCTTTTCTTTATTACTACATCTTTTATACTAGTTCTGCACATTCAATGTTTCATATATCTAAACGTTCAGCTTCTTCAGGAGAATTCTGCTGTATCTTTTTGCATTTTCAGCTTTCATACTTTTTATTATATTTTAACTTTTATGTAGACTTTGGCTCCACTGAAATTCAGCAAAAACTATCGTCAACAGCCTGTTCATTCTGCTTACTTCAGTCTAAAAACTTAATTCAACTTTTAAACAAATCACAAGATGTTAAGCTATTTTCATATTATTCAGCTTTTTGATTTGAGTTTTTTATATTTTATGCAGATTATTATTATTTTTTTTACAATGACAGAATTCTTAAACTGACAGTGGGCTTTTTGTTCACTGCTTTTTTACAAGCAAAATGCTGCTGTTCATACATATCTCACTCTACAGAAATAATTTATACATCAAAATGTAGCCATGGCTGTCTCCTTTGACGAATGATGAGCATCATTGCTGTAGGTTTTACGGTTTTCTTTCAAACACTTCTGGGGTCCAGGCATGTCACACCTTCCTCCATTGGGTTCCATATAAAATATTCAGAACTCCACAAAATTCAGCTAAAACTTTCTGCTCTTTAACACTCTCCTACTTCTGGAAACCTCAACCTAAAAACTCCATTCAGCTTTTAAACAAGTCACAAGATGTAAAACTGTCTTCATGTTATTCAGCGTTTTGATATCTTTTACGGTTTTTCTAAACTCACAATTTAAGTTTTATGCAAATTTTTCACCGTTTTCAGATTTACAATGAAATCCAAAGGCGGAATTCTTCAACTGGCAGAGCGCGCACTCTAGCAACTTACGCTTTTTCAGCTTTTAGTAATTCTTCACAAACAAAATGCTGCTGTTCGTACATATTTCACTCCACAGAAATAATTTATGCATCAAAATGTAGCCACAGGTATCTCCTTTGAGTAAATATAAGAATCAGTGCAGTAGGTTTTAGGGATTACTTTCAAGTACTTCCGGAGTGCAGGCATGTCTCCCCTTCCTCCATTGGCTCCATATAATATTTTCAGCTGTGTCCGTCTAGTCAGCTGTCCTCAGTTTGTCTCTCTTCAGCTGTTTTCAGCTCTCTTCAGCAGCTTCTTTCAGCAGATTAGCATTCTCATGGCTGTTTTGCGAGGAACAGCAATTTTTCCCTGTTTTCCAGGAGACACTCGTATTCTGGCTTCACGCTTGTAAAGAAAGCTTGTTTGCCCTGCAGAGCTGCTCTTGCCTTTTACCAAGTCAAGGATTTTGAAGAGGCCTTTAGTGATACACAAGAAGAACAGTGTTGATTTTTGCCGGCACATGTTGACATTCTCTTCATGTTTCAAGCGCTTTGATTCAGTTCCCCTGCTTGCATCTGCCAAGCAAAACTCTGGCAAGTGCTGGCCATACATGCGGGTGGCACGAAAGGAGTGAGAAAGAAACACAGAACAAATACTCCACCCTGCTATTCATCCAAGCCACTGGACTCTTTGAAAGTAAGGCCTTTGACTGTAATTGAGGAAACAGCTCATTGCATTTTGTATTTTGTAAGGCTGCCATTACCCTCTGTGGCATGTTCTTTTTATAACAACCCCAAACAGGGGTCTTTCTGATATGCAAAGGCGTGACCCAAGTCAAGGTCATAGTTTGACATCAAGAGGAGGATTTGGTAGCATCATTGTTGTTTTATAGAGAGCATGGGAGGAGCTGGACTCTTTTTACTTCCAAATGCTCCCAAAAAAGGCAACATGTAGATTAAAGTGTGGTGTTTTTTTGTGTGAAAGGTCACTCTGGTCATCCTTCCATGGATATTTTGGAAAGTGCACTGTATCTATTTTTAAAAAGAAGGTAGCAGCTGCTTGCAGACTGTAAAGCATCAGCAAACTGAAGGGTTTATTTAGACTACAGTAAGATTACGCTGCATCTCAGAATAATACCGAGCCGCTGATATCACAAGCGCCTTTAAAGTGTCCAGAAATAACCGGGCAGATCACGAGCCATTAGCTTAATTACCCGATACCAGCTCTATATTTATCGGCCTCCACACTCAAAGCTTCATCACCTCGCATACATTGCCTCGCCTTCTAGTTTTAAAGAGGCTGGAATGGCTCCAGATCCCTGCATGTCCAGACAGACACTTTGCTGACCCAATGACACAGTGTTTTCTTCCTGCACCACTCCCGTTACGACTGCATGACTGCTTGGGGAAGCATTTCTAAGAGGAAGCTGCCATCAGCTTTCCATCTTCCCAGGAGGTGTAAATGAAACCCAGGGCTGCAATCTGTGGTGGCGACACCACTTAGATTGAACTTCGCAGCACGTGCCGAGTTGGTTTAAGTTCTGGAGTCGATCCAAAAGCATGGTGTGAATCTAGGGCTTGTTTTGCTACAATACTCCTGTTCAACTGTTAACAGCCTACAGTGACTCGTGAAATCCCTCAGTCAGCAGCCTCAATTAACTTTGTGTTATTCAGCATATTAGTCTCCAGCGTCACATTTTTATCAATCTGATAATTATGAATTTGCATTTTGGTCCCTAGCCAGGTTGACAAACTATTTTTGAACATATTGTATTGGTAAGATTGCTATGCGATTTATAAAAATGCTAACTGAATACTAGCCTGGTAAAAATCAGCCCCGTTGCAACTGTACTGATCTTTTAAGTTTTATCCAACCGTTAACATTAATCGTTAACATTAACATAATGTTCTAGCTCGACACTATAAGGCTTACTAGAAATTGAATCCTCCAGGGCGAGTGTTAATGTTAATTCACTGCAAAAACTAAACAACGGTCAGATTGCAATGCTAAAACAACAAAAAGTTTGGTTTGTTTGAAATGTAGCCATAGAAATTTGCTTCAATGGGAGAAATCTCATTTCATCAAAGCTGGAAAACTGATGGGAGATGTGAATCTAGTGGAAACTGCATAGCACGGCAATGGCCATGCTCATTAAGTCTTGCAGAAAAAACACACTGACAACATAATTTAATCTCATAATATGCAATGCCGACACTCTGTGTGTGCTGCTGAAAATCTGTTTACCAAGAAGGCTTGGAGCGGCTCCAACTGTCAGCAGCATGGCCTATTTTCTGTTTAATTCAATTAACAATAATTTGACTAAATAGTGGGGGGACTCTTTCATCCTCAAATGGTCAAAGGATTCTTAAATATAAGAATAAAGTAATAAACCATAAATCCGCATCATTACTTTACACTTCAACCAACCTAATTCACATGGTGAGATAGGAAACTTTGAGACCAGCTTTAACAGATTATGGTTTCATTAAAGCTAAGGCATTGAAGACTGACACCTAATTATAATTTGTCTCATGTTTTCCTGATGTCCCCTTGAATTCCAGTCATTCCTGCCGTTAAAGCCCAGCTGACCCTCCAGCATGAAGCCTGACGCGAAGGTCAGTCCTTCAGGCTTTCACTGTATCAGTTGCCTTCTCATAGATGGCAAGTGGAAACCTTAGAGTATCCATATTGGATTACTCCAAACTTTTAAGCTGTTTCAGGGCAAATGACCAAGCTGTGTAAAAGTGTTTTATAAAACATACTGTATATCTTTAATGCAATGTTAATTGCCAGTGAAAAAGCAATGACTCGGAAATTAACGATGAAATACCTGCACTACATGAACCTTCTTTGAATGGAAGAACTGACGTTTGCATTGAGACTGAAACAGGACAGATTTGAGGACTGTTGGACAATATAGTAGACTTTATTGAAACTGATGAAAACATTCTTTAGCTTCTCTCTTCTGTTAAGATAATCTGTTTCATTGTATTGAAGTTTTGTTTCATTGTTTTTCTTTTTCAACTGTTCTAAGCATAAACAAAATAAAACAAAAATAATCAAATTTACGGGATATTGACTAACCACATGAAAGAGTATACATAGCTCTCACTAGGCGTTACATGTCTGTGAACTTTGTAACTGGCAGCCATCTTGGCAGGCAGTTTCTATGACAACAATGAACAAGTCACAAGTCTCGCTTTGCTCCTTTAACATAAACAAGTATGTTATAACAATTACAATTTATGAGTCGTCTAACCCACCTCTGTGTAATTTATTTATTTATTTATTTTTTTTTTTATTTCCTTTATTTAACCAGGTAAGCCCCATTGAGATCTAGATCTCATTTTCAAGGGGGACCTGGGCAGAAGTCTGCAGTTACACAACATACACACACTCACACCTAGGGACATGTTTTTTGACTGTGGGAGGAAACTGGAGTACCCGGAGAAAACCCACGCATGCACAGGGAGAACATGCAAACTCCATGCAGAAAGGCCGGGGCCGGGAATTGAACCCAGAACCTTCTTGCTGCAAGGCAACAGCTCTACCAACTGTGCCACTGTGCAGCCCAAATACTAAGATAAATATCAGGTATTTACTGCCAAACTAGCAGAATTAGCTAGGCTAATGTAACTTTTACCTGCTAGTTAAGACGGTAATGTAGCCTATGTGTTTGTTACGACATTTACTTATTCTGCCAGTCACCAGAGTTTGTACATTTTTTACAAACATTGATTGTATTCATCCATTTTGTACGTACCCTTCCTGTTCACCAACTATATTGCAGTAGGAGATTGAAGGCAGATTGTCTGCCATCCTCTGACATATTTTCCTTCTCCGTCTCATACGGGCCAATCCCGACAGCAGCCATTTTATTCATGTATCTTTCGCTCACACATTGGTCAAGATATTTTCTTTTTGTTGGTCTCAAACCACATACACTTGCCTACCGAGATGGCGCAGATCACTTCTGCTTCAGATTTGGAACTCTGAATACACGTCAGGATTCATACAATGGAAAGAGAATCGTAAAATATTGTTTTACAAGATGAAAATAGATGATTCACATCTTCATGTTGTTCCTAAATAAAAATGTGAATTTAAAAACAACCAAGTGCAGTTTTTGCTGTATTTCCTTCTACTAACTTCTACCTCATCCTACTTTCTGCCTCACGCGTGTCACACCTTTCAGCGCCGCCTCTCACAAACACTCTCACCAATCCTTAAGTTAAGTTCCCATTCAACACACTCGCACACATCCTGCCAGCTGTCAGAGCTATACTTAACACCAATGTGCTCATCCAGTGATAAACTGAGATTTTGCCTCGTAAACCTCATTTTCAAATAACGGAGGAGTTGTGACGAGAGCGGAGGCCGTTTGGATTCAAACGCCCAGTGTGTGTGTGTGTGTGTGTGTGTGTGTGTGTGTGAGTGTCCCTTAATGGCCCTCCTGAACAAACACAAACTTGTTAAGTGACTCAGATAAGGAGGGAATGGCGGTTCGGTCGGCTGCTGCAGGAATGTGGATGTTTTCCTGAGTGAAATGTAAGGTGTGGACCAGTCCGGCAGGAACTCTCTGCTAATTAAATATGCCTATAAATGGGAACGCGCTCGGTCACCTCCCTTCAGCCACAAGCCGTTTCACTGACTCCGTTCTTCTATTCCATTAGTTTCTAAACTTGGTGACATTCTCCAACGGGTTTAAAATGGAAAATGTCCTCAATTTGACCAAATTCTCCATTTCTGTAGCCTAGCTGATGATCCTATGCAGTTGGGTAGTAACTAGATACATTTACTCAGTTACATCTACTTAAGTAGGAGTATTTTTACTATGCTTTACATTTTACTTTTACTTGAGTAATTTTATTATGAAGTATTCCTTCTCTTACTTGGGTAAAACTTCTGGATTTTCTCCCCACTGAATGAAAGACAAACATGTTTTAACCAGACACAGACACACGCCTGCAGTTTTTGTTAAAGTTTCATAAATTTTACAATGAAACAAACTGAATTACAAACATTTACTTTTGCCTGGTTTTGTTATTTTTTTGTAACTTAAATGAATTATTGTCATTTAAGAGTGAAGAATGACATTTAAGTATCCTTTGTCGCTCTTAAAATTTTCACTTAACTTTATATTTTGATCCATCTGCACTGCAAAAACACAACTTACCAAGTATATTTGGTCTAGTTTCTAGTGAAAATATCTTGAAAGTAACTTTTTAGCAATTTATATAGAGGCTTGTTTTAAGTAAATTATTCATAACGTTGTTGAAAAAGTGATAGTTTCACTGGCAGATCATTTAATTTATTTCACAATCGTTACCTAGCAACGCCAGCAAAGCCCAGCCATTACCTAGCAACCCAGTTCTAGTTGTACTGGCAATTTATTTCACTTATAAAAATACATTTTTCCCCATGTTACAAGTTAATTTATCTGCCAATGAAAAATATTTTTTTATCAATAATAAGGAATTATTTTCCTGTTTCTTGCTGGGAAGTTACGTTCAAGTTGGTTTAGTCTTATTTCAACAATAAGATGTTTGCACTAGAGACTAGACAAAAATATTTAGCAAGATTTTATGTTTTTGCAGTGCAGATGGACCAAGATATAAAGTTAAGTGAACAATTTGGTATTTTAAGGACCAAAATGACAATAATTAATATAAATAATGTAATTTTTAAATATTAAATGACTGATCATTTGATCAGTTACTAAGAACTTGAATGGACCTTTTACCAAATACTTATTTACTCTTACTTGGGCGGCTATTCTCGACTTTTACTTGAATAAAAATATGTTGAAGTAGTGTTACTCTAACTTGAGTAAAAGTTTTGGATTTTCTACCCACCTCTTATGGTTACAACAGATTTGCTCCTCAAAGGAAAACCAGTCCACATTCTGCATCCTGTTCCCTCCTAAGATGCCTTTGCTCTGTAATTCTTCACTCTTATCTCTCACACAATCCCCGTAAAGCCCTGTAAACCCCGTTCCTCCCCTCTTTGCCCTCCTCTGGTGCAGCTCTTTCTATCATGCTGGAGCAGTAGCTCGCTCCAAAAACAGGCTGCCCTGCTCGGCCGCCGCTTGCCCCCAATCTGCAGCCCAGCTGTTCCACATTAGCACATCCAGAGCTGGCGCAGACCAGAAGATGTGTGAATGCAGCAGCAAAGTCTGCAGATTTAGGTCTGATCCTGCTTTGCTCTCAAATGCGAGACAAGAGGATTTTATTCCTAACTCTTTAAGGATGCTGAAAGTTTATTTCTGGGGTGTGTGGTAATGATTTCTTTCTAATAAATCCGTCATACTGCAGTAAACAGGACTAAACCTGCAGCAGCGTCTTTCTGATACTTTAACATCCCCAATCTGATTAATATAATGTAATATATAATTGTATGAAAGGGGATGTAATGAATGTACTACACCCATAAAAAAAACAAATTAAACTATGAGAATAAAGTCACAAAATTACACAAATAAAGCTGTATGAAAATAAAAATGAGAATAAAGTGGTAATATTTAGAGAATAGTCATAATTTTAAGAAAACAGTATGAAAATAAAATAAATAACGAGAGTAAAGTGATATTTTTTAAATAAAATCATATAAGAAAATAATTGTAAAAATAAAGTCATAATATTACAAACAATAAAATTGTAATGTTTGATCAGTTACTCAACTTTATTACAGGAATGAAGTTGTATGAGAATAAAGTTGAAATATCACATTAATAAAGTCAACATCAGTGTCATTATTGGGTAAATAAAGGGACTTTCAATGTTAAGTTCCATTAAAACACACATTAAAATGGTCATGTTCATGAAGACTGCCATGGTGTTACATCATGTTTTATGACAGAGTCATGAAAGTTTTTCCCAGATTTCTCTGTAAACGTTTGAAAACTCACATTTTTGTCTCTGTTTTGTTTGATTTCAGAAAAGTGCCCCCTCTCTGCTGCCGACTGGAGAGCCGTTTCCAGATCAATGCCGCCAACTCCTGCCCCTCCATAACATTCAGACCTACAGAGCGTTTTCACCCTAACCTCCTAACACACCGCCATGCCGGCTAAAGCTCCCATCTACCTGAAACCCATCAACAGCAAGAAGGGGAAAAAATGTCGGCTGAGAGACATTTTGTCTCCTGACATGATCAGCCCTCCGCTTGGCGACTTCCGCCACACCCATCCACATCGGGAAAGGCGGGCAACGAGACGCCTTCGGAGACATGTCCTTCCTCCAGGGGAAGTACGAGCTTCTGCCTGGAAAAAAGGACGTCCTCGCTCACTATGGCAACCAAGGTGAGAATCTGCGCGCGCACAGCACAAGCGACGCCTCCTTCGCCGAAACGCCCTCACCGGTCCTCAAGAATGCAATCTCACTCCCAACCATCGGAGGCAGCCAAGCGCTCACCCTCCCGCTGATCTCCTCCACCGTCTTCCCGGCGCCAGCTGATCCGCTGGAGGACTTTATGACTCCGTCGCCGAAAGCCGAAAACCCCGATGAGCTAGAGATGCTGCAGATGGACGCCCTGCTGAGGTCCATGGACGTCTTCGACAGCGAGCCTTCGTCGCCGTTCGCCGATCTCCAGTCGAAACCTGACGTCCTTTTGGACCTGCTGGAAGGCGCGGACAAGTCAACCTTGAAGGCGGTTGCTAAGGCTAACAAGCTAAACAAGAGCGAGGGCAGGTTTGAGAAGCCGTCGCCATATTTCATCAGCGACGACAGCTTGCGCAAAGCAAATGGCAGCTTAAACAGCAACGCTAGCAGCGACAGCTACGACGGCTTCGACAACAAGATGGACTTCCAGAACAACCACGTCTTCAACCGAAACGGATACTTTAACAGTGACATTACCGTGGGATTCAAGCAGCAGCTGTCCAAGTGCAACAAGGACTGGGTGGACAGGGACAGCGGCGTGGAGGAGGGACGCATTAGCGATTTTGAGTTTGAGCTTTCCAAGGAGAAAAGCGGCTCGCAGGGCTCCCTCAGCCAGATCACGGGGTCGCTCCTCTCCCTGGAGTTGGACCTGGGCCCGTCCATCCTGGACGACGTGCTCAACATCATGGATAAACCCGCAGCGAAGAGCCGGCCTTAAGCTGCGCCGCCACGGACAAGAAGGGAATCGCTAAAATTAAGACTTATGAGTAATCAAAATGGTGTCTGGATATATCATTGAGATGAAAATCAGCTACAGTAGACAAAGCTGCTTATGTTTTTATTGTCAAAACTTATAAGTATTCTAGCTTCTATGGAGTCTTTATGTTTGTTTTGTTTCCATCCCGGCAGCATGTTCAGGATGCTTCGTGTTTCACCTCCGTTGTGCCTTTGATTTTCAGCTGAACTCATTCATTCATGTTCTCCTGTTGTCCTCCAGGTTAACAGAGAACATTTTCAGTTTATCTAACAATGCACTTTTTGTTGTTCAACACATGGTTCCAATTTACTATTTCACATAACACTATGCATATTTGTGTTTTTGACATTGTAACACAAATAAATTAATTTTTCCTATTATGCGTCCTTATTTTGCAGTGAATGTTTACATACAGTCCTGGTAAAAAAGAAGTATATTCTTGATTTTGTTTTGTTTAGGGTCTTTATTAAAATAATGATCCACTAACAAAAAGAACGATGAAGCCAAAATGGAGAAGCAGAGTGAAAAAATTTAAGTATGACTGAGTTAGATGGTGAAATTTTGAGATCTCAGAATGTTTTTTAGAAAAAACAAGAACAATTCTGATTTCTGAAGAAAATCCAACTCTTGAGAATGTCAGACATTTTCTAGAAAAAAATGGAAATTTGAGGTTGAAAAGTCAAACATTTTTAACTTTTGTGACTCAGAAATTTCCACATTTTTTCCATAAAAAATATATTTAGTACATAAGTGTGACTGACAGCATTAAGCCCCGCCTCCTAGCTCTTATTGGTTGTTTTTGGTGCATCTCTTTAGACGGCAATAGTAGCTCAGAAAGGTTTCTCTCTGCACAGATTATCTGTCTCAAATTGTCACAACATGGTGACAGTTTTAACAAATAAGTAAACATTTTTTATAAAAGCTACCTGCTGCAGCTTTAATTAAAAGAACATGAATTTTCTCTTCCCTCCATTAGAACCATAAAGGGACACAGAAATTCTGCAAAACTTACAAACAATCCCAGCAGGAAACAAATAAGCCCCAAGCTGCGGGATGGAGCCACAGAGCGCATTTATTGTGCTGCCTCTCACATTCCTGACATTCTGCCTCCTTGCCCTGCTGTGGGAGCCTCCGTGGGCCTTCCTGGGCCCGGCGAGGCGCCTGCTCCGTGTGCTAGCGTGGGACAGGCGCAGAGCGGAGGGGAGCGTCTCACATTCCTTGGATTCCAGCCACGAGTGTCCAGGACCGGACATAAATCAGCTGTTTCAAGTGAGGAGGAAGGAACACGTGATCCACCAGCCGTAAAGAACAGAGGCTATAAAACACTCATAACACACACCGTGGTCTAACCTCTGCGTTTCAGCCATGGAGCTCCACTTTTATTTATGCTGGTTAAAAAATAAGCTATGTTGCTGCAATACAATGGATTACTGGCGTACGTGCTAATAAAATAAAAGTATGAGAATAAAGTCGAAATAATATGAAAATAAGGTTGTAGTATTCAAGAATAAAGTCATAATATTACAACTTTTTTCTCGTAATATTATGACTTGTGTCTCCAAATAAACTCACAAGTCTAATGGCTTTATTGTCAAAATATGACTTCATTCTGATATTATTTTGACTGTATTCTCATAATACTACATTTTTCTAAATGTTATATTAACTTCATTTTCCCAATATTTCAACCTCATTTTTGTAATACTATTCTATTCTCGTATTATTTCGCCTTGTAATACCATAACATATTCTTATATTATGTTATGACATAAAATATTATAAAGAAAAACACTGTCCTACATGTTCAGATTTACAGGCCTACCAGAAACAGGCCTGTAAATCTTACTCACAAGCAGCAACAGCAGCGATAGACGACAAAGGTGCTTCTCTTGGTCCACTGGGAGTTAATTTAGAAACCATCTAACTGGATGCTGAAAGACTAATGTTGTTTAAGTTGTTTAAGTTGTACTAAAAGGAGTTAGCATCTGATAGTTAACTACTATCAGATTAAAACAATAAAACCTCTGTTCTTGAGCTCATATGTCTGTTGATTCCATAATTTAGCAACAAAACATTTGTAGATACATGGTTTTTGAATAAAATGGGATGACTCTTGATCAATTAATTAGAAAATCTGCAATTAAATCGACTCAAAATTTCAAACAACTTCCATCACTGTTTAAGATTTATTATAAATTTTGCTTACAGGATGAATGAAACCAAAACCGCTACACCTATTGTTTGCTTCACTTAAACACCTTGACAGCTCCTCATCCTTTAAGGAGAAAACAACACAAATTTGCTTTCATAATAAAGCTAATTTCACATGCAAATAATTATCTGGTTTCAATCCTTCCTCTGCCAATGTGGCAAACCTCTCTGAAGGCCTCAGAAAGTTCGTAAACAAACTGGGCTAGACGAGGCATCCAAAGGCGCTTCAAAAACCAGATGTTCCATCAGACACTTCTGTTTCTCCACGCAACAACAAAAAAACAAGACACAGTGTCGCAGCAGACATCCCAGACCAGTGGAAAATCCCAGCTGAGACTCCAAAGCGTTTGCGTATGCGGAGCTGAAGGATACAGCCTGTGAGAAAGGGTAATGAGAACCCTCTCCACCGGGGTAATTACTATGCTTATACCTGCAAAGGTCCATCACTGACTTGATGACAGCCCTCCATTTTGACAGGTGTGGAACCAAAAGCCCATTTCCGCTGGGCTACAAAAAGAAGCACAGGACCGCAGCAATGTTGCATGTTTCGTAACATATTAAAAGGTTCTGTAAGCCAAAATACCAGGAAATACCAGAGCTCTGCTCAAACCAAAGCAAATAATTTTCATATGTTAAGAGTTTGAGCAGTCAATTGGCATTCTGCCTTTTGCAGCACTGCAAAAACAAAATCTTACCAAGTACTTTTGGTCTTGTTTCCAGTGTAAACATTTTACTTCACTTCAAATAAGACAAAACAAACTTACAAGTAACTTTTCAGCAACATATAGAGGCTTGTTGTAATTCAATAATTCCTTAATAGTGATGAAAAAGTTCTAGTTCTATTGATTATTTCACTTATAACATGAGAAAATGTCTCGATACAACTAGAACTGGGTTGCTAGTGTTAAGAAAATATATTTAAAATATGCTAGTTGTAAAAGGTAACCTGATTTAATCGAAAATAGTCTAATAATAGTTTTGGAATTAGAAACTTATTCTGGCTTATTGACCTTTACTTTTTGGTCTAGAGTGAATTGTCGTATAAGGTTTCAAATTAGGTTTTTATGTCAGGATATCACCAGTGGAAGTTCCAGCTGTTTCACAGTAATTTCGAAAGGCCATAACCCAACAGGGGATCGGAGACATCCTGCTTCTAACTTATTTAAAACAAAAGGAGAAGCCACGTTTTTGTTTCTGAAGGAACTCTAGGGATTTTCTGAATTTGAAAAGGGTCAGAGACAGCTTTTGGTTGGTCGAGAGGTGTTGCACCTTATTTGAATAGAACACACCTACTAGTATAAAACCTCTTGCACAAAGAAAATGAGCCAGAAATAGCCAATTTTTAGCTCCTTTTGGGCTGGCTCTTTCTCCGAAGACGTCTTTGACGTCTTCGTTTTTCCTCTATCTGTCTCATTCTCTCAGGTGACTAATGTGTGACTGTGTTTTCTTTAATTTTTCTGTCTTGTGTTATACTGTCCACTGATTGGATTAAACTCTGAGCTCCTGTGACGTCAACACGTAGCGTGAGTCTCTGTTTTGTGCCACACGGCTGCGGCTCCGGTTTCGAATACAAGAAAGAGCCTGGGACCAGGAGGAAAAGCCCGAGCCTAGTTGTTTTTTTAATAGTTAATTTGGTTTTCCTCAACACTAGGTAACGGCTGGGCTTGGCTGCCGTTGCTAGGTAACGATTGTGAAATAAGTGAAATAATCTGTTAGTGGAACTAGAACTTTTTCATCAATACTGAGTCAATGCTGACTTAAAACAAGCACCTATAGTTTTCTGAAAAATTACTTATAAGTTCGTACACTTGAAATAAGACAAAACTAAGATGCTTGCACTAGAAACTAGGGCTGTATAATAATATCGATATCACGATATATATATCGATATTTTCTTTCCTAGAAAAAAATCGATATTCATCTGCAAGTATCGTAACGTCCAACTGTCACCTTGTTCACTCACTGCTTGCTGCACCAGGTCATCAGGCTTAGAGTGATACCTTCAGATGTTCAGGTTAAAAAGGTATCAAACTATTCAGAGCAGGAACTTGGTTCACTTTATTTACTTTACTAATGCATGTCAGCTACAGTTTGGACTGTTTAAACTAAAAGAAACATGTTTTCTCTCCACTTCTTTGATTCATTTGTCCAGCTGTCCACTTTAAGTCTGTGTCCAACCAGAGCCAGGTATTGTGTAATTGGTGCTTTTAATCATTTTTCAGTTAAATTAATTCAATCCAGCAGTTTAACTGTCACAAAATGTCACCAAAATCACTCTGTCCCTCTAAAATCTTTCAGAAAATCGCAAAAGTGTATTGAATTGTACTGTTGGCTGAATATCGCAATATATATCGTATCGTGAGCAGAATATCGTGTATCATATATCGTGAGATTATTGCATCAGTACAGCTCTAGTCTGGTGTATCATCTATTGTTAATCACCTGAACACGTTGGACTTTTGTGCATTTTCAACCTTTACTGAGACAGAAATCCAGGAACATTTCAACAGACAACCAAATCATCTCCTTCTCCCCTCTTGACTTGCTGCTGTCGCACCTGAATTTCCCCACTGTGGGACAATAGAGGACATTTCTTTTCTGCTCAGTTTGATAAATATCACATCGTTGGTAAAATATATCTTATAATGATCATGTTTTCCTTATTTTGGCTACTGTGTGTTTAAACCAGATACTGTTGTGAATCTCCATCAAAATCAGTCACAAAATGTCACCAAAATCACTCTGTCCCTCTAAAATCTTTCAGAAAATCGCAAAAGTATATCAAATTGTATTGTCTGCTAAATATCACAATATATATCGTATCGTGGGCAGAATATCGTGTATTGTATCGTGAGATTATTGTATCACTACAGCCGTACTAGAAACTAGACCAAAAATGCTTGGTAAGAATCTGTGTTTTTGCAGTGAGAGGTTTTTCTTAAGTAAGATTGATGTGCTTGTTTTTTCTTCTTGCAGAGCTGAGATAGCGAATCATCTGCCTTTAAGCTGCGTCGCTCCTGTCTCGTCTCTCACAGGGAGCCTGAGAGGAGACGAGAAAATACCAAAGATGGAAGACAGGAATAGCCGTGGTGGCCTGTTTCTCATTACACGGGGGGCCAAAGTGGATGTTTGACCTGAAGAAACCTCGACTCCGACTGCCTCTGATCCTCCATGTTAACAACACAGAATAGAGCAGGAGAATCAGGCGGCTCATTGTGTGACACCCACAGGTTTAGAACAATATTCCACTTGTTTTCCTGGAAAATCCTCCGTTAGTGCAGCTTGAATGTGTTTCTCGGCTCAGTTGAAAATGTCTTGAGATAAAAATCGCTGGAACATTGATGTGTACGAGCGCAAGTTCTGTTTGTTTTTAAAGAACTGCACAGCACTCAGCTGAAGTTCAATTACAAACAGAACAAATCCAATAAAACGTTTTAAGAATCTGTTTTCAAAGGTGCTGCCACACTCAGCAAAAACCAGGTTTAGAGGTGGATTATTTTATGCTTTTAGCCACACATGGACGTCCAGCTGCATTCTTAGATAATAAGATTTCAGTCTGCTCAGTTCTGCCCATTTCCAGCTCCTTTCAGAATGAGCTGTTTTAGGGTTCTGTCACTTTAAATCCAAAGAAGCCGCACCTGGCCACAACTCAACGTTTACAGTCACACATAAAAATGGCTGTAATGGTGCGGAATACATCTTTGAAGAGCAGAAGTTGGGCCTCCTGCACAACCAACAAGTGGTCTCTGGATGGTAAATCAACAACAAAACTCTTGTCTTTCCCAGCAGCCATTGTACAGAGCATACAGCGGTAAAACCAGATCACAAAACATGCTGGAGCACAGCTTCGGTTGCTAGGTAACAGCACCGTGCCCTTCGAGTGACGATGGACACAACAAAAGCAGTAGCTTATTTCCAAAGACTGACTAGCTGGTTTATTTAAGTGCCTGGGTTGTCTTTAGAAGGTGATCTGAGCCCCAAATGGAAGAACAGAAATGTGCAAAATGTGAATTTTGCACAGTAGTTCCCCTATAAGATGTCCACAACCAGTGGCCCAGAAGCCTCTAGAGCCAAGAAACACACGGCTACGACCCAGCGAAGTTTTCCACCAGCAGAGCGGCATAATGCTCAGTCTGTGCTTCAAACTGCTGATGAAGGAGCTGCTCACAGCCTCATCATGTCTGGAGGAACGACAGGAGAAATTTCAATAAGGTGCTTCTCCCCGCTTAGTGAACCTAGACGGAGACTCATAGACATGTGGAGTTTGACAGACAGTCTCTCGTTTTCACCTGCTGAAAGATAAAAAAAAATGAGTCCGAAACACTTGATTCCTTTTTGTTTTGAGGAAATACGTCCTTAATACTGATGAGAAAAGTTCTAGGTCCATCGGCAGAACATGGAGAAAATGTTTTGTTATGAGTTAAATAATCTCCCAGCGGAACTAGAACCGGGTTGCCAGGCAACGGACAGGGCTCGGCTGGCGTTGCTAGGTAACGATTTGGGAATAAATGAAATAATTTGCCAGTGGAACTAGAACCTTTTCATCATCAATATTAAGGAATTAATTAGTAAAAACGAGTGCTTATGTTATTTTTGTCTCATTTCAAGAGAACTAGAAATTCAAATTTACTGATCCCAAAGGAAAATTAAACGTTTTTTGGCCCAAAACACAGAAGTGGTTGGTTCCTTGAAGGGGGAAATATCTGGAGTATGATAAATATTATTCTTAAATATTTAAGCTTCTCATAAGATATCATTTTTGTTGATATATGCTGCGCATGTTCCAACTTTTATTGGAGGATAATAATCGGACTCTAGTAGCAGAAGTTTCTTGGGAACATTATCGCAGGAACAGTGTTTTCTTTTCACAGAATCTGGACTTCACATAAACCGCTTAGCCTTTTCTCACAGTCTTTTCTACAATACACATATTTTCAACATGGACCTCTATTATCACTTTTATATTACCCCTGCTTCCAACCAACTCTTTCAAAAGAAAAAAAAAGCTGTGTGTAGCCATCCAAAAGGTTTCTCAAGAAGAGTAAAAAGTATTTGGTAAAAAAAAAAAATTCTATTCAAGTACTGAATAACTGATCAATTATCAATCATTAATATGAAAAAATGACATCGTCAGACTGACAAAAAAGTAAAGTTAAGTGGAAATGTGTTATTTTAAGGACCAAAATGACAATAATTCATATAAGTAATAAAAAAGAAACAAAATCAGGCAAAAGAAAAAAAATTCCAAATCAGTTTCTCTCAATAAAAAAAAACTTCAGAAAGTTTAACAAAAACTGCAGTTGTTTTTGGATGGTAAGTCAACAACAAAACAACACAACAGCAGCCATTGTGCAGAGCATACATTGTGCAGTCCTTAAATTTTTGGTTAAAGCACGTTTGATTTTTATTCAGTGGGTAGAAAATACAAGCGTAGAAATACTTCACAATAAAATTATTTTTACAGTTTAGTAAAAATACACCTGAAATGTTTTTGTCAAGTTAAAACAGCAAATGGTACATTTGAGAGGGCATTTACTATCTCCACTCAACTGGCACAGACATCACAGAGAATCAAGCGCACCCATCCCTTTCACTCAGGCCCATCTGAAGTCCATAAGGTAACTTGGCACGCCTGTGCTCACATTGATCTCTTCGGACAAAGAGCCTCAGCTTCAAGCTTCCACAAAGACACCACTGGTAGGAACTGGACATTAGAGGTATATCATTTAATCTGCATTCAGAAGACCAAATTAGCCTTGTGATTCAATGGGTTTTATGTGTTTGGAATGTAGTTTATTTATTTGTTCACTCACAGTTAACTTAAAAGTAGATTGTTAAGATTAGCTGGTAAACTAGTTTTGTTCATTGTGATCTGTAATTGATTTTTGTTCATTTGTTTGTAGGGTTTCAACCTGCTCTGTGACTTCTTTGTGACTCCATGCGAAGTCATGGGCTGCGTTCACACTGCAGCCTGAAGTGACCCAATTCCGATTTTTTTGACGTAATGCGACCTGTATCGATCTTTTCATGGCAGTGTGAACAGCTCAGGTCGGATTCTTTTAGAATGTGACTCATATCCGATACGTATCCGATTCAAATGTGACCATAACGTCCAGGTCTCATTCATCCGAACTGAACGTCACTGATTCTCAACAAATCTCACTATTCTGTGTCCTGATACAGGAAGAAAAACAACAACCATGATGGACTATATGAGGATTAAGTTGTTAATATGTTGCTCCGGTAGGACAACAACTTCAAATATGTAGCTAAGCTCCACCGTTAGCCTCCATGTTTACTTCCTCAAACTCTGAGCTTTTCTTCTTTTTATGGCGGTTGGCAGATCACTGAGAACGCTGACGCTGTAGCGCCCTCTACTGCGCATGCGGGACACTTTCAGGTCGTTTGCCCGTTCACACTGCAGAACAAATACAGGTCCATTTACTGGCAGTGTGAACGGCCCGGAAAAAAAATTGGAATTGCCAAAAAAATCGGAATTGAGTCACTTCAGGCTGCAGTGTGAACTGTACTGGTGGTCTTGCACTGTCAATTGAAATAATCTAAAGACAAAAAGAAAAGATAAATAAAAGATGCCGCTGAGATGAGTGGTTCCTGCGTTTCTTTGAGGGAAGCAAGCTTTTTCAAGTTTGGGCAGAAGCTGAGGTGGTTTAAAAACTTGAGTTATTTTTTTTTTTTTTTAAAGTTACTCCAGTAAATGTTATTCGTTACTACCCAACTTTGGATTTGTGATATCCTTTTGCAATGTTTGTAAAATGTTTTAATTCAAATTCAAAAATATTTTATTGATCTCAAAGGGAAATTAAAACAGTATTGTGTGGACCCCAGGAAGAATCCTTAAATAAACAAATACGTAGTGTAAATTCGTTGATCTGGCATTTCAGGGTTGAAACGCCAACAACAGGAAAGAGGAAGGAGATTTAATCTGATTGAAATGAGTAGATATGAGCTTCAGTGTGACCGGAGGCGGACAGCACCGGTCCAGCTCTCTGTTGACTGCTGTTTACCTGGCAGTAACCATGGTGAGCTCGCCTTATATCTGAGCTGAAAGTAGGCCAGAGGCAGGAGGAGAGCTAAACAGAGCGGCGTCGCCTCGACGAGACACCAGGACAAAACACAGAGTCTCTACAACTGATGCTCTGCGGCTGCCATGACTGCGACCTCAAGTTCAAGTTTATTTTTAAAAATGGGGCAATGCTTTTTAATAAACATTTACATGTAAACGCATGAGATTATAACCAGGTGGCTAATTTCCATCTCTGTCCCTTTTGTACAATAATCACTGCAAAAACACAAGATTTTACCAGGTATTTTAAATATCTTGAAATTAGACAAATGAATTTAAAAGTAACTTTATAGTTTGTATTAAGTAAATATTTCTTAAATATTGCTGACAAAGTTCCATTGGCCGTTTCTCCATGGGAAAAATGTCTTGCTTTAAATGAAATAATCTGCCAATAGAATTAATATTAAATAATTATTTACTTAAAACAAGCTCATCTGTTACTAAAAAATTACTTTTAAGTTAGTTTGTCTTAATTCAAGATATTTGCACTAAAAACTAGACCAAAAATACTTGAAATAGGAGCTTGTTTTAAGTTAATAATTCTTTAACATTTATGAAAAAGAACAAGTTTCACTGGTAGTTTTTCACTTATAAGAAGGGAAAAATGTCTTGTGTGAAATAAATTGAATAAATTAATCAATCGATTGATGAATGTGTTTAATCTGTCTAGTTTTCATTCCTCTCAGCTAAAAACAACCCGTTTTGCAGTGGATGCCTTCTGCGTCTGACCTCTCCTTCTAAGGCAGCTTGAAAAGGACGGGAATCAAAAGCTGCCATCACATGAAACGACCAAAATAAGAAACGTCTTTCTTGGCTCCTTGACCGGCTCAGGCCAGGCCAGCAACTGTCCGTTGGGCTGCCGCTTGTATTCATCCATAGGAGATATTTATACTTTTGGTCTTTGGTCTATTTCCTCCTGACAGCTTCCTGGGAAT
Organism: Poecilia picta; assembly: GCA_033032245.1. Taxonomy (NCBI): domain Eukaryota; kingdom Metazoa; phylum Chordata; class Actinopteri; order Cyprinodontiformes; family Poeciliidae; genus Poecilia; species Poecilia picta. The sequence continues at coordinate 4,296,298 of CM065367.1, forward strand.
CCCTTTGATGCCCTCTATATGATAGTGGTTTGGGAGGGACGGGGACGTCTGCTTATAGATTCTGGTGACATCATCTACCATCTTCATCCCTGAAGGGTCAACCTCTCTGACGCCATGACATGTTCAGCAAACCGAGTTAACTGAGACGCTCCTGGGAGTTTTATTGGTTGCTATGAGAGTTAGACACTGACGAGGCAAAATATTATTACCACTAAATAGCCAAAATAGCCCTGACTTGTTGAGGCATGAACCAAGAAGTTAGCATCAGATGTTTTAGTGTAATGGACTTGACAAAGTGTGAACGGATTGAGTTCTGGAGGACTGAGTTTTTACACCTCATTGTTCAGTTCGATTGGTGATCACAATGCCAACATTTGTTACATTTTCAGCTGTTGTGTTTTACTTTCACGAACGTTCGTGTCCCCCTCCTCGTCTGTGGTGGCCTGCACCAAGAACAACTGAAGGAAACGATACAAAAACCTCTGAAGAAGACACGGAGCTCAGCTTCCTCCATTCTCTACATTTTGCAAGATGTAAGCGAAAAAGCAGTCGCGTCGTCAGATTCTATTCAGGTGTGGAGCAGCAGAGCCACATCTAAAAGTTGCAGGGCAGTGGCCCTCCAGGACTGGAGTTTGACACCTGTGCGTTAGCGGCTTAGCCCTATGTCTAAACATGGTATTTTTCATTCGACTGACTCTCTGCAGAGTATTTCTGAGTCAATTACTGTAACATTTCTTACAGATTTTCACAAAATATCAGCCACGACAATGGACAAGGGAACCAACAAGTTCATGTCATGTTTTTTGGACGATATCAAGGTGTTTGAGCCACGATGCCTCCAACATTATGTGTGTCACAACTAAATACTAGCGGTTGATGAGGAACACAGCAGATCCTCACACCCTCAGCATAAATATAGCTGTGGACAAGATCACTGACGCCTATTGTTCTTGCAAGGTTGGGTAAGTCGGACATTGATGGTTTAGAGCAATGGTCCCCAACCTTTTTCTTACGCGGACCGGTGAAAACTCGGACAATTCCGCTGCCGACCGGTGATTGCTTAGGTGAAGAGTCAGACAATTCTGTTGACGGTGGGGGTGATCGGTAAGAGAGCTTCCAAAGGCATCTGATCTGTTTCTTACTCATTTTGCTGCTTGTGGCTCGGTGTTAGCGCGCAAGTAACCGAGAGCATCCAGTTAAAGGATTTTCAAAATAAAAAATCCTTCAGACTTAAATAACACATGAAGCAGAAATATTTAATTATTTGTTGCGCGGCCCGGTACCAATTGGTCCACGGAACGGTACCGGTCAACGGACCGGGGGTTGGGGACCACTGGTTTAGAGGGTTTGAATGTACCTAGGACTGATACACGGTACTCGGTGGCTAACACGATTAGCATGGCTAACACGATTACAGTTTAGTAAAAAGCCTTTTCAAGTGAAATAAAATCTTTAATGTATGTCAGATACGGTACACATTGCATGTTGATCTGTTCAGCTAACGTAAGGCTGTAACAGACAGGCTTCAAGGTGTAGAAGTTGTATCGGTGCTGCCATTAAGCTGTACTTGGCTAAAAGGTTTTCATAATGGATGTGTTTATTATTGACTTTCTTTTTTTCATTCACTAAACACAAAGAAAGCAAAGCAATAATACTTACACCAGCCGACAATCCTTTGTTCTTATTGATCCTACGACGGTTGAGCTGCAAATGCATCGTGAACAAGCTTTGATCCAAGCAAAGCTTTCCGTTTCAGATTTTGGAAATCTGTGAATTTTAGTTCCACAAACACGATCAGGATACCTGACATCGCCTGTACAGATTCCCCACTGACGGTGGAGAATCATTCTTTTTGGAGTCCTGATGCAAAAACTTTCTCCCGGTCTGCTAGTCCACAATGTACATTAGCATGAGTTTACTACTGTAGCTTGTTTGTGAGACAGTCAAGCACATGGTAGCTGCGCTGACGTAAAATGGGCATTAGCCAATGAAACACCGCCCCTGTGGTAAAGTCCATGAATGTCAGGAGATAACGTTTTGGCTAAACAAAATTTATTTGAAGTATAAACAAACCAATTTTAACAAACTAAAATCCCTGTAACACTTATGAGATAATAAGACAATAAAACTTTATTGATTCCCAAAGAGGCAGGGGGAGTTTTGTTATGAAGTGTATTTCGTACAGTAAACTGAGGTTCTCGTTGCAGAACAGTAGTTGTGGGCGTTTGGCGTGCATGAATACGCCTTTTAAGGTAAGACCACAGGATGTTTCCTGCATGTCTCTGCAGCCCCAGGGGGCTCACTGGGTGCTCTGGAGCCTTTCTGATAAGTTGTCACCATTCAGTCATGCGAACAGATCTGCAGGGATTTTCCAACATGGTTCCCTTCCTTCAGGCCAAAAAAAGAAGCAGCAGCTGGCGGCCATTTAGTTGATGCTTTGTTTGGGGTGAGCTTTTACACACCAGGCTAGCGCAGCTGAATTATGGCCAGGCCAGTAAAGTGAAACAACACAGAGGAAGAGAAAAGAAAAAGCCATAAAGGAGTTTTCATTCTCATAATGTTGTGACCTCTGAGGAGTTGCATTGTGTTTCCACCAGAATAAACACCCACATGTGTCTGTGAAATCCATCAGATTTACACTCGACACTGTGGGGACGAACACGGTTTTAATGTTTACATTTCAGCTACTTTTGCTGGAGTGTCAATCATCTTTAAGGACTGGGTCTCTTCTCAACTCCTAACAGCCCGTAAAAATGTCCTGGACAGAGTCCCAGAATGTGTCCAGATCAAAATTCAACACTTCCAAGCAGTTTTACGTCCGTGTCTAACACAGAAGAAGTCAGGATACAGATATTCCAGTAGTTAACTCTATAATTTAGAGTTCGGTCCTTCTAAAATACCAGCTTGTAAAATAGACTTTAAAAACATTAAATCATATAAATTTCTTTTAAAAAATGTCTGAAATCTTTTTATTATTTCCCAGACCCCAAAACACAAAGCTATTGCCAGAAAACGGCTTTGTGATTTTTTTTAAGTGCTCATCAACGAGTTTCTAATGCAAATATCTGAGTACACTTGTAGTTAGTTTTGTCTTATTTCAATTAATTTTTCATTACGATGTAGGCAGGCAGATAATTATTTCACTTAATATAAGTGAAATAATTATCTGCCAGCAAAACAAGACCTTTTCACTTATGAGAAATGTGTCTTGTTCCACTGATGGATTATTTCACCTATCTAGCACTTTATCATCAAAATTAAGGAATTATTGAATTAAAACAAGCTCCTATTTCTAGCTGAAAAGTTACTTTTGCCTTAAACTAATATATTTTCACTACAAACGAGACTAAAAATACTTGATTAGTGTTTTTACAGTGTTTGAGTACAAAAATGTGCAAAAAGTGAATTTTGAATATTAAGTCCCCTTTAATGTCTAGAAGCTGCTGTGTTTCTGGACTTTCTGATGCTGTTGGTTCTCTCTAATGTTCTCTAACAAACCTTTAAGGCTTTCAGAAAACAGCTGGTTTTACACTGAGATTGATTAAGCTACACACTGTTTACTGTTTAGATTTCCTCTGGATTTATGTGAGAATGTCAAAGGGCTAAAGTCCAATCACACTGCAGTTTTCAGACATCATTATTCCTAAATCTTACAGTCATGTGTTACTCTATGTTAGAATATGGTTGCAGCATAAAAAATATTAGAAAACTTCAATATTTTAAATACTTTTTCATGTAAAAATAATGTTATAATTCCTTACTTTCTTGCCATTGCTTCTACTCCAGTGATCCCAAACTTCATCAGATGTTATATAACTTCCTTTTCCCACGAGTCGCAGGTCACAGAGTTGCTTTCCTAAAGACAGGATAAAAATATTAGTCTCCACAAAAAACATGTTTTTAAAACAACACAGCAAATTTCATCTATATTTTATTGATATGTTTAATTGTTTTAGAGTTTCTTTGGAGTGTCAGACACACACAAGTTTCTGCTCACAAGCAAGACATTTGACTTTGTTTTCACAAAATCACATTAAATAATATAAACTTTGGAACGCATGTCAAACTGGAGGTCCACAGGCCACATCTTGTATGTGGTCTTGCCATTTCTGGAGGACCACAGAGATACAGTTGCTATTATTTTATCTGTCAATCAAATCAGTTTTTATTTGTAAAGGCCCAAATTATTTGAACAGATACTATGTATTATTTAATATTAAGACCAAATCAAATGCAGAGAAAGTTATATTTAAGCAGTTTGTTAAAGGATAGATTTACCTTTACAATCTGGCACAACCAGCCCTTTGAGGACATTCATGATCTTCATGTTGCCTGAAATGTACAGAAGTTTGCTTCAGGATAATAAATAAGTAAATAAATATATATGTATGCAATTCATTTTGCATACAAAATGATGTATTTTAAATGTTTATTTTAAAACAATTTAAAATAAATAAATGATGCTCATATAACCGCAGTGATTTGTGTTTGCAGACAATCCAAACACACAATGACTAAGAGAAAAACTATGGTTATCAAATTATATTAAAATGAAAAAGAGGGTCAAGAAAGTGAACATGATTTAGAAATAAATGACTGTTTATTCGGTTGCTTGTTAAGAGTTTTCAGATTAACTTGTTTCCATTTTCTGCAGAACTGAAGCATTGCAGCTGCTACATCGATCTGAGTGAGACAACGGTGAACAGCGCCCTCTGCTGCTCTCATTATGAACTCCAATAGCATAATTTAACAACATCCAGGCTTATCAGCTGCAGATTTAACCCTATTAATCGCATTGTTTCTTCATTGTTGGCGTTTAAGCCGATCTGAACACAAACATTCCTCGCATATGTGCGTGTCGGACCCGTTTAATTCTGCAAATGTCCGCATTTTTCCGCTGGGACCAGATTATGACACCAACATAACATCAGCAAGACGTCTTAGAAAACAGAGGGTAAGTCAGATGTGGGGCTTTGCTCCAAAGCTCTTTTACAAATATTATGTTTTCCCTAATGAGATTATCTGCATGCGCACTTCCCTGAGGGCAGGGAGAGGAAGAATGAAAATGACTCGAGTATTTAGTGGTCTTGGGCTGATCCCAGGGCCTTGCATGCAACCTGTTAAATCACTGGGCAGCTAATGAGCGGCTTGCGTGCCAGTCGATCATTAGTGCCCCCCTCAGAAATGCTGAAATGGTGACCAAACACCTCACATTTCCCCCAACCACCCAGATATGAACTGCAGAGGCCTGTAAACAGCCAGCAGCCAAATATCTTAATATTCACACCAGAACTTCACATTTTGACACGTTAAAGCTTGTTTTTCTGTCATTTTAACTTTTCCATAGACAGGATAAAAATAAGGAAAAAAAATACTGCCTGTGAAAAACCAGAAGCCAAATATTTTACATTTTAATATTCACACCAGGACTTCATATTTTATCACTTTACAACTTAAGTTTGTCTATTTTTCTGCCATTTTTTTAACTTTTCCATACACCAGTTAAAAATAAAGAAAAAACAATACTGCTTGTAAAAAAGTTAAATATTTAATATTTTAATATTCATAACCATTGAACTTCATATTTTGTCGCAATATATCTTTTGTTTTTTTACTTTTCAATATGCAAGTCAAAAATAAAGGAAAACAGGACGAAACTACTACAGAAATGAATAAACCCTCAAAATTAACTCATATAATCCAAGCATCTTCAAAGTTCCCTGTAGATGGTAATGCTGTACGTAGGAAGGATCTCCTGAAGCAGTCAGTCATGCAACAAATATGAAAAGGCCTCTGACTGAAGACTTCCTGTATGCCAGTCGCATAACTATCAAAACAGCCGAGCAGCAGAGATGAGATTCCCATGAGATGAACATCTTCTGGGTGACAACAAACACTGCTAATCCACTTCATTTGCTTTTGTTGCTCATATTTCAGTCGGGCAGAGAGACGATTATGATAGACAGAAAAAAAAATCACGTGGCATTGCATCCATAAAGGCTCCTTTTCGACTGCCCTTAGGTTTGGGATCATAGCTCAAATGATATTTGAGTTTTTAGATGCTAACCGGTTGCGAAACGACACCACGTTGCCGTGGTTATGCAACCTAACAGCTCTCCGTAAGTAAATAAAAAGGTAAGAGCAGAAAACCTCCAGGCCACACAGCATCCAGAACCAGAGGGAACACTTGTCCACACATGCGATTCCTCTAAACAAAACTATTATGAACGTGTAAAAAACAAGAGCTGAACTGAACAAAATGAATGAACGTAACAGAGCTGGTCAGACATCCGACATGACGTTTTTTCCTCTAAACTGCCTTTTTTATTTAACTTTTGTTAAATTATGCAATCAACATAAATACTTTCACATTTTTTCTTACGCAACGTCTGCAAACAGGGAAATAATTGTCTTCTTATCTCAAAAACCTCCCGATTGTTAAGTCACAAGGGACAGACACTGCGCTGTTACCTAGCAACCTCAGGCAAGCCCACCTCTGTTACTTAGCAACCCCAGCCAAACTAGACTTACCATCCAGAAACCACTTCCTGCATTCTTGTTGGTTGAGCAGAAGGCTCCCCTAATGCTTTTCAAAGATGGACGGAAAGAATTTGTTCATTTTTAGAGCAGCTATTTCTTTCTACTCATTCAGAACCATTTATTTTATTTCATAGTCTCCATTGCAGGAGTTTAACTCACAATCATCCATTACCAAAGAGTTGCTCTTGGTTGTGTACTTCATTTTTTAGTGTTTTTGTACAATAACCACCGGGTGGCGCCCTAACATAAAGACAATAGATCATCATCTGTCTGCTGTGTAACATCTTCATGCTTCCAGGCTTTCAAAATAACAGTTTAGTTGTTTTATACATAGTTACATGTTGCTGGTTGAATTAAAGTCATTTTATACCAGAACACATATTTTGGACATGAATCATGTTCAGAGACTTTCTGTATTCAGTTGTATTTTGATTTCAGAGAATAAGAGGATTCACTAAACTGTTGAACTGTTGAAAGAAAGAAATTTTTTCCCAAAAATGTTCCTCTGAGCAGCTTGGTTTGATACAGTGGAAACAAATTCAATCATTGTTGGAGCATGCAGGTCTCTTTTGTTTAGTTTGTGGTATAAAAAAGTTCCAGATAGACATTTTATACACTTTATTAAAATATTTTCTTCCCTAAACAAAGAATTTCTGTGTAGGAAGTGATCCAGCTGCAACTGGCATCAAGCATTTTTCTGAACAATTCTAACAATTTATCAGTTTTCCAAACATCTGTGATGATGATAATCTATGCTCCTTTGGATTGAGATCTGGTTAATCTGGAGAACAAGAAGCTCGTTTTCATGTCTAAGATGACTTGAGCTTTGCAGCATGGTGCTTTACCGTACTGAACTAGCAATTGGGCACAATTTGGAGGTGTGCGTCCTTACCCATGACTCGAAATCTGACTTTACTGGAATTGAATATGCAAAACAAAATCAGAGTCCACTGTGAGCCTAAAATGCTCCCAAAAAACACATTTTTGAAGTATCACAATTCTGTTTAAGGATTCCTTATATCACTAATTTAAATGAATTTACCGTGAATAACAATTTTTTACTTTTTTTTTCTCTTAACTGTTTGACTTGTTTTTATTTTAATAATAAGTTTTCTGTAAATTACATTACCTTTAGCTATAAATTGAAATCTGTCATAAATAAATCATAGCTCATGTATGTTATCTGTATTAATTGTTAATTTTTGTTAAATCGGGCATATTTATGTGGTCTATTCATGTTGATTAATGTGAATTGAACCAAGAGCACACAAAAATAAAGTTTGTTTTTAAGTGTTCTTACAAAGATAAACTATAGTTTTCCATGCTTTTGTTCATCTTTATCCATCCAAAAAGAGTTTAAGCAAACATCATATTCCATTATAATGTTAATGAATTAACAGTAAACTTAGATGTTGCTCTTCCCAATGAGACTTTTCATTACAGAAGACCTCTTAGTTGGCATCGGTGCAGAATATTATGAAGGAGCTAAATCCTTGCATGCTAACTGATCCATTAAAGCTCCAAACTGATCCAATCCAAGTCAGCTTTTCTAAATTACATAAAGCTTATTAGAAGAGTTTAACAGCTCAGAAAGTGGAGCAGTCACAACACAGGCGCCATATGACTGAATTCTTCTTGGCAAGCTCAGAAAAAAAATTGTTATGAAAATCTCATTTGCAGTCTGACATTGAGAGCTCTTTGTAGCAGTGTGGAAAGTTTTCAGCTGACCTGAAGTGGCACCACTATGTATGATTGCATATAAAGTTCAATATCTTGCAATAATTTGGAACATAATTAATTAACTTTAATTAATTAATTAAGCTGTACCAATGAATGAAAAGTTAAGTTACATTTATTCATAAATCAATTTATAAACATTAAGGACTAACTAAATGCTAAAGGGGGATTTTGCACGTTTTTTGCACTTTTATTTGTATCTCTTCTGCTTCTGAAAACAAAGCACTTAAAAAAAACACCCAGGTGTTTTTAGGTAATAAATTAATGTTTTTTGGTGTCTAGAAAATGAGTAGTTTAAAAAAAATCTCATGATTGTTGAGTCACATTCCACAACTACTGCGCAGTTACCTAGCAACCAAGTGGAGTCCTGCCCGTTACCTAGCAACCCCTGGATAGTTCCAGTCCATTTGGTCAGCTGGTTTTACCGATGTATGAACAATGGCTGCTGGAAAAGAAATGTTTTATTATTAATTTACCATCCAAAGACTTTTTAAATATAAATTATAAACTGAGCTAAACATTCAATGTTTGATAACTAGGATCAATTGGAATGTTTGTGTGATCGAACTAAAGTTTTTTTTTTTTGGTAAAGTGTTTCAAGACAACATCTGCTGTGAAATGACATTATATAAATAAACTGCACTGAGTTAAATATTTGTACCAGAAAGTGAAAGTAATAAAACCCTACCGTATTTTCCGCAATATAAGGCTCACATAAAAACCTTCAACTTCCTAAAAAGCCGACAGAGCGGCTTATAATCCGGTGCGCCTTATATATGGACCGATATTGAGCCACAACAGGTCTAGCAGCTACGTTAAGCAGCCGCCGACTTCATTTTCCCTGTAGAAGAAGAAGCGTGCAGTGCATGATGGGGTAGTTGTCAGATCGTTGATTTGTTAATAAAGTTTGATAATACATTTAAAGCCAGAGGGTGAGGGAACGGGGGAAGAGAGAGACAGAGGCTGCGGCGGCAGCGTGTCGGTTGGTCTGTGTTACCCAGAAAGCAGTTGGGCACAATATCATAACACCAACACCGTGAGTGAAACAATGACTGGGGCAGATGACTATATAAAGTACTCAGGGACCATTTCTGTACAAATGTGGATGTGTAATGATAAAGTACGGAACAATTTGGCAACCCAAACTGAAGTGCCTATTCTATGCGCCTTATACACAGTCCAGTCACATTAATGTGACCACCACGTACTTTCCACTTCAGAGTTAAATAACCAATCACAGAAGGCAGGTGGCAGCACAGTGCAGTTGAGCGTATATAAAGGGTGTGTGTGGGCTTCGGAAAACATTTCAATCGTTGGCGTAATGCAGAAACGAAGCGATTTATCCGACGTCCAAAAGGGCATGATCATTGGCTTTCGGGCCAAGGGTGGAAGCATTTCCGAAACGGCTGAGTTTGTGAACTGTTCGCGTGCCGCCGTGGTAAAAGTGTACCGTGCATGGCAAAATGGGACTGTCCAAAATCAACGACGTGGCAAATGTGGTGCACCACGGGCCATAGATGACAGAGGCGAACGACGGTTGCGGAGATGCGTTCGGGCAGATAGACGGGCTACCGTTGAGCAACTGACCACTAAAATGAACCAAGGGGCTACCACAAGTGTCTCCCAAACCACTATTCAGCGAACATTGCTGCGTCTGGGCCTCCGAAGCAGACGCCTGGTTCGTGCACCTATGCTGACTGGTGTTCATCGACGACGAAGGCTAGAATTTGCACTCCAGTACAGCAGCTGGACGTCCACTGAGTGGCGACAGGTAGCGTTTTCAGATGAATCGCGTTTTATGCTCCATCGGACAGATGGACGTTGGCGTATAAGGCGTGAAACCTCTGAAAGGAACCACCCTGCAACCATTGCAGGAACGGTCCAAGCTGGAGGCGGGAGCATTATGGTCTGGGGAATGTTTTCCTGGCATTCTCTGGGTTCACTGATTATTGTGGAAGGCACGATGGATCAATACAAGTACGCATCTGTCCTTGCGGACCATGTCCACCCCTACATGCGCATTGTTTTTCCTCAGGATGATGGCATCTTCCAGCAGGACAATGCGAGGTGCCATACAGCTGCCAGTGTACGTGCGTGGTTCGAAGAGCACCAGGATGAGTTTACCGTCCTCCCCTGGCCAGCAAACTCACCTGACTTAAACCCAATCGAGCATCTGTGGGACCATCTCGATCGAGTTGTTCGCGCCATGGATCCTCAACCGCGTAATCTAGCGCAGCTGGCCACGGCATTAGAGTCGGCATGGCTCAACATCCCAGAGAAGACCTTCAGGGACCTAAGTGACTCTCTTCCTGCACGTCTCGTAGCAGTTCGCTCTGCGAAAGGTGGTTATTCTGGCTTTTGACAGATGGTCACATTAATGTGACTGGACTGTGTATATGAAAAAGTTTTAAAATAGGCCATTCTTTGAAAGGTGTGCCTTATAGTGCAGAAAATACGGTATGTTTTATTGAGTCTAAATCAGTGGTTCTTAACCTGGGGTTCGATCGAACTCCAGCGGTTCTGTGAGTCGGTCTCAGGGGTTCGGCGGAGCCTCTGAGGTAAAGACTCACTTGTGTAAAGTCGTGATGACGCCCCGCTTTGCCATCACTGGCTGCAGAGGATCACGTTACATTGCTTAGCCAATCAGAGGATCACGTTACATTGCTTAGCCAATCAGAGGATCACGTTACATTGCTTAGCCAATCAGAGGATCACGTTACATTGCTTAGCCAATTAGAGGATCACGTTACATTGCTTAGCCAATCAGAGCTGAGAAGGAGCTCTGATTGGAGGAGCTCCACTCTCAGCAGGGATTTGAACTTGTGTCTTTAATTACTTCAGCAAAGCTCACAGTTTTTACCAAATTCTGTAGCTTTTGGTGTTCTTCTAAATCTAGGGTTCGGCGTTGCTACTGCCCCTAGTGGTGTGTGGTGGTAACATAACTAATATAATTACATTACTAAATAAACCAGAATACCGCAAAGTCTTTATTATTTATTTTTCATTCTCTTAAGAATGAAGAGCTAATTAAATGATCTAAACCTTAAAGTGGTTCCAGTTTCTCTTGATGGCCAACCTGTTGAAACTCTGGCACATTTTAAATACCTTGTGTCGTTCCTGGACAGTCAGATCAACTTTGCTGAAAACAAGTTGAGCTGTTTTGAGGTCACCAAGAAGACTTGGTGATCTTGGGGTGTCCCAACTAGACTCTAGTCGGATTATCCCTATGTCTTGGATTTGGGGGGAAAATAAATCATATTTTATTTATCATATACAAAAGCGTTCAGTAAATGCGCATATGAATCTGGTGGGTTCGGTACCTAAAAAAAGGTTAAGAACCACTGGTCTAAGGAAAGTTTCCAAAGCAGATTGAACAATGTTGGGGTTTCCGCTTGATTTGGCTTACACAGTTAAGTGACTATTTTCAAAATGTTTTAAAAACTGAGGAAAATACAGTGAGAAATAGTCTTTAAAAAAACAATTTTGTCTGAATGGTGGGGCTAAATATTTGGCTTCCAGTGCCATCTAGTGGTCATGTTGACATGCTGCAACACAGTGTAGTTTCTGTGGGGTTCATTAACTCTACATCTATCACCTCTAAAAAATAGCAGCAATATGTACTCCAAAATACTTTTACTTTTGTGTTTATGTGCAAAGTAAATCCAGTTTAAAGCAGCAAAGATACAAAGAAAAATGTAAAACCAAATGTAAGCAGCCAGTAATCCACGTTTTAATCAACACAGGCCACTTTAGCATTGATTTGGATCTTCTAAAGGATTTTATGCCCCAGTAGACTGACTGAGAAGGTGGGTAAAAGCAGAGAGAAGCTTTCCCAGAGAAAAAGGAAACAAAAAAACGATGGAGACATTCAGATAAATATCTGGGTAATCATGCAAACACCACAACTGTATTCAGTAAAGAATGATACTAAATCCAAAAATATCTCTGATTGTGTCAAATTAGTGGTTTGGGTCTTTCATGACAGCTGCAGCCATATTGTGAGTAGAATTAAAATCACAAATTAAAAACTTTCCATCAATAAACAAGCAGCAGAGATCACTTTTACAGAGACAGATTACAGCCTGGGATTAAATAATGACTCAGTTTATTGAGCCGGAGGGCGTATATCAGATGTAAAGCTGTTGATGTATTTTAATGTACATGGAGCTTAGGGCTGTATAATAAAATTGATATTGCGATATATATCAATATTTTCTTTCCTAGAAAAAAATCAATATTCATCAGCAAGTATCGTAACATCCAACTGTCACCTTGTTCACTCACTGCTTGCTTCACCAGGTCATCAGGCTTAGAGTGATTCCTTCAGATGTTCAGGTTAAAAAGGTATCAAACTATTCAGAGCAGGAACTTGGTTCACTTTATTTACTTTACTAATGCATGTCAGCTACAGTTTGGACTCTTTCAACTTAAAGAAACATGTTTTCTCTCCACTTCTTTGATTCATTTTGTCCAGCTGTCCACTTTAAGTCTGTGTCCAACCAGAACCAGGTATTGTGTAGTTGGAGCTTTTAATCAGTTTTCAGTTAAATTAATTCAATCCAACTTTATAACAGTCGCAAAATGTCACCAAAATCACTCTGTCCCTCTAAAATCTTTCAGAAAATCGCAAAAGTGAATTGAATTGTATCATTTGGTGAATATCGCAATATATATCAGATCGTGAGATTACTGTATCACTACAGCCCTAATGGAGCTGATAAAGCACAAACATTCTCACTGACAAACATTAAATGTTGGAGTTTAGCAAATAAATCAGAGTAGAGTTCAATTTTACCTGGAGATTTTTTTTTTTACATTTCCGATTCACAACACGCTCAATTACTCAAGACCTGATTGATCTAATCCAAATTACCACTCTTATTATCAACCCCCTCCTTTAATCAAAGGCTTTGATTAAACGGCAGGAAGATCATGTTGAATCCTCAACATTTCAAGGTTATCTTTCAACAACCTGCGTTTCCATTGCAACAACAACAAGCCAGAGGTTAAACTGTTTGCAGATTGTGTTTGCTCCCAGCTCACTCTGCTGTCATAAATCACAGGTCACAGCAGATGACACACAGCAGCGCTGTGCTGCAAGAAGAGGGAAAGATTTGAGGTCCTGATCTTCTTCTGAAGCTTTTTCTTATTTCACTTTTATCATCTGCTTCAAGCAGTGAAATTAAGATCACATGAGTTCAGGAGATAAAACCTGAGTAAATATAAAATGCAGTTTCCAAATGAGAATTTTAACACAGTTGGAAATCAATTTTTACAGCCACTGTAGCTGGTGTGCTGTATACTATAAATAGAAAAAGTAATCTAATAAATTTCAGCCCAAAAAACTTAAAGATGTTGAGATTAATCTGAGAAAAATTCTAAAAAATTATTAGAAATTTGTGAGCGTGAAAAGTTGAAAATCCATCCATCCATTTCTTCCGCTTAAAAGTTGAAAATTTGCTGGAAAAAAATTATATTTTCAGAGTAATCTAAGAAATTTCTAGAAAGACAGGAACATTTCTGAGTTTCACAAGTTGACATTTCTTGACTTTTGAAAGCCAAAAAATTTCTGAAAGTCACCATTCTTCTTGTTTAATTTTACAATCTGTCCTGGACATCTCTAATGCAGTAATGACAGTCAATGTTATTTTTAGCTTACATGTTCGCACAAACATGAAAGCTAAAGTGATATAAAGACTGTTATACAATATCAGGATAGAAAACAGTTTTAACTAAAACAGGGGTGTCCAAAGTAGGGCTGTTTAATAATATCGATATCGCGATATATATCGATATTTTCTTTCCTAGAAAAAAATTGATATTCATCTGCAAGTATCGTAACATCCAGCTGTCACCTTGTTCACTCACTGCTTCACCGGGAAAGTGATTCGGTTAAACAGGCTTAGAGTGATTCCTTCAGATGTTCAGGTTTAAAAGGTATCAAACTATTCAGAGCAGGAACTTGGTTCACTTTATTTACTTTACTAATGCATGTCAGCTACAGTTTGGACTGTTTCAACTAAAAGAAACATGTTTTCTCTCCACTTCTTTGATTCATTTTGTCCAGCTGTCCACTTTAAGTCTGTGTCCAACCAGAACCAGGTATTGTGTAGTTGGTGCTTTTAATCAGTTTTCAGTTAAATTAATTCAATCCAACTTTATAACAGTCACAAAATGTCACCAAAATCACTCTGTCCCTCTAAAATCTTTAAGAAAATCGCAAAAGTGTATTGAATTGTATCGGTGGCTGAATATCGCAATATATATCGTATCGTGGGCAGAATATCGTGTATCTCATCGTGAGATTATTGTATCTCTACAGCCCTAGTCCAAAGTCGGTCCTCAAGGCCCGGCGTCCTGCATGTTTCTGTTCTCTCCCTGGCGGTTATTACAACCTTTTCAGCATGATAATCTTCCTCTTGGGCCTCTAACGAGCCATCATTTGATCCAGGTGCATTAAACCAAGGAGAGATCTAAAATATGCAGGATGCCGGCCCTCCAGGACTCATTTTGGACACTCCTCAACTAAAAAGTAGGTTGAAAAAAGTGCAAACCGAAACCAAAATGGCGCCAGCGCCGGTCTTTTAGCTTTCTCAGTCTTTTCATAGTTAAAAACGTGATCAAATACAGAGTTTACCGAACAATTTACGCATCCACATTTAGCCATGTTTCTTATCATTTAGAATCCCTCTGTCATGCGTTTAGTTTACTTATTACTAACCTGTAAAACAGAGGGAAATGATGAGCTAGACGACCGGAGAAGTTCCACGTATTTGCCATGTTGGCGAGGGAAGGTTTGTGATCTCGCTATACTGCCTCACAGGGCACTGCGCCACCCCATGGCATGGGGGTGTAACTACAACTTCAATAAAGCAACCCCCAAAGTGGCATACTCTTTTATTATTATTATTATTATAAACCAATACAATAAAATTATGCGACAGACTGGCGACCTGTCTAGGTGGCCCCGCCTCTCGCCCGGAACGTTAGCTGGATGGATGGATGGATGGATGGATGGATGGATGGATGGATGGATGGATGGACAATAAAATCAAAGTGGTTACACATTAGTGTCTCAAAGACAATCAAAAATGACCAGAAAATGATCAGAACACCCACAAATCAACACAGAATGTACTTTCCCTTAAGTCTTTCTTTTTTCTCATTAATAGCTGCTAATTAATGTCTGGAGAGGTAAATCTGTGCCGTTTAAAAGCTAACAACAAATAGCACCTTCCTAGTTTTTGTTACTCATCCCTAAATAGTTGGTCCAAACAGAAATAATGCAGATAAAGGAGAATTTGTCTGGTTTGCATGAATAAATTCAGGGCAGAATCTCTCTTTTATTCTGATTTAACAGGACAAAAAGAAAGAAAGCACAAGTAGTTCTTGATTAATTCAATGCTTAATCCTCATAAGGATATGCTCCCATCACGTGACCTGCTTAAGCACATCTGTTCAATCTTAATCCAAGGAGGTTTTTTTCTTAATGAATGTTAATGTGGATGTGAGCTAAATTGTCAGATAAGGCAAACAGTAATCAGATGGTAAGAAATTCTTGTCCACAAACTCTGACCGAAGAACAAATCTTGTTTGTTTTATGAATTTAGTGCGCATGCATCTCACCTTTTTAATCTAATGGATTATGGTTGCTTTGTTGCAACTTTCATCCACCAGGATGTTTTTTTTAAAAGGATTTTGCCACACAAAACACAATGTGCGACTTTGCAGCTGAAGCTAATACACTTTTCCCCCTGATGCACCCGGAGCAGAGCAGCATGTAATGAGAACAAGCGCTTTGAAAGTGCTGTCACATCTCACATCTCCAGGTGAACGGTCAGAGATTAGCGAGGTTAGCGGATGGGCCTGAAGGGAGGCACTGACAGAAACATGGTCGATCAATTTTCTGAACTCCTTCTCAAAGCCCCTTCGCTCCAGCTACAACAAACCCCTCGTCTATCCACCTGAGCTTCGCCATCCACTTCCACTCCGGCTTTGTGGCAGCTAGAAAAATGTGATATGACAGACGTCAGTTCCCCTCGGGGGCCGCAGTGTGCACAAGGTGAAGCGGTGAGATATATTTGTCACCGTTAGCCAAACTCCTGGCTAATGGTGAATGAGGACGCAGTAGATGTGACATATTTAATCTCCTGAGCAGTTGGCACAAGGACTGCACAGTTCCAGTGAAACATGCACTTTGGGGTGATTTTAATGAATAACAGAACTAGAATATCTTTACTGACCTGTTAAAGAAGTCATGGGGAAAGTTATGATGTTGATGAAGGCATCTTGGTTGTTAGGAGGAACGATTAAAACCTTTTTGAAAATAGGCATATTTAACAGCAACTTTCTGCAGGGTTGTACACCATGTTTGTCCAGTTCGGATAAATTCTGTGAACCTAAAATGAACCTGTTATGCAAAATTCACATTTTGCCTGTTTTTATATTTCCATATGATTATCTATTACTTCTAAAAAACAATCCAAGCACTTAAAAAACACTCAAACATCTTTTTGGTAATAAGTTCATGTTTTTTGAACCGTTTCAAAAACCTCCATAATGTAACGTCACAAATCACCAGGCGCTGCCCGTTACCTAGCAACCCCAGTGGAGTTCGCCCGTTACCTAGCAACCCCAGCAGAGTTCACCCGTTACCTAGTAAACCAGCATGTTTGGTCAGCTGGTTTTGTACAACGACTGCTAGAAAAAGACAAGTGTTAGTTGTGCAGGAGGCTCCACTTCTGCTTTTCAAAGATGCACGGTTATATAACTGTGCATCTCTCTGCATCTGTTTTCAGGTCCATAAACGTCGAGTTGAAATAACCTGAGAGAATTACCTTCTGTTTGAGCTCTTTGTTCTGGATGAATTCAGATGTCCATCTTTTAGTTTCTAATTATTGTTTGTTGTTTATTTGAATTCTAAATAAACCTGAATCATGAGAAATATACAAAAATCCTCTAATAATTTTTGGCAGAATAATTATTGCTTAATACACAGTAAAAATGCCGGTGTTGAATTAACACCCAAAAGAGTCTATATGTGTCCAAGTCAGCAGGTGTTAAAGTAACACTTTTGAAAGTGTTAAAAGATTGACGCCCATTTTTTTGTTAAATCAACATTAGTCTATAATACTAAAAAGGGTTTAAGAAAAATTAAACTTTATTTTCTACTGAATTTGATTGATATTAACACCTTGTAGGTCAATTATTTACTTTATTAACATCACATAACGTTTTGTGATCAACACTACACTGGTGTTACCTTTAATACAGTATATTTTAACACCAGCACCGTTGTAAATGTTAATGTGACACTCTATAGTGTTGAATTTAACACCAGCTGACTTGGACACATATAGACACTTTTGGGTGTTAATTCAACACTGGCATTTTTACTGTGTAGAAAAGAAATATTTACCGTTAAAACTGACATTTAGAAACTGTATTTAAACAATGGCTTAAAACACCAACAAAGAACAACTATGGAAAGACTGACTCATTTATACTACATTGTTTGTATATATGATATTATTCCTTTAGATAATCAACACGATGGGTGGGAAGGTTTCCTCCAGTCAAGTAGTTTTTAGTCTTACAACATCTCAAGGTTGAGCAACTATTTACCTGCTGCGCAGTGGTGCAGTGGTTGCCCAACAGTATATTGAGTGATATTCAGCCTCACACTGTGGCGTGCAAAGATTCACGGTTGTTATGGTTACGCATTTTCCACATCCAACCTTTAGCAGCCGATGCAGAGTTCACAAACACGCCACACCACGTCCGGAGCAACCCCGTGAACCGAAAACTCAGAACCTGAACGTGTTTATTTTCACTCCACTGTTCCAGTTAGCGTCTCAAAGTGAGGCGCCGGTATTTGGGAGCAGCGAGGAAATCAATGCAGGCAGTTGGGGGGGGGAAAAACTCCAGGCAAAAATCAGTTCAAATCAAATGTGGAGCATGCAGCTTCCAAGCCAAAAGAAAAAGTATAAACTCAGACTGCACAGCATGTACCGTCTTTTCATTTTACATGTCCTTGGCTTTAACTATAAAAGCCAAGCTACAGATGTCAAGTCACTCTCTTTCTGTTTGTCTGTTTTTCTTTAAAAGCCAGACTCTCGCAGCAGGAAGACTAAAAGACGAGCCTTGAAAGTAGGACACAGGTGAATTGAAGTTGTGCTTCTTACAGTGAGCGCTGCTCAGCTGCCTTGCTTGTTTCTTAGTTTGTGCACTTCTGCAAATACATCAAAATATGGTCATCTTATTTTCCAGACCATAAAAAATTACGTTTTGTTATCATGTTTTATTCTCACCTTTCCACATAAAGCTAAAACATATGCAAAATCATTCATATAACAAAGTGCGTGAGTCCATCTGATACAAATCATTTTGAAATTATATCACTAAGATGCTAAATTCACATTTTGTACCTTTTTGTATTTTTATTTGGGTTTCAACTGTTTCTTAAAAAAACCACACAGGCATTTTTTGTGTGTTTTAAAACATTAACATAAAACGTTAATGTTTTTTGGGGTTTGGAAAATGAGCCCCTCCTGATTGCGCGGTTACCTAGCAACCCCAGCTGAACATAGCCCGTTACCTAGCAACCAAAGCTGAGTTCCAGGGTGTTTGAATTTGAATTTTAAGTGACAAGAGTCCCAAAAACCTCTCAAAGGCAGAATTGAGCAAATTCTCTTTCTCTAAGAGTGCGTTCACGCTGCAGCCTGAAATGACTCAATTCCTATTTTTTCTGGTCCGTTCACACTGCCAGTAAATGGACCTGTATGTGTTCTGCAGTGTGAACGGGCAAACGGCCTGAAAGTGTCCCGCATGCGCAGTAGAGGGCGCCATAGCGTCAGCGTTCTCAGTGATCTGCCAACCGCCATAAAAAGAAGAAGAAAAGCTCAGAGTTTGAGGAAGTGAACATGGAGGCTAACAGTGGAGCTTAGCTACAAATTTGAAGTTATTGTCCAACCGGAGCAACATATTAACAACTTAATCCTCATATAGTCCGTCATGGTTGTTGTTTTTCTTCCTGTATCAGGACACAGAATAGTGAGATTTGTTGAGAATCAGTGACGTTCAGTTCGGATGAATGAGACCTGGACGTTATGGTTGCATTTGAATCGGATACGTATCAGATATGAGTCACATTCTAAAAGAATCAGACCTGAGCTGTTCACACTGCCATGAAAAGATCGGACACAGGTCACATTACGCCAAAAAAATCTGAATTGGGTCACTTCAGGCTGCAGTGTGAACGCAGCCTAAGAATGATTTTGTAATAAACATGTTTTTGTGTAACCTATTGTCCGAACCTGGTCAAGGAAGCACAACAAGTCACATTCAAAAACACACAGGAAGTACAAAATGCTCCAAAGTTAAGAAAGCAAGTACTTGATTTACACTGGAAACTATCTGAAACAAATTCCTCCACCAATCAGTTGCATAAAAAAGTCTTTTACATGCCTAAAACCATCTTTGATGAATTACTTCTAAAGGAATTTAATGAGTGCTTCAGTTTTGTTTGGTGAGAAAACGGCTCGCAGGCAGAAACAACTTGAACATTCAGGTCACAATAAATTGCCTGAGAACAAAATCTACAGCGTGGGCAATTATTCACAGGTTTAAAGATGAAAACAAACTAGAGTGAATCAAAGCCTTTCATATATCAAAGAATGAAAAATGATAAATGTAACACTATAGATATAATGAGCCAGAGGCGAAGCTTTGAGGTAAATACATTAAAAAGATAGATGCATACACTGCAAAAACACAAAATCTTACCAAGTATTTAAGGCCTAGTTCCGAGGGGTCCAAAGTGCGGACCGTGGGCCATTTTGGGGCCCGCAGTTCAAGAAAGATACAAATTTGGCCCCTAGTTCAAGTCTTTGGTATAGATGAACACTTTCTATCTTTAATTAGGACAAAATTAAGAAAGATAAGTAAAGTATTGTCTATAACTCAAAGGATTTGCTTTTAGCAATCTCCTCAAGAATTTTTACTCAGAGTGGTTGATTTGTGACTGGAAGGTTGTAGGTTCAATTCCAGCTTCCTCCTGCCACATGTTGATGTGGATATTGGTGTGTGAATGTGACTCTAATGTGAAGCCACCGCTTTAAATCTGGTAATTTAAACATAATTAATAAATTTATTTCAAAAATTAACAAATTTACCTACAGAAGCAATTCAGAACACTATAAAACAGTTAAAACACTGATTGTCTTTAAATCTCAAATTAAAACCATGCTGTTTAGAGTTGCTTATGGATAAACTGAATGTTTTTATTTTTACTTTTAATGTTTTTATCCTTTTAAATCTTTTTCAAATTCTCTGTCTCTTTCTGTTTGTATTTTTATTTTAATTGTTATCTAATCTCTGTCTCTTTCTGTTTTTATTTTTGTTTTAAATTGTGTAAAGCCCTTTGAAATGCCTTGAATCCTTGTAAGATACAAAAACTCTGAGGTCTGAGAATCCTTGTATGATGTCGAGGTTTGAGATGTTTTTAAATGTTTTTACTTTTAATTTTTACTTTTAATAATGTTTCTATCTTTTTCTAATCTTTTTCAAAATCTCTGTCTATTTCTGTTTTCATTTTTATTTTAAATTGTGTAAAGCACTTTGAAAGGCCTTTCTGCTGAAATGTGCTAAATAAAATCTGATTGATTGATTGAATTAAGTTGGTTCAACTTTTTCTTTTTAGAGTGCACGTGTATTACATCTGCAATAGAAATTAGACCAAAAATACTTGGTAGGGTTTTATGTTTTTGCACTGTATGCATCGTGTGCCACATTTATTTCAGGAAAATTGTTAAAAATAGAGAAAAGAACTGAAGAGCATTTCTCCAATTCACCTGGAGATAATACGACACCTTTAATGATCTCTCATCAGCCGGCAGCGTGCGATAAGCTCCTTTAGACAAAGGCGCCTGATGTCTTTCTTTGGGGGTTTCGGATTAACAGAGGTGCCATGAGGTCAGCGGAGCAGGTCAAACGTTAACAGCCGGCTGGACTAATTGACAGTTGAGGGAGGGAGCAGCGTTTTAAAGTGTCAAACCTCCGGCGTTAGCAGGTCGAAGGGAAAAACACCCGAGTGTGAAGAGAAGTATTTCTGAACTGTCCCAATTATCAGCTCTTGTGAAAATGTAGTCGTGTTGGCAGCGAATCAACACTGCAGCTGTTTAAAAAGGACTTCAGGGATGTTACACAGGCAGGTGGTGAATGTAAATCAGAACAGCTTATCGTTACTGAGGAGATAAACTGGGTGGAATGAATCAGACGGGTTTACAGAACAGACATAATCTGAGTTATTTTCACTTGGCCAAGAATGAAATAACACTGGTGATGGTAGAAAAACCTTCCAACTTCACATGATGAGCCCAGACTATGATGGAGCATTAGGGCCATTCTGAGAAAAAAAAATTAATTAGGAGAGTAAAGGCATTAGGAAAATAAAGTCATACAAGAATAATACCAAAATAATACAAGCATAAAGTCATAATATTACAACTTTATTCTGGCATTACTCTGAATTTATTTTCATATAATTTTGACTTTATTATCATATTATTCCCTTTTTATTCTTGTGTTATTTCGACTTTTTTCCTAGGTAATATTTTAAATTTATTCTTTTTTTTCTTTATTCTCTTTATATTATGAGATTATTCTTTTATTCTTGTAATATTACAACTTTCTTCTTTTTTTTTACTTTATTCTTGTAATTTAATGACTTTATTCTCCTCCTTGTAATTTAATTTATTTTTATTTTGGCCCTGCTACTCAAGACAATCCTGTGCTTAATTGACAGTTGTGCAGCGTGAAATTATCCTTGCTTCCCAGCAGTGATAGTGATTTTAGTCCCTTCCACATATTAAAATTCATTGACCTGCCGTTGCGTTTAGTCACAGGACACCTGGAAAATTCACTGAGCCGCTGCAATTCGATTACCTTCACAATGTGCAGGAAATTCACGGTGAGCAGAAATCCTCCTTTCATAAAACATAAGCATACACTGACTTGGTGTTGTGAGGATAAAGTATGTCAGGTTATTATAAATTTAATCTTTTTTGATTTATTATGTATCCGACAACACAAAATGTTTCCAAATATCAACAAATTGTGTTAAATCAAATATCTCTTCATCCAAATGTTCCTCCTGTATGTTTGTGTTCCTGAACCAAAACACAAGAAGAACAGGTTTGATTTGATTCACTTTCTAATTGTATATAAATGATTTAACCTTTATCCACTCCCTGCATTGTTATGCTGCAAAAACATAAAATCTTACCAAGTATCTTTTGTCTAACTTATCTATATCAAATATCTTAGTAAACTTGAAATAAGAGGAAACTGATTTAAAAGATACTTATCAGATTATTTTATTTATAGCAGGATGTTTTTCTCATGTTATAAATTAATTTAAAGCTCTTTGTCTCTCTTTTGGATGTCTAGTTGGATAAATAACATTTTTAACTATTTCTGACATGGAAGAAAGTCATGAACAAGAAGGTAAACCACCTCAGATTCTCCTTCATATAAATAAGCCGCCACATCAGGCTGCCTCATTTAGCATTGAAACTTGACTCAATCCTGTCTGACTTGCTTGCAAATTTATAATTTCTAAATATTTATAAATACTGCATTGTAAGCCTACATGCTGTTCTGGTTAATATTACAAGGTCATCAGCGTATCGGGTGACCAGGGTAAAAGTGTTTTCTTCTTTATCAGCCGAGCTGCTTTCATGAGGACCTTCAGACAGATTTAAAACATCCTTTTTGTCTTCTTTCCCTTTTACCAAACAGATTTAAATTTGGACCTGTTTACTCCACACGACCTGCTCGGTTTTAGCCTGAAAAAGAGTTGAGAAAGTCAAGCTCAGTTTCATCAATCCAGACCAGTTTTCACCACCATTTAGACATCAGGAGACGACTGGACAACTTTTCTCTATTCCTTTATAAGTTCATCCACACAACAAGAATCAATCTTGTTATCTTTACTGTATTTCAAAACACCAAATATTACCCATAAGTCACGGTTATGGGTAATATTGGACCTAAAATCACGGTTTCCAAGTCGTGATTTTGAGCTGCTATTTAGTTTATGACAGCCAAACAAAAGTTATCAAGTTGTTTTAGGTTTGCAATACTTAAATCACACAATGTAACTTCAGTTGTTTTTATATGTTGTAATAATTGATTTCTTTTAAAACATTGGTTTACATGTGGCAGTAGGGATTGGCCAGCAAAGTATCCCACAATGCATTGTGCCTCTAGCAGGAGCAGCTAATTAAACCACTTTTTTATTTAAATTAGTTTTAAGATGTTTAAGGCGAAAACGTCCATTCATCAGGAATGAAGCTCAGTAGAGCAATTTTTGGCTAATTTTTAGCATTTACATTTGCACACATTTTCATGAAATGATTGTTTTACTGAACAAAGTAAACACACTGTCATATGTAAATCACATACTTCCTTTCTAAGTAGTTTCTAGTTTAAAAGAAACTAGGATTTGGTTGTTAGTAATTGCAACATACTCAGATTTATTAAGCTAACTTAAAGTTTTACAGTGTACTTGCAAACTGCATTTAAAGCTGAATAATTTATACAAAGTTCAGTTTTGCTTATTTGACAACATATAAAATAAATTACTAATTCTCTGTAAACTAAATTATCCTTCAAAAGAAGGATAGTTGAGACCAGAATGAAGACTTTTATAATCCCGTTTTTGGAAGACAGAGAGAAAAGAGAAAAACGGTAAACAATGTAAATAATGGAGTTTGTTTTAATTTAGGTCTGACTGTATTCCTGAGTCCGTTTTGTTTTATTAAACTTTTATTCCTTGGGGTGAAACATGTTTTGCTCTTGTCACTTCGTCTCAACACGCTGTGAGTGAAAAGCGTCTGCATCAATTTGACGCCGTCTTCGCCTGACGTACAAGCAAATCCAAACACGCAGCATCAATTTCTTCTGATTCCAGACTCTTTCCGCCTAATCTGTAGGTCAGGGGTGTACAAATTTTATTCAGATGGGTCAAGATCATGGAGTCAAAATGATTTTGACAACTCAACAATAAACCAAACATGCAACACTTCAATTAAACAAATAAAGTAGTGAGGTTGGTGCTGGAAAAGGTTTGTAAATGATTCTAGATCCAAAACCTAAAAGGTGTTCTGCAGATTTGCCTGATTAAAAATAATGTTGCTAATTTTCTAGGTATCAGTTAGGAAAGAAATAACACAATTTAATCAATTCTGATGAATAAAATCCAGATTTATGTCACTCTTGTGTATTTAGCCAAATTTCCTAAATTGATTAAAAGCAGATTTGGGTGTAAAAGTTAATCCATTGTGCAAAAGAGAATATTGTACTTGTTTAATGTTAATTAAAGATAGAACTTCTTGAACTGGAGTTCAAATTGTGTATTGTTATTGAACTGAATTTGGGCCACACACAATCAGTCCAGGGACCGCAAATGGCCCCCGGGCCCCACTTTGAGCCCCCGTGTAGCTTCCATTTCTGATGTATACTGATTTGTTTTTAAAAACTATCTGACTTTCTGCTTCCAAGTTGGTAATTCTGTTAAAAATGAAACTTTTCAACCGTTTAAAATTAACTCATGTTGAACTTTTCATGTGCAGAAACCTGCGATAAGCAAACATAGAACAAACAAATCACTTTAGATGTGTACAACATGAATGTGTGTGTGTGTGTGTGTGTGTGTGTGTGTGTGTGTCTGTGTGTTGTGTGTGTGTGTGTGTGTGTGTGTGTGTGTGTGTGTGTGTGTGAGACACAGCTCATTAGAAGTGTGAGGCTGGCAGCTGCAGCAGGGGCCTGACTTTTATTCGTCTCCTTTTCTTCCTCCGATGGAGGATCTGAGGATCTGAGGAGGAAGGGAAACAGAAACACAGCGACGGGAACGGAGCGGAGAAACTAATGGATGCAGAATAATTTCAAGATTTATCCTGATGCCTCTGCCATGAATGGAGATAAGTTATCAACATATCCAAGACTGGGCTTGTTTTCCACATCCTCAGAGTAGTTAGCAGTAAACTTGGAGACGTTTGCTGATGTTATTTAAAGCTGCAGCGTGTAACTTTTATACAAAATGTTTTTCTACATATTTATTGAAGGTGTCACCATATCATGACAGTTTATTATCAGATAAATACAGAGCTATGAGGCTCTGTATTTGTATGTAAAAAGACATGTTCTTCAGCTTTAAAAGAACGGATTTTCTCTCATTTGCACAATAATGAGGTAAATGGAAACATAGCGATAATTCACAGTGAAACTGATATCGATGTAGTCTGAAAAGCCACAAAGCCATTTCCTCAACTGGAAAACCAGATTACAGTTTGCAGATGCTCAGAGGGACACAAACTCTCACTTTTAGTTTCAGAGAAACATGTTGATGAAACTAAAATGAAGGATTATCACGAGGGAGCATGCAGGCCCCCTCACTTCACTTCCTGGAAATCTTGACTTCTCTCAGTTCTACCTCGGGGTAAATGAGGTCCTGTGCAGTTTCTCCACTAATAAACCTGAGCGGTTCCTCCTCACCGCTGATTGCATTTCCATGTAAACCTTCCAGTGGACTGGACTCAAGCGCCTCACATTTGTTTGGTGTGAAGAAGCTGTGAGCGCAGGGAATTTCAGAAACGTTTCTTCATAAAAGAATCTTTCAAGAATCGGTGAGTTTAACCACAATGCTAAACGAGAGCAGACAATAAAAACCCCGACACACTTAACCCAAAGCCCAACAGCCGACGTGGTTTCGTGGTGGTTTTTCTGAATGACATTTCCATCCTGGATTTAGTAAATATATTTTAGTTTTATTTTTATAGCAGTTATTTAGCAAAGACCTGAACAAATGCATCAGATAAACGTTCTTCAAATGTCTCCTGCAGTTAGAAAAACCGTAAAATGGAAGCAAAATATCAACATTGCTGTTTCCGAGCACACATTTAGATATAAAAATAAATTGTTTTTTTTTAATTCAGAAATATTGAGATTAAGCTCAAACTGGCACGTCATCTGTAGAAGACTAAACGTTATTTAAAACTTTACTTAAAGAAACCACCCTGATAATCTATTTTATAATTATTACTACATGGCAAAAGCACAACATCTTCTCAACTGTTTTTGGTCTAGTTTCTTGTATTAATATCTTAGTTCACTTGAATTAAGACAAAACTAATCCATAAGTAACTTTTGAGTACGATATACAAGCTTGCTTTGAGTAAATAATTCCTTGGCATTGGTGAAAAAGTTCTAGTTAAAGTGGCAGATTATTTCAGATATATAAGCTCTAAAAATGTCTTGCTATAAGTGAAATAATCCACCAATGGAACTAGAACTGGGTTGCTAGGTAACAGCCTGGGCTGGACTGACGTTGCTAGGTAACAGCAGAGAGTTACATGATTGTCAAATAAGCTAGTTTTATCTTATTATTAAGATATTTGCACAAGAAACTAGACAAAGGATACTTGGTAAGATTTTGTTTATTTTATTAAAATTTTCATTTATTTTTATTTTTATCTGTATAACTGTATTCCTAAATTCACAATCAATTGATTTTATGCTTTGGATGTATTTTTTCTACACTACTTGGGTGGAAGTTCTTTTTTTTCAGAATATATCTGATCTGTCTTTTAAATGTGCAAACTAAACAAAATTTCATGAGTTTCAAAAGTCCAAAAATTACTAAAAAAAAAAGAAGAAAAAAAAGAAATTTTAAGTTTAATCTCAGAAATTTGCTGGAACAATCTTGGAAGTTTCAGAGTTTGAAAAGTCGGCACTAATACGCCGTCATATACTTCACAGAAACAAACTTCTGACCAATCAGACGACGCTTCACACAGACCGCTCCCGAAATAGTTTAACTCTGATTTTTTTGTGTGTCAGCTGTGATTTCCATAAAATTATAACCAAACAGCAGTTTGAATATCTTTAAATAAAAACACAGGAGTAAAAGGAACAGCTGAGTTTTGTTTAAACAAAGCCTGAAGCTCCAGAATCAGTCTGCAGACTGTTTTGGTGTTGTTGTGCAGAGATTCAGATGTAGGTGGAACATCACACATGGGCTTAATTTCATATTGAAAGTGTCACCTATTCTGCAGCCTACACATAAACTCATCAGATCGAAATGCATTTAACCTCCCACACAGGCCAAGGAGACATGATGGGAATGACAAGCACTGCAGTCACATGTAGGGAGCCAAACGCAGCGTTAGCTCCAAAATGCTTATTTTTCTGAGCTGGGAAATCTCCAAATCCTGATAATACCAGCCTAAATAAATCCCAGCTGCTCATTTTCATCATTTTTTCTGACGCAGAGAGCTTTACGTTGTGATTATAATGGGAGGACTAGACTGAAATTATTGGTCTGAGTGTTGAAATAAAGAATAAAACTATTATTTAGTAGATAAGAACCATTTTTCATTTTCTGTGTCCTCTGTCTCAGTACATGTTTCAGTTTTAGTTTTTCTTAAATTAACTCAATCTTTAATTTACTGCCTTAAACTCAAGACAAGTGTAAGCAAGGCATTCTGGGTAAATACAGCCAAAACAAACGAATTAGCCTAGCGCTAGCTAGCCGGCGAAATAGTTGTGGTTTTTAACCAAACACAAAATTGAAATCCTACATGAGATAAAATCTGACGCTAATCCATTTTTGTTTACATTTCAAGAAGAAGAAAGTTGAGCTCAGTGTCTTCTTAAGAGGTTTCCTGTCATTTCCCTCCGTGGTTTTTGGTGCAGCGCCCCCACAGGCGAGGAGGGGAACAGGTGTTTTAATTAGTTTGGTTGGTTTGACTCAGTGCAGCGTAAAACAGAAAAAATTGCAACCTAACAAACGTTGCAATTTTGATCCCCAATCGAATTGAGTTTACCTGACTATCAGGAGTGAAAACCATCAGATGAACATAACTGAACAAGTTAATGAATCACAACAGTCTAAAGCAGATAAATATCACACTTCTGAGGAAATCTTTTGTTTTTTTCTTCTTAATGTTTCTTGTTTGATTTTCAGGCACAGCTTTCTAGTTTGTTGCTTCCTGCACAAAGCAGCTTCCCTTTCGCTTGAGCACATTATTCCTGCAGCTTTGTTTCACTCAGAAATTAAAATTTTACCTTGCACAAACACACAACACACCTGCTGTGAAAAAGAAATACTTCACTGGAAAGGAAATTATGCCAACTATAGATCATTACTGAGTATTATTTTCCATCTGAGTTTTTCTATATTGGTCACAAAGATCTACATCAGATGTGGGTATAAAGCCAATAAAAGTTTACCTAACTCACCAAATGAATTGTAAAGTAACTTTTGAGTGCACAGCACCTGAAATCTAACAGCCTACGAAGTGTTGCAATTGTGATAATGGACACGTTGAAATGTCTATGATGACTATGGTGCTTATAAAAGGGTTTTTACTTTGGCTGTGAATGTTCAGTTTGTAGCTTTGCTTCCATTTTGTCATGATTTGTTTTGTTTTTGGTTTGTAACTGGAATCTGTTGTTGATTAATTTCATTTATGGTGTTCCATACCAATTTATTCCTTATTATTTTGATACTTTTAGGTTTCAAATGCAACCAAAATCAGGGTTTTTTTACCCATATGTGACCAGTGACCAGCTTTCTCATGGCAGTCTGAAAAACACAAAATCTTACCAAGTACTTTTAGTTTAGGTTCTACAGTAAATATCTTGTATACTTTTTAGCGTTCACAGAAGACAGATTATGGTTGGGTTTAAGTAGAAGTATGATTAAAAAGAAATTGGTTTTCTACACCAAATTAGAGCATCAGGGCCTGCTGTGTGAACGTAGCTTTAGATTCTTACTCTTTGGTTTGGTTTTCACTGGTAATGTGTTCATCTTCCATGTGTTTTATCATCAGAGTTGTATATAGGAGTGTGTGTGTGTCTCTACCTTTCTTCTCTGCAGGTTGGGACTGGCAGGTGGGATCTCCCCCGTTACCGTCTGCAGAGCTCGCCTTCTCGCTGACAAACCACCGTGTGAGGTTTGGATGAGTTTGTTCTCACCGGTGACAGCTGGCAAAGTGAAGAAACAATGAAGAACTGTTTGAACGTTGTTGTTTTTTTAAAGAAGCAGCAGGAGTTTGACATAACATACAGTCTCTGTTTTATATGTTTCTGTGTCAAAGCCTTCAAGAAGCTACGTGCAAGAAGGTTCGAAGGCTTTCCGCTATAATTAAAAGTTGTATTTTTGACCGTTTTTGGCTGCCACTAATAGCACTTCAAGTTATTAAACTTTTTTGTGGTTCAAGTCCATCCATTAGCTGTATTTTTCTTTTGACTTGAGAGCAATCCCCAAAAATGTGAAAGTCATTTGCTAACAGCTACATTTCCATTACAAAACTTTGTCAATATTCTGCTAATGTAAAATAAAACCAGCTTTGCATTTGGGGTTTTTCCATTAAAGAAACACAATTAAAATCTCCTGTGAATAAGACTGTTCACATGAATAAGTCATTAATAAACAAGCTGTGCCATCATTATTCAACTACTTCTTGTTGTTCTCTTCTTTGCTGTTTCCGCCAGTAGCAGCATCTGGTTGTTGATCATGTGACTCCATTGAAAATAAACCGACTTCAATACAGTCAAAAAATAATCAGATTAATAATAAACACCTAATCTTACCAGCAACATTTTCTTTCTCTAAATTGTCATGTTTCCATTAAGGAAATTTATTTTTAGAACGTCAAATTGCTCAGTTAAACAGTCAACAGTTAACTAATGTTGAATTTTTAGTCTTTTGGGCTGAAAAAACTTTTAAGATGTGCTTAAATATTATCTGTTAAACCAGATTTTTCTGCGTTCTTTAATGGAACGCAGAGCTTTATGTTGCTCTGTCTCTTTGTGTTTCTGATGATGAAATTCCAGGAATAATGGATCTTCCTGCTGCCAAGCAGCTCATGTTCCCCAGAGAAAATGAGAAAACATCAAAAGATCATCCAAAGTTGCTGCTTTCGCGTCTTATTCTCCACACAGACGCTCCCAATTCAAGCTTTGATCCTCCATCACCTAACAAGTTCCTAACGAGGTTACAAGCTTCAAACGAGACTCTGACTCAGCGCTTCATCCAGGAAGTCAAGGCATAATGCATTAAAGATGAGCCGATTGTCTCCAACCTGGCTTTCTGCTGCTCTAGCACTGAAACACGTTCAGCTTCCCATTTTCTGGCATTTGACTTGGATTTTAATTTGATTAAGCCTCCTTCTTACTTCGGCTGAAATACAGATGAAGAATGGGGGTCAAATGTCAACCTTGGTAAAATGCCTCTGCAATGCCACCTGAATTAATCACACCCTCTGCTCAAACCTCATCACACCTCATCACATGATAGGTCACCTTAAAGGCGACCTATTATGCTTCCTTGAACAAGTTAGGATTCATGACATATTTTTTGACATGAATCATGACATTCATGACATTTTTGCTGTTTTTAAGCATCTTAAAACTTTAAATTCAAAAAGCAGCTGCTGGCCACACCCCTCAACTCATCGTTTATACTCACATGTGAAAATGGCTGCAAACAGATGCGCGATTATACAACTGTACACCTTTAAAAAGCAGAAGTGGAGCCTCCTGCACAACCAAGAAGAATGCAGCAAGTGGTTTCTCGATGGAAAGTCAACAATAAAACACTTGTCTTTTCCAGCAGCCATTATACAGTGAATACAGTGGCAAAACCAGCTGGCCAACTGTGCTGTAGTTCCACTAGGTTTGCTAGGGAACAGGCAGAACTCTGTTGGGGTTGCTAAGTAACGGGCAGTGCCTCCTGATTTGTGATCTTATATTCTGTAGGTTTTGGAAACGGCTAATTTTCCAGAAAACAATTTGTTGCTAAAAAGCTTAAGCAACAAATTAGCTTAAGCAAGTACTTTTTTTAAGTGCTTGAATTGTTTGTAGCTGCTGTAGAAACCCAAAAGGAAATTCAAAAATGTATTTCCATTTGTAGGAAACGTTTAGCAACATTAACAGAGCAGTTTATGTCGCTACTCTGAAATTAAAGTCAGAGTAGTAATGTAAAAAAAAAAAAAATCAGAATTTATGTGCTAATGCAACATAAAGTGCATAATCCCTGAGGACCACAGTGGGAATAGTTTATTATTATTATTATTATTATTATTATTATTATTATTATTATTTTTATTATTATTATAGTTTAGTTTTATTTCATGGTCACTTGTTGGTCTAATTCAGTTAGTTTTATTTAGTTTTTGGAGTGTGGTTGCTAGTTTTATTAGTTAGCATTCATTAAATATTGCTTTGTTTTTGGTAGCATTAGTTTTTTCACACTTTACTTAATTTTTAGGGCAGAATTGAAAATGTTGGAAGTGATTATGATTATGTTTACGTCAGTTGGGTCATGAATGCTCAACAGAAAAAACCAAATTTCAAAATTGGATTAAATCATTGTTGACCAACCGATTGATTCTGGCGTTTTCTCACAGATTTGCGGTCGCCATTTTTGCGGGGTAGCTTACACACGAGGAGGAGGATGGTGTGCTGTAATTTGCAGACAGCTGACGTAAACTGCTCGTGCATGGAGGAACAAATCATTTTCACATCAGTTTGAAGACTATTAAACAGATTCATAAGGCAGAAAACAAACAATGTTATATCTATAATTTCAGTGTAATGCTACAAACGCACAATATAGTTCCAGTTAGCTACAGGTTTCCCCATAATCACCAGTATTATTTATTTTAGATAAGAGAAAATTCTTTCTCAGTTCAGTTGTCTTGTTTCGTCACCTATAATAACCATTCTGAGAACTACATGAGGTTTGGAAAGGGTTTCCCATTGTACCTTTAGCTTCCTTTTCTTAGGGATAACGGCTCTGTTGTTACAAACCGAGTGAAAATAAGCGGCAGACGGACAGAAAAAGCCGCTGTAATTGTGTTTGGTGCCACACCTCTAGGTCTGCGTTTCCTTTCTGAACAGACATTTTCTCTGGCTCAGAAAGTTGATGATTCTGCTGAGGGATACCAAGCGATTGATTGGTTTTGGACAGAATCGATAGCCATCTATCCACACAGAGGGCAATGGAGCGGAGGTGACACTAGAGGAGGACATGCAGGACGTCAGCAGCTAAGAGGCTAACAGTCAAACAGCATATGAATTTAAACTCACCCTCTTGTCCAGGTTCTTAGTTGTTCTTATTAACTAAAATATCTTCAGAAAGCTAAAAAATGTACAGCTTCCGACCTAGCTTGGATAAGTTTTCATACCTCTTGAAATTTTTTAAAAATTGAAAGTGAACATAAAAACAAGTGAAGTGAAAGAGGATTAACATGATTCAAAACAGTTTAGAATAATTACACACATTTGGACTATTTTAGCCTGTAGCAGCACAGGCTACCTCTGAGAAAACAGAGCTGAATACTTTGCACACCACACTTTCAGTTTGTCATTTCTACAAATGTTTAAATTGTTTATAATTTTCTTCTACTTTAGACCTAGATACCAGTTTTCCTTGGTTTTTCACATTAAATTTAAAAAGAAAAATATAGATATTTATGGTTGTAAAGTGACAAAATATGAAAAAGTCAGCAGGTCTTAGCGCTGTCAATCACCCCCATTTGTCGCTGCTCATGCTGGATCTAGCATTGCCTGTTGTGAATGGTAAGGCTAGTTCCACAGCGACTGATGACAGCGATAAATGGTTGTCATGTAAAGCTAAGTTACGTCATGCATTAGCACATTTAGTAGCAAGTACCTAAGATTGATTGACAGCACTAAGACCACCTCCTGGCTCTGATTCTTTATTTTGGTCCATTCTTCAAATAGTAGCTCAGCTAGAAGGTGGAGAACATGATCCTTTCAACATTATCTGTGTCATTGAAAAGTGACAGTTTTAATAAATATACTGTGTATATACAGTAATATATATATAATATATATATATATATTATATATATTATATATATAGTATATATAATATATAGTATAATATAAAATAGATATACTGTGTGTATATATATATATAAGTAATGGTTAATATATATATATATATATATAACAGTATATATTATATATATATATATATAAATTCCCTTCTCACCCGCAGAGGGTGAGAAGGGAATTTTTTTTTTTTTTATATATATATATACTGTATATATATATATACTGTATATATATATACATGTATATACAGTATATATATATATATATATATTTATAAAAGTTACATACTGCAAGTTTAGTGAGGTTTTTTTTTTCTGCCGGATCTAGAACTCTAGATCTCCAGAAAGTTCCCACACAGAAGCTGCTGATGCTCACATTGCATTACGGCACCAGTCAACGTGACAGAACCAAAAAAGCATCTAAAATGGTTTCTGAAACACAATATTGATGGACAAAGAGGTGTAAGATTTTCCACTTGAAAACATTCCTCGACTCAGAAGACTTTTGAGTGGGAAGGTTTTACTCTGAAGCCAAGTCTGCAGCTGCTCTGCCTACATCCTGGTTCTGCTGTTAGGTAACACAACGTCCAGCTGGGCAGAAATTAAAGCCAGAGTAGCAATCGACACGTTTTTACTCAAATAAAGGAAAACGTAGCCATCCAAGCACTGAAAAAGTACCTGATCAAACTATCAATCATTTAATATTTAAATATCACATCATCAAATGGACCAAATGTGGAAATTTTGGCATTTTAAGGACCAAAATGATAATAATTCATATAATTAATAAAATATAAAAATATAAAAATATAAAAATCAAGCAAATAAAAAATCTTCAAATCAGTTTCTGATTTGAAAATTTTTTATCACTTAAAAAAGTGATGAAACTTTAACAGAAACTGCAGGTGTGTGTCTGTGTCTGGTGAATCTTAGGTTAAAACATGTTTGTTTTTCAAGTAAGAGTAGAAATGCTTCAAAATAAGTAAAAATAAGAACTAAAGTACAATAAAAAAGAAGTAGCTCAAGTAAATGTAAGCTGTTTTAGCTTTGTAGTTTGGGAAGCTTGTTTAAAAATGTCAGTCATTCTAACACAGATCTGTCTATTTTCATACTGAATCGTACTTTTCTCATTTTCTGTTTTTTTATGGGTTTCAATCAAAATAAAAACTTTATTAAATGGACTTTTGCTTGTGCAGAATCTAAAACAGAGACCATCAAACCCAACCGAGATTGATTTTGTTGTTTACAGCCTGCGGCTCTTTCTGTTGACACATCACTTGAAAACACTACATTTTCATTCAAGAGCTCAGATTCATCTTCGTCCCTCAGCTCCGTCTGCCGTACTATAAACTAACGGGAGCTTTTGAATAATGCAGCAGCAGTTGTTGTTGGAGTAGTATCTTATTTTTGTAGGTCAACAGCCTTACAAAGAGAATGGGATTAAAATAGTTTAAAACTGGACATAGCATGTTGAAAAATAAGCTAAAGGGTACAAATAATGTTGTAATTCACTGTAGTTGTATTAATTATCATGTATAAAGTTGAGAAATATGAGAGTCGGTGTATAATTGTTGTAATCTGTTGTTGTTTGGACTATTAAGTTGTTTTCACACCTGATAGTCCAGTAGACTCGATTCAACTGGAGACCAAAATTCATACATTTGTTGCATTTTCAGACGGTGAAGTTCACTTTCACACTGCACTTTGTCAAACAAGCATGACTAAATGAAAAAACCTGTTTCCCTCCTGGCCTGTAGGGGCGCTGCAACAAGAACCACTGAAGGAAACGACATGGAAATTCCTTAATATTGACGAAAATCTACTAGTTCCATTGGAAGATTATTTAACTTATAACAAGACATTTTTCCCAATTATTAGTGAAAAATCTGCCAGTGGAACTAGAGCTGGGTTGCTAGGCAACAGGTTGGGTTTAGCTGGCGTTGCTAGGTAACAGCGCAGAGCCAGTTGATAGTCGAATAATCTGCCAGTAATTATTCTGGCAGATTAATTTACAATATAAAATTTTCATCATTTTATATTGATGAAAATTTATATATTTTCATCAATATAAAAGAATTATTGACTTAAAATGCAGAAACCTCCGAAGAAGATATGAGCACAACTTCCTTCTTTATGCAATGTAAACAAAAATGGATTTTAGATGTTGCAGGATTTCTCTCGTTTTTGGTTAGAGACCACAAGCCATTTCTCCTGCTAACACAGGACCCTGTTTGTTTTGGATCTTTACCCAGAATGCCCTGCACTTATAATCCACTTCCTGCTTTTGGAGCTTTCCAGTCCGCTTGGCGTTCACAAGCCTAACCAGAGTTCATTTCAACTGAACCAAGACCAAAGTTTGTTGGTGGACTAAAGTTTGCTGTTTTGGCTTACTGCATTTTCCTTCAGTGGTTCTTGATTCAGCGCCCCCAGAGGCGAGGAGGGGAACAGATTTTTCAAAAGGTTTGTTCCCTTGACACAGTGCAGTGTGAACGCTGAAAATGAAACAAATGTTGCAAATTTGGCCTCCAATCGAAACGAATCTACCGATCCATCAGCCGTCACCTTTATACTTACTACTACTAGCTACCATATAAAATGTTTTTGGAGAAAGAAATGCAGCATCTTCTTCCCCTGGGATAAAACGCTCTACTCCTGCAGCCAGCAAACCAAGCCGTATGAATACTTGACAACAGATTACTGCTCTATGCGATCCATCCACATTTGCACAGCAATCGGAGGCTGCTTATCAGGCTTCGACTTCCCAGGAAGGTTGAATGGCATGCTCACCGGCACGCTCGCTAATTTGCCAGAGAGAAAATTAATGAGAAGAAAGTCTTTCTTGCTGTTTTGTGCATGTCCTGACACAAAGGGAGTTTGTCATAATGTTAGAAACCAGAGATGAATTGGACCCTCCCACCCTTGTGTCTGTTTAACCCTAATCACTTCCTGGAAGCAGCAGGAAGTGATTAATGTCATTCACCACTGATCACTCACGTTGCTTTTATTTTCACCTCACAATAAAACTCAAAGCTGTCAGAAGTTATTGTGATAAATGATTAAATTGTTGCTATGGTGCCATTTTTAAGTGTCATAATGGTAAAGGCATGATAATAATGGCAACAAAACTTTCTCAAAGATTCTCAATAACCTTTCAATTATAATGAACATTTAACATTAGAGCTTGGAGACATTTTAAATATCCAAAATAAATAAAACAGTCTTTAAAAATGGCAAGTTGAGACCAAAACACCAGACATTTATCATCCATTAATTATGCAAATAGAAATTATTGAGCTTGTTTTAATTTATAGTGTGATTAAGTGATTTATTGCGACAGGCCTAGATGTGAGTCATTAGATAGAAATCACATATTTTTAGGCTGCATTCCCACTTAATCAAACTACAGTTTGTTTGTGCAGTTCGTTTGAAGAGGTGCGAATGCTTAATCAACCAAAAAAGCTAACTCTGTTCCACGTACAAACCTCAGTCTCAGTTTGGTGTAAGTGAACTCTGGAGCAGTTTGAATGCATATGTGAACAACAAGCAGACTGGAAACTGCTCCAAAAACAAAAGTGGATTATAGTGCAGGGCATTCTGGGTAAATAGAACCAAAACAAATGCTAGTTAGCCTAAAGCTAGCAGGACAAATGGCTCAAAATAAATCCTACAGCCACTAACATCTGACGCTGCTCCATTTTTGTTTACAATTCGTGAAGAAGGAAGTTATCCTCAGTGTCTTCTTCAGGGGTTTTTGTATTGATTCCTTCAATGATTGTTTTATCCAGCGCCCCCACGGATGAGGGGGGGGAACAGGTTTAAATTAGCTTTATTCATTTGACACAGTGTGAAAGCAAACCGCAGCAGCTGAAAATGTAGCAAATGTAGCAAGTTTGGTATCTAATTGAACCGAGTCCACCGGACTATCAGGTGTGAAAAAACCCTTTGAATTGATCCGGTTTATAATGGAGGATCTAAAGTATGCAGTGAAATAAATACAATTTGATGCAAACAAAAATCAAACTAGACAGAATATCTATACAATTAACTATATATATATTAAAAAAATCATACTACTACCCAGCTCTTTAGTTCTTTTTGTCTCATAGATCAACATACAGTAGGTTATATATTAATGGGTAAACTCTCCAGATGTGCAAAGCTAATAGAGAACACATCACTATGATTGTAGCAGTTGATGGATCTACAAATAAATGTACATGCCTCACCTTTCAGATTTAAACCCAAAATGTACTGTAAACATGTTGCAGCTTAGCTGCAGGTCAGATCTCACCCTGAGGAAACAGAGAATGACTCTGGGAGGATTCGATGGCCTCTAAAACGGTCAGACCAATCTGACGGCTCCAGTTTCACCCCCACTTGTCCGCAGGTCAGCAGGGGCAGGACAGGTGAAACTGGAAGTCTGAACCCTGAGGTCTTTTCATCATCTGTCCACAGCTTCCCCATGAAGCCGAGGCTGCCAGATCAAATGACCGACTGGTTTCCATTTAAATTCAGATCAGTGGCAACTGTTACCACACTGCAAAAAAAACACAAAATCTTTAATATGTTTGGTCTAGTTTCTTGAGCAAATTGTAATACACTTGAAATAAGACAAAACTAGCTTACAAGTAACTTCTCAGCAACAGATAGGAGCTTCTTTTAAGTCAATAACTCCTTAATATTGTTGAAAAAAAGTTCTAGTTCCACTACCAACTGTCCCTGTGCCGTTACCTAGCAACGCAGGCCCAGCCCAGCACGTTACCTAGCAACGCAGGCCCAGCCCAGCACGTTACCTAGCAACCCAGTTCTAGTTCCACTGGCAGGTTATGTCACTTATAACGTGGGGAAAATGTCCTGTTATAAGTGAAATAACCAGTCAAAGTAACAAATACGTTTTCATCAATATTTAAACATTAATGACTTAAAACAATAATGTTTTAAGTCAATAATGTTGATTTAAAACATTATTGACTTTAAATAAGTCAATAACACTATTTTTGTTGCTCAAAAATAGTGTTGGCATTTTAAATTAAAATCAAGAAGATAGAGTAGTCAGAAAAATAATTTGTTCCAAAATCCAGACCCAGAACTTGAAAATAGTAGTGCCATTAAAAAAAGACAAGATAAAGTACAAAATTTTCAGAAATTTCTGAGTTTGGAAATGTAAAGATTAGCTTGGAAAAACATTAAGAAAAAAAATGTCAAAAATGTCCCATATTTGGAATTTTTCTGCATTTCAAAAGTTGAGAGTTTCACATTTTCTGTAGAAAATTTCTGAGATAAATTTAAGAAATTCTGAATTTTTTGTGGTGAAAACTTATTTCTCCTTTTTTCCCTTTTTCTAACATGCCATTGTAGATGTAACACATTTACTCTATTTGAAGAAAATCATTTCATTTTTTCAGTTTCTTTTGGGTTTGATTGAAACAAATTATTTTTCGCAACAAGAACAGGATTTGGGTCACTTTCTTTCAAAATCTTTGCAGCATTTAATTAAGTTTAATAAATTAAATCAAAGCTGATTTGGGTGCATCAAAGTCACCTTTTCAGTAAAATCTCTGGAAACACAAACACTATGTGTTGCACTTTACATTTTACATTTTGACAAAATTATATCTGTAATAATTTTACCACTTTGACTGAATACAGATTCAATTTCCTTGCACATCAAAACAGATTAAAATGATAAATAGACTGTTTTGATGTTAACAAAAGTAATGAAATATTTCCATTTGCAGTCAGTGAGTGACATCTGTCTGGCGTTTTAAAACCCGGCTGCATCACTTTCTTTACGATTTCCAATCCTCTGCCTCCTTCTCTCAGCAGCTCTGGTAGAAAATAAAGTCTATTATGTGGTAATGACGTATAATCCTGGATTTTGCAGTCTTGGTGCAGTGCTGTTGCTGCTGTTTCTCTGCCTCAGTGCAGAGAAATATCTGCTGAAACATTTTTAACAGAAGCTAAATCATTTATACTGCAGCGTTTCTCAAAAACCGCAGAATTCTTTTATTCATTTTCATGCTAAAGATCATAAATGTCAAGGTAAAGATGAGTTTATTAAGATCTGCAGGTTGATTCATGTTGCAGAAAATAAAGATTATCTGGTGAAACGTGTCCAACATAGAAAACCATAAAAAGGCAAGGACATAAAATATTTCAAATACTCAAACATCAAGGCTCACATTGCTAATGATATAAAATGTGTAGAAACATTAAAAACATCCAGCATCTAAAAGAAAATTGAAATAGCGTCGCTACAAGATTTTGTGAATAAAAGAAGAAATCTAATAATAAAGCAGAAACAACATTTTTGTTTTGAAACTCAGGATGTTTTATGTTCATCCCAACTGAAGGAGTAAGCACTCACAAAACAAAGGATCTTCGTCATTACAGCAGGTATTAGGCCGGCAGGTGCAAACACACAAAACTAACAACAAAACGAGCTGCAAACACAAGAATGACTCCAAAAAACAAACGCAACAGGAAAACGCTGAAAAAGAAAAATGCTTCAACCACAGAAAAAAACAGAAATAGCAAAAACAAATTCAAGTATGAAATGTTGCAAACTTGCTCACCAGCACGGAAATCCTCCAGAACACTGGAGTAAATAATATTACAAATGTAAATATGAAGACTGAATGTTTGAAAAGAACATGAACTTTTCTTTTTTCCTCCAACTTTTCTCTGGACATCCCATCTTTACTGAGAGTCTGATACCATAAGATTTGTTGTTAGACTCCCCCTGGTGGTTTGGAGGACTTCCATTTGGCAGAAATCTATTCAGTTCTTTTTATATGAAACAACATTTTGGTTTCAAAAGACTAGATGGCACCAATATGCCATCTAGTCTTAAATATTAGTGTTAGTTTGTGACCCAATGAGGCTGATTGGCAACACCAGGTCCTTGTCAGCATTTCCATGGCAATACATGACCAGGTGACCTCAAAGAGACGAGAAGATGATTAAAACACGTAACCAAATCAAACCACCTCCTCAAACAATACATCCACCCAAATAAACCAGAATATATAAAATACACAGAAAACAGTAGGGAGGGAGTAAATCCCTCACAATTAACAACAGTCCCAGCAAATTTTTGACTTGACAAACTCAGAAATGTCCTTGTTTTTTTTTTTAGTTTTTTGTTTTTTTTGGGAAATTTCTGTGATTAATGTTAAACTTTTGGAGTTTTTTGTGGAAATTTAGTCATTTTATATTTTTTTATCTAAAACCACATTTTCAGTGATGCTGTGTTATGTTGGTTGTAGGTCTTTGGTTCTAAATTTTTGTTTTTGCAGCGTTTTTCTGTTGCATTTCTTTCGGAGTTTGCATCATTCGTGTGTTTCGCTGTATGCTGAGCGTTTGCTCCTGTCGGCCTCCGTAAGACGGAGA
The DNA here is from genome assembly GCA_033032245.1 of Poecilia picta. Classification (NCBI taxonomy): domain Eukaryota; kingdom Metazoa; phylum Chordata; class Actinopteri; order Cyprinodontiformes; family Poeciliidae; genus Poecilia; species Poecilia picta. Next base: position 4,336,896 of record CM065367.1, read on the forward strand.
CATCAAGTCGCTGCAACTGTTTGACGCATAGCCTCATCTGCAACTCCCGTATCAGCCCGTTTGGGCAAAAGACAAGTAGGACTTACTTTATCCTCTATTCAGTTTTTAATGTGAATATTTTTTGTGTCTTTTGATCAGAAGAGCCCAAAGGGATGATGTCTGACCTAAATACATGGCAATATCTTGGATGAAAACACAAACTATAAATACAAACATCTCAGTCTAAGTTGTTAAACAGGAATGATTTCAGTCACCTGTAAAGGAATCCTCCTATGATAATTAAAGTATCTTTGAGGTGAATAAAAGCGACTCAAATCGGATGTTTGAGCTTCAAAACCTTGAAAAATGTTTTCATACAGGAGGCTGATCAAAAGCAAATAAAGATATTTTTATACAACTTTGAAAATAATCTCTCATGAACTTTGGTTTTTATTTTAGGATTTATAATTCTTTTTGCTTTTAATTTTAAGTTCATTCCTAAGGCTTAAGATTCCTTGTAGCACTCTAGTCTTTAAACAAACTCTGGTTCGTTTGTCTAGGAGGTTTTTGGAGGTGCGAATGTGTAATCAAACTGATACGGATCAAAACAGCAAATTCTGATCCGCTATAGATATTGGTTTGGTTTAAATGAACTTTGTTGCTGTTCGAATGCATATGTGAACACCAAACGCTCCAGAAGCAGGAAGCAGACTACAGCGCAGGGCATTCTGGGTAAATACAACCAAAACAAACGTGATAGTCTAGCGCCACCTGGAGAAATAACTCAAAGTGAATCCAACTCCATTTTTGTTTATATTTTGTAAACAAGGAAGTTGCGCTAGGCGTCTTCTTCAGAAGCTTTTTTGTCGTTTCCTTCAGTGGTTTGTGATGCAGCGCCCCCACAGGTGAGGAGAGGAACTGGTTTTTCAAACGGTTTGGTTCATTTGACACAAATGTGAACGCAAACAGCACCAACTGTAAATGGAACAAATGCTGCAATTTCGGTCCCAAATCAAACTAAGTCTACCTTCATTTATGGTAAAAAGAAAGTACAACCTCTGTAAACTCACATGGATAAAAGTAAAGACTATTAAACTTTAAAACACAAGAAATGTTTACCATGATGACCTAATGTGCAGCTGTCTCATCACAGCTTATTGTTTCCTCTGATGCATCTAGTGGTTCTTGCACATTTAAAACATGCAATTATCTCACTTGATTTACTATTATTTCAAATATAATAGTGTTTTTATTAAGCTTTAATTCAACAATTCTGTGAAAAACAATGGCAAGATATCACACGTCAGTTTTTTTTTCACTAAACAAAGCAGTTGTTGGAATAAATCACACATGCTTTATATTTTAAAGCAAATCTGAGCAGTGATGATAAATATATATCTGAGAAAAGAGTGTGAGAATAAATGAAACCACTGGACCTGTTAGGAGAGTGCAGGCGTAGAGGAGGAGATGGGGAAGGTAGGACCTCCACGGTCTTCTCTGGTTTGTCACACAGCCAACAACATTGGCAAAGGTTTGGTGAAGCTCAGGGAGCAGGAAACAGAAACCAACTATTTTCACAAAACTCCTAAAACAACACAATCAATAGACGCTCTGAGAAGCAGATATAAATGTGACATTTGGCGTGGCATAAACTACAAACCAAAAGGTATGAAGATGATTTTTCAAAGATTTATTGTTCCGTGTTTATTTTTTTAGGTTGACCCTTGTTAACAGAGCAGATTTTTAACTCCAAAATGTCTTCCTTTCTTATTTTTAAGGCTAGTTAATAGTTGCTAACTGATATAAACTTGTTGAAAAGGTATTTCCTGTTCAGTATTGCAGATTGACCTAGTTGCAAAAATGTTTCCAAGTGCATATTTAAAATGCTCAGACAAAAATTCTGGATGATTGAACAGGTAATTCACCTAAATATGAAGTAAGTCAAGTAATTAGGAGATGGGGAATTATGTTAGCATTAGTTTCAGTTTGACTAACCATTTGCAATGCTGGCTTAAATTACATTATAACTTTTGTTAGCTAGCTCAATTGCTATCTAGCTAGTTAGATAAATACCTCACAAGATCTCTAGTTAGCTCCAGTTACCTAGATAGATAGCGATTTAGGGAGCTATTTACCTGGCTCGCTATCTATCTAGCTGTTTAAATGACCAGCTCTTTAGGTTGCTAGCATAATCTCTTATCTAGGATATTTCTATTGAAACATTATACACTAAGCTGAATTAAAATAACTTAGCTTGTAATTCTCTCTAACTTAGAACACAGCTAGTTTCTCTGTGTGTGTGTTTAACCTTTTGACCACTTTAATAAGATTTAACAGCTGGTGTAAAACAATCTTGTCCTATCAACAGGGTAGAGCTTCCTCATAAAAACATCTGTCAAAAGAAAATTACACTTCTTTAATATTAGAAACAGGTTTTTACTGTAACTAGAACCTAGCTAAGGACAGTCCCCTAGTTTGAAGACAGCATAGAAGGGAAACAAGCCGTCTCTTTAAAAGTATGGGACCCAGAAACTTTAACTTCAGATCTCTCCAGAGATTTTCCCGTGATGCCATCTCCGAGGAATGGTCTGGCGGTGAAATGGTTCCCCGCAATGTTTTGTTGTGTTGTGTGGATGTCTGTCGTGTGAGGTAAATATTGCTGGTTTGTGATTTTATTGAGTTCTGTCAGTTTCATTAGTTGTTTGTCTAATAAATGTTGTTTATAGATAGATAGCTCTCTAGACCACTAACTGGCTAGCTCAGGAAGGACCTCATAAGATTGCTCTATAGCTAGCTAGCCAGGCAGACAGATTGGATTAAACTGTTAAATGTTGGCACCTTCACCTTAACAAAGATGTTTTTAAAGCACTAAACCAGCTATTTAATAAGTCCCTCTGTGATTAGAAGCAAATTAAAGCAATTACTCAGTACAGCGGTTTAAAGAAAATTACTGTCTTTGTATTATCTCCTCCTGATTCATCTTAATTTGTTCTTTGCCCGCTGATAACTCCTGCTCATTGCTTCACCTTATGCAAAATGAAGCTTGGCTGAAGAAATATTGCGCTCATCTTTTATATAATTTGTTTTCCTGATATTCCAGCTTTAGTGTTTTTCAGTTGAGCATAAATAATGGGTGTGAGTGGTATAATTGCTGCCAATCAGTCCAAACCAGCACACTTCATGTCAAATACTTCTTTTGACTTTTCCAGTGAATTTTTAAAAATCTGGTCCTAATGGGATACTTATCACTGCAATGTGAACAGGCTGTGAGCCTCATTCCAGTTAATTTCATGAATCCATCGGTTGCATATGACTTATTTCTCAAAATGTCTGTGAAGGACATTGAAGATGACACTTTGGGTTGCTTGCTTTGCACATTTCGAAGTGAGATGATGATGATGCAGTTTCATTTGCAGAGATGTACATGTCCATGTAGAGCAAAGACGTTAGTCAGAGATGCAACAAAGCAGCTTAGAGTCTGACTGGCAGGACATTAGACACGATGAGGGACGAGCAGAAAACATTTTACTGACAGTGACTGGTCCACCGGATCAGGGGGGGACCTGTTAAACTGTAGACTAAAAAAAAAACACAAAAAAGGAAATACAGCAATATTTACTGTAAATCCAAAACTTAAAAGGGATTTTTACGACAGAGTGAAGGGGCTTTTGTAGATAGAAAAAAAGGAGTCCATTTTCGCCTAATCTCAGGAATATCCAAGAAAACTTGGATATTAAAGTTTTTTGTAGAAAAATTCTGATATTATTCTAAAAATTTACATTTTTTTTCCAGAAAATTTTGGTGTTTTCTCTAAAGATTTAAGTGATTTTTGGCAAAAATTAACTTTTTTCTTCTAAAATACGCTGTAGCAGATTTTGCATGTTTGCTGTATTTATGCATCTAGTTTCAGTTTCTTTTGCACCTGATTAAATAAATCTATCTCCAGTAATAAGAACAGGATTTGGGTCACTTTGTTTCAAAATGAATTATTTAAATATCCATGTAAAAACAGAAGATCATCTTCAAAAACTTCTCAGAATTCAGTCACACAAAAAAGCAAAATGGAGAAATATACTGCAGAGGAAACGGGCAGCATGAAGAGCCGTCCAACGAGGTAACAGAGACGAGAAAACATCTCAGCGCAGTGAGGCGAATGTGGAAGCTCAGCAGCTTTAAATAGATCCTTTTATCGAGCGGGGGAAGAAAAAATGAGCAGAATATCTATTCTGGCATTGGGGAACACGGATGCATTTCTGGGAAAGATGAAGCTAAGGAAATATTTACAGATACCGTGTCAACAACCTGAACATTTGTGATCAAACAAGCAAAGTCTGGCATCCAGAACTGTGCAGAAATACGAAACGAGCATCACATGCGTGTCATATTGCATTTCAACATTAAACTGAATATGAAGAAAAGGCAAAATATTTAATTCTTCATGTTTTGTTTTGTTTTTTGCTAATTTTCTCCATTGTTGGTTTGAAGTTCTTTCCTCTTTATGAAACCTTGAACCATAAACGTGAACCTGCATGGTAAGCAGAGGGCAGAGCATTCGCTGAGTTTTTACCTCTCCTTACCACAGGCACAATGCACAGAAAATTTACAAGAACAATGAAGTATGTCTGACAGAAAATGTAAATGTTCTACAGCTATAAATTACAGCGGTGAGGGAAGGATTTAAGCTGTGTATTGAGCAGGTAACATCCAACATTCAGAGAGGTGAAACATTATATAAACATCACCACTGCAATCTAACAGAAGCAGGAAGGTTAAGACAAAAAGCTTCCTTGAACTTAAAGCAAAGCAACTTCTATTTCTAAAGAAAAAACAAGTTTAATTAACATCTTTACAACATTTTAATATGTGACTTGATGTCAGTTTCTATACCAAGGTCAACTCTAACCCTACTGAGAAAGAACGAGTCGACTAAAAGATGTTTTACTATAGTCTTATTATTATTATTATAAAAACTAGATGACTGTGCGAAGCCGAGTTGGGTAGCAACTAGTTACGTTTACTTAAGGAACGTTTTTGAAATTAGGAGTATTTTTGCTATGCTGTACTTTTACTTTTAATTTTATTATGAAGTATTTCAGCTCTTACTTGAGTACAATTTCTGGATTTTCTACCCACTGAATGAAAAACAAACATGTTTTAACCGAAGATTCACCAGACACAGACCTGCAGTTTCTGTTAGTTTCATCAGTTTTCTTATTGAAAGAAGCTGATTTGGAAAAAAAAATTAGCCTAATTTTGTATTTTTTTTTACTTATTTGAATTATTGCAGTTTTCATCCTTAAAAAAAATGTCCACTTAACTTTATTTATTTGGTCCGTCTGATGATTTTTTAAAAATAACTTTTAAATATTAAATGATTGATAATTTGATCAGTTACTCGGTACTGGAGTAGACTTTTTACCAAATACTTTTTACTTGAGTAAATTTTTTATGTGCTTTATCCATCTGTGATCTTGAGCTATATTTGCAGATATGCTGCAGTTTTTCAAAGAGATGTGGTTCTACACTGCAAAAACACAAAATCTCACGTATGTTTGGTGTAGTTTCAATTGCAAATATCTTAAAAGATTATTTAACTTTTTTCCCATGTCAAATTAATTTATCTGCTAACAGAAATAGCACTTTTTCATCAATTTTAAGGAATTATTTACCAAAAACAACACAGTTTAGCATAATGAATTCAAGTGGACCAAGATATTTTTACTAAACTAGGTGGTAAAATTTAGTATCTTTGCACTGAACTTCTATTTGTTTCACCAGGATACCCAGGATTTGTTTGTTCAATCGGTCACATGATCTGCGTCTGACAGCGAAACCCTTTTGGACCGGCGCAGTGCCCAGGAGGTCGACCTCCCGGGTGAGAGGAACATTTCTCAGGGACTCGGACTCAGCGATATCCTTCGCCACGGTGCACTCCGTGTTCGGTTTGAACCCCTCCAACGTTACGCTTCTTCACACACACACACAACTGAATCTCATCCAATTACTGGGAGAACAAGACACGGTTTAGCATAATGAATTATTCATAACCCCATGGAGACTCACCACAAAGGTTAGAGTGTAAATCCGGAGGTCTCTCGTCTGAATCCATTTGAAAGATTATTGCTCAGCTTCAGCCGACATGCCGTAATTAAGTTGCCTTTCTGAACGTGTGGAAGTGGGACTCCAATCTGCCTCTCAGTGATTAGTGTTTTAATTCTGGACGTCCTTGGTGCTAACTCCAACCCAGAGTTAAATTAAAACAGTTTCTAGAGGATTTTCTGGTACAGAACAAAGTTATTATAGTTAACAAAAACTAACGAAATAATAAAAACTAAACTGAGAAAACATTCGTAAACTGAAATAAATAAATAAAAATGTAATTAATGGTATCATGTTTATAACATTAACTAAAACTTAACTGAATTATACACAATATATTGTTTTTGTGTTTATAAATAACTTTTTGAACTGATGTGAAATATATTTTATATTCCACACACAAGCAGTTTACATCAGTTTGTCAGTCCACAATACTTATACTTCTGATGAGTATTCATTACCCAATCAGTGTATACATAATCAAAATACTTTTACTTTTGGAATTTTGCACCTAATAAAAGGAGTGCTGACTGACAGGAGGCTAGCGACATTTCCTCTTATTTTACTGTTTAAATGAAGGCACTGACTCAACATGAACCAAACTACAGTAAAAATGCCAGTGTTGAATTAACACCCAAAAGTGTCTATATGTGTCCAAGTCAGCAGGTGTTAAAGTAACACTTTTGAAAGTGTTAAAAGATGGACACCCATTTTTTTGTTAAATTAACATTGGTCTAAAATACTGAAATGGGTTTAAGAAAAGTTAAACTTTCCATTTCTGTGTATTGTTTTGAATATTTTCCACTGGATTTGATTGATATTGACCCCTTGTGGGGTCAATATCAATCAAATCCAGTGGAATTGATTGATATTGGGGGGTCAATAATTGACCCCTTGTGGGGTCAATTATTGACCCACAAGGGGTAAATAACACCACATCATATTTTGTGATCAACACTACACTGGTGTTACTTCTAACATATTTTAACACTAACACCGTTGTAATGTTAATGTGACACTCTGTAGTGTTGAATTTAACACCAGCTGACTTGGACACATAGAGACACTTTTGGGTGTTAATTCAACACTGGCATTTTTACTGTGTACAACCTACAGTCTGGACATCAAACCTGGAACAGGCATTTGCAATCACAAAAATTCAGATACGTAACAAAGAATAGAGAAGAAGTCAGGCAAAATAAATATTTTACCAAATCAGTTTCTTTCAATGAAACTTTAACAGAAACTGCAGGTGTGTGTCTGGTGGACTTTTGGTTAAAGCATGTTAGAAAATAAGTAATCCAGAAGTTTTACTCAAGAGTAGAGATACTTAATAATAAAATTCCTCAAGTAGTAGTGAAAATGCTCATACAAGTATGAGTATGATTTTTTTCAAAAGGTTACCCAACTCAGGTGGCAACAAAAGGGATTTGGGTCATTTTGAGCTGCTTAGCCTAAGTAAATTTAAACAATTTGCTTAGGCTACTGCGGACAGACGGACCATCGGTGGTTGTAGAAAACTTCTCCAGCAGAGACAGCAACTTGCTGAATCTTTTGCTCACATCTGGAATAACCTTGGCTGCATCTTTCACACGTCAGCGGCAGATGCAGCACAGATCAGGACGTGGGAAAGTTTTAATTCAGACTGACAGCTGAGCTCCTTCGGCTAATTCTCAGACACTCTGCAGTGACAGTGAAGACGAATGACAGCCTCATCACAGCTAGAATCAGGTTCAAATGTTTTCACATCAAACGCAGAACGAATTTACATTCTGTTCTTAATTAAAAAGACGTTAAAAAATATTAGCTGCAATAAAAAGGGGGAGAATTTCTGTGCAAATCTGTGTGTTTCAGCTTCATCCACTTCCAGAGTTGACGTCACCTGCTCTGTTAATCCCATGCAGAGTGAGGCCGATGTGGCAGGCGGCCATTCAGAGGAGCTGGCACAATGTTTGTTTTTGTCATTTGGAGAACAGAGCAGCCGCCGGTTGTGACGGCCATGAATGTGGTCCAAATGGAATTCAAGAGGCTTTTGCGCTAAGCTCTCACTGGGAAATCAGTTAAAATGTTTGCTGTTTAGAGAGCCAGGGGCCAGAATCATTACACGGATGATTTAGAGATGGACCTGGAAGAAAAAGAAACTTATTTCAAGACTGTTTAATCTTTATAGGAATGTAGAAATTCATCTTTAAGAGAGTAAAATGAACTTGGAAGTATTTTAAACAAAATTAGCACGCATGTAACCTTTCAGTAAGATATAGGAGCATGTTTTTTAAGTAAAGTCTTCCTTCAAACTGAGAAAGAAGTTCCTGTTCCATTGGCAGATTATTTCATTTATAACAAAACAAGTTTTGCCTTCTCATAAGTCAAATAATAAGCCAATAAAACTACTTTTTAAAATCAGTACTAAGGTTTTAATTTACTTTAAAAAAAAAGCTCAAGCCTGTAAAGTTACTTGTTTAATTTTGTTTTGTTTCAAGTGAACTAATAGAACTAGACCAAATATACTTTGGTTAGATTTTATGTTTTTGCAGTGTTCGCACTACCATCAGTGATTTCTTACAAAGTGAAATAAGCACACATGCTTACACACACACACACACACACACACACACACACACACACACACACACACACACACGCATCCTTGTTTACAGATGTCGCGGGGTCTGAAAGTAGAATGGCCCACCCTTTCTAGACGTCCTAGATCTATGAAAAACATCAGGCAAGTCCCAAAAAAATCCTGAAACTTTATTTTACTTGTCAGTTTTTCGGTCACTTGTGGGGCCCATTTCTAACATTTATGCTTTGCGGGGTCCACACACACACACACACACACACACACACACACACACACACACACACACACACACACCGACACACAAACACACACACACCGACACACAAACACACACTCCTGTTTCCACTGTAAAGCTGCTCATTAGTTAACTGTGAGCAGGAGGATATCATGCTGAGTTTTTGTCTTAAAAACGACATTTTAAGTGCCAACTGAAGTTTTTATTCTTTAAAGCTTTTCTGCATTCAGAAATAAATAAATGTGAAAGTATTCTGATTTAACTAAATACGTTTAAAGTCCCTCTCACACAGCTCACATTTCACTGCAAAGGAATGGTTCTCCTTCTAGCCTGTTTTACTTGAGGAAATCTCTCTGGTTCCTCTTCTGTTATTTCCCATATTCCAGGTTGCCTGAACAGAATGAATGACCTGCTGCTTTACTTGGCTCAGGGCTATAAAATGAAGCCAAATGAAATGTTTTTCACATGCCTGCACAATGTCCTGTCTGTCGAACCACGGAGAAAAGGGGTCGCTGGTTTGCTCTGGGCTGACGTAAACAAATGTAACGTAACAGGGAGAACGAATGTCAGCAGTTGTCTGTAGCTACTGATTCACTTCAGCCTTGGAAAATGAAAAACATTTCACTGTTATTGTAAAAATTAATAAATCCAATGTTTCTAATGTGTTAGCAGCACTTTATTGTTATACAGGTACCACAAAAAAGGAAATGTTGTCAGTGAAAAACTAAGGACACCCAGTTATTTAATAGCTAGTAGAAAAGTTACACAATAAAAAAATTAAAAGAAATAATTTGGGTGTTCATTTTTCAAAGTTTTAGTTTGTTCATGTTATTCCTACATTTTTAAACATCACAATTTCTAACAAAATATCTAATTCACAAGCTAAATAATTTGTTTGTAAACAAAATACAAATAAATTTTGTATTTTTAATACAATATTTTTGTTTAATAAGTAAACAAAATATTTTGTATTTTGTTTACATTAGATTAGTTTGTAATCTAAAATGTAAACAAAATATGTAGTCTGCTAACTAAATATTAGCTTGCTAGCCAAATATGCAGCTAAGAGGCTACATATTTATCTACCTAGCATGCTGTTAGGTGGCTATTTAGCTACCTAGCATATGTAGCTAGTAAACCACATATTTAGTTTACTAGCTACATATTTAGTTAGCAGCAGGCTAGCCATCCAACTAAATTTAGGTTGCTATCTAAAATATATTTCACTGTGTTATTTATCTATAAATGTCACAGTTTCTAAATAAATATTTAATTCAAATGCTGATTATTTAGTTTACAAACAAAATATTTAGCTTTAAAATTAAATATTTAGTTAGGAAGCTAAATATTTTATTTGCAAACTAAATATCTGGTTTATAATCTAAATATTTAGCTACAAATACTGTAATATACTTAGTTTTCAAATTAAATATGTTAAAAACTAAATAGTTACCTTGCTAATATGTAGCTAACAAGCTATATATCTAGTTAGCAATAAAGAAAATGTAGGTTGCTAGTCATATTTTGGCTGCTAAATAAATATTTAGGTAGAAACAAAATATTTAGCTACTATCCAAATTAGACTGCTGATAAGCGGAAGTGGACTATCAAAATAAAATAAGTATTTTGCAGACTTCTATATCAACTCTTTTGCTGTCGAGACAAGTAGTGTTTTTTCATCTAAATGTTGCTGTTGATCCATGAGTAACTGTTACAACAGAATGTCTCATGCTTTCAGCTTGCTAGATGAAAATAATCGAGAATTTAAAAACTTTAAAAAATATAAATGTTACCATAACATTCTGTTAAAACAAAATTTGTTTTATCTGTACTAAGAAATAAGTTGAGATACTGAAGCATCTAAATGTGATAATATTTGTTTTACTTCATTTGTAAAAATAATCTAAGTCACTCTGTTGGTCTCACTCTCCCTCACCCACATCTTTAACCGCTTGTTTATATTCGCTTGTTATAGCCACAGAAGCTTTTGACTTAAATTGCCTTCTAATTAGAATTTAAACACCATCTAGTCTGTCTTATTTTGCCTGCAGCTGTGACACTCTGTGTTTAACTAAGTGAGGTTTAATTTCACAGCCTGTTTGGAGCCCCACACCATTCATCGTACAAAGAGACAGGGTGGTGTTTAACTGCGAATCCTCAGCAGAGAACCAGGAAACACATATCAGTGGTGATAATTAGATGTGTGATGGCAGGGCTGGCTTATTAGAGGGCTGTCATGGCGGCGGCGCGGAGGTCTGTGACAGTGAAAAGCTACTTAAATATTCATTACACGGGTAACTCCCAGTACAGTGACTGTAATGTAGCAATAATTGCCTCTCAGGGGGAGCAGCAGTGGTGGGTTATTTGCATGCTGAAGAGCTGTACGATACCAGGAAGTGAGATTTGATTACAGGAAACAAGAAGCGACCAACATTTAAAGCTCAGAGGCTCAGAAAAAAACAATAGTTTGAAAACTGAGCTGAAGAAGAAAAGCTCAGAGAGAAATCTGTCAATCGTATGGACTCATTAGAGGAGAAAATGTTTGTTTTAACACCAGTAATCACTCAGATTTTTTCATATTATATGGAAAATTTTGTTCCAACTATCACAGGAGAAATATCTAAAAATAATCAGAATCAGACAGATGATGGATGGAAAAGAGGGAAGAATAAAATTTATTAAAAGTTGGATGGATGAGATGGATGGTTAGTAGGTTGGAGAAATATATGGTTGGATGTTTGGCTGGATGTTTGGTTAGCTGGATAGTTGGTTGGATGTTTGGATGTTTCTTAGGATTTTTGGTTGGTTGGATGATTGATTGGATGAATGGTTGGATGGTTGGTTGTTTGGTTAGTTGGTTGTTTGGTTGTTTGGATGTTTGGTTAGTTAGATGAACGTTTGGATGTTTCTTTGGATGTTTGGCTGGTTGGTTAGTTGGATGAATGGTTGGATGGTTGTTTGTTTGGTTAGTTGGTTCTTTGGTTGGTTGGACGAACGGTTGGATGTTTATTTAGTTGGTTGTTTGGTTGGTTGGATGGTTTGTTGGCTGGATAGTTGGCTGTTTGGTTAGCTGGATGAACAGTTGGATGTTTCTTAGGATGTTTGATTGGTTGGATGGTTGGATGTTTGGTTAGTTGGTTGTTTGGTTGGTTGGATGTTTGGTTAGTTGGATGAACGGTTGGATGTTTAGTTAGTTGGTTGTTTGGTTGGTTGGATGGTTGGTTGGCTGGATAGTTGGTTGTTTGGTTAGCTGGATGAACGGTTGGATGTTGCTTAGGATGTTTGATTGGTTGGATGGTTGATTGTTTGGTTAGTTGGTTGTTTGGTTGTTTGGATGTTTGGTTAGTTAGATGAACGTTTGGATGTTTCTTTGGATGTTTGGCTGGTTGGTTAGTTGGATGAATGGTTGGATGGTTGGTTGTTTGGTTAGTTGGTTCTTTGGTTGGTTGGATGAACGGTTGGATGTTTATTTAGTTGGTGGTTTGGTTGGTTGGATGGTTGGTTGGCTGGATGAACGGTTGGATGTTTCTTAGGATGTTTGATTGGTTGGATGGTTGATTGTTTGGTTAGTTGGTTGTTTGGTTGGTTGGATGTTTGGTTAGTTGGATGAACGGTTGGATGTTTATTTAGTTGGTTGTTTGGTTGGATGGTTGGTTGTTTGGTTAGTTGGTTGTTTGGTTGGTTGGATGTTTGGTTGGTTGGATGAACATTGGATGTTTAGTTAGTTGGTTGGTTAGCTGGATAGTTATCTGGTTGGTTGGTTGGATGAACGTTGGATGTTTATTTAGTTGGTTGGTTGGTTGGTTGGTTAGTTGGTTGTTTGGTTGGTTGGATGTTTTGTTAGTTGGATGAACGGTTGGATGATTAGTTAGTTGGTTGGTTAGCTGGATAGTTGTCTGTTTGGTTGGTTGAATGAATGTTGGATGTTTATTTAGTTGGTTGTTTGGTTGGTTGTTTGGTTGGTTGGATGTTTGGTTGGTTGGATGAACGTTGGATGTTTAGTTAGTTGGTTGGTTGGTTGGTTAGCTGGATAGTTATCTGGTTGGTTGGTTGGTTGGTTGGATGAACGTTGGATGTTTATTTAGTTGGTTGTTTGGTTGGTTGGTTAGTTGGTTGTTTGGTTAGTTGGTTGTTTGGTTGGTTGGATGAACGGTTAGTTGGATGAACGGTTGGATGTTTAATTAGTTGGTTGGTTGGTTGGTTGGTTAGCTGGATAGTTGTCTGTCTGGTTGATTGGATGAACGATTGGATGTTTAGTTAGTTGGTTAGCTGGATAGTTGTCTGTCGGGTTGGTTGGATGAACGATTGGATGTTTAGTTAATTGGTTAGCTGGATAGTTGTCTGTCTGGTTGGTTGGATGAACGATAGGATGTTTATTTAGTTGGTTGTTTGGTTGGTTGGATGGTTTGTTGGCTGGATAGTTGGCTGTTTGGTTAGCTGGATGAACAGTTGGATGTTTCTTAGGATGTTTGATTGGTTGGATGGTTGGATGTTTGGTTAGTTGGTTGTTTGGTTGGTTGGATGTTTGGTTAGTTGGATGAACGGTTGGATGTTTAGTTAGTTGGTTGTTTGGTTGGTTGGATAGTTGGTTGGCTGGATAGTTGGTTGTTTGGTTAGCTGGATGAACGGTTGGATGTTGCTTAGGATGTTTGATTGGTTGGATGGTTGATTGTTTGGTTAGTTGGTTGTTTGGTTGTTTGGATGTTTGGTTAGTTAGATGAACGTTTGGATGTTTCTTTGGATGTTTGGCTGGTTGGTTAGTTGGATGAATGGTTGGATGGTTGGTTGTTTGGTTAGTTGGTTCTTTGGTTGGTTGGATGAACGGTTGGATGTTTATTTAGTTGGTGGTTTGGTTGGTTGGATGGTTGGTTGGCTGGATGAATGGTTGGATGTTTCTTAGGATGTTTGATTGGTTGGATGGTTATTGTTTGGTTAGTTGGTTGTTTGGTTGGTTGGATGTTTGGTTAGTTGGATGAACGGTTGGATGTTTAGTTAGTTGGTTGTTTGGTTGGTTGGATGGTTTGTTGGCTGGATAGTTGGCTGTTTGGTTAGCTGGATGAACAGTTGGATGTTTCTTAGGATGTTTGATTGGTTGGATGGTTGGATGTTTAGTTAGTTGGTTGTTTGGTTGGTTGGATGGTTGGTTGGCTGGATAGTTGTCTGTCTGGTTGATTGGATGAACGATTGGATGTTTAGTTAGTTGGTTGTTTGGTTGGTTGGATGGTTTGTAGGCTGGATAGTTGGCTGTTTGGTTAGCTGGATGAACAGTTGGATGTTTCTTAGGATGTTTGATTGGTTGGATGGTTGATTGTTTAGTTAGTTGGTTGTTTGGTTGGTTGGATGGTTGGTTGGCTGGATAGTTGGTTGTTTGGTTAGCTGGATGAACGGTTGGATGTTGCTTAGGATGTTTGATTGGTTGGATGGTTGATTGTTTGGTTAGTTGGTTGTTTGGATGTTTGGTTAGTTAGATGAACGTTTGGATGTTTCTTTGGATGTTTGGCTGGTTGGTTAGTTGGATGAATGGTTGGATGGTTGGTTGTTTGGTTAGTTGGTTCTTTGGTTGGTTGGATGAACGGTTGGATGTTTATTTAGTTGGTGGTTTGGTTGGTTGGATGGTTGGTTGGCTGGATGAATGGTTGGATGTTTCTTAGGATGTTTGATTGGTTGGATGGTTGATTGTTTGGTTAGTTGGTTGTTTGGTTGGTTGGATGTTTGGTTAGTTGGATGAACGGTTGGATGTTTATTTAGTTGGTTGTTTGGTTGGATGGTTGGTTGTTTGGTTAGTTGGTTGTTTGGTTGGTTGGATGTTTGGTTGGTTGGATGAACGTTGGATGTTTAGTTAGTTGGTTGGTTGGTTAGCTGGATAGTTGTCTGTCTGGTTGGTTGGATGAAAGATTGGATGTTTAGTTAGTTGGTTGGTTGGTTAGCTGGATAGTTGTCTGTCTGGTTAATTGGATGAACGATTGGATGTTTAGTTAGTTGGTTGGTTGGTTAGCTGGATAGTTGTCTGTTTGGTTGGTTGGATGGACGATTGGATGTATAGTTAGTTGGTTAGCTGGATAGTTGTCTGTCTGGTTGGTTGGATGAACGGTTGGATGTTTAGTTAGTTGGTTGGTTGGTTAGCTGGATAGTTGTCTGTTTGGTTGGTTGGATGGACGATTGGATGTATAGTTAGTTGGTTAGCTGGATAGTTGTCTGTCTGGTTGATTGGATGAACGATTGGATGTTTAGTTAGTTGGTTGGTTGGTTAGCTAGATAGTTGTCTGTTTGGTTGGTTGGATGGACGATTGGATGTATAGTTAGTTGGTTAGCTGGATAGTTGTCTGTCTGGTTGGTTGGATGGACGATTGGATGTTTAGTTAGTTGGTTAGCTGGATAGTTGTCTGTCTGGTTGGTTGGATGAACGTTGGATGTATAGTTAGTTGGTTAGCTGGATAGTTGTCTGTCTGGTTGGTTGGATGAACGTTGGATGTATAGTTAGTTGGTTAGCTGGATAGTTGTCTGTCTGGTTGGTTGGATGAACGTTGGATGTCTGCTCTAACTGCTGGTCCCCTGTCAGCTCCTCTCTGTGCTGCAGTGGCCCAGTTAAAGCCCGGTCCGGTCACAGCAGCGGAGTGCGGCGGTGGCGTTTCCTGCTGAGCGTCCTTGGTGGAAAACGACGCGTCAGCAGAACGTAAATCCGTTTGGCGCCTCGTCTGAACTTTCAGCGAAAAGCGTTAGAGTGAGTCAGAGCAGCATAATTAAAACATTTCCACCCGCTGTCCTCTATCTGCTGCCTGTGTGTGTGTGTGTGTGTGTGTGTGAGGAAGATTTGCTATTTCTAACCAACCTGTAGGCACAGAGAAATGGGGTCACACACCAACACAGTGACACGTTTCCCTCTCAACAACATGAGGCGACGGAGGAACGAGGAAATGTCCGAATATCAGACCAGAAAGTCAGCACATCTGGAATATCAGACAATTTAATATTTCAGCAAAATCTTTCACACAGACTAGGAACAGATGAGCTCAGAGGAATTCTTCTTTTAAAAATTCAAAATGGCCGCCATGGCCATCAAAGAAAATGTGTTTTTTTGCACTAAAACAATATTTATTGTAGTTCACCTTAACACATCCTGAATGTCACCATTTATTTTACTTTTCAAGTCAAATCATACATAATTGGATGCATAAAAATCATATTTACTGCAAATTATTTGGTTTTCAAGATGGCCGCCATATATTGTATGTCATGAAAAATAGATTTTTGCACTAAAACAGATGAACATGTTTGGAGTCAAACCATAGTCTACATACGGGACAAAAGTGAATACAAGTCATAAACATTTTATTGGTTTGAAAGGTTCAAGTTGGGGATCCATTTTGAAATTCAAGTGACTAACAGGAAAAATGACAAACTTGAGGGATGAGAATGCAGATTTTTATGCTTGTATCGATACTTTAAATATTTTTACAGTAAAGTAACTGGTATTATCACAGAGACACAGATTCAAGAGCCTCTTCCAGCTCTGACTCCTCTATTATTCCTCCTTAAGTTAATTTTGGTAATTAAACTCCACGACTAAACTCTTCCATGTAAGGAAAAGAAGCTCCAGGGAGAAAATGAGTATTATTTCACCTGGACTGGATGTAAAACACAAGTCCAAACATGTGCGAAATGCTCTTGATGTTAATGAATTGACTTTTAATTGGATCTGAAGTGTCCCAGACGGTCCTACAGCTAAAGTGGTGCATGTAATTAAACGCTTAAAGCCCATTATGTGGGCTGTAATTACGTCTTTAACGGAAACAGAAGCAGAAAATGGAGTTACGGCCTGGAGAATGAAGACGCTCCAGCTGTCATCAGATTCACGTCAGAAACGGAAGACGGCCAACATTGCCTGATTTTAAAGTAAAAATAAAAGATACTGACGTGTAAACAGTATTTCATGCTAACTAATAAAATACATTGAGAAATTTATGAAAGTGACACAACCAGTTAAATCTTGTCCACTGATTTGATTTGTTTGTTTTCAAATCATAAATACTTTGTTCATGAAAAAGCTGTGGATTGTGATTAATCTCTGGTAGCAGTCAGTCTTGCAACGACTCTGAAGGAGCCTCTGACTGAAGACTGTTACCCTACGACAGTCACATGACCGTCCTGACATGCTAACATGAAATATTTGAGCTGTTGTCGTTCTTGTCAGTTGCCCTGTTGTAAAGACAAAAACAAACAAAAAAAAAAACGATAAGTTGCCCCTATGGTTACGCATCCTAGTTTGCAAACTAAATATTGTACGTGCAAACTAAAAATTTAATTTGAAAGCTAAATACTTAGCTAGTTAGGAAACTAGAACGCTAAATATATAGCTTTCCTAACTAGATGCATTCTGACTAAATATGTAATTTGAAAACTAAATATTTAGCCTTCAAATTAATAATTAGTTAATAAATAACTAATAAATATTAAATATTAAGTCAGCAAACTAAATATTTTATTAAGAACTAAATATTAATTTAAATCTAAATATTTAGTTTGTAAACTAAATGTTTCTATGCTTAATTAAAGATTCATTTGAAAACTAAATATTTAGTTTGTAAGCTAGCAAAATATTTCGCTTCCTAACTAAATATTTGATTTGAAAGCTAAATGTTTAGTTTGCAAACTAAATATTTGGATTTCTAATTACATATTTAATCTGAAAACTAGATATTTAGTTTGCAAACAAAATATTTAGCTTTCTAACTAAATATTTGATTTGGAAACTAAATATTTATTTTTAAAATAAATATTTAGCTTCCTAACTAAATATTTGATTTGGAAACTATATATTTAGTTTGCAAACTAAATATTTAGCTTCCTAACTAAATATTTGATTTGGAAGCTAAATATTTAGTTTACAAAATAAATATTTAGCTTCCTAACTAAATATTTGATTTGGAAGCTAAAGGTTTAGTTTGCAAACTAAATATTTAGCTTCCTAACTAAATATTTGATTTGGAAGCTAAATATTTAGTTTATAAACTAAATATTTAGCTTCCTAACTAAATATTTGATTTGGAAGCTAAAGGTTTAGTTTGCAAACCAAATATTTAGATTTCTAATTACATACTTAATTTGAAAACTAAATATTTGGTTTGCAAACTAAATATTTAGCTTCCTAACTAAATATTTGATTTGGAAGCTAAAGGTTTAGTTTGCAAACCAAATATTTAGCTTCCTAACTAAATATTTGATTTGGAAGCTAAAGGTTTAGTTTGCAAACCAAATATTTAGCTTCCTAACTAAATATTTGATTTGGAAACTATATATTTAGTTTGCAAACTAAATATTTAGCTTCCTAACTAAATATTTGATTTGGAAGCTAAATATTTAGTTTACAAACTAAATATTTAGCTTCCTAACTAAATATTTGATTTGGAAGCTAAAGGTTTAGTTTGCAAACCAAATATTTAGATTTCTAATTACATACTAAATATTTGATTTGGAAGCTAAATATTTAGTTTAGAAACTAAATATTTAGCTTCCAAACTAAATCTTTAATTTGGAAGCTAAATGGTTAGTTTGCAAACGAAATATTTAGATTTCTAATTACATACTTAATTCGAAAACTGAATAATTAGTTTGTGAATTACAAGACTTTGAAAACGACCATCCACATTTTTACATGCGCATCTGCATCTTGGCAGGAAGATGTGAAACACCTTTCTGACGTCACACAGCATGCGGGTCAAAGTCTGCGCTTTAATTTGAAAGGTATCGCGGAAAGGAAGCGCTCACGTCTCGCCCACCTTGACTTCGTCACATTGACCCAGTTTCATCCAAACGCGCTCGCGCTGCCCGCCGGTTTGAATGAGCGGCGCGCGCGCGCGGCGCACCTTGACACTCCGCCTCTCGTGCGCCTCACGATGCTGGAAACCCAGTTTGCGTCCCCGCGATGAATCCGGCCAACGAGACCCAGGGAGGCGCGGACAGGTACCTGTTCGCGGATGGAACCTACAAACTTCTGGCGGTCGCCATCGGAACCATCGGGGTGTTCGGGTTCTGCAACAACGTGGCGGTGATTTTACTCTACTGCAGGTTCCAGAGGCTCCGCACGCCCACCAATCTGCTGCTGGTCAACATAAGTTTGAGTGATTTTCTGGTGTCGGTCGTCGGGATAAACTTCACGTTTGCGTCGTGCGTCAAAGGCAGGTGGATCTGGAGCCAGGCGACGTGCGTCTGGGACGGGTTCAGCAACAGCCTGTTCGGTGAGAAAACGCGTCCGATCCGGGAGGAAATGTTGTCTTTAAAAGCGCTTTTTATTGTTATTATTATTGATCAAGTAATGTCACTAAAACACAGTTTATATGATTTAAATTAATAGCTTATAAACCTTACGATATAGCAGCATTGACCAGATATTGATTATACTCTTAATCAATAGATAGATACTTTATTTCACTCAACAACTAGATATACACACATCCACAACCATCCAAAATAGTACGTCATATATTAAATTTAATTGACTAAAATGTATTACAAGACAATGTCTATTGTCTTATTTACAAAAGAATTTGATTCTTTCTTTATTTCTTAATTATATAAAAAGGTTTGTAAATCTATTTTTAAATTAAAACAGAGCTACATTTTTATTATTACTATAGAGATCACTGCATCATGCAGATGTAATCTTACTTAACAAAATTTCTTTGAATTGTTTTAGTGGTTTTAGTGTTGAAGATGCTTTTTTCATTAAAATTGAGCATTGCATCTTGTTAGTTGTTTTAACAAAATGGAGTTGAATTTTGTTTATTTGAACTGTTAATGACTAATACCGTATAAAAAGGTTTACAAACACTTGGGAAGCTGATATAAATGTTTACTTTTTGCATCTTATTTGGAAAAGCTGCATGTTTTGTACTGTTTTTGTACTGTCATTGCGTCGTGCAGATGTAATATTTATTGTCTTGACAAAAAAATGAACTGAATTATTTGTTAATTTATGCAATAATGTATAAAAGGCTCAATAAAAGACCCTGAAAGCTTTTTGGGTTAAAACTGAGCATCCAGGAACCTGAAAGTGTTGCCTTATCAGGAAAAGCTGCCTGTTTTTGGGGTCATCGCATCGTGCAGATGTGTCTCCTGACATCTCGTTGGGATGACACACATTCCCACTCATTACCATAAGCAGAGCTGTATTTAATAATGACATGTGAACAGGCACTTTTTGGCTCCCGCCACCGTTCGACCCGCAGCCCCAGAGGAGGCCTGAGTGATAATGAGCTCATTAGAAAAACCCTTCTAGCCTTTTGTTGTTGTTTTTGGTTGCTTTTTCATGGTTGGAGTGCTGGACAGTTGCCCTCCACTCCTGTCATCCTGCCGTCCTTTAGCTGACATTGCATTGTGAGCCAGCAGGATGTGAGGAACACGTCTGCCTGCCTCTGTCGGCGCGCAGTACTGCAGCGACGCCTTTGGGGGTTTTTACTTGTCATGTTTGCATTTCAAACATGTCACAGGAGGTGTTGCAGATCAAAAAGATGCAAAGTTGATGTTCACAGCGATTCTCGTACTGTACATCTTATTTCACCAGCAGGATGTGGCAACCTGCTCTGGCCTACATTCACAAAATGAAACAAACCTGGAAGATAATGAAAGTTAAACTAAATTAAGGAGTGTTCACTCATAAATTAGATGAAAATAATCTTTTATTAACGTCTTACGATCCAAGGTCACACAGATTAAAGAGCTGCAAGAAAAAATTAGATAATGATGCTTCATCTAAAAAAACTACATGTTTATAAAAGCTCTGATTTCTTTATTTCTTGATGTTTTTCTGAATTCCTTGTTTTGTAATCTAGATTTTTTTTCTTGACTAAAGGCTGTCGAATTATGTTTTTAAGAAAAATGGAAGTTATATACTTTACAGTACGACTAAAGTGATTAATCGTGATTAATCGATTAGTGAAATAATCGTCAATGATGCTCAGAATGTATCAGTCTGATGGGTTTCATTTGTTAAGTGCATTGAGATTCAGTAGATTGTTACTATTGCTGAGCTATTTTACTTAAAAAGCAGAAAGATTTTTAAAAAATCCTAGAGTTTTTCAGTCAGTTTTGAAACATTAACATGGTCAAACGACTGCTTACAACATGAAAATCTTTGTGACTAGTCACGATTAATCATTTCATAATCGTCAATTAGTTGATGATTATGTCAAAACTGTACAAAAAATGTACACATTTTATTTTACGATTAATTTTTAACTTCATCTGGTTCAGTTTCTCTTAAAAAAGGATTTTGCTACCAAGTTACTAATAGTTTCAGACAAAATATAAATCAAAAGATTAGATCTGCACTCTATTGATGTTGAATTAAGCAGAAAGGGCTGAACTTACCACATTCTAGAAGCACTAAAGCAATACTTTGTCTAAAATGTTGTATTTTAGACAATACAATTTATTTTCTTATTTCAAAAGGAGTTTTTATTTGCATCTTTCTAATATTCTATAAAAAAGGCTGAAATGCAAAGTCTTCAGAATTTACTAATTCTTTTATCCGATTAATCATCAGTATATATGATTAATCGACTACTGAAATAATTGTTAGTTGCAGCGATATTTTAAAGTTGCCCCACGGCTTTCAGATGTGCTTCTTTTTAAGGTTGGAACAATCTGATGACAGTCAAAGCTGCTGCACTGACAGAAACAAGCCCTCCGCTAACTGTTACTCTCTGCTACGCTTCAGCTAGCTTAGCCTGTGAAATTTGACTTTGATATTTTACACCTTGGGCATATTTTACACCTGTCTCTTTAAAACGCCGCCTACTGGAAGTAATCACAACATAGCTCCTCTAGTAACCCTTTAACAACGTTTTTTATCAAGAGTTTTTTGTGAAGTAGCTCCTTTTATGAGCTCAGCAGATGCACAGTTCTACCAGGTGTTTGCTAATTGCTGCTGGCTAGTCTGAAGGAGCTGAGTGGGGGAAGTTGCAGACGCTCATTAGCTCAGAGGTGGAGCTGCGCCTTGAAGTCGGGGCTACGTCAACCCAGGAGTTTTGGACAGCTGAGTGGTTTCCATAATCAAACATTCATGAAAAAACTCAAAGCAACACTCCAGGTATGTTTCTGATGAGAGAATGGTGTAAAGCTGAAAAAAGTAGATTTTACATCGTACTGCCCCTTTAAAAAAGCTTGTCCTTGTTAAACAGAGATTTAACTAAAAGCTAAAGGGTTAGAGTCCTTGTTAAACAGATATTTAACTAAAGGCTATAAAGGTTAGAGTCTTGTTAAACAGAGATTTAACTAAAGCTAAAGGGTTAGAGTCCTTGTTAAACAGAGATTTAACTAAAGCTAAAGGGTTAGAGTCCTTGTTAAACAGAGATTTAACTAAAGGCTATAAAGGTTAGAGTCCTTGTTAAACAGAGATTTAACTAAAGGCTATAAAGGTTAGAGTCCTTGTTAAACAGAGATTTAACTAAAGGCTATAAAGGTTAGAGTCCTTGTTAAACAGAGATTTAACTAAAAGCTAAAGGGTTAGAGTCCTTGTTAAACAGATATTTAACTAAAGGCTATAAAGGTTAGAGTCCTTGTTAAACAGAGATTTAACTAAAAGCTAAAGGGTTAGAGTCCTTGTTAAACAGAGATTTAACTAAAAGCTAAAGGGTTAGAGTCCTTGTTAAACAGAGATTTAACTAAAGGCTATAAAGGTTAGAGTCCTTGTTAAACAGAGATTTAACTAAAGGCTATAAAGGTTAGAGTCCTTGTTAAACAGAGATTTAACTAAAGGCTATAAAGGTTAGAGTCCTTGTTAAACAGATATTTAACTAAAGCTAAAGGGTTAGAGTCCTTGTTAAACAGAGATTTCACTAAAGGCTATAAAGGGTTAGAGTCCTTGTTAAACAGAGATTTAACTAAAGGCTATAAAGGTTAGAGTCCTTGTTAAACAGAGATTTAACTAAAGGCTTAAAGGTTAGAGTCCTTGTTAAACAGAGATTTCACTAAAGGCTATAAAGGTTAGAGTCCTTGTTAAACAGAGATTTAACTAAAGGCTAAAGGGTTAGAGTCCTTGTTAAACAGAGATTTAACTAAGGCTAAAGGGTTAGAGTCCTTGTTAAACAGAGATTTAACTAAAGGCTATAAAGGTTAGAGTCCTTGTTAAACAGAGATTTAACTAAAGGCTATAAGGTTAGAGTCCTTGTTAAACAGAGATTTCACTAAAGGCTATAAAGGTTAGAGTCCTTGTTAAACAGAGATTTAACTAAAGGCTAAAGGGTTAGAGTCCCAGTTGACAGAGTTTCTAACTAAAGGCAAAAGGTAAGGCTGTTGTAGCCCCCTTACTTTGAGGAGACCCCATATGGGTAACTCCTCGTGATGTCTTCTTTTTATTTTTTTTCTCACTGTCTACGTTTTTAATGCCTTTTTTATGTAATGTTAAAGTTTTTATTTTTACTTTTTAATTTCTTTTTATTTCTCTTTCTTTTTTTGTCTTTTTTTTAAGTCTCTTTCTGTTTCTCACTGTTGTTCACTGTCACATGCTGTTTTTTTATTTTAATTATGTAAAGCACTTTGAAATGCCTTGCTGCTGAAATGTGCTATACAAATAAAATTTGATTGATTGATTAAGAGTTGCTCTGAAATGGCCGCTCGGTGTTTGGTTTACTCCAGGGACGTCAAACTCATTTTCATTTTGGGCCAAATCAAAATCATGAAGGCTCTTAAAGGGCCGGGGGCTGTGCCAGATTTGACCCCCGGACCTCGAGCTTTTGATGACGACTGTGATGAAAGCAAAGAGACGCTGAGCCGCCGCTCTCTCTCCTCCCAGGCATCGTCTCCATCATGACTCTGGCGGCTCTGGCGTATGAGCGCTACATCCGGGTGGTGCACGCCCAGGTGGTGGACTTCCCCTGGGCGTGGCGGGCCATCGCCCACATCTGGCTGTACTCGCTGGCCTGGACCGGGGCGCCTCTGCTGGGCTGGAACCGCTACACGCTAGAGATCCACCAGCTGGGCTGCTCCCTGGACTGGGCGTCCAAAGACCCAAACGACGCCTCCTTCATCCTCTTCTTCCTCTTCGCGTGTTTCTTCGTGCCCGTTGGCATCATGGTCTACTGCTATGGCAACATCCTTTATACAGTGAGGATGGTAAGGCTGCGGATGTATGTTTTTGTTGTTTTACGAAAACCTTCTGCTCTGCTGGAATAAATTCTCCCTGCAGGTGACATTTCAACCGTATTAAATTCCTAATTTTGAAATGGCAGATCCACCGTTGGCTCTCTAAAGCTGACATTTCAAAGCTTTCCTGCTCTAATCCCAACAAATTGACAATAAAGTCTGGCTCCTCAATATTTAAAAATAAAAAGCCTAAAGACAGTCAAAATAATTCATCATTCTGAGTAGCAAAGACCATTAATAGTTACGTCCTGACTCATTCGATCACATTAACATAGAAACGGAAATAAATTAGTTTTGAATTAAGTTTGAGAAACAGGGTCACTGGTGGGAAAAAAAATCCAAATTTTTCAAAAAATTCCATCTTCGTGCCAGTTTAAACGTTGTGATAAGGATTTTATCATCATAGCAATGCTGGATGCCGTGTTGCATTAAAGCACAAGTTTCCTTCTGCCACTGTAACAATGTTATCTAATAATAAAGGACCGAACCGGCAGAGCAGACAGCAGGAGAGATCCAAACTGAAATGGTCATTAAGCTCACAGCGAGCAGAAGCAGAAAGAAAAGAATCCCAAACAGCCAAAAAATAAAAATAATCCAAATTACATCCAGACAAGCAGGTGTGAAGCTTTAAAATGAAACATGAGGAAAATAATGATGGATGAACAGTTGCAAAACGGCAGGAAGGAGCAAGAATGAAGCTTTGACCAAACAAAGTAATTACATGCAAAGAAAATGAACACATAAAATAAACTCACCATTCATCTTTATATAAGTACAGTTATATAGCAAAGTCTGTTCTATGAAAACCAAACAAGAACTACTAAAAGCCGGGAGAAAATTTACCTTGGTAATAAAGACCCTTCAGTAAAAATTACTTTTTATTATGTGACATGTGAGAAATATGAAGAACTGATATTAAACATTACCTATGTTGTTGCACTTTCCATGCTTATTTTAATCCAAAATAGTCCAAGAAAGCTTTGAAATTATTACATTATTTGACAGAATCTCTGTTTGGCATAGAGCAATTCAGATGTAGTCTGACCAGTCTAAATATGTATGTTTTGATGTATAAATGTAGTTCAAACTCCTTTAAAAAAATATTGAAGCAGCTATTTAATTAATCACGGCAATAATTTATCACAACTTTTCCACTGGGCACACCACAGGGAGGCGCCAATTATCCAAAATTCACATATCTTTACATTTTTATACTTCCATTTGGGTCTCAAGTGATTCTAAAAACAAACCAAGCACTTTAAAAAATACCCACGTCTGGAAAATTAGCAGTTTCAAAAATCTCCAGATTGCCAAATCACAAATCAGCAGATACTGCACTGTTACCTAGCAACCCCAGCAGAGTTCCATCTGTTACCTAGCAACCCCAGCAGAGTTCCATCTGTTACCTAGCAACCCCAGCAGAGTTCCATCTGTTACCTAGCAACCCTAGCAGAGTTCCGTCTGCTGCCTAGCAACACAAATGGAACTCCAGCATATTTGGTCAGCTGGTTTTACCTCTGTTTGCTTTGTACAATGGCTGCTGGAAAAGACAAGTGTTTTGATGCTGACTTAAAATCCAGAATCCACCTGCTGCATTCTTGTTGGTTGTGCAGGAGGCTCCACTTCTGCTTTTCAAAGATGTACGGTTGTACAGCTTAGCATCTGTTTGCAGCCATTTTCAGGTGAGAGTGTAAAAGTTGAATTGGGGGCTCGTGGGCTGTAGCAGCTTACTAGGATTCAAAGTGACAAGAGACCCTAAAACGGCTCATTCCGACAAATATCTCAGTATCTATCAGAATGATTTTGTGGAAATAATATGATAAATGTTTTGTTTAGGCCATTGAATTATCCTAACCTGTTCAAGGAAGCGAAGTAGATCCCACTTAAAATAAGCGACAGAAAAATCGGATTGGGTTGATATTTTCTGCCTCTTGCTGCCCTTCATGTTGTGGCGTCCAGAGCAGAGAGCCATTTCACCCAAAGAGAAAATATACTCATCACCAGACATTTCACTTCCAGGTCGGTTCGACTCACACGTGTAGATAAAAAACATTAATAACAAACCTTTAGTGCTCATAAGCTGTGGTCAGTTTTTAGACTCCTGAAGCACAAATACCACATCGCATCACTTCCCATCGCCCTGATTTGTTTAACGACTTTAAATGTCACGTCTTCTAGGTCAGCTCCTCTCATTGTTTGCGCTCGGATAACATTTCCACTTGGTTGTGTTCATTTCATCACTTCTGCTTTAGTATCTCCCACAGTGAGCTCAGATTGAAAACGTTACTGGTATAACTCAGGTTAAGATGTTCCTATGAAGACATGGATTTTTAATGCCGACTCTGACTCTTGTAGAGATTTTTCATTATGTGAGAGAATGGACATCAGAAGTAATTACACCCCTCCTTTTTTTTTTTTTTTTTGTTTGATTTGCTTCCATTGTTCTTGTCCTGGCTGTGCTCTTCAGTGCACTTCTCTTGCTGAGATGCACGATGCTGCAGTGACAAGCTTCGCACAGTGGGTGTAAAATATGTGATGGATTGAAATGGTTGGGTAATTTGTGGATTGAAATGGTTGGGTAATTTGTGGATTGAAGTGGTTGGGCAATTTGTGGATTGAAGTGGTTGGGTAATTTGTGGATTGAAATGGTTGGGTAATTTGTGGATTGAAATGGTTGGGTAATTTGTGGATTGAAATGGTTGGGTAATTTGTGGATTGAAATGGTTGGGTAATTTGTGGATTGAAATGGTTGGGTAATTTGTGGATTGAAGTGGTTGGGTAATTTGTGGATTGAAGTGGTTGGGTAATTTGTGGATTGAAATGGTTGGGTAATTTGTGGATTGAAATGGTTGGGTAATTTGTGGATTGAAATGGTTGGGTAATTTGTGGATTGAAATGGTTGGGTAATTTGTGGATTGAAGTGGTTGGGTAATTTGTGGATTGAAATGGTTGGGTAATTTGTGGATTGAAATGGTTGGGTAATTTGTGGATTGAAGTGGTTGGGTAATTTGTGGATTGAAATGGTTGGGTAATTTGTGAATTGAAATGGTTGGGTAATTTGTGGATTGAATGGTTGGGTAATTTGTGGATTGAAATGGTTGGGTAATTTGTGGATTGAAATGGTTGGGTAATTTGTGGATTGAAATGGTTGGGTAATTTGTGGATTGAAATGGTTGGGTAATTTGTGAATTGAAATGGTTGGGTAATTTGTGGATTGAAATGGTTGGGTAATTTGTGGATTGAAGTGGTTGGGTAATTTGTGGATTGAAGTGGTTGGGTAATTTGTGGATTGAAATGGTTGGGTAATTTGTGGATTGAAGTGGTTGGGTAATTTGTGGATTGAAGTGGTTGGGTAATTTGTGGATTGAAATGGTTGGGTAATTTGTGGATTGAAATGGTTGGGTAATTTGGTTATTTCGGAGCTGACTGGTTTGATTTCCTGAAGCAGTGGCCAGATTCAACCAGCAGGGGGAGTCTAGCGCTTGGGCTAGTTATAGTGAAGAGCACCGGAACTTCCTCCTCAGATAATAATAACCGCTGGAGCAGAAGCACCGTGTCCGGCTCTATTATTAAAACTCTCCCCTTCTTTAGGGCTTTCAATTTCAATTTCAATCCATCACATGGGCACATAGAGCAAAGTGACGCTCCTGACTCAGCGAGCCAATGGCAATTAAGCGCAGTAACGGCTGGTCAGCGAAGGCGCTTCACTGTTGCTCTCATGTTTCCACAGCATTCATAGAAATAAAAGAATCTGCGCAACACCACACTGATTAATTTTTAAGTGTGCAACAATTACATTAAATCTGCATGTAAAAAATAAAGAAAACCAGTCGTAATTCAGTTCAAGTGACCCACATGTCTTTGTGAATCACAGTTTCCTCACTTAAATATTCACCATTTTGCGGGAAGCGTGAGCATCTTCCTCCTCTGAGACCTCCGAACTCGAGCTGCAGAAAATTCCCAGAATGGCGCCGAAGCCTGAGAGGAGCCTCATCGCACTTCATGGCGATCCGGGAAAATCTTCAAAGAAAAAACACTCTGCAGAGATTTCACTCCAGAGCAGCTGGCCTGCTTTTCCAGACACAGAAAAACCCATCAGGCGTCTGAAGAGAGCAGCAGATCGCTAACATGGAAATGGAGAAAAAAATTTATGAATTAAACCATTAAAAGAGGTTATTAAATTATTACAGAAGCTCATTTGTTAATTCAAATTTAAAGCAAAATTAAACATTGTGATTCATATTAATTGAAAATTCTTCAAAGATCTCCTGTAGCTGTCAGTATTACAGCAAATTTGAAGAACCCTTTGTTTTTCTAAGACAGTGTCATTAATGCACCTGTTACAATAACGACACTCCGGATCAAAATCTTAAGACCAGTCAAAAAAATTGCAAGAATTTGCATTTTACACTATTGGATCTTAAGAAGGTCTCAGAAGTTATTGGAATAAACAATAATATTGTTTTTAGACCATTTTCAAGTAATATGATGAATTTGGGGTTCTGGTGGTGGCAGAATCGTGGAGTGGACAAGGAAACTGGTCCTAATTGATGCAAAGATGGAAGAAAACACACTGGAGGATAAACTTCCCACCAGGACAGTGGTACAAACGACACAAGCAGAATAAAACGGTGTCAGAAAAGCCCACATGTTCAAAAGGGAATAATTTATTCCAGGTGTAATACATTTCCCCCAAGAACTGGACACTTTCTGATCAATATCAGAAATGTTCTAGATTAGCGTTTGAATTTTAGAAATGTGTACGTTTCTTTTGGAAAGTTTAATTAATGTCAAAACTTCAACATTGTTTTACTTGTACATCTTTTGATCGTTGGAGCTCAGAAATGTCATTTTTCTAGAAAATTTCTAAGATAACTCAGAAATTTTTTTACTACTTTCATTTTGCATGTTTGCTGAGTAAAAGAAATATCTAATTTTCAGTTTCTTTTGGGTTTGATTGAATACATTTATTTTCAGTAATAAGAACAAGATTTGGGTCACTTTCTCTCCAAACATTTGCTGCATTTATCCAAGTTTAAGAAGGAATAAAAGCTGATTTGGTTGCAGCAAAGTTGGTTTTTCAGTTAAACTCTCTGGATAAATTCAGTTTTAACTTTTGTTATTCAATTTTAACTTTTCTTAAAACTTTACAAAAACACAAATACTTTATGTTGTACTTTACATTTTTTTGTGTAGGAAAATTATGCTGGTAAAAAAATTTTTTTATCGTGATTGAAAATTAAAAGTCTACATCTGCAGGCCAAATTTGTATCACTTTTGAATTATAGTTGGGAGCCGCACAAAATTAGCCTAAGGGCCACAAATGGCCCCTCGGTGACACTTTGGACATCCCTGATCATGTGATGATTTCCACTGTCAGTCTGGAAACCAAAACAAATTAGATTTACAAACTGGAATTGAATTCAACACCTCATATTTCAGAAATCAAACGTTCATATTTGCAGCTCAAGATATTAAAGTCTTAATTTTCTCTTTCTTTTCATTTCTGCAGCTGCGTTCACTCCAAGATCTGCAGACGGTCCAGATTATAAAGATCCTGCGCTATGAGAAGAAGGTGGCGGCCATGTTCCTGCTGATGATTTCCTGTTTCCTGGTGTGCTGGACGCCGTATGCCGTGGTTTCCATGATGGAGGCTTTCGGCAGGAAGGCCATGGTCTCTCCCACCGTGGCCATCATCCCATCCTTCTTTGCCAAGTCCAGCACGGCGTACAACCCCCTCATCTACGTGTTCATGAGTAGAAAGGTTAGTAAACGGGCTTTCTCAACCCTCTGGCGGTCCGCGGGCGCCCCTAGTGGTGGTACGCGAGATACTGCACAAAACAACCATTTATGTACTGTGACGTCAGCTCAAAGTGCATCGCGTACAGCTAGCTGCTACAGCTAGCTAGCTCGAAATAATGGATAGATGGCTTAAAATTGGGTAACTCAAAAGAAAAACTGAAGATATAAATGGAAATAAAACAGCATGATTATTTATGTGATCGGAGGAAAATGTGTTGTTCAAGAACGATTCGATTCTTTTGAACGGCTCTATACGGAAGAGGATTAGGGCCACTGAAAAAAAATCTGACTTTAAAATCAGAATTCTGAGATTAAAGTCAGAATTCTGAGAATTCTGACTTTAATTCTGAATTAAATTCTGAGATCAAAGTCAGAATTCTGAGATTAAAGTCAGAATTCTTGTTTTGTTTTTTTTGGTGGCCCTAATCCTCTTCCGTAGCTCTATGCCGTGAACTGTAGGACTCAAGTTTCAGTTAATAAGAACTGTTTTTTGTGTCTTTGCTTGCTTATAAAGCTCTGTGACGCGTCAAGAACTATTGTCATTTTTAACTAATTAAAAATTAGATTAACTTAGTTCAATACAATGGATAAATATACCGTATTTTCCGCACTATAAGACGCACCGGATTATAAGGCGCATAGAATAGATGCCACAGTTATGTTGCCACCCGTCCGGTATTGAAAAGGACAAAAGTGATTTGTTCGGTTCACTACAAATATGGATGTCTAATAATAAAAATTGGTCCTGAGTCCTATATATAGCATCTGCACTAGTCATTGTTTCACTCACGGTTTTGGTGTTACGATATTGTGCCCAACTGCTTTCTGGTTAGCACAGACCAACCGACACGCTGCCGCCGCAGCCTCTGTCTCTCTTCCCCCCACGGCTTTAAATGTATAGTGCTGGTCCTTGGTAACTCTAGCCGAAGCTCCCGGATAAATGTCTAAAGCTACTTTGTTGACATAAAGAATGTCAACAAAACAGTCCGATTCCGGTCGCGAGGAGAACCTGGAGAGCGACTGGAATGGGGCGTCTGGACGATGGTCACCCGTCTCCGTTCGCGCACAGCATGTTGGTGGAGAACGTGATGCTAGATGACCTGCAGACGACCTGATTATCAGGTCGGTAGGTAGATACATAGACATGTCTATGGGTAGATAGGTCAGTCAAACTTTATTGACAAACCAGTTTTTTGACAACATCCCAGCATGCACTCCGCGCTTCGTCTACGGGGAAAATGAAGTCGGCAGCTGCTTACCGTAGTTGCTAGACCTGTTGTGGCTAAATATTGGTCCATATATTAGGCGCACTGGATTATAAGGCGCACTGTCGGCTTTTGAGGAAATTTAAGGTTTTTAGGTGCGCCTTATAGTGCGGGAAATATGGTAATATAAAAACTGGTGAATGATTTTATATTTAAGAAGAGGATTTTACCATGCTAAGTTAGTTTTGTCTTATTTCAAGTGTACTAAGATATTTACACAAGAAACTAGACCAAAAATATCTGGTAAGATTTTGTATTTCTGGAGGGATGGCAAAATAATGCAAGTTCGTTTTCTGAAATATAAACGTTGTTAAATATTGATGGCTACACAAATGAGAACTGGCGTCATCAGAGTTGAGTAGTAAATAGTTACATTTACCTCTGGACCCTTTTTAGGAGTCTTTTTACTACACTGTACTTTTTACTTTTACTTCAGTAATTTTATTAGGAACCATCACTAATCTAATTGGAGTAAAATTTCTGGATTTTCTACCCACTGCATGTCTTGTTAAAGTTTCATAATTTTTTTATTGGAAGAAACTGATTTGGGAAAATTCTATTATTTGTTGTTACTTGTATGAATTATTGTCATTTTGGTCTTCAAAATACTAACATTTTCCACTTAACTTTATATTTTAGCCCGTCTGCTGATGATATTTTTACATATGAATTGATTGATAATTCAATGAGTCGCTCAGTACTTAAGTCTACTTTCCAGCAAATCAAATCAAATCAAATTTTATTTGTATAGCACATTTCAGCAGCAAGGCATATCAAAGTGCTTTATATAATTAAAATAAAAAACAGCATGTGACATTGAATGACAGTGAGAAACTGAGATTTTAAAAAAGACAGTGAGAAAAGAAATAAAAAGAAGTTAAAAACATGAAAGACATCACGAGGAGTTACCCTTATGGGGTTTCCTCAAAGTAAGGGAGCTCTAAGAGCCTTACCTTTTGCCTTTAGTTGAAACTCTGTCAACTGGGACTCTAACCCTTTAGCCTTTAGTTAACTCTCTGTTTAACAAGGACTCTAACTCATATAGCCTTTAGTTAAATCTCTGTTTAACAAGGTTTCTAACCTTTATAACTTCCTATCCGCACTAGGAGTTACCCTTATGAGGTCTCCTCAAAGTAAGGGGCCTCTAAGAGCCTTTTCTTTAGTTGAAACTCTGTCAACTGGGACTCTAACCCTTTAGCCTTTAGTTAAATCTCTGTTTAACAAGGTCTTTAACCTTTATAGCCTTTCGTTAAATCTCTAACAAGGACTCTAACCTTTATAGCTTAGTAACCTTTTAAGATTAAATAGCTTTGTTAAACTTAACAAGGACTCTAAACTTTATAACTTAAACACTTATTTACCAAAGACTCAAATACTTTTTTTTACCCCTACCTGAGTAATTTCTTGGTACTTTTTACTTTTACTTGAGTAAAACTATGTCAAAGTATTGCTACGCTAACCTGAGTCTAATTTTTGGCCTTTTTAACCACCTCTGATCATCATCATCATCTGTTGTCTTCATCCTCTTCCTCCAGTTCCGGCGTTACTTCCTGCAGCTGCTCTGCTCCCGGCTCTTCCATAAGATCTCCTGGCTGCAGCAGAACCTCAAAGAGCGGCCGCTGGCGCCCGCCCAGCGCCCCATCCGCCCCATCGTCGTCTCCAGCGCCTGCGACTCCAAGGACCGGCCCAAGAAGAGGGTCACCTTCAACTCCTCCTCCATCGTCTTCATCATCACCAGCGACAACTTCCAGCAGTTTGGCGTCACCTCCAAGGCCGGAGACTCCTCGCAGGTGAACGTGATCCAAGTGAGGCCGCTGTGACCTTTGATCTCTGTGTAATGCCTTATGACCAAACATGCAGTTCCAAGCCAAACTGATCCCGCCTGACCTCCATGGCTGTTTCTGTGTCTGAATGCAGCCCCAGACTTTTTACAACTACCCAACAGGAGGGAACATCCTCATTAGACCTCAGCTGTGGTGATATTAGGTAATTGCATAGTTGATTAACTAGCTTTATGTCGTGCAGTATGTGGGAGAGTAGCTGCGTTTCTGTTACAAATCAGCTCAAAATTTTGTCAACATTCAACAGTAATGCCGGAAAAACACAATTTTGCAATTGTGATGTTTAAGTTAAATGAAAAACGACATTAAAATCACAGCTGAATAAGTTTGTTTATAAGAAAAGTCTTTTAAAAAAACATACTGCCTAGGCCTGTCGCAATAATCAATTAAACACATGTTAAATTAAAAATATCAATAATTTCCATTTCCATGAATTATTGTTTTTTTATTTTCTCTCTTTTTAACAAAAACTGGATGATAAAAATCTTCAGTTTGGTATTTTGGTCTCAGTTAGCCTTTCTTCTGAGGGATAATTTTGTTTTCATAATTATATTTATTGTTTTGTTTATTTATTTTAGATATTTAAAATGTCTTCCAGTTCCAGTGTTAAATGTTCATTACAATTTAAATCTTAATGATCTTTGATTACCCTCATTATTACTTGAAAATGTTATCAAAACAACAATATTATTGTTCATCGCAATAAGTTCTGGGATGATTTATCGTCCAGAAAAATGTGTCATTGTGACTGGCCTCGACGGACCGTCATCCTGTTGTCTCCTTAATTTCCTCCAGTAGTAACGTCCGATTGTTTAGCACATGCGAAAACAGTTTCTCCATTACAGTTTTGTGAAATTCACTCATTTCTACAAAGCCGGAAAAAAAACACCTCATCCTAGTGCAAAACCTTTTTTGTGAGATTGACGTGTTTCTAATAAGCAAATTTATTTCAGTGATTCCAATTTGCAGAAATATTATCAACGGAAATGCAGCTAATATGCTCAGCATTTACACTGCAAAAACGCAAAGTCTTGCCAAGTAATTTTGGTCTAGTTTCCACTGCAAATATCTTTGTACACTTGAAATAAGTCAAAAACTAAATTACAACTAACTTTTCAGCAAAACATAGGAGCTTGTTTTAAGTAAATAACTCCTTAATATTGACAAAAAAAAAGTACCAGTTGCACTGGTGGTTTATTTCACAGTCAAGTGTCCCTGCACCGTTACCTAGCAACGCCAGCCAAGCCCAGCCCCGTTACCTAGCAACCCAGGTCTAGTTCCACCAGCAGATTATTTCACTTATAAAACATTTTCCCAAGTTTGGAAGGGCATTTATTATATTGTTTCATTTATTTATTGTGATAAATTTCATATCACAATAATTTTGTTTCATAAATAAAAACTAAATTTGAAAATATTATTAAATGGAGTTTAGCCGGAGTGTGTAAAAGTTTAGTTTTATTACAAATGGAAATTTTTGAATGTTTTCAGGAGTAGTATTTGTGTTTGAGGCTTTGATTGCTGGGCCACGCAGTCATGGTTACCTAAAAAAAAAGTAATAAATGGTTCTTATTGCCACAAATATTCACTGCAAAAACATAAAATTTTGCCAAGTATTTTTGTCTACTTTTTAGTGCAAACATCTTAGTACACTTGAAATATGACTAAACTTAAAAATAACTTTTCAGCAAGATTGTTTATTTGCTTAAGGTAAATAATTTCTTAATATTGGTGGAAAAAGTACCAGTTTCTTTGGCAGATAAATTATGTTCGCCAAAGGAACTAAGACTTTTTCATCAGTATTAATAAATTATTTCCTTAAAATAAGCTCATATGTCTTGCTAAAAAGTTACTTATCTTATTTCAAGTGAACTAAAATAGTTCCACTAGAAACTAGACTAAAAATACTCCAGAAGATATTCTGTTTTTGCAGTGTTGGCGATCAAACTTTAAATCCGTATTGGGTAGCACTAGTTATAAGTGAAATAATCTGCCAGTGAAACTACTACTTTTTCATCAGTACTAAGGATGGATTAAGTTAAAACAGGCCTCTTCAGTTTGCTGAAAAGTTACTAGTAAGTTAGTTTTGTCTTATTTAAAGTGTTATCCAGATATTGGTAATACTTGGTAATATGTTGTGTCTTCGCAGGTTGAGAGGACAGCGAAGTTCGGGTCAGATTGTGATTTATGATGACATATTTTGGTTGGTACCCAACTGCAAGTGTGTAAAGAAGATGAAAAATAAAGCTTTAGTTTCTTAACCATAAATACATATTACTATGTATGGATTCAGGAAAGAGACTCTATTTTAAGCGAGCAGGTTTGTGTACTTCATCTCATTGTCTAGTGCGATGAGAGCCGACACTGTGAAGTGGCATTTGGTGAGAATATGTGTCAAGATTACAGGAGTGTAATTAGGCAAAAGGAGATGAGATCAGGGTGGGACACTGCGCTCATAACCTCCTGGGTGTCAGCTATGAATAGACATAATGAATGGATCTCCATGTCTAATAAAATCTCTTTTCACTGCGGACCTGAATGACTGAGTGGCCTCTTTGTTTTTTAATGTTTGGGGGAAAGGCTCAAGTGTGTTAAAGTTAAACAGAGTATCGAGGAGTTTTGCATGTTTATTTGCTCAATGTGTTTGAATTTGAAACCAGGAAATCGTCCAAAAATGCTCAGAAAATTTTCAGATTTTTGTCAGGTTACACCTACAGGATATTAGAACAATATTTTAAATGGGGAAGTTTGTCAAAATGTGTTTATTCTTTGAATTTATTTTATTTAGTCAACAAGTTGTGTCTTCAGACATTTACTGACCTGAGTGAAGTCGCCCCCCCACCTTCTTCAAATCAGACAAAATTGGTGTCAAACGTTTGTGCTGGTTTGTGCAGCAAAAATTTTCGTTTTTGTGGCTATCATTTTAAAGATATAAAGCAATGTTTCTAGAGGTCATCCAAGGTCAACCCCCCGCCCCCCCACCCGCACACCTTCTTCAAATCAGACAAAATTGGTGTCAATCAACTCGGCTATGTTTGTGCTGGTTTGTGCAGCAAAAATGTTCATTTGTGCTGCTTTGGCTTTGAAGATATTAATGAAAGTGTAAAGGTCAAAATGTCAACCAGCCCCCCCACTTTTATGAAATCCAACTTTCTTTATATCCTTAAAAAGATAGCGGCACAAACGAAAATTTTTGCTGCACAAACCAGCACAAACGTAGCACTAAGGTTTGACACCAATTTTGTCTGATTTGAAGAAGGTGGGGGGGGGCGACTTCACTGATTTACTGGCATATGAAGTTGAGCTGCTCTTGGCAGTTGGTGGTTACCATAGCAACCTGTAACCGACAACCCCTTTTTTCTGTTGTCTGTATTTTTAGGATCAGGTATTATATTGTATTTTAACACATACTTGATATATTTTTAATGGTTATTAATGTGGTGCATTTTAAGTATATAACCATATATTTTATTTAATGTTTTAAGGCAGAAGCTGCTGGACTGATGTTAACCACAAACTTTTGAGAATAAAATCATCTTACGAGAATAAAGTCGTATGACATTAAAATCAAAATATGAGTTGCAATGACATGAGAATAGTATTGCCTTAACAAAGTTATAAGAGAAAAAGATGTGATAAGAAAAAACAATCATTGCAAGAGTAAAATTTTAATATTACAAGATTAAAGTGACAAAATCAAAATGTGGGAAAAAAGTTGGAATGACGTGACAAAAAAGTCATATAAAGTTGTAATTATGTGAGAGATTCACAATAATTCACAAGTAAAGCCATAATAAAACAGAAAGTCATAATATTCTTACCTAAATATGTTGTAATTTGAGAAAAAAAATGTAATAATGTGAGATAAAAAGTAACACCACAATAAAGCCATAAAACTACTAAAATAAGATGGTATTTTAGCATAAGGTAGTAATTTTTTAAGAAGCTCAGTGAAAAATAATTAAAACGAGGAATGTTCAGCATCTTTTGAAGTTATACTTTGGTTCCAGTTTTAGAATTAAGGAAATAATCTTTAACCCGTCAGAATCAGATGAACTGGTTAGATCTTGATAACTATTGATGCTGTTCTGTCAATAAAAACGTTTGTCACATAATTTTTAACTTTGGGCTTAATTGAAGAATATTATTTGGCTGTTGTATCTACAAAAAAAAACACATAAATCCACAAAAATGTACAGAATTGTATTGTGACAAATACAAATAAGGACTTATTTTAATGTGAAAATGTTACATAAAGATGAAATCTGTTCATTTGCTTTAATTGAAACATCCTAATTAATAAAATCTGAAGTTCGCTGCTGCTCCAGACATAAGATTTAATAATTAAATTTGGTTCAGTTTGTTCCCACGTTCTGAGGCTCCGTCGCTGCTCCTGTCTGTCAGATCGGCGGCGTCTTCATGGCGGCCATCTTGTTCCAGATCTTCTGGGCTGTGATAACGAGCTTGTTGATGTCTGGAGGATTTTTAATGAGCAGATAGGAGCCGCAGACAGCAGCTCCCACAGCTCCCAGTAGCAGGCCACAGTTTATCACCTGCAGGGAAAAAAACATGGTCATAATAATAATAAAAACTCCTGATTGGCTTTGATTCCTTAATATACTGTACGTTTCTGAAAATTTATAACGTTTCCAGAGTGAGCTGTGCTTGGTTTTCAACTGGACTGCTTTGTTCAACAAATTCAATGCAAAAACACAAAATCTTACCAAGTATTTTTGTCTAGTGCAAATATAAATCAGACAAAATTAACTTAAAAGTAACTTTTTAGCAAGATGTAGGACTTGTTTTAAGAAAATTATTCTTGAATATTTACAAAAAGAACAGGCTCCACTGGCAGATTATTTTAGCTATAACACAGAGGAAAAACATCTTAATGAAATAAACTATCAATAAAATTAGAACTTTTTAAATCAATATTAAAAAATCACATACTTAAAACAAGATATTGAGATATTTTTGTCTTATCTCATGCATGCAAAGATATTTACACTAAAAACAGTATAAATATCCTTGTTGTGTTTTTGCAGTGTATCAACGTTTGTCTATTAATAGTCCAGTTATTCTCACAATAGGACATCAGCTATGGAGAGACATTTCATTCAAAATTCAACAAATAAATTTAATAATTAAATAATGTTATTTGAAAAAATAGAATAAACATTCTATTAAATAAATATTAAATAAATATTCTCATGAAATAAAACATTGTGTACTTTCCTCCCCTCAAAGATTTCTTATTTATTTCAAGATATCTATACTTATTTCAATATTTCTTGATATTTATTTAATTTTGAATTAAATGGTTCTCCATCATCAGCATGCTGCCCTATTACTCACCAACTTTCTTTGTTTGGTTTGTATATGTTAAACATGTAAAATCAACTTTATTGCTATATAGATTAAGCTAATTAAAATAACAACATGATGTTCCCACCACTGTGCTATAATAGTGGTTAATGTGTCATTAATCAGCAAAGATTAATGAGATTAATGAGAAAACAGATTAAATTACACACAGTTGAACTCTTTTCAGGGAACTTCTAAAAAATTGATGGTTTGTTTTACAGATTTCAGAGTCAATGGTGTGGAGTAGATGCACATTTTCATTCATATTCACAAAACTAACTACTTTTTCTTATCTGTCACATAAAATCCCAATAACATTTTGGTTTTTGCAAAAGGGGGAAAAAATTCCAGCAGTATAAATCAATTTGCAAGGCAAGTATCCATGATTCATAGATTAACATTACTGAGACCCGGCCTTTAAACATAATGGACTCTACATAATTTCCATGATGCTCTGTTTGATCTCCATCTTCTTTCATGGTCAGGTGGCTTCATGAGGTCGTTTTGTATTCTTCCCCTTCATCAAATCTATTTTAACCTTCGCCAACTCATTCACTTTGGGGTTGAAACGACTTATGAGGTTGACTGTGAAATCCCTGACGTCTCTCTGACTATCAGCAGAGAAACCATTACCACGAGTCAGACACTTCCTGGTTCAAATCGGAAACATTTCTGCTCCTCACAGAAACACATTCCAGCTGGAGAATCGCATTTTGAATCCTGCAACTTCACAACAGTGATGCATTAGAGAGGAAAATTAAACAGAAGGAGGAAGAAACTCACTTTGTCCTGCCAATGCCAGCGCTCCACAGCAACATGGTATCTGGTCCTGGTGAAAGTCACCTGAAAAACCAGAAAGAAACCAAAACCTGCAGGTTAAAATGTATAGAAAGTTTTAAAATACATCTACACTGTAGGGCTGTATAATAATATCAATATCACAATATATATCGATATTTTCTTTCCTAGTAAAAAAATCGATATTCATCCTCAAGTATCGTAACGTCCAACTGTCACCTTGTTCACTCACTGCTTGCTTCACCAGGTCATCAGGCTTAGAGTGATTCCTTCAGATGTTCAGGTTAAAAAGGTATCAAACTATTCAGAGCAGGAACTTGGTTCACTTTATTTACTTTACTAATGCATGTCAGCTACAGTTTGGACTGTTTCAACTAAAAGAAACATGTTTTCTCTCCACTTCTTTGATTCATTTTGTCCAGCTGTCCACTTTAAGTCTGTGTCCAACCAGAACCAGGTATTGTGTAGTTGGTGCTTTTAATCAGTTTTCAGTTAAATTAATTCAGTCCAACTTTATAACAGTCACACAATGTCACCAAAATCACTCTGTCCCTCTGAAATCTTTCAGAAAATCGCAAAAGTGTATTGAATTGTATCGTTTGCTGAATATCGCAATATATATCGTATTGTGTGCAAAATATCGTGTATCGTATCGTGAGCTTATTGTATCACTACAGCCCTACTACACTGTAAACACACAAAATCTTACCAAGTATTTTTGGTCTGGTTTATAGTGCAAATATTTTAAAACACTTTAAATAAGACAAAACTAACTTATAAATAAATGTTCTGCAAGATATAGGAGCTAGTTTTAAGTGAATAATTTCTTAAAGTTGACGAAAAAAAGTACTAGTTCCACTGGTGGTTTATTTTACAGTCAACTGTCCCTGCACCGTTACCTAGCAACGCCAGCCAAGCCCAGCTGTCACCTAGCAACACACTTCTAGTTCCACCATGTTATTAATGTTAATAAAAAGCACTTTATTGATCCCAAAGGAAGTTAAATGTTGTTGTAACTCATTAATTCAGATTATAAGTACTGCTGGTTATTCACTGTATCATTTATCATGATTAATTTCTTATCATAAGAATATTCATAGATCATCGTCATAATAAATTCTAATTAATGATTTTTAAAAATAAAAGAAACTGTCCATACTGTCAAAATGGTTATTTTTCCATATTTTTTCAGTTTGTTGGATGAGAGTATCGATAAATACAAAGAAATTTGAAAATATTATTAAGTGTATTTACTGTACTGTGTGGAGTTTAATGTGATGGGAGTGTGTTAGAGATTTTTTGGTATTATCATTTTTGTCTGTGGTTCTTTTAATGTAGGTTCAATGTAGGTAGGTTTTGGATTATTTGTCCACAAATAATCCAGTTATTCTCACTGCTGGATATCAGTCAATCAATCAAACAAATTTTATTTGTGTAGTACATTTCAGCAGTAAGGCATTGCAAAGTGCTTTACATAATTAAAATAAAAACAGCATGTGACATTAAATAAACAGTGTGGAAGAGAAAGCGATTTTAAAAAAGAAACAGTGAGAAAGAGAATTAAAAAATAAAGAAAAACATTAAAGAGATCTTTAAAAGAGTTTTAGTTAAAACGCTGTTTAACAAGGATTCTCACACCTCAGAGTTTTAGTTAAAACGCTGTTTAACAAGGATTCTCACACCTCAGAGTTTTAGTTAAAACGCCATTTAACAAGGATTCTCACACCTCAGAGTTTTAGTTAAAACGCTGTTTAACAAGGATTCTCACACCTCAGAGTTTTAGTCAAAATGCTGTTTAACAAGGATTCTCACACCTCAGAGTTTTAGTTAAAACGCTGTTTAACAAGGATTCTCAAACTTCTGAGTTTGAGAATCCATATCAGCTATGGAGAGACATTTCATTCAAAATTAAATACATAATGTTACTAAAAAGTTAGAAAACATTCCATTAAATAAATAAACTCGAACATTTTCATCAATATTAAGGAATTCTGCCAAACTGGTTGCGTGACCTTTCCAAAGTTTCTAATTTTCTCCTTTCACTCCACCTAATCTTATTTTTTATATTAAGGCAGTTTTGTGGCAGAGTGGCAAAACATGAAACTGCTACTAAAGCAGGCTGTTGCTAGGTAACCAAAGAATGGGGTGAGTTGCTAGGTAACCAGAGTGAGTTACTGTAGTTGATTTGACCAACCTTGCTACCTAGCAGACTATTTGAATTGCCCAGCCCTGACAGTAGCTAATATGCTGCAGGGACAAGTTGTGCGGCTTGGAATAATTCATCATTTTTCAGATCAACTTCTTGTTCCTCTTTGTTTCTGTTTATTGGTTTAAATGTGCTGGAGAGACGGAGTTAAAAATAGAGAGTTTTGCATCATCAATCGAGTTTCTGTTCTGATTCCTGACATCTTCTGTTTGTTTTGTGCTCACACTAATAAAACTAACAACTCTAAGGCAGAGGTTCCCAAACTGTGGGGCGCGCCCCCTAGGAGGGGCGCTGTGCCATTGCAGGGGGGGCGCGGGAAGCCGTCTGGATGGAAAAAAAAATAAAACATGAACGCTGTATGCGCTGGGTTTTTACCTTAGAACGGGCAACTCTGTTATTCCTATGTCAATTTGATACAGTAGGGGCTTCCACACTTCACTTTCATCAGCAGCTAAAACTGTTTAATCTGTTGTTAACATGTGGGAACCTGTTTTTCCGAGCCGCCTTTAAACGCAACATGACGCTACGACACTCTGCTGGGTTTACACCTGTGTGGCAGTGATGGAGACCTGATGCTGCTGCTGTAGAGCTACAGGTGTGTTAGAATCATGGCAGCAAACCAGCAAAACGCAAAGAACTTTTCACAGTTTTTCCCCCAAACTAACCGA
Source organism: Poecilia picta (assembly GCA_033032245.1). Lineage (NCBI taxonomy): Eukaryota > Metazoa > Chordata > Actinopteri > Cyprinodontiformes > Poeciliidae > Poecilia > Poecilia picta. The sequence goes on from CM065367.1 coordinate 4,378,875, forward strand.
CTGAGTTGAGTAAAACTGTTGGATGCAGGTAAAGTAGCTAAAAGACGACTAGTTAGCTAATATCAATACAGCACCTTAAGCTTAACCAGTAGCCTGTAGGCTATCAATGTTGTGGTCTATGTTCAGCTACGTACATTCATTTTGCCCCCCTAAAAGTCGATTCACCCCCCCCACAAACACACATTGTTCAACCAGACAGCTATTTGTAATCGATATGGGGGCCCAGAAAATGTTTGGAAACCCCTGGGGGGGGGCGCAGGAGAAAAAGTTTGGCAACCACTGGCCTAAGGTATCAGCTGCAAGACAAAACCAATATGAAAGGTTCTTCTTTGTGTGAGATTTGTACGTGATTTTTAAATATAAAAAATCATGTTACTGTTCCGTAAGTGGTGACAGCAGCGATCGAAGACACACTTACCATTGTGTAAAGAGGAATAATCGTCTCCGGCATGAGGAGGTGAAGAAGGTTGTCCACATTTTTTCTGAAAATAAACCATTTGGAGTTGACGTGCGCCCGCATCTGGAAAGTTTAACAGCAAATCAATGAACTCCATTTTTATGTAAAATAAATAAATTAATACATTTGTTTCAAACTATCAAGCCGGTTTCTGCTTCAGATGATGAAAAGGATCATTTTCATGTTTCATTTACTGATTATCTGATACATTTAGTTGCAGTTGGGGCTGCAACTAAATATTACTTAACATATTTTTCATCAATTATTCTGCTGATCAATCGATTAATATTCCCTTAAACAAATAAACTAAAACTTTTTCATCAATATTAAGGAATGCTGTCAAAGTGGTGGAGTGATCTTTACAAAGTTTCTCATATTCTCCGTTTTTTTAAAGCAGGTTTGAGGCAAAACATGAAACTGTGACTTATTAGTTACTCCACTGGTTGTTGCTACGTAGCCAAAGAGTAACCAAAGAGTGAGTGAGTTCTGGCACAATTTTTTAGAGTTGTCAGCTGATTTTCAAAACCTGAGAGGAGTCACATAGGAGTCGATAAAAAATCTTACGTATAACATAGAAAAAAATATACAAATTTATTTTATTTTTCTATTTATCACATTAATATTTTATTAAAGTATTTTGTAAACGTATTTCAACTTTGTCCAGATTCCATTAACAAAATAATTGAAAGAAAAATCCACAAAAATTTCAAAAGATCAATAGTTTGATTAACTTAAATTATAAAAAGTATCAGTATTCTACTGGTATTGATACCGATAAACGTATAAATATCAGTCACACTGGATTTGTACTTATTTAGTTTTGGATCAATAAAAATATTTTTAATAACTTGGGAATCAAATATCTGGAAAAAAAAAGCTTTTTAAAAAAATAAAAAATATATCTGAAATAGTGTGACTGGGGAACTATATTTCTACCAAAACGGAGGGAAAATAAATATTTTAAAAATATATCTGGTGAAATAGTGTAGTTTGAAAAAAACTGAAGAAAAATAGATATTTTCTGAAAAATATTTGAAATCGTCTGGCTGGGAATCAATTATTTGTATTGGAAAAGAACAAGTGAAACTGAATTACTTCGACGTAGTTGTACATGGCCAGATCTGCGATGGCGTGGTCGTCAGGAACCCGGACCCGGCTGTACTCTGGCAGCACCGCACCTGTGCAGGTGAAACCCAGAATGACTCTGTTACCGACTCCGGACTCTTTCTGCAGCAGTGGGTTCAATTTAAAAAGCATAAAGACACTTACTGAAATCCTCATTGAACTGATTCATTATTTCATCGAAGACAATGCAGTCTTCAAAGCCCTGAAAGCAAAACAGCAGGAAAGAATATTAGTGATTCTTTAATAGCTATGAACAGATCTAAAGTGATTCTTTTCCAGAGTTAAGAACTGATCTAAAGTGATTCTATGAACTAAAAAGATCTAAGGTGATTCTTTCAGGCGTTTTGATCAGATCTAAAGTGATTCTTTCAGGCCTTATGAACAGATCTCTAAAGTGATTCTTTTCCAGAGTTAAGAACTATCCTAAAGTGATTCTATGAACTGTAAAAATCTGAAGTGATTTTTTTCGGGCCTTATGAACAGATCTAAAGTGATTCTTTCGGGACTTATGAATGGATCGAAAGTGATTCTTTCAGGCCTTATGAACGGATCTAAAGTGATTCTTTCAAGCCTTATGAACGGATCTAGAGTGATTCTTTCGGGCCTTATGAACGGATCTAAAGTGATTCTTTCGGGCCTTATGAATGGATCTAAGGTGATTCTTTTGGGCCTTATGAACAGATCTAAAGTGATTCTTTCAGGGCTTATGAATGGATCGAAAGTGATTCTTTCGGGATTATGAACGGATCTAGAGTGATTCTTTCGGGCCTTATGATCGGATCTAGAGTGATTCTTTCGGGCCTTATGAATGGATCTAAAATGATTCATTTGGGCCTTATGAACAGATCTAAAGTGATTCTTTCAGGCCTTATGAACGGATCTAGAGTGATTCTTTCGGGCCTTATGAACGGATCTAGAGTGATTCTTTCGGGCCTTATGAATGGATCTTGTGATTCTTTCAGGCATTTTGATCGGATCTAAAGTGATTCTTTCGGCCCTTATGAACGGATCTAGAGTGATTCTTTCGGGCCTTATGAACGGATCTAAAGTGATTCTTTCAGGCCTTATGAACGGATCTGAAGTGATTCTTTCAGGCCTTATGAACGGATCTAGAGTGATTCTTTCGGGCCTTATGAACGGATCTAAAGTGATTCTTTCGGGCCTTATGAATGGATCTAAGGTGATTCTTTTGGGCCTTATGAACAGATCTAAAGTGATTCTTTCAGGCCTTATGAATGGATCGAAAGTGATTCTTTCAGGCCTTATGAACGGATCTAAAGTGATTCTTTCGGGCCTTATGAACGGATCTGAAGTGATTCTTTCGGGCCTTATGAACGGATCTAAAGTGATTCTTTCGGCCCTTATGAACGGATCTAGAGTGATTCTTTCGGGCCTTATGAACGGATCTAAAGTGATTCTTTCAGGCCTTATGAACGGATCTGAAGTGATTCTTTCAGGCCTTATGAACGGATCTAGAGTGATTCTTTCGGGCCTTATGAACGGATCTAAAGTGATTCTTTCGGGCCTTATGAATGGATCTAAGGTGATTCTTTTGGGCCTTATGAACAGATCTAAAGTGATTCTTTCAGGCCTTATGAATGGATCGAAAGTGATTCTTTCAGGCCTTATGAACGGATCTAAAGTGATTCTTTCGGGCCTTATGAACGGATCTGAAGTGATTCTTTCGGGCCTTATGAACGGATCTAGAGTGATTCTTTCGGGCCTTATGAACGGATCTAGAGTGATTCTTTCGGGCCTTATGAACGGATCTAGAGTGATTCTTTCGGGCCTTATGAATGGATCTTGTGATTCTTTCAGGCATTTGATCGGATCTAAAGTGATTCTTTCGGCCCTTATGAACGGATCTAGAGTGATTCTTTCGGGCCTTATGAACGGATCTAAAGTGATTCTTTCAGGCCTTATGAACGGATCTAAAATGATTCTTTCAGGCCTTATGAACGGATCCAGAGTGATTCTTTCGGGCCTTATGAACGGATCTAAAGTGATTCTTTCGGGCCTTATGAATGGATCTAAGGTGATTCTTTTGGGCCTTATGAACAGATCTAAAGTGATTCTTTCAGGGCTTATGAATGGATCGAAAGTGATTCTTTCAGGCCTTATGAATGGATCGAAAGTGATTCTTTCAGGCCTTATGAACGGATCTAGAGTGATTCTTTCGGGCCTTATGAACGGATCTAGAGTGATTCTTTCGGGCCTTATGATCGGATCTAGAGTGATTCTTTCGGGCCTTATGAATGGATCTAAAATGATTCATTTGGGCCTTATGAACAGATCTAAAGTGATTCTTTCAGGCCTTATGAACGGATCTAGAGTGATTCTTTCGGGCCTTATGAACGGATCTAGAGTGATTCTTTCGGGCCTTATGAATGGATCTTGTGATTCTTTCAGGCATTTTGATCGGATCTAAAGTGATTCTTTCGGGCCTTATGAACGGATCTAGAGTGATTCTTTCGGGCCTTATGAATGGATCTAAAGTGATTATTTCGGGCCTTATGAATAGATCTAAAATGATTCATTTGGGCCTTATGAACAGATCTAAAGTGATTCTTTCAGGCCTTATGAACGGATCTAAAGTGATTCTTTCAGGACTTATGAATGGATCGAAAGTGATTCTTTCAGGCCTTATGAACGGATCTAAAGTGATTCTTTCGGGCCTTATGAACGGATCTAGAGTGATTCATTTGGGCCTTATGAACGGATCTAAAGTGATTCATTTGGGCCTTATGAACAGATCTAAAGTGATTCTTTCAGGCCTTATGAACGGATCTAGAGTGATTCTTTCGGGCCTTATGAATGGATCTTGTGATTCTTTCAGGCATTTTGATCAGATCTAAAGTGATTCTTTCGGGCCTTATGAATGGATCTAAAATGATTCATTTGGGCCTTATGAACAGATCTAAAGTGATTCTTTCAGGCCTTATGAACGGATCTAAAGTGATTCTTTCAGGACTTATGAATGGATCGAAAGTGATTCTTTCAGGCCTTATGAACGGATCTAAAGTGATTCTTTCGGGCCTTATAAATGGATCTAGAGTGATTCTTTCGGGCCTTATGAACGGATCTAAAGTGATTCATTTGGGCCTTATGAACAGATCTAAAGTGATTCTTTCAGGCCTTATGAACGGATCTAGAGTGATTCTTTCGGGCCTTATGAATGGATCTTGTGATTCTTTCAGGCATTTTGATCGGATCTAAAGTGATTCTTTCGGGCCTTATGAACGGGTCTAAAGTGATTCTTTCGGGCCTTATGAATGGATCTAAAGTGATTCTTTCGGGCCTTATGAACGGATCTAAAGTGATTCTTTCGGGCCTTATGAATGGATCGAAAGTGATTCTTTCAGGCCTTATGATCGGATCTAGAGTGATTCTGTCAGGCGTTTTGATCTGATCTAAAGTGGTTCTTTTGGGCCTTATGAATGGATCTAAAATGATTCTTTCGGGCCTCATGAATGGATCTAAATTGATTCTTTGGGGCCTTATGATCGGATCCAACGTGATTCTTTGTTCACGTTGTGATCGGATCTAAAATGATTCTTTCAGGTGTTTTGATCGGATCTAAATTGATTCTTTGGGGCCTTATGATCGGATCCAACGTGATTCTTTGTTCACGTTTTGATCGGATCTAAGGTGATTCCCCTACAGCCCGTCTCCCGTGCTCGGCGGTACTCACGGCGTTCATCCCCTGGCCGTAGAAAGGCACCACAGCGTGGGCCGCGTCCCCCATGAGGACGCATTTGTCCCCGATGTGATATGGGGAGCACTTCACGGAGACCATGGCCTGAGCGGGCAGGCGGAAATAATCCCTCCTGAGGGCGGCGCTGCAAAGCACCAAAGCAAGCAAAACAATTACAAACTTACCGAGAGCAGCTGATCTAATCTGATGTTTCCTTCCTAAACAACGGAGTCGCCCTGCTTGCAGTGGAAGCGTCTGTCACAGCAGGGCGCCCAGAGCAGCGCGATCTGTCCGCTGCGGTTTAGTGAAAAGGTAACGGGAGGAAAGCCCGCGCTGGGCTGCTCACGCCTGACCGCTGTGAATTAAAGTCTCGGAGCGACTTGCATCCTGCAGACTATCCGTCACCCGCAGAAAATTAAACGCCTTGCGGCGGCAGGAATCTGCGTGAGCGTTCAATTTCACAGTCCGCTGCTGAAGCGCCCGCTGTGGGTGGGGTGATGACGGCTGAAGGTGTTTCTGACCCAATGGGTCGGGATGAAGAGGCAGGAAGGAGGAAGAGGAGACGGCGGAGGAAGGTCGCTTACGCTCCGATTAGCGGGATGGCGTCAGGGAAGTGTTTTTGGAAAAACTCGATGACTTCGTCTCCTGTGGTGATTTGCTCAAACTCTTCAAAGGGCATGAAGAGGGTGCAGGTAAACGTCTTGTCCTAAATCAGAAAATCAACAAAAGATGCATTAATGTTGTCCTTAAAACACATTTGATGTTTTCTGTGGCCCTTTAGACCAGAGGTGTCCAAACTTTATGACAAGTGGGACAAACGTTCAGAGGAGAATTAGGCCACTGAAAAAAAATCTGACTTAAATCTAAAAAAAAACTAACTAAATGATTAAAATTAAGAGATTTTAATCAGAATCTTCTTCCATAAATAGTAATTACAGAACATAAAAAACAACCTAAAATCAAGGGCCATTTTAAATCACTACTTAAAACTTATTTAATTTGTTGCCATTTAATTCAATCAATCAATCAAATTTTATTTCTATAGCACATTTCAGCAGCAAGGCATTTCAAGGTGCTTTACATAATAATAAAAAAATAAATAAAAACAGCATGTGACATTGAATAAACAGTAAGAAAGAGATTTTAAAAAAAAGATTAAAAAAGATAAAAACACACTTTTGTTATGGGATTTAAGCTCCTGTCGTCGCCGCACTCCGCCGGGTATCATTTAACACGGGTATCATCCAGGTATCATCCAGGCCCCATCGCCTGACAGGACAAGGTCTCCAACCTTGCAGGCTCCGTCCAACTGTCACGTGAATTTCTGCACTAGGACTATGCCGTCTTACATGGATTTTTGTGCACTATTTTTACCTGATAGAGTCTAGAATTTACAGGGTTTTTCTGTGCGCGCATTAACCCTCAATCACTCGCCACTTTTACATAAATAGATAAAAAGTAAAGATAAAAACATTAAAAACATCGAAGACATCAAAACCCTAATTTAGCCATAAGCGACTCTAAACAGGAGGGTTTTAAGTTGAGACTTAAAGGCACTCAGTGTTTCAGCTGTTTTACAGTGTTCTGGAGGTTTGTTACACATTTGTGGTGGTAGAAGCTGAATGCTGCTTCTCCTCGTTTGGTTCTGGTTCTAGGGATGCCGAGCAGAACCAGAACCAGAAGATCTGAGGGGTCTAGACGGTTGGTACGGCACTAACAGATCTTTAAGGTATTGTGGTGCTAAACCGTTCAGTGATTTATAAACTAACAACAGTATTTTAAAGTCTATTCTCTGAGCTACAGGGAGCCAGTGTAGAGACCTTAAAACTGGTGTTATGTCTCCATCTTCCTGGTTTTAGTGAGAACAGCAGCAGCAGCATCTGGACCAGCTGCAGCTATTTGGTTGATTTGTTAGTCCCGATTAATTAAGTCCTGATACTGTAAACTTTTCCACTGTGATGTTTTATCTTTATTTTATTTATTTATTACCTTCTTTATTTTCTTCAATTTATTCCCATGTATTTGTTTTTGTACAGCACTTAGCTTATTTCAGTTGCAGTTTCAACCTGTTCTTAAAAGTGATATATTGATAAATTTGACTTTCAAAGTGGACCGATATTTATTGCGGATTTTTTTTATTAATCTCAACATTGTCAACATTTGAAATTCAGAAATGTCTACGTTTTTTGTAGAAATATAAAATTTAATTTTTTTTAAAACAAATGTTCTTGTTTTTCTAGATTTTTGGCAGAAATTTACAACGTACTACTAATTTAATTTTGCATGTTTGCTGCATTAAAAGAAATACTTTTAGTTTAAGCTTTTCTTGAAAACTTTCCACAAAAATTGTCAAAACCTTAGTTTAAGTGATGCCAACTCCAACCTGCAGGTGGCAGTATTTGTGACTTTTACAACCCTGTGCCTGAAACTGATGAAATTTGTTCAATCGAGCAAGCAAATAAATTGTTCTTTGTTGAGTTTTTTCTCCTGTGCACATTCAAAAATATCTATAATATCTTCTGGTTCTAGTCTGCTCTGCATCTAGGGAACCAGAACCAAACGAGGAGAACCAGCATTCAGTTTCTACGCACCACAAATTTGGAACAAACTTCCAGGAAACTGTAAAACAGCTGAAACACTGAGTGTATTTAAATCTCAAATTAAAACCCACCTGTTCAGAGTTGCTTATGGCTAAATTGCGGGTTTTAATGTCTTAGGTTTGAGAATTCTTGTAAGATGTCGCTCTGCTAAAACTCTGTTTGAAGAGACCCCATAAAAGCAAGTCCTCACGTGGAACGATGTTTTAAATGTTTTTATGTTTACTTTAAATAATGTTTTTATCTTTTTAAAAACCTCTTTCTCATTTAAGGCCTTGTCAAATGGTGGTTTGACTAGAGAAGTTTTTAAGTTATAAAGGTTAGAGTCCTTGTTAAACAAAGATCTAAAGGCTAAAGGGTTAGAGTCCTTGTTAAACAGAGATTTAACTAAAGGCTAAAGGGTTAGAGTCCTTGTTAAACAGAGATTTAACTAAAGGCTAAAGGGTTAGAGTCCTTGTTAAACAGAGATTTAACTAAAGGCTAAAGGGTTAGAGTCCCAGTTGACAGAGTTTCAAGTAAAGGCAAAAGGCAAGGCTCTTAGAGCTCCCTTATTTTGAGGAGACCCTATAAGGGTAACTCCTCATGTGGATAGGGAGTTATAAAGGTTAGAGTCCTTGTTAAACAGAGATTTAACTAAGGCTAAAGGGTTAGAGTCCCAGTTGACAGAGTTTCAACTAAAGGCAAAAAGTAAGGCTCTTGGAGCTCCCTTACTTTGAGGAGACACCATAAGGGTAACTCCTCGTGCGGATAGGGAGTCCTTGACAAATGGCAGATTGACTAAAGAAGTTTTAAAGGTTAAAGTTTTTATTGTTACTTTTTAATTTCTTTTTATTTCTCTTTCTCACTGGTTTTTTAATCTCTTTCTCTTTCTCACTGTTTATTCAAAGTCACATGCTGTTTTTATTTTAATTATGTAAAGCACTTTGAAATGCCGGGGCTGCACAGTGGCACCGTTGGTAGAGCTGTTGCCTTGCAGCAAGAAGGTTCTGGGTTCGATTCCCGGCCCCGGTCTTTCTGCATGGAGTTTGCATGTTCTACCTGTGCATGGTGGGTTTTCTCCAGGTACTCCGGTTTCCTCCCACAGTCCAAAAACATGACTGTCAGGTTAATTGGTCTGTCTAAATTGTCCCTAGGTGTGAGTGTGTGTGTGTGGTTGTTTGTCCTGTGTGTCTCTGTGTTGCCCTGCGACAGACTGGCGACCCGCCCAGGTGACCCCGCCCCTCGCGCAGAACGCCAGCCGGAGAGGCAGCAGCACCCACGACCCCCCTAAGGGGCCAGGGTGCAAGAAAATGGATGGATGGATGGATGGATGGATGGACTTTGAAATGCCTTACTGCCGAAATGTGCTATACAAATAAAATTTAATTGATTGATATAAAAACAATAAAGAAAAGCATTTCTCACTCACCAGGTTGGGGAGCGCGATCATCATGAAGGTGTTTCTGGGCCAGATGTGCAGGTAGTTCGGCTTCATAGCGAACTGCAGATGAAGGTGGAAATAAGCCGAGATGTGAAAAAGCAAAGCCTGACCTGGATCTCCTGCCGTAAAACCCGCCTGACCTTCCCGTTTCTCGGCGGCATGGTGAGCTCCATGTATCCGTGCGGGATGTACGTCTGGCTGTAGTTGAAGCGGCTGCGGCGTAGGAACTGCTTCCGGACGGCGGAGAACGCTCCGTCGCAACCGACGATCAGGTCCGCTTGAGTCTGCGTCTCGGATCCGTCCGGCCTGAGAACCAGATACTTCCACTTCAATATGAAGTAATAAATGATTACTTAATCAATTATTCTATTGATTAATCGGATGAAAAAAAATCAACATTCTGTAGATTTTCAACGTAACCACTGAAGTCTTGATTTTTTCCCCTCAGAATCAGAATTATTTAAATTGTTTATGCAGAATCAAGCAAATCTAGTCATAAGACTCAAATTACGGGTCAACTGGGTCAATCACAGAACCAAGAAGAAATATTTATGTGCTAACACAATAATTGACATGATACACCTAAAACTTGGTTATTTATTTGAATTTTGACATAAAATCGAAATTCTGAGAAAAATTTTGAATTTTGTGAAAAATGTCAGAATTTGTTTTTGTTCAGTGTCTCTAATTCCCTTCCATATAGAGCATATCGACAAAGGTTTTTTTAATCTTAACTTTAAATATTGTACAGTTTTGTCTTAATTGGTGCTCTGAGTGTGTTATTATTTGAATCCAGTTAACGATTAATTGATCAATGATATAATTGATTCCTAACGATTAATCGTTTCAGCCCTGAATTAAAGCAACTCTTCCACCTGAATTCAATCCAGATGTTTTAATAATCTGTTTTTGTTGCCTGGAGGATCATTAATTTAAGGAACAGCTTATTGGAGCTACATAAACAGACTGACCCAGATGTATTTTTTCTTAATTGCAGCACAAATTTGAATATATTTATTGAGTTTTTACATGATTGACAAACACAAAGTAGCTGATAATCATTAGCAACACTTTCCAGATTTTGTCTTTACCAGCTTTAGAGACTAAATTATTTCCAGTTTTTTCTTTGTAAAACACCTCAGATTGAATGAAATGTGTATTGGATCAAGTTATGTCTGTACTTTGACTGGGCCATTCTAACACACAGTTATTCTTTGACCTAAACCACAGATGTAGGACAATATACAACTAACATTTTTGCTTGTGAAGCAACAACTAACGTACACTGATGTTTGTGACTGCAGTTTGAGGAAATGTGAAACTGTAACACATCACACTGTAAAAAGTCAAATTTAAAAAACAATAACAATTATCTGCCAACTGAACAAAAAATGAGACTGGTCAAAACTTTCCAAAATAAGTAAAAAATACCCTGAAATTAATGTATCTTCTTTTATAACATGACTATTTTAATTTATACAAATAAGATATGAGACTTATTTTCAGAATACGTAGATATCCTTGAATTATGAAAATGGTACTTGACATGTTAAGCATATATTTCTTGAAACCAGAAAATATACACAAAAAAGTTTACTTTTACTGATACAAAGGATTACTGTAAATAGTTTTTTTTTCATTGCATATTTTACTTTGGTTTTTGGGTCATTTATTTATATTTAGACAAAGAGCATTTCTTTCTTTTACACCTTTTTCAGCTACATCAAGCCTCACAGTCACTTCAGGTGTGAAAATAAAAAAAATCACTTTTATAGGTGGTAAATAGCAAGACAGTAAAGCTTAATACATTTTCTATTTCACAAAGCTCTCCACGTTCAGTACAGCAAAAACTCACTTCTGTATCTGTCAGGAGGTGCTACAATACAGCAGAAACACAGAAAATCTGCCAAAATTGACTGTAAATCACTGAGGGTTCTCGTATATCTGCCTCCTACTGCTGAAAACTCATTTCATTCCTACAGGGTCGAATAAAAGAGTAATTACAGCAGCCAGTAGACATAACCCACAGTGGTAATTTTCTTTTTTATGATAAATCTTTCAAACAAATTAAACCTTTTCTGTCTTTTTCTCTAATTGCGCAGCCTTTAGAGTTAACCTCTCTGTTAGCTGGAGCCCGTCGAGTCTGAAATGAACTACTGGGCTTTGTTTCCTGAGCCCTGCATGCTGGAACCACAGGAGGAAGGAACTTTGGAAATCGTCTTGAACGGTTATCGCTGTTGCTCAGTCGACTGCAGCTTGTTTTAAATCATTTTAACACATTTTAGCACCAGCAAACAGGCTTTTTTATTGCTAAAGCTGATCTCAGTCATGTTATGATAGTTTTATGGGAAATAAAAAATATCTTTTTTAAACAAAGTTATTCTTAAATAATGATATATTATCTCATTATTAATAATCTGGAAATAATGAGATATCTCATTATTTAAGATTGAGCTCTTTTAGGGCATCTTGTCACTTTAAATAAAAATAAATTGCTGCTAGTCACGCCCGCTAACTCTAACTTTATGCAGCAAGTGGATTCTGGATAGTAGGGCAATAAGGCTGCATTCACACTGCAGCCTGAAGTGACCCAGTTCTGATTGTTTTCACTTAATGTGACCTGGATCCGATCTTTTCATGGCAGTGTGAACAGCTCAGGTCGGATTCTTTTAGAATGTGACCCATATCCGATACGGATCCGATTCAAATGTGACCATAACGTCCAGGTCTCATTCATCCGAACTGAACGTCACTGATTCTCAACAAATCTCACTATTCTGAGTCCTGATATGGGAAGAAAAACAACAACCATGACGGACTAGATGAGGATTAAGTTGTTAATATGTTATTGAGTTATTAAAGTAACTTTTCAAACAGCATAAAATGACTTTTTCCAACTGATTAAACAGTTTTTTTGAAATGTTTTGTAATTTTAGGTTCAGTAGGCATAATAACATAATCACAAGCAATGCTAATGGTAGTAGCACAAGGAACGACGAAGTATCTGGGGTTGACCTATTCGTATGGGGGGTGGGGGGGGTTTCCAAAATGAAAATCTGCTTAGGGCCCCGAAAAGGCTTTGGCCGGCCCTGCCAATACATTCAACACCAAACATTTCAGGATATTCTAAGCTAGATTTCCTCTCCACTTTGTATTGGTCTGTCTCATAAAACCGCAGTAAAAAACAACAGTGGAAAAAGTTAAAGGAGCGGGAAAACTTCTGCACAGAGCTGTGGGCGTTAAAATAAATGGATATTTTTTCATTTCCAGATAAGACTGCATTTAATTTGAAAATGTATGTACAACAGCTTGTGCTTCTGCCTGGTGCTTTAATTATGAGCTGAAGTGCAAATCCTCCCACCCAAAAAAAGCTGGAGGTGTTTTAGGGTTAATTGGATTGTAAATTCTGCGTCACATTTTCCTAGGGACACTTAGTTATGAAAAAACAAATTAATTACTCACAGACGTTAAAAACACAACAACTCTATTACATTTCTAAATCCTCTCGTCAGCTAACAGTGTTTTTTTAAGTGGTGCCTCCAGGGGGCGCTCAGAAAGTTGAAGGGAAGATGAGAAAAAAAAACATAATGATCTGTCAGAGTTGGTGTATGGATCAACATTTTTAATTTTTTTAATTTTTGCTGAACCCAAACTCAAACCCGAACCCAGATTCTGCAGCACATCCACATTTAAGGTTATCAAAGTCAAGCTGGCATAACTGACCTACTTCACTCTCCCTCGCTGTTTATGTTTTTGACTTAAAACATTTTTCTGACCTGGTTATCTAGTTGTCATAGTGTTGACAATTAGTACCAAAGTATTGTACCCCTTGTTCATGTATATATCAGGTGAACATTTAAGATTTAGCTCGTTGTGTTGACAACTTGACAGCTAAAGCTAATGCTAGCGTTAGGCAGCAGCTGTTTGTCCTTTTTGGGGGCAGAATCTTACACCCCTGATACCAGGGTGCAAATTATCAAGAGGGGATTGTAATGACAATTTATATTGTCTGGCAATAAAGTAATAATGTATTATCTAATAATAACATTTTCCGCCACAGAACTCATAGCCTTTTAAAACCAGAAAGTATGAGGTTAGCATTCATGCTAACTTAATGTAATAGTTCTGAAACTTTTGGTTCCTTACATATTTTATAGTTTTGTCCGTTTGCAAAAGGAATCCTCTCTGGGGGCGATAACCAGAGCTGGGTAGTAACTAATTACATTTACTCAATTATATTTAGTAAATGAGTAACTTTTTTTAAAAAATATACTTTCAGTACATCTCTTCAAAAAGACGTTACTCAACCTTCTTTGAAAGTTTCCCTGGCAAAGCTCAAGTACAGTGTATTTTTATTATAAAGTATTTCTACTCTTACTTGAGTAATATTTCAGTATTTTCTTCCCACTAAATGAAAAAAAACATGTTTTAACCTGAAATCCACCAGACTACTCATACCTGTGGCTTCTGTTAAGGTTTTAGTTGAAAGAAACTGATTTGGAAAAAAATATTTTGCACGATTTTGTTTATATAAATTAATGTCATTTTTGTCCTTAAAATATTAAAATTTCCACCTAGTTTTATAATTTGGTCCATCTGACGGTATAATTTTTAGATTTTAATTGATTCGAGATTTGTTCAGTTTCTCACTACTTGAGTAGACTTTTTACCAAATACTTTTTTGATCTTGAGTAATTTCTGAGATGGCTGCTTTATACATTTATGCGAGTTAAATCTTTAGCTGCTCTTCCACCTCCTGCATGGATAGTGAACTCTGTGTCTCTCACTAACCATTTACCTGGCGAAGGTCATTAGTCCGGTTTCAGCACTCCAGTCCTGCAGTTTGTGGTCAAAGTTCAGCTTTGTGTTTGGATACGTCTCTGCCGCTGTGAGAGTTACAAAAACAGTTTGTGATGCAACACCAGCTGCCATGTATTCTTACAATACACCCTAAACCTTTACTAAGCTAAAGAGAGGGTCAGCAAAAACTGAACGATCATCAGCGGAGCCGCGGAGCTGCAGCTGGGATCTGTGCGAACTGATGTTTTTGGGTTTCCACACTGTGAAATCTCTTTATCTGCAGAGCGGCAGCCGCCTGAATCAACCACGATAAGAGCAGCGACAATCTCTGCCAGCGCATCCAGGCAGTCTAATTAAAAACAGAGCCAAGCTGCCGCACTTTATCTCTCAGAGGCTCCTCATTAAATATTAGGAAAAAATCCTTACAGCTACAAAAAGAAAGGAAAGCACGTCCCCTTATGTCGCCTGTTTAAGGAATGCCAGGAAACGTAAATGGAGAGAAAAGTGCCAAAATCTGGACAAACGATAAAAGAGAAAGTACTTTATAAAGAGGTGTGACAATAAGTAATAAAACAATTTTAATACAATTAAAGGAGATCCTAAATGTCCAATTAAAACCAATATAACTTAAATGATAAACCAGGTTTTTCATTACTTTAAATTAAATTCTGTTCAGTTCAGTTCATCACAGTTCAGTTTGAAAAAATTCAGTTCGCTTCAGTTCAACTTATCCAGTTCAAATTCATTTTAGTTCAGTTTTTTTCGCTTTTAGTTCTGTTAAATATGTTTAGCTCAGATTAATTAAATTCAGTTCAGTTTAATTTCGTTTAAAATTTTCAGTTGAAATAAATTCAGTTCAGCTAAAACTAATTGCTTCAATTCAAATTAAATTATTCAGTTCAGTTCGGTGCAAATTACATAAATTCATCTCAGTTCAGTTTAATTCCAATTGATTCAGTTCAATTCGTCTTAGTTTATTTTCGTTAATTCACTGAATCAGTTCAATTTAGTTCAGTTTAATGAAAACTGAATTCATTTAGTTCAGTTCACTTCACCTTATTTTAGTTAGGTGTAAATAAATTCAGTTCAGTTTTAATCAGTTCAGTTCAATCCTGTTTTACTGAATTCAGTTTAGTTTAAACTAGTTCAATTAATCAATTTAATTTCAATTAAATTATCCAGTTCAGTTTAAATACGTTTGATTAATTAAAGAAATCGCTTCAGTTAAACTCAAATTATGGAGTTTAGTTCAAGTCAATGCAAATTAAACAAATTCAGTTTATTTCAGGAAAGTTTAAATAAAGTGAGTTCAAGTGAATTAATTCAGTTTAGTTTAACTAATTTCAGTAAAATACAGACGGATTTAGATGCAGCAGTTCAATCCCATCTAGTTAAAACAATACAGTCAGATGCAGTTAGTATTAAGCTAAAGAAAAACAAATATGAACATTAAATATCATTCATAACTGAGCAGCAATGCAAATTATAATTTAAAAAAATAATAATGAAGTTGAAAGAATGAAAATAAACCATTTGGCCTTTTAAATCATAAAACTACAAAGTTTAACCAGTAGAATGTGTCCAGTATTACAATTTTATCAATATTCACTAATTATTTAACCTCTAGCCACATTCCCAGAGCGATGATGCATCTGTAAACCACTTTTACTCCAACTTCTTTCTGCAGCTGATGTAACAAAAATACGTCACAACTGGATGTGTCTAATTCAGGCGTGATTCGCCTATTTTCCGTTCTTACCTGTTAGCAGCTCTTTGTTCAGATTTGCTCTGTCAACGGACAGGATGTACTGAAAAGAGAAGTACATTTAATGTCGTCTAATCAAACAGAAATGTGACCATGTCCCTTTAAAAGGGAACAGGAAGGCTGCAGGGTTCGTTTGCTTCCTGGTGTTCTGGTATATTTCTGTTTTATTTAACCATGAAGGTCCTTTAATGGGATTATGAGCCTCTGCCAAACTGGCAGCAGGGAAATCATTTCTATTTTCAGACGAGGATCACATTCATATTTAGTAAAAATATGTGTAAAAAAAAAAAAATCACCTTTTTAGTTTTAATTGATCGTGCACAAAATCTTACTGTAATTTTGATGTAGTTTCTAGTGCTAATATCTGACTACATTTAAAATAAGACTAAACTAAATTACAAATAACTTTTCAGCAAGAAATAGGAGCTTGTTTTAAGTCAATAATTCCTATAACAAGATATTTTCCCATATTAAGTGAAACAATCTGCCAGTGGAACGAGAACTGGGTTGCTAGGCGACAGGCTGGGCTTG
The DNA here is from genome assembly GCA_033032245.1 of Poecilia picta. Classification (NCBI taxonomy): domain Eukaryota; kingdom Metazoa; phylum Chordata; class Actinopteri; order Cyprinodontiformes; family Poeciliidae; genus Poecilia; species Poecilia picta. Next base: position 4,395,264 of record CM065367.1, read on the forward strand.
GCTGGCGTTGCTAGGTAACGATTGTGAAATAAGTGAAATACTCTGCAAGTGGAACCAGAACTTTTTAAAATTAATATTGAGAAATTACTGACTTAAAACAAGCTCCAACATTTTGTAATTTAGTTTTCTCTTTGAAAGATATTTGAGTAGAAACTCTACCGAAAATAGTTGGTAAGATTTTGTGTTTTTACAGTGTATTTATTTATCATACATCTCTGGAAAAGTATGAGATTGAACACAACGGCAAAGGAGAAAGACATCGGCAATAACCTTAGAAAAGCATCTGTGGTTTGTGGAACTTTTATTTAAGACGTCTGGAAGGCGTCCACTCCTGAATTAATTAAGTGAATTTAATTTGACCTTTACATTCACTTAAAGGGCAAAGTGTCCAAAGCTAAATTAAATCTAACACTAATAAGAGCCCCCCACCCAAAAAAAAAAACAATCTCTGGAAGATGGTTTTTGGGGATGTAAGACCAAAGTTACTTCTCAGGCACAGTGGTGGTGGAGTGGCGATATGGGCTTACGAACAGCAGTAAAAAAACAAAATAACAAAGGTATTGCAAATGCAATTTACTGATGGGACTTGAAGATGCAGTTGCAGAAGCTAATATGTCCCTCCCCCACAGCCTGATGCTGCCACCACCATGCCTGGGTGTTGGTTTGGTGTTTTCAGGGTGATTTATAGTGTTAGTTTTCCAACAAAAATTGGGTTTTTCCTTCTTTTTTTGCTTAATCTTTGTTGAGTAAAGAATTACATGTTGTCTCAAACACTTTATGATGTCCTGATTGATTAAGCTTAATTAAAAGACGCTGGAGTTTTTCTGCTTACAATAATATGCTCAATACTGACCCCAATGTTTGTCCAAACTCTGTGGCAGAACGATGAATATTTTATCTGAAGGCTGAATTTGTACATACGATGCAATCCTTACAAACTGTTTCCCAACAAGGTGTTTGTTGCATAGTAGAGAAATCGTCTTTCATTATGGGAAGCGCTCTCTAAAAATGTGAATGTTTATTTTTTGGTATTTATTATTTATATGAATAACAGACTGCAACAGAAACTGATCTAACTCCAAAGCTTGTAAACGGCGGCGGTTCTGCAGGTTTACCTGTCCTTTCTTCCCATACGGGATCGAAGTTTGTTTCCCACTTAGCGAATGAATCATCCTGGCATTCATCGGGATTCCCTTAGAAACAGTCTGGGGAAAGAAAATGGAATAATTAATAATAAAACACTGAGGTGAAACTATTCAGGATGGACATTATGCACTACTTTGTGTTGGACTGTTACCCAAAAAAAGTACTTTTAGAAGTATCTTTACTGAACTGCACTTTTTACTTACTTGAATGATTTTATTGTATTATTGTATGGTTACTTGAGTAAAACTTTCTGGATACTCTACCCCAGGTAAAGCAAAAGTAAGATCTCTTGTTGGTGCATAAAGTTTGTTTTCTAATGTATTCTTATACCTGCTGTGTCAGCTGCTACAGAACAAAGATGGCGGCCATAACAGAACGGCAAAGAGAAACGGTTCAACAAGCTCCTTAGGCTACGTTCACACTGATGTTTTTAAAAAACTATTTATTTTTAAAACCTGATTATTTCATGACAGTCTGAACAACACACATCGGATTATTTCGGATGTGACCCAGGTCACTCGGATATGTGGTCCTAAATCCGGTAGTATCTTTTCAAATGTGGCCTGAATCTGAACGATCAGGTCGCCTTCATCCGACATGAACGTCACTGAAACTCGACAAACGTCACTATTCTGCGTCCTGACACGTGCAAACGGGAAGAAAAACAACAACCATGGCGGACAGTAATGAAAATGAAGTTGTAAATGTGCTGACTCCTGTTGGAGAACAACTTTAAAATCGTAAAATAAGCTCCACCGTTAGCTTCCACGTTTACTTCCGCAAACACAGCTTTACCGCGGTGAGCGCAATAACGTCTGTGTGACGTTACTGCGCCCTCTACTGCGCATGCGGGACACTTTTAGGTCGTTTGTAGTTCACACTGGAGATTACAAACAAGTCGCATTTGGAAGCGTGAACGACCATTGCAATAAATAAATAAATAACAGTGATTCTTGAAAATAGGAACAAAATGGGTTTTCATTTTCCCATATTTTTTTTGTTATTTCTCAAATTTATGTATACAAATATGTCAAATAATGTTTAGGAAATGTAAAGATGCTAAGGTACAGGCTCCCAGTTGCAACATTTTTTTTTAAATTACATTTTTAATCGACCTGACCCAGAACGTTGTCATGACCATCTGACAAAATACATCAAAAATAATTTTTAATGACCCTATTAGTGATATTTTTACTCATTTTACAGACAAATGCTTCTCAAGAAACAAAATAAATATTATTTAAAACAAAAAACCGTAAAATGTCCATCTGACAGAGTTGACACTGCATGATGGAGTTGACACAGAACTGAAGGTGACAAACTAGTGAGTAAAATTAACAACTTGGTACATGTGAAGAATGCAATTTATGTGAAATACGTTAAAATGAATTAACTGCACATTTAAGTGAGATTTGACAACATTTTCACTGAAAGAGTCACTAAAACTCTGATGGAGGTGACAAAAAGTCAAACTACCTCAATTTATATGATGCTGTTTTGAAGGAGGCCATATTGTAGCTCATCAGGTCCATAAAATCTTTACATTATACCAAAATTAAGCTTTTATTTGACAAAATTTCATCAAAGTTTTGTAAAATGTCTGTTACGGTGTTGACACATCATGATTGTGACAAAAACGTAGGAATAAAAAAAAGAAAAAACTAAAGATTAACATAAGCTAACCAGAGCTAACTAGCCTTAAGCTAACCAGAGCTAACTAGCCTCTTACCAAAGGAAGAGACAGGAAGTGGTCATGGGGTCCTCAGAAGTTCTGGTGTCCCCCAATAATGCCTGATTTTTTTACATTCTTTTTATTTCTGATGGTGTTGACAAAAACTAAGGACAAATTTCAAAGGAGTTGGAAAATATATAAAAATAATTTTTAATTAAATTTATTGATACCTTTATAATTATTTATATGACTACTTATACTTTGTCATATAATTTTAGTATTTCTTTAATTGTTTTAAACTATTATAATGTATTGAGTTCTGCTCCTGGACAAAGGCTTTTACAGGCTTCATCCACCGACTACAATGTTTAAAATAAAGAAATATTCAGTAAATACCTGGGAAATATACATTGTGCTCACATGACCCAGGTTAGTTTAGTCAGATATTTGAAAAATATATATTTTGTGTTTATTTTATTCAAATGTTGTGCTTTATCCATAGGACCTGTTTTGTCCCTATTCTCAAGAATCACTGATAAATAAATAAATAAAAAATCTGATTTGACAAAATATCGGGTCACTTCAGGCTGCAGTGTGAATGTAGCCTATGACCGTCTCCATACAAGAAAAAACTCTGGTTAATAAGAAAATGGTTTCTTGTCAGTTAATCGTTATTCTAATGATAAAATTAATCCACTTTAGATTAAGTTATTAATCGATAACTTGGATCTGTATACATTTTTCATCTTTTGTTCAAATTTGTTGTCGTGTAATGAAGTTATTTGTATTAATTTATGTTCATTTAGTCTTTCAAACACCAGAATTTGGACATAATTTTACATTTTTATCCTTTCGTGAGTAAAAATAAATTGAAGTAGTGTAAGTTTTACTCGAGTACAATCTTTGGGTACTTTACCACCTCTGAATAAAACACGTCACCTAAAACTTGACCCCACTATACATTAGATAAACAACCGCGGCTGTTCGTTGCCCCTGCAGTCCTATCAAGCGTATGCTAATCTTTACAGCTTACCTTTTCTCCACTTGTGCATGAGTAACTTCATTCAATCAACATACCTCTTCCTCCATTCCAACATGTTTCAGGGCTTGCCGGCCTCTGTGGGACAAAGCCAGGTTGATGCTTCTGCCTTTCACTACTTTGGCTTTCCGAATATCTGACCAAAAACACACAGAATAATTTGACTCCAGATTTGTTCATCAGTTTTTTTTTTTTAATTTTGTTTGATTTGTAAATAAAAGCTACCTTCTCTCGTTTCAAAGACTTCCACCTCAAAGCCTCTTTTGGCGAAGAAGCAGGCGTTGAGTGCCCCCACCTCAAAGAGGAAAACAAGTGCATTAATAATGTCAGCGCAGTTCAAAATACCTTTTCTGTGCTTTCTGTTTACAGTTTCACTTTTTCTACATGACATGATTACAGAATAATGCTTTGTAAAACCAAACCGTCGCCATGTTTGCGCCCAGAAAGTGTAAAATAAATATTATATACACTGAATTGGTATTTTCACTTTCATTTTCCCTTCTTACCAAACCACCGCCCACCACTGCCACCACTTTCTTGTCTCCTCGTCTGTGCGCTGATTCCTCCATGTCGCTCAGCAGAGTTCCCCGATGGTTCTGACCCGGTTCTCTGTCCGGTTCAAAGAGCTTTGCAGAACTGCTGAGTTTTGATTTAAAAGAGGAGGGGCGTTGCATGTCCCACTACAGTCTGATGAACGTCCCTGTAACTATCAGTTCCCCTTTCAATGCAAACAGAAGCAGAAGATAACAGGGCGCTCACTGCAGTCAGGCGACAGATTTTAAGGGTAAAAGTCTCAACCTGTTAGCAAAAAGGATTTAAATGACTTCTCAGAGTGCTGGATGTTACTCTTAAGGTTTCAGGAAATGCCTCTCTTACATTGGAACAAATGAGGGTCTTCCATAGTTAATTATTGCTGCAACACCTGTGTTAAAATAAAAATATAACCGTGAAGGTTTTTGAGTTTCATGCCTTGAGTGAAAGGTGAAATGATGAAAAACGGTTGAACAAATATAGATTTCTAACCCCATCTAGTGGAGAAGATTGGATCCTGCAGCCGCCAACAGTTTTTCAACCCATCTGAAAAACATTCAGTAACTTTGACCTAAAATAACAACAAAATCAGTCAACATTAAAGAATGAGTCACTTGTTTTTCATTCAACAGAAGGAAACCGTTTCTACAGTCATAAGAAACTGAGAATACAGAAGCATTAGCGCCTTGTGAAAGTTATTCAGTCTTAAAAAATGTATTTCCTTCAGATGTAACCAGATTAGTAAATGGAGACCAGGTGGGAATTATTTAATCGCAAAATAAATCCAGCAGTTCAAAATTAAAGGCACTAAGCAGCATCACAAAGACATTTCCTTTCACTCAACTTTAATATTAGAAATGCTCACCTTCTCCAACAGACTTCAGGAAAACAAATTTAAAAAATATTGGTTGAAATGGTTAACATATAGGAACTGAAGAGTAAGTTGAATTTCATTATTATTATTTTTTGAGTGTGGTAATTGGAGTCTGATGCCGAGTGTTTTAGCAGGACTTGATAAATCTGGAAAGAAACTCCCACCTGTTTGACTCTTCAAGGAATTTTACATACACTGTAACCTGTTTGTCAATTATCTGTCAGTTTTAGTGTTATCTTTTTGTATGGTTTATCTGACCCCATCCGTTGGTGACTTCTCTGTTGAGTGCCATTTATTGTTCTAGTTGTTTTTTTTTTTGTTTTTCTTTTTCTTGTTCTTCTTGTTGTTGTTATGGCTTTCCCTGTATAAAAATGTCTTAAAAAATAAAGTATAAAAAAAATAAATCAAAATGATAGGATGGCTCACTCTGTAAAGAGCCAGCTTTTTTATTTATTTTGATCCTTGCAGAGGTTTCACAAGTTATCCACCAGGCTGCTGTCATATAAAATATATATTAAAATTATTTTAAATTGATTTTATGTTATTTTTAAATGTTCTGAGAGACTGAAACTTGTTTAATTATTAATAATTGTTCCACAATCATAGTTTATTGAACTGAGATAAATGTTTAAAACTCTGTGTAACAACTAAATATATCAGATCCACTTTTTAAAAATGTAATTAATTAAAACAGCATTTCATTGATATTCTAACTTTCCTCCAAAAAAAGCTCTATAGAAAGAAACATAATCAACACAAGACAAGCTATTAATGATAGACACAGGAAAGAACAGAAGCAGAGAGGGCTTATTCACGTAAATACATTAAATGAGGCGTTTAAATTAAGTGTTTTTGTTTAGAGAATAAATTAACATCACTAAACTTACATATGTGTTTTTGTATTTCCAATAAAGTATTATTATAATGACAATATAGTTCTGTTTAATGCTTTTGGCTCCTAACAATAGATTCTAAATTATTTAGATCCACCAATAAAAGTCTAGTATGACGTCGCTTGCGACCTGATGTAAAAAGGAAATATCCATACAGACTGTTTAATCGATTTCCGAATCAATGACACAACACACCATTTAGATAAACTGCAGATTGCTTGCATCTTGACAAATGTTTTAACTTCGCTGTTTATGGCTTTTTGATCTCTGCTGTTGTGTCCGAGTGGACGATTGAAATAATTTACCGCCTAACCGGCGAGTTACGACACGAAATATCCGCTAGTTCTGGGCTCGTCTAGTCGAGTCTGTTTAAAGATGGCGCTGTAAAGCCCATGATTTGTTTTCTATGGGAGCAAAGTATGTTTAAGTGCATTAACCGAACGGCCCAGTTCACCAGATATCTCAAGTCAACAGGAAACAGCGCCTGTGTTAACCAAGGATTTAGGTAAGGCTCGCCGGATCATTTTTAGGCTTTAAATAAAATAAATTTTTTAAAAAGTAACACCGGATTAAGCACGGTGAAGAGACGGTGAAGCTACCGGAGCAACGTTAGCCGGCTGAGTCGCTCAATTTGGTTAGGTGAGTCAGCTAACTGCTGTTAGCCTCGTTGCTATATTACGATGCAGCTTTAACAATTATGTAATTATGATTAAATACGAAACTTTTTCTAATTTATTCAACAATCCCTCCAAACCCAGCGGCTGAAGTCGGTGGTATCTTGGTTCATGGTAACTTTTCTGGCACGTATTGAATAGGACAAGCTAATGCTAGCCTTCCTTTTGTGAGTCAGGGAGATTAAACGTGTTCTCCCCATGTTTTATATCAGATCAAGAAAACAAAACTCTGCTTTTAGCTATTTTAGTCTGCTCCATTTGTTTGTTTTGAACCACTAATATCATTTTTACATGAGGTCGATAAATGTTGATATTTATAGCCGTTCAGCGGATGACAAGTATGGCAAGCGGTTAGTATTTAAAAAAAAAATAATCCGTACATTAAAGTCTTAATTTAATCCTTAAATCAGGGTTTCCCAACGCACATTACTCTGTATGTTTTAGGCGTGCCCCAGTTTCAGCACACCTGATTTAAACTGATGATTGATTAACAGGCTTTTACTGAACTGCAGTCATCAGGTGTTTAAGCTGTGAATCATCATTAAGTACGTTTTCCGAGCTACATAATTTAATTAACTGTAAACTTGTAAAATATGCAATTGATCCTAAAATAAATTAAAATAAGCTCGGTAAATTCAATTTTGGTTATTTTTGGTAGGTCAATTTTGTTTACAAAAATGTCATAATCCACTTTAGTTATAGTTTTTGTTGTAAGTGGAGCTTTTTTCTGGATTTATGTTTTTTTATGTGTGTTACTTTGTGTTCTTTATACAATTCAAGTTTATTAGTCTTTGAGAGGGAGCAAACATGCACTATTATGCCAATGTCAATATATTATTTGAAAATGGTCTAAAAATGACAATATTATTGATATTATAAACTTAATCTCTTATGGTTATAAGCTTGTCAATGAACAAGCAGATTCCAATAGAGTATATTGTATTCTATTATAAATACTTGCCAAACAAATGATGTAACTTTTCCTCTGTTATCCAGTTTTGTTTTGAGTAGTTTTTTTTTTTTAATTATGAGGCATAGGGGGAAAAACCTGATGTGCTAGTAGCTCGCCAGGTTGTTGCTAGGCAACCGAAGGATGAGCGAGTTGCTTGGTAACCAAAGTGTGACTGAGTTGATTCCACCAACTGTGCTTAGCTAGGTTGAGCAGCTGTTCCTCAAACTACATCCCCCAGAATGCAGTGCTGTTCTGTAGGGCCGTAGTGATACAATCTCACAATACGATACACAATATTCTGCTCACGAAACGATATATGTTGTGATATTTAGCAAACGATACAATTCAATGCACTTGAAAATTTTAGAGGGACAGAGTGATTTTGGTGACATTTTGTTACTGTTATAGAGTTGGATTGAATTAATTTAACTGAAAACTGATTAAAAGCACCAACTACACAATACCTGGTTCTGGTTGGACACAGACTTAAAGTGGACAGCTGGACAAAATGAACCAAAGAAGTGGAGAGAAAACATGTTTCTTTTAGTTGAAACAGTCCAAACTGTAGCTGACATGCATTAGTAAAGTAAATAAAGTGAACCAAGTTCCTGCTCTGAATAGTTTGATACCTTTTTAACCTGAACATCTGAAGGAATCACTCTAAGCCTGATGACCTGGTGAAGCAAGCAGTGAGTGAACAAGGTGACAGTTGGCAGGGTTTCCCCCAGTGTATTATAAGCCTGGCAGCCGCCCTGCTGCCAGGCTTAGTGTTGCAGGCTTAGTGTTGCACCGTTTCAGCTGTTTCGGATTCCCCTCGGTAATTTCCCCTCAGAAAGCAGGCGGAGAATCTGCTCTCCCTGATTGGCTGCCTGTCACATTCAGCGTTAAGCTCCCAGTCGGGGAAAACCCCTGATTGAATCGCACACAGCACCCTCCCCCCCCTCAACCGCCAGGCTTAGCACGTTTTCTGGGGGAAACCCTGGTTGGATGTTACGATACTTGCGGATGAATATCGATTTTTCTCTAGGAAAGAAAATATTGATATATATCGCGATATTGATATTATTACACAGTCCTACTGTTCTGTGAAATTATTGAAAATTATATTGGACATATTTTCTATTGATATTGATCACGTCTATTATGATATATATTGTTGTGAATTTATTACCCAACCATAACCCAAACTGTTTTTTTTTTGTTTAAAAAAGAGAAGAAAGAAATACTAAAATTTTTCAGGTAGATCAAACGCGGTTTTATCAGTTTTGCAGTTGACACTAATGCTTCACTTAAACGAGTAAAACGATTAAGGTGTAGATAATGGGTGTTCTTGTAACTCCACTGCACTGTAACAATAGAAACCTCTTTGGAGTGGATGATGCCGACTTATTGATTCCAACATCCACTTAAATTCGTCCTTCAAGCCGCTGCTCTACTTAGCTCACCTGTTGGTGATTTATTACAACTGAAAACTGAACTGGGAGGATAATAACTCATCATAATGGCTGGTTAATAGTTTCTGGATTGTTATTTTTGGGACACTCAAACACTAAAATGGACGCAAACATGCTCTAAATCAGGTCCAAAGTTTTTGCAACAAGGACCAGGATCACAAAGCTGAAAATACTCTGGGACAGCGGCATATTTATGGAGCTAAATTGTGGCCATAAAATTGTTCAAAAGAAAAAAATAATTGAAACCAAAAATTTTGAAGCCGAAAAAAATGTTACAAGCTACTTTTCATATTCAAGTTTTCCTTTCAGAGACAAATTTATGAAGCAGCCAAGTTTACTTGTATGGCACATTTCACCAACAAGACAGTTCAAAGTGCTTAGCATCATAAAAACACAAAAATACTAAGGCATAAAATACAGTCAACAGTTGTTTCATTTATTATGGTTCAAAAGAAACTATAAATAAGTAAACAATTTCATTTATTTTTTACTGGAAAGTGTTGGGCATAAATAATTTTTCCTTTTACTGGTCATGTTTTCTTTTAGTTTCAACTTCATAAAAAGTAACTGTAAACATGCAGCAACTTTTATTTAAAACAAGAATACTGGTGCACATTTATTCTATTAATCTTGATCAACAAAGGGTTTTTGTGTGTGTGTGTGTTTTTAAGAAAGTTTGCATTTTTGTTTGGAATAAACTAAAAGATTTTCTAGACCAAATAATCTGAAAAAATTACCCAAAAAGTTTGGAAACCTTCCGCCTTTTATTAAGACAAAAGCTTTTGCTTTGTTTTGTTAAAATATTGCCTGTTTAATTTATTGATGACAAGATTCTTTTGCTTTTGAAGTCGCAAAAACAGTATGTATGGAGCAAAATTTGTGCCTTAAAGTTTACTAAAAAGAAAAAAAAATGAAACTGAAGGAAAAGTTTGAAACTGAAATTCTCATTCTAAAGAAATAAGTTCCCACTGTGGGGCCAAATTTAGAGAATGCTTGAACTGCAGTCGGATGGGCCACAGAACATCATTCCAATGGCCACAAATGGCCCATGGGCCACATGTTGAACAACCCTGTGCTACATTTTTGTTTGTCTCTCTTCCCTGCAGGCTGGTGTCATCCTTACCTCTCAGAATGACGGAACCGGCTGTGAGGAGGGTGGTCACCGATATAATTCGGTCTCCTGAAGACAGGCGGGACTACCGGGGCCTGGAGTTCAGAAACGGACTCAAAGCGATGCTCATCAGCGACCCGACGACCGACAAGTCATCAGCCGCACTGGACGTGCACATAGGTAAAGGTTTCCTGCTCCTTCACTGCAAAAACACAAAATCTTACCAAGTATTTTTGGTCTAGTTTCTGCTGCAAATATCTTAGTTCACTGGAAATAAGACAAAACTAACTTACTAAAGTAACCTTTCAGCAAAAATCAAGCTTGTTTCACGTCAGTTATTTATAATATTATGATTTATAACAGTGATTCTTAACCTTTTTTGAGGTACGGAACCCACTAGATTCATATGCGCACTCCCTTAACCCTTCTGTAGTGATAAATACAATTCTTTTTCATTTCATTTTCAATTAAGACATATGGGTAGTTGGGTCATTTTAAGAACATCACCAAGTCTTCTTAAAAGGAAGAGTCTCTGAGAACATTTCTTCAAAATATAGTCTGTTTTCTGTAAAGTTGAGCTGAACTGTCCAGGAACGACACAAGGTATTTAAAATGTACCACAGTTTCAACAGGTTGGCCATCGAGAGAAACTGGAACCACTTTAAGGTTTAGATCATTTAATTAGCTCCACATTCTTAAGAGAATGAAAAATTAATAATAAATAATAAAGACTTTGTGGTATTCTGATTTAGTAATGTAATTATATTAGTTGTGTTACCACCCCACGCCACTAGAGGCAGTAGCAACCCTGAAAAGATGCGACTAAGGAGCAGAAAGCTAAAGAATTTGGTAAAAACTGTGAGCTTTGCTGAAGTAAATAAAGACACAAGTTCAAATCCATGCTGAGAGTGGAGCTCCTCCAATCAGGGCTCCTCTCAGCTCTGATTGGCTAAGCAATGTAACGTGAATCCCTCTGATTGGCTAAGCAATGTAACGTGATCCTCTGATTGGCTAAGCAATGTAACGTGATCCTCTGATTGGCTAAGCAATGTAACGTGATCCTCTGATTGGCTAAGCAATGTAACGTGATCCTCTGATTGGCTAAGCAACGTAACGTGATCCTCTGCAGTAGTGATGGCAAAGCAGGGCGTCATCACGACTTTACACAAGTGAGTCTTTACTGCTGCGGCGGCAGAGGCTCCGCCGAACCCCTGGGGTTCACCGAACCCAGGTTAAGAACCACTGGTTTGTAACATGGGGAAAATGTCTTGTTATAAGTGGAATAATTTGCCAGTGAAACTGGAACTCGGTTGCTAGGTGACGGGCTGGGCTTGGCCGGTGTTGCTAGGTTACGATTGTGAAATAACTGAAATAATCTGCCAGTGGAAATCAAACTTTTTCATCCATTTTAAGGAATTATTTACTTAAAACAAGCTGCTGTATCTTAATGAAAAGTTATTTGTAAGTTAGCTCGTCTTATTGAGGTTTACTAAGATTTTGACACTAGAAACTAGACCAGAAGTACTTGGTAATATTAAGTGTTTCTGCAGTGTTCATAATCCAGCATCCTGGTTAATTTGGTGAATGAATAATTGTTTGTGGTTCTTTCCCAGGTTCCCTGTCAGACCCAGCGAACATTTCAGGCCTGGCCCATTTCTGTGAGCACATGCTGTTTCTGGGAACAGAAAAATACCCCAAGGAGAACGAATACAGCCAGTTCCTCAGCGAGCACGCAGGAAGCTCCAACGCCTTCACCAGCGGCGAGCACACCAACTACTACTTCGACGTTTCCCATGAGCATTTGCAAGGAGCGTTGGACAGGTAGCTGCCATGTTTGCTCTGATCAGCCGGTTAGCATCCATGTTCAGCGGCAAAGGCGCTAATCTCTGTGTACATTTATTGTCTAGCAGGGTTTTTTGTGCTTTATGGAGTTTTGCCGCATCATGATGATGATTGTATCTGTTTGCATAAGTGTCGGTATTGATATCAAGGGTTTCACTTTTTATCTCAAGAGACAGAATCCCAGTGCATTCTGGGAGAGTTTGATTTCAGTGTTTTTCATCTGATCAAGAGAAGTTTATGTCCTTCCTTCCTTTCTTGATGGAAAATGACAAAAACGTGTACAAGGAAAAAAGTGCTTTAGTCTAAATTTTATTAAAGTTTAGATCTTTATACATAGCGTATCTAAAGTTTAGTATTTTTAGGATTTCCGATTATTAACGAGCTGCATTTCTTTGAGGCTTTCCATGACCTTAATCTGTAACTCTCAGATTATTCAGAACATTAATCAGAATAAAATATGCTTTTAAAGTTCAAAGATGACTTCAAATCTCTTTGACAGCATTTTAGGGCCATTGTAGATGGAAAATAAAAAAGGAGTAAAACGATCTGAAATTTTCCAGAAAAAACAAGGACATTTCTGAGTTTGAAAAGTTGAAAATCGGCTTGAAAAAACTAAAAACAATGCAATTGATCTCAGACGTTTTTAGAAAAAACAAGGAAATTGAGTTTGAATAATTAAAAATATTTGACTTTTGAAATTCAGATATTTGAGCAATATTTATTTTTCAAAAATTTCAAAGATTAATTTCAGAATTTGTGATAAATTCATGAATTTTCTAGATAAAAGAGTTTTTGAGTCAGAAATTTTAGGGTTTTTTTTCACATATTTCTGAGATCTCAAAATTTCAGTTTTTTTTCTAGCAAATTCTCAACTACTCATTCTCAGAAATGTATTTATTTCACATGGAAAATTTCTGAGATTAGTCTCAAAATTTCTGACTTTTTGGTGGAAATGTACTTCTTTTCTTCCTATAACAGCCTTCTAGGCTGTAAAGTCTACAGTAGTGGTGGACCATTTTTAGATAAGTCCACTTCAAAACTGTTTTGGTTGTGAACACAGTAGAATAATCTTCAGAGCAAAGAGGATCACCTGTCGTATTTTCTGTTTCCTCATTTGCATGGCAGTTGCTCCGACCTTGTGTTCATGGAAATGATTTATCATCACTTTGTTTAAATGCAGATGGCTCTGCTGCGGATCTCCACTGCTTTGTTTGCAAACTCTTAACAATGTGGAAGATGGAAAGCAGGATCTGCTGCTTTTATGCTCGGCCTGAATAGCGAACCATCTTTTCAGGTTTGCCCAGTTCTTCCTGTGCCCTCTGTTCGATGAGAGCTGTAAGGACCGGGAAGTGAACGCCGTGGACTCCGAACACGAGAAGAACCTGATGAATGACGCCTGGAGGCTGTTTCAGCTGGAGAAAGCCACCGGAAACCCAAACCACCCATTCAGTAAATTTGGAACAGGTAGCAAGCCGTGCCAAGCCCTTCCTGAACTCATTTAAACAGATATCAGTAGATTATCCTGTTGGATTTGTTTTGTCACTGTTACATTTATGGTAAATTAAGCTACGATGGGTCCATCTCAGTGGAAGTTATTTTATTTATTTAGTTTGAAAAGTGAAACTTTTAAATGGATTATTTACCCAGGGTGAAATATCTGTCGCAATAATCAACTAATCGCAATAATTTCCATTTGCATGATTTTTAATTTTCTCTTTTTCTACCAAAAACTGGACAATAAAAGTCTAAACTAGTTTTTTTTTTTGAAGGACATTTAAAAAAACCCTTCATATTTCATTTTATTTGTTTTCACTGTTTTATTTATTTTGTATGTTTAAAATTGACTTCATTTCCAGTGTTAAATGTTCACTATAATTTAAAGTTAATTGAGAATCTTTACCATTACCCTTAAAAATTATCGTAAACCGTTTTAATAAATACGACCGTTTGTTGCAATAACTTCTGGGACAGTTGATCAATTTATGATGATTTATCAATTTATCGTTCAACAATTTTCTTTATCATGTCGGGCCTACTGGTAGCTAATTTTTCCAACTGTAATATTTAAAATCAATTCAAAATTATTTTGAATATTAATCTTTGGTCCAGAAAAACATATAAAATGTAAAAGTTTTATCTGAGTCAGTCTACTGATGATCATTAATCAGTCTTTGTTTTTAAATACCTGGAATATTGACAGACTGGTTAGTTTCCTCTCGGGTTTCATTTTTAAGCGTTACAAGCCTGAAACTGCTGCTGTGCCAGTTACTCCACTGGTGGTTGCTAGGCAACCAAAGAGCAAGCGAGTGAGTGAATGAGTGAGTTGCTAGGCAACCAAAGAGCGAGCGAGTTGAGTGGATTCCACCAACTTTCCTTAGCTGCCCGTTAGCAACCAGCTAACGGGCAGCTGTTGTCCTATAAAATTTGTCATTTTATTGGACAAATTTTCTATTGATCGTTGATCGCGATATGTATTCTTATTGATTTATTGCCCAGCTCTAGTGAGAGACAATTTGAAAGGTTCAGGAAACTTTTTCAAGTTTTTTAGCTGTTGACATCGTGAGTTCTTCTGTAAAATACGACTTTTTGAAATGAGGGACAAAAACAAAATGGAAATTCTTTATAATTTTTGCAATTTTTGTTTTCAACATACTTGTAGTCAAAAGCCCAAATTCTAACATTAGATGCGTTTCTATTGGCAATGAAAATGTGCAAACTGGAAACAAATTCACTTAATAGAAACACGGCAATTTAGAGAAAAGCTCACGGTTTTTGATTAAAAGTTTTTGTGGTAGGACAAGGTGGTTCTTTAGCTGTATCAAAATTAGTATATTTAACAGCAAACAGCTTCTTTTTTTGCATCATGAATCACATGATCAGTAACGGGATGTTACTACTGGCAGAAATGATGAAGACGACAACAGGAAGTGGTTGGAGGGTGATGGTGCATCACGTTTTTTTTTACTTATGATTTTTATTTTCCTTTTATTACATAATACTTTATATGTAACATATTTTATTACAATTTTAGGTGAGCATGGCAAGTTTTTTAATGACACCTATTCATGTGTGATTTTTAATTGTTTCCTTTTTAATGGAAACACAGTAATTGCAGAGTTATATTTTTTAATTTTTAGCAGAAAATCATCCAAGTTTTGCACACATTTGTAATGGAAACACAGCAGCACAAATAGGAGCTGGGGTAAAATCGTAGTTAAATACCATCAAGAAGCTACAATGTGCCATTTAGTGGAAAAGATAAGTAGATACTGGATTTTCTTTTTGTCTTTAGTTGAGATTAATTTTTTCCTGCGTTGCTTTTATTGTTTTGCAGGCAACAAACTAACACTGGAAACTAGACCGTCTAAAGAAGGCGTCGATATCCGTCAGGAACTGCTGAAGTTTCACTCTACGTATTATTCTGCTAATCTGATGGGACTCTGCGTGTTGGGAAGAGGTAAGGAATAGTTTTATTCAACCATTCATTAAAACGAATGGATTCAGCCATTTAATCCAGTCTGAGTTGATGAGTATTGTGCATGTTACTCTACAATGCAATAAAAAAACGTTTGCTCCCATAAAGAAGCATAAAAATTAGGGATGTGCCGATCCGGTTTTTTTCTGCCGATACCAATACCGATCACCCCTGAGGGCCAATCGCCGATTCCGATCACATAATTATTATTTATTTATTTTTTATCATAAACACTACTGTTAGATTATGTGAAAAAAGGAACAATGAATTCACCTTAATTTAGACAAAAACTTGTTTTTAATAACTTTTCCAAGAAGAAAACTAAACAAAACAGGCATTGTGCAAATTGAACTGCTATCAATAAAACTATCTTTAACAGACTGATAACATATGAGGCTCTGAAGAGGCTAAATAATGCAAAGAACCAAAATAAAACCTCTCAACATTGCCAAAAAATTCAAGTATAAAACTTAACATTCAAAGGAAAATACAGGATCCATTACAATAAACAATCCAGAGTTACTGAATGAAAACTTCCTGTTAGCATAGCGGCTAGCTGGTTACTGCTAGTTCTGATTGGCTGTTTCTGACTGAGCGGAGTAACAGGGAGGAGATCGATTATTTTTTAGAGATTATCTGTCTCATGTTAGGACAGAAAAAGTTTTAATACGTATGTAAAATGTATTTTTTAGGTTAGATGCTGCAGCTTTAAACAGGTTCGGTGTGAGTCTCTACCAGGTGGAGCAGAAGCGACTCCGTGTCAAATATTACTAAATATTAAATATTACTACCTGTAGCGTAGCAGCGGTTCAACAGCAGAACCAGCGTCTTACATCGCAGCTCCAAGAGTTAAATCATTTTACAGGTTATTTGTTATTTTTGGTTTATTTGTTATTTATTTATGTTATTAGTTTAGCTTTCTGACCGTCATGCTAATCCGGTGAGTGTTTGTAGCTGTGCTGCTTTACCTGCTGTCTGATCCTCCATGTCTTTTTACTGCATTGAGCCTCGATGTAGCCAAACTCCGTACTTAGCATTTGTTGCTGCAGTGAAGGAAAGACGAGACCAGCTGGACAGACAGGCTGTGAAATGAGATGCAGGTGATCGGTATCGGTAACAGAGCCAATGATCGCCGATCCCGATCATCACCGATTTCATGGAAATCGGACGATTATGATCGGTGACCGATCGATCGGCTCACCTCTAGTATAAATATTTTCTAAAATGATTTATTCGACTAAGAGTTATCAATACAAGCTGGAGTTTTGGCAAAAAAACAATTCAGAAACAGGAAAACATGACAGATATTGTTCTTAAAGGGTTACATTTACATTTACACGAGTAACGTTTTGGGGAAAAAAAATACTTTTAGGAGTATTTTTTCTATGCTGTAGTTTTACATTTACTTCAGTATTTTTATTATGAAAGTGTTTCTACTTTTACTAAAGCAAAATTTCTGTATTTTTTACCCACTGAATGAAAAACAAACATGTTTTAACCAGAAATTCACCAGACAGACACAGACCTGCTGTTTTTGTTAAAGTTTCATAAAGTTTTTATTGAAAGAAGCTGACTTGGAAATTTTTTCTTTTTGTTAATTATATGAATTATTGTCATTTTCATTCTTAAAATACCAAATTTCCATGTAACCTTATATTTTGGTTCGTCTGACGATGTAATTTTTAAAATATTAAATGATTGATAATTTAATCAGTTACTCAGTACTTGTGTAGATACCTTTTTACTCGAGTAATTTTCTAGACGGCTCCTTTTTAGTCTTATTTTAGTAAAAATATGTTGCTACTTTTACTAGTGTAATATTTTTATGTACTCTACTCACTTAAATATCTAAATCTCTGCTCACCTTCATGATTGAACAATAAGGAAGAACTGGGGGAATTATCTGACATCAGCAGTTTCCAGGGTCTCATCTGAGATGAAACTATACCGCGATGAAACCATGAATGCTGCTGTTCCAGAAAATCCTGAAAGAGGGAAAATGTCCAGATCAGGCAAAGTGTAGATTCACTTTACAGCAATTAAATTACCCACACAAAAATGGCTCAAAAAAGCTAAACTAAATTAGCTTCGTAATAGCCTAGTCAAAGTCTGGACTGAAATGTCCATTTAGGTCCAGAAACTCTGCAGTGAGTGAGGCGATGTAAGAGTGTTTGCAAGCGCTTCATGGCGGTTGGTGGAACAAGCAGTTATTTGGGTTTGGGGGTAAATATTTCCGCAGGTTGGCAGGTTTGTTTGAATTGTTTTTCCTCTTAATGGATAAAATCAACTGAAGTTTTTTACTTGGGTTCAATTCGTCTGGCATTAACCTTTATTTGGGTGACAAAAAGAGCAAAACAGACGATGAGAAATATCTGTTAGGATAAGTTTCTCAGGAATTACATATTGTGTGTTAGAGTGTTAGGTAGGGCTGTAGTGATGCAATAATCTCACAATACAATGCATTATATTCTGCCCACAATATGGTATATATTGCGATATTCAGCAAATTATACAATTCAATACACTTTTGTGATTTTCTGAAAGATTTTAGAGGGACAGAGTGATTTTGGTGACATTTTGTGACTGTTATAAAGTTGGACTGAATTAATTTAACTGAAAACTGATTAAAAGCTCCAACTACACAATACCTGGCTCTGGTTGGACACAGACTTAAAGTGGACAGCTGGACAAAATGAACCAAAGAAGTGGAGAGAAAACATGTTTCTTTTAGTTGAAACAGTCCAAACTGTAGCTGACATGCATTAGTAAAGTAAATAAAGTGAACCAAGTTCCTGCTCTGAATAGTTTGATACCTTTTTAACCTGAACATCTGAAGGAATCACTCTAAGCCTGATGACCTGGTGAAGCAAGCAGTGAGTGAACAAGGTGACAGTTGGACATTACGATACTTGCAGATGAATATCGATTTTTTTCTAGGAAAGAAAATATCGATGTATATCGTGATATCGATATTATTATACAGCCCTAGTGTTAGGGCCATACTAAGAAAAAAATACAAGAATAAAGTCACTATTCTACTGGAGTATAGTAGCAGTTTTACGAGAATAAAGTCATGATGTTACAACTTTAGTCTCGATACTTTGATTTTATTTGACTATCTATTCCAAGAATAAAATCGTAACACTGCGACTTTATTCTCGTATTATTTTAACATCATTCTCATAATTCTATGACTTTATAGTTGCAATTTTATTAATTTTTTTGTTTTGTTGGCATAGCCCTAATACTCCATCGTAGTTTATCATAGCCTAGTTAAAGTCTGGACTGTTGAAACAATGATAATTTTACATGTACTTTTGATCTTTCCAGAGTCTCTTGATGAATTAACTGCCATGGTGGAAAACCTGTTTGGAGAAGTGGAAAACAAGAACGTGCCCATCCCAGAATTCCCAGAGCATCCGTTTCAGGAAGACCACCTCAAAGTGGGTCGTTACATCTTTTAGGGTATTTCCTACAAACTCAAAACAGTTAATCTAACCTTCCCTTTTCCTGTGTTTTTGTGTTGAAGCAATTCTACAAAGTGGTTCCCATCAAAGACATCAGGAACCTGTATGTGACCTTCCCCATCCCAGACCTGCAGAAGTACTACAAGTCGAACCCAGGCCATTATCTGGGTCACCTGATCGGCCACGAAGGACCCGGCAGTTTGTTATCCGAGCTCAAGTCTAAAGGTATTGCGCCATATTTTCATCTGAAGCCCAGATTTTATCTTCTGATAAAGTTTTAGATTTAAGTCGGCACTTTTATACAATCCTATTCTGATGTTGGATTATTGGGAACCAGAAAGTTGGTTTGTCTCATCTGGGAGCAGGAGATGGAAAAATCTGAATTATTTTCCAGGTCTTAATGAATAGGGCTGTAGTGATGCAATAATCTCACGATACGATATGATGCACGATATTCTGCTCACGATGCGATATATTTTGCGATATTCAGCAAACGATACAATTCAATACACTTTTGCGGTTTTCTGAACGATTTCAGAGGGACAGAGTGATTTTGGTGACATTTTGTGACTGTTATAAAGTTGGACTGAATTAATTTAACTGAAAACTGATTAAAAGCACCAACTACACAATACCTGGTTCTGGTTGGACACAGACTTAAAGTGGACAGCTGGACAAAATGAATCAAAGAAGTGGTGAGAAAACATGTTTCTTTTAGTTGAAACAGTCCAAACTGTAGCTGACATGCATTAGTAAAGTAAATAAAGTGAACCAAGTTCCTGCTCTGAATAGTTTGATACCTTTTTAACCTGAACATCTGAAGGAATCACTCTAAGCCTGATGACCTGGTGAAGCAAGCAGTGAGTGAACAAGGTGACAGTTGGACGTTACGATACTTAAGGATGAATATCGATTTTTTTTTACTAGGAAAGAAAATATCGATATATATTGTGATATCGATATTATTTTCAGCCTTGTTAATGAAGGAAGCTAAAACCTCTGACAGGGTTCGTTTCTAGTTCATCCCAAACAGGAAGCAGTTATCGACTCGAGTCAGTCAGGTTAAAATGAACTGAATCATGTTCATAGTTCACTTCTTAAACGTTCTTTGTTCACAGCTTCTAGATGAACTAGTTCTCTTTTATTTATCATCATTAGTCTGAAATTAAGTTTGAAAATGTTTTTCTTTTGCTCCTTTTCTTTTCACTCTTGTGCTTTTTTGTTCTCCTTCCTCTTTTGTTCTTTTTACTCGTTCCTTCATTTTGCTCTTTCAATCTTTTTATTCTTTCTTTTTGCTCTCTTTCACCACTGACATAAACTTTATTCTATATCTATTGAATTTCCATAAAAGTTGCTCTAATTCACATGTTAGATATTTTCCTGAAAACAAATCTTTGACTGAAAATCTGTCTCTTCAGACGCTTTTAGTTTTCTTATTACCATCAAATCCGTTCCCTCTCTGCTGAATCACTAACAATCACTAACAACCACCAAATAATCTGATCTGAAGTTTTGTTTGACTCAGACACTGATTTCACTTTTAAATATATTCCTGCAGCCATAAAATCTAAATAAATGCAGGTCGTCTTTATAAACAGATTCAGTTTAAACACATTTAACTGATTAAAATCTTCAATTTCTTACCTGCAGGATGTTTGGAGAGATGAATTCAAAGCTGCATCTTCTCTGTCAGTAAATAAATCTGAAAGTGATAAAACTCTCGGTGTAATCCGATAGTTTAACTGTTGGATCGTTTGGTTGATATCTCTATGTAGAAAGTGAAATCAGAAGCAGAAACTCAGACATTCAGCCGACTCAGAACCTAGTTTAAGTCCAGAGTGAATGTTTGGTTCAAAGGACGGTGAATGAGTTTCCCGTTTCCTGTCCAGGCTGGGTGAACACGCTGGTTGGAGGCCAGAAGGAAGGAGCCAAAGGATTCATGTTCTTCATCATCAACGTCGACCTGACGGAGGAGGGGCTCTGTGAGTTCACCTCATCAGACACGTTTTATTACTGCATTTATCTTTAAACATGCATTTAAAAAGACAATATTTCATTTGCAAAATAAAATCTAAAATTGTATTTAATTTTTAAAAATGAAATACTTTAGTCTTAAATTTAATTTTAAAAATAAAATGTTTTATTTTTAAATAAATATTTTAACACACATTTTATAATTTATTTTTTATTGTATTTTTTAAATATTCATTGAAAAAATATTAAGTTTTTTTTAAAAAAATCATTTAAACCTTTTTATATAATTTGTATTTTTAATATTCATTGAAAAATATTTAAAAATAAAGTATTTTTTTATTTTTCATTTAAACTTTTTATATACATAATTTATTATTGTATTATTCATTGAAAAAATATTTAAACATATAGTATTTTTAAAAAATATATTTTCATTTTAAAACTTTTTTATATAAATTTATTTTTAATTGTATTTTTAATATTCATTGAAAAAATATCTAAAAATCAAGTATTTTTAATTTTTTCATTTTTAAATTTTATATAAATATTTTACATAAAATTGTATTTTTAAATAAATATTTATTTTTAAGTAAATATATTTAAAAGTAAAATGAAACAAAGTTTTTTTTAAATTTTATAATAAAATAAAACTTGCAGTTTGCAGAGATTATGTGAAGACTTGCTGACTAGACAATTAATGTATTGCAATAATTATAAACTAATTTAACAACTGGAGTGATCGGACTCTAAAACCTGCTGTTTGCTAAAACAACAACACACTCGGAGAACTAAATAAAAATGTAAACATTCTAGATTTACTAAGCTGAAAAAGCTGTAAATATGTTCACCCAGAACTCCTGAAGTAGCTGTTCCGCCTAAAAAATAAAACTAAAGTCTCCTACTAAGCACCTTTTTGCCGGTTTAGGCAAAGCGGCTGGTGCATAACCTCCATAGATGTTTGCAGCGTGTCTGCCAGGAAGTGGGCTGACTGTGGGGTGATTTGTCGCTGCAGTGCATGTCGAGGACATCATCTTCCACATGTTCCAGTACATCCAGAAGCTTCGCACCGAAGGGCCTCAGGAATGGGTGTTCGACGAATGCAAGGTCGGTTCTGGTTCAGGTCGTTCCTGCAGCAGCGGGTCGACGCTTTGAGGCCGTTTACAAAGAGGAAGATGTCATTCTAAGATGTTTATCTAGCTCAGTCTATAGCGATAGCTCTATGTCTAAAGCTCCATATCTACAGGTGCTTAGCTCTACAGCCTTACATATCTAGTTCTATAGCTCTAGCTCTCTCCGTCTACCTAATCTGCATGTTTTTTCCTTCCACTTAACTTTCCATTGTGAAGAACAATGTTAGTTTGTAGCGACCATTTAACCTGCATAACTGTCAGCAGTTTTACACTTAAACTATTTTTCAATTTATGAGTTAAAAATACAGTTCATGTAAAATTTTATTTTAAATTATGTCCTCTGACGTCTGCTTTCTTTATCCCCCTCTCTCTCTCTCTCTTTCTTTCTCTCTCTCTCTCCTTTCTCTCTCTCTTGTCCCCTCTCCTTTTCATCTTCCCTCTCCCTTTTTTTATCTCTCCCTCCCTTCCCTCTCTTCTCTCTCTCCTCTCTTTCTTTGTCTCTATCTCTCTCTCCCCTCTCTCTCTTCCTCTCTCTTCTCCTCTCTTCTCTTCTTTCTCACTCTCTGTCCCCTCTCTCTCTCCCCCTCTCTTCTCCTCTCTCTCTCCCTTTCTTTCTCTCTGTCTCTCTCTGCCCCCTCTCTCTCTCTCTCTCCCTCCCCCCCTCTCTGTCTCTCCCTCTCTCTCTTTGTCTCTATCTCTCTCTCCCCCTCTCTCTTCTCTCTCTCTCCCTTTCTTTCTCTGTCTCTCTCTGCCCCCTCTCTCTCTCTCCTCCCTCCCCCCCCTCTCTCTCTCTTTTCATTCCTCCCTCTCCAGGATCTCAGTAAAGTCGCCTTCAGGTTTAAGGATAAGGAACGACCTCGCGGTTACACCTCCAAAGTCGCCGGTTTGCTGCATGTAGGTTCTCGTCTCGTTTCCATGGAGACTTCAGGCTGTTTCAAAGGATTAGTGTAAAGTCTGCAATGTGTAGCACTATGTAGCTTTAGCTAGAAATGCTAAAGAATTGATCGATCCGACCTTTGACCTACGATTATCTGTGATCGAGGAAATCATGTCGATCGTTTCTGGAAAAGGCAATAAAAGATATGAAAACTACATTTCACAGGCATTGTATTTATAACAAAAAATTATACTAATCATGTATAATTTTAAAAGAAGAGTAAATGTTAATTATTTGCTTATAAGTTTCAATCTTTGCCTTTTTTGCTGTTATTTTTATAAAAATGTAAATGACTTATGAAAAGCTGCTTTTTACTTAAAAAATCCAAACTTATTGTGTTTAATATAAAATGAAGCTATTTTATTTCAAACAGCCATTTTGCATCTGTGGTTCTGAACAGATTTAGCTGGACTGAAGGTAAAAATAGATCTTGGCACAATCCGAGCGAGAAATGGTTTCATGAACTTTATATCCATTATATTTAAGTAAACCAGCCTGTTGAAGTTATAATTCCTCTTTAGTTTTCTGTCGTTTTTAGCTGAGCCGGTGTGTTTGTGTTGCAGTATTATCCTCTGGAGGAAGTTCTTGCAGCCGAGTATCTTCTGGAGGACTTCAGGCCGGATCTGATTGAGATGGTTCTCGATAAACTGCGGCCGGAAAACGTCAGGTTAGTGTGACAAACCGGTTTCCTAACGAGACTTTATATTAAAGTATATTTACTTTATATTAATAATTATTTACTTATTAACAAGTGTTTATGTCTTTCTGAAAAGTTACTTGCAAGCTAGTTTTGTGTTATTTCAAGTATGCACAGTCACTTAGTAAGATTTTTTTTTGCCATGTAAGCACACAGCTATTATCTTAAAGTTCAGTGAATGTGGCCCTCATGATCAGTTACGGTGGGCTGGATTTGGCCCGCGGGCCTCAAGTTTGACACCTGTGCTGAGTTGGTTATCATTTGCGGCTTCAACACCTTTGGAGATGTTTTCCTACAATGAGAGAAAATTTTTATTTTTTGTACAAAACTGCTCAATCGCATGCAGGTCAGATGGAGAATTTATTTATTCATTTTTCGAATTTGGGACTTTGACTAGGCCATTCTGATGCTTTGATCCAATGCTGTAAGTTTAGGATATTTGTCCTGATGATTTTTGAGGCGGCTAAAATGATATTTAAGCTAATCTCCGTCTCCTCTGAGGAAATGCACAGCCTCAGCATTATGCTGCCACCTACAGGCGGCAGATGCAGTTAATTTTCCTCCATTTGTGGTTGACTGGAATAAATTTCCTCCATATATTTATTGTTTCGTCATCCTGTTTTTTTAGCAAATGGCGCACAGAGCTTCCTGCTAGCATCGAAGAGCATATCTGTTAGATTCATGAACAATAATTGCCAACAAATTTTGGACACCACTTGCATAAAAAGTGTGATTTGTATCAATAAACTGCTCACAGTAACTGCATTTAATCACATTTTTGAATTTATTGATATTCTGAATAACTATGGACAGTTTCAGGGGATTTTTAACATCATTAATTGAAATGTATTGTAACGATAAATCAAAATTATCTTATCGCGATAAATGATAAACGATGCGATAACTGCCCAACCTTAGTAAAATCAATTATTTTTACAGGGGCACTGATTAATCAGGCCCTAGTTTCTCTAATTTGTGTGATCGTCTGAACATGGGCGGTTAAAAATAGTCTACAAAACAACAGTTTCTAACTTTAGCGACTTTTCAGATAATAAAATTGGATTCAGCACATCAGGCTTTTTAAAGATCAATAATTTACCAGAAAACTACTAAAGGAGTGACTGAATGTGTTTTGCTAAAATATTAAATTTTTATTTATAAATGCGATCAATTGGATGGACTTTCCACATCTTTTATGAAGAAAAATCAGTGAGGAAAATGTGTCATTGCAATATTTCACAGTTTTCCTAATGTTTTTCTGTTCTTACTCATTCTAACCCAGTGGTTCTTGACCTTTTTTGAGGTGCCGAACCCCCTAGTTGCATATGCGCCTTCACCAAACACTTCTTATTACAACACCCCCCTAACCCCCCACAAAGTACTTTGCAGTATTCTGATTTAGTAATGTAATTATATTCGCTGTGTTACCTCCCCACGCCACTAGAGGCAGTAGCAACCCCGAAAAGATGCGACTAAGGAGCAGATTTAGATTTAGAGCTCCTCCAATCAGAGCTCCTCTCAGCTCTGATTGGCTAAGCAATGTAACGTGATCCTCTGATTGGCTAAGCAATGTAACGTGATCCTCTGATTGCCTAAGCAATGTAACGTGATCCTCTGATTGGCTAAGCAATGTAACGTGATCCTCTGATTGGCTAAGCAATGTAACGTGATCCTCTGATTGGCTAAGCAATGTAACGTGATCCTCTGATTGGCTAAGCAATGTAACGTGATCCTCTGATTGCCTAAGCAATGTAACGTGATCCTCTGATTGGCTAAGCAATGTAACGTGATCCTCTGATTGGCTAAGCAATGTAACGTGATCCTCTGATTGGCTAAGCAATGTAATGTGATCCTCTGCATCAAGTGATGGCAAAGCGCGGCGTCATCACGACTTTACACAAGTGAGTCTTTACCTCAGCAGCAGAGGCTCCGCCGAACCCCTGAGACTGACTCACCGAACCCCTGGAGTTCCACCGACCCCAGGTTAAGAACCTCTGATCTAACCTGATTTTTAAAATATATTTTAACCTTTTCCAGAGTTGCAGTGGTGTCGAAGTCCTTCGAAGGGCAGACGGACCGAACCGAGGAGTGGTACGGCACGCAGTACATGCAGGAAGCCATTTCTGAAGAAAGCATCCAGGTGCACAGAGTCGGTCGAACTGAATCGGTTCAGGAATATCGGTATTAAAGGATCCTGCTGGTCAGTGTTTCGTCTTTTCTTTTTTTTTTTTTTTTTAGAACTGGGCAAATGCAGACCTGAACGGCAAGTTCAAGTTGCCGATGAAAAACGAGTTCATCCCAACCAACTTTGAGATTTACCCTCTGGAGAAAGACTCTCCGTCTGTTCCGACTTTAATCAAGGTGAGACGCCGTCATTCAATACGCAAATTATGGATTGGTTAAAGCTGATTGATCTTAGAGATGTAAGCAGCCATTTTCTTAAAAACCTGAGTTTTTTTTCTTGAAGAAAGAAGGCCGGCCGTCTTTGCTAAATTTTTGATATACTGAATTAAAAAGGCATTAAATTTTCACGTTGTGTTAAATACTGACTGAATGAACAGAACGTTGTGGTTTTCTCACATACTAAGATATATTTATAAAGTATAATAAAACAGGAAACTCCTAGGTTGCTGAATTTAAAACAATAAAATATGAAAACAATACAGTATGTGAATTCCCCCATAAACAGATGTTCACACAGTATCGATACTCTGGAAGAGAAGTTAAAACTAAAACTTCAAAATCAACCTTCCTCACTGGCGTCATGTTTTTCCATAATATTTTTCTGCATTATTCTTTCTGGTATTTTTTTTATCAAATCCTTGCCTTCGTAGCACCTAAATAATTTTTAAATGAAAAATTGACGCCGCCATGAAGGTAAAACTTATATTTCAAAACAGAACCGCATAAAGTGCATTTTTCATGCCACTCTGGACTCTGGCCTATTTCTCTTTGTGGTTCCAGTAAGGCCGCCATCGTTATTTCTGTATTAACTGTCTGCGTTTTAGGATTATCTGTGGCGCCCCTGCTGGATGGAGGTCAAACTACAACACTAAAAGACGGATCCAAGTCAAAACATTTTGCCGTGAGGCCCAAAATCATTGAGTTGAAAGCACTTTGGCGCCAAAAAAAGTATATTAAGATAAACTTTTTGTGCCTTTTTTATTTTATCTGGTAAAAAATAAAGATACAAAACTGCGTTTTAGTATGATTGCAAATATTAACACTAGAGGTGTGCCGATCGATCGGTAACCGATCATAATCGGCCGATTTCCGTGAAATCGGTGATCGGGATCGGCCGATCATTGGCTCTGTTACCGATACCTGATCACCTGCATCTCATTTCTCAGCCTGTCTGTCCAGCTGGTTTCGTCTTTCCTTCACTGCAGCAACAAATCCTAAGGATGTGTAACTATAAGGCACTGAGTGAATGAGGACGTTTGCGTGTGGCGGCGGAAAATAGAAGCAGATCAAAATGCATCAACACAACGAAGCTAATAGAGATAAAAACAATGACGGAGTTTGGCTACATCGAGGCTCACTGCAGTAAAAAGACATGGAGGATCAACAGCAGGTAAAGCAGCTCAGCTACAAACACTCACCGGATTAGCATGACGGTCAAAAAGATAAACTAATAACCCCCTAAATGATTTAAGTCTTCGAGCTGCGATGTAAGACGCTGGTTCTGCTGTTGAACCGCTGCTCCGCTACAGGTAGTAATATTTAATATTTAGTAATATTTGACATGGAGCCGCTTCTGCTCCACCTGGTAGAGACTCTCACACCAAACCTGTTTAAAGCTGCAGCATCTAACCTAAAAAATAAATTTTACATACGTAATAAAACTTTCTCTGTCCTAACATGAGACAGATAATCTCTAAAAAATAATCGATCTCCTCCCTGTTCTGCATAATTACTCCGCTCAGTCAGAAACAGCCAATCAGAACTAGCAGTAACCAGCTAGCCGCTATGCTAACAGGAAGTTTTCATTCAGTAACTCTGGATTGTTTTCGCAATGGATCCTGTATTTTCCTTTGAATGTTAAGTTTTATACTTGAATCTTTTGTCAATGTTGAGAGGTTTTATTTTGGCTCTTTGCATTATTTAGCCTCTTCAGAGCCTCATATGTTATCAGTCAGTTAAAGATAGTATTATTGATAGCAGTTACAATTTGCACAATGCCTGTTTTGTTTAGTTTTCTTCTTGAAAAAAGTTATTAAAAACAGGTTTTTGTCTAAATTAAGGTGAATTCATGGTTCCTTTTTCCACATAATGTAACAGTAGTGTTTATGATAAAAAATAAATAACAATTATGTGATCGGTATTGGTGATCGGTATCGGCAGAAAAAAACCTGATCAGCACATCCCTAATTAACACTTTGGGGTTGATTATGTTCTTATTTGGTCTGAATGTTTGAGTATAAGTACCGTATTTTCCGCACTATAAGGCGCACCGGATTATAAGGCGCATAGAATAGACGCCACAGTTATGTTGCCAGCCATCTGGTATTGAACGGGACATGATTTGCTCCGTTCACTACAAATATGGATGTCTAATAATAAAAATTGGTCCTGAGTCCTATATATAGCATCTGCACTAGTCATTGTTTCACTCACGGTTTTGGTGTTATGATATTGTGCCCAACTGCTTTCTGGTTAGCACAGACCAACCGACACGCTGCCGCCGCAGCCTCTGTCTCTCTTCCCCCCACGGCTTTAAATGTATAGCTGCTGGTCGCTTGGTAACTCTAGCCGAAGCTCCCGGATAAATGTCTAAAGCTACTTTGTTGACATAAAGAATGTCAACAAAACAGTCCGATTCCGGTCGCCAGGAAAACCTGGAGAGCGACTGGAATGGGGCGTCTGGACGATGGTCACCCGTCTCCGTTCGCGCACAGCATGTTGGTGGAGAACGTGATGCTAGATGACCTGCAGACGACCTGATTATTAGGTCGGTAGGTAGATACATAGACATCATCTATGAGTAGGTAGGTCAGTCAAACTTTATTAACAAACCATTCGTCTACGGGGAAAATGAAGTCGGCAGCTGCTTACCGTAGTTGCTAGACCTGTTGTGGCTAAATATTGGTTCATATATTAGGCGCACGGGGTTATAAGGCGCACTGTCAGCTTTTGAGGATATTTAAGGTTTTTAGGTGCCTTATAGTGCGGAAAATACGGTAGGCTGATGTTTGTGACTCTAGTTTCTCCGCAACTACATTTTTTTGTACTTTATTCTTTTTAAGAAGATGTAATTTATCTGTTCATTTAACGGACAATTAATCATAGGTTAATTGTTTGCATCTGTAGTTTTAAACATTCACAGCCTGCATTGGATTAACTTTGATCATTTTGATCTTAAAAATCTATCTTTTTAATGCATATTTCTTTTATTTTTCTTTAAAAAAATCTTCAGTTTAAATTTCAAATGTTTAATTTAACAGAATTAAACATTTGTTTTTTTTCAGGACACTGCAATGAGCAAGGTGTGGTTTAAACAAGACGACAAATTCTTCCTCCCAAAGGCCTGCCTGAACTTTGAGTTTTTCAGGTTTGTTTTTAATACTTTTTACAAGGATTTCAGGTTTTAGAGCGACTATGGCTTCATATTCTGACCTTTGACATCACCCCAGCTTTAACCAGCATAAATCCTGTACAGTTCATGAAAACAAACTAATCTGTCAGGGAGAAAAAGTAGAATTGAAATAACCTGAACACAGAGTTTAACCAACACTTTGAGAGAGAAGAAATATGTTCAAATCATCTCTTCCATCAATTAGGAAAGGATAATATCCCGTAGTCCAGCATCTCCATCCACTCAGCTTTATAACCAAACTGAATTAAAGAGAAGTGGCAAAAGCAAATGAGGTGGATTAGCAGAGCTTGCTAACAATTGATGATATCATCCAAGACGTGTTGGTTTGAAATATCTAACTTGCTTGGATGTTGAGCTGTTAGCATGTCATCAGACAGTTAAACAGGAACAGCCTCGAGTCAGAGGCATCTTCAGAGTTGATGGAAGACTGACTGCTACTGGAGAGTCTTCCTGCCTGCAACTCTTTAAAGATACTTGAATGATATGAGTTGCATTTAGTTTCTCTTTGAGATAAATGAAGGATATTTTAATTGGATTGACTCTAAATTAAGTCTTTTTGAATCTAGATCAATAGTTCAGAATTGAATCTACTGATCTAGATTCAATAGGTCCGAGTCTGTTGAATCTATTGGATTTTTTCCCCTTCTCCTGACTGATACTTTTGAGATCTTTTGATCCCTTTAGTTAAACTATTGCCAAAGGATGCAGGTTATCACAGGACAGTTGTGTTTTATTTCATATTTATTTCAGTTTAATCAGATTCAGTTCAACTCAGGGCGAATGTGAACTCAAGAAGACAAAATATTTAAATAAAATTTGATTTATTTTTATTTTGTGCACTTAAAAGAGCGGTCTTATTCCTACTCTGTTTTTGCAGCTTTTATGTTTTATTTTTAATAACATTTCTCTCCTTTTCTCAGTTGAATTGTACAGGAAATTAAAAGGTTAATTTTTTAACACCACAAAACTTGAACAAAATGTTCAGTTTTTTTAATTAGTTGGTTTTTGTAGTTGCTTTTTTTAAATTCCCAAGTTAAATAATTCCAGATTATTAGCTAAAATGCAGCATCCTAATGTTGGAGAAAAGTAGAAATATTGTCCACCGGTTCAGTTTAGAGGAATCTGCTGACACAGCCCTGATAATGGAGACAACAAAGTGTCGCTTTACAGCAGGGGTGTCTTTTTATTAAATCGGTCTCTTTAATAAAAGACTGATTTTCTGCAATTCAGGAATGATACAGATTTGGCCTGTAGTTGCAAATGGAGACTTTTAATCAGGGTAAAAATAGTTAATCTCTTACGCAGAAAAATGTAAAACACAAAGTATTTGTCTTTTTTTAACCAATGTTTTGGCAAAAGGTAAAACTGAATTTATCCAGAGATTTTTGCTAAAAAGTTAACTTTGCTTCACCTAAATTAGCTTCTGTTCTTTTTTTAAACTTGGATAAATATAGTAAACCTTTGAGATACAGTGACAAAAATTGTATCTTTATTATTTAAAATAAAAGTATTCAGTCAAACCCAAAAGAAATAGAAACTGCATGTATTTTAATACAGCGAACATGCAGAATTAAAGTAGTAGTAAGCAGTAAATGTATGTAAAAAAACGTGGAAATTGGAATGTGAAGTTGTCTTTTGAAAAATATTTTAGAAAATTCAAAGTTCTCTAATAAATTTCTGTTTTTAACAGAAATGTACTCCTTTTATTTTATTTAAAGAGGCCTTAATGTAAAAATCCCTTTCTGGTTTTGGATCTGCAGGAGACATCTGATTTTAGGTTTTGTGTTTTGAGTCTATGACACACGTGGTAAAAAGTTTGGACACCCCTGCTGCAGTGGAACTGTGTGCATGTAATGTTTGACCGCTGTAATTTTTTCTGCAGCCCGTTTGCATACGTGGACCCGTTGCATTGTAACATGGCGTATTTGTACCTGGAGCTCCTCAAGGACTCCCTCAACGAGTATGCATATGCAGCCGAGCTAGCAGGCTTGAACTATGACCTCCAAAATACCGTCTATGGGATGTATGTAAGTATGCAGACACCCCCCCAGTCCTCCCCGCCTCCCGTCGCATCCTAGACTCCATGTTCCCGCCGCTACTCCCTTATTCACCGTTAGGCTGGCTCAACCTGTCCTGGGTTCACAGGTGATGATGATAATGATGATTTTACCTTTTTTTTTTTTGTTGTTGTTCATGTGAGGAAAAACAATGCAGCACCAGAACGACCTCCTGGTGTCGTCATTTGAGACATTTTGTCTTCTTTCTAAACAAATTTGCATAAAATTTAAGACTTTCACTGTAAGAAAAAAAAATTTTTTGCCAAGTTTTTGGTGTTGTTTCTTCTGAAGATATTTTACTACACATAAAATGAGACAAAACTAACTTATAAGTAACTTTTCAGCAACATTTAAGAGTTCAAGTCAATAATTCCTTAATATTGATGAAAAGGTTCCAGTTCCTTTCAGTCAACTGCCATTGCGGCGTTACCTAGCAACGCCCGGCAAGCCCAGCCCGTCGCCTAGCAACCCAGTTCTAGTTCCACTGGCAGATTATTTCACTTATAATATGAGAAAAAATGGGTTCGTTCACACTGCAGCCTGAAGTGACTCAATTCCGAGTTTTTGGCAATTCCGATTTTTTTTTTTTTTTCCCGGGCCGTTCACACTGCCAGTAAATGGACCTGTATGTGTTCTGCAGTGTGAACGGGCAAACGACCTGAAAGTGTCCCGCATGCGCAGTAGAGGGCGCTATAGCGTCAGCGTTCTCAGTGATCTGCCAACCGCCATAGAAGAAGAAGAAGAGCTCAGTGTTGGAGGAAGTAAGCATGGAGGCTAACGGTGGAGCTTAGCTACATATTTGAAGTTGTTGTCCAACCAGAGCAACATATTAACAACTTAATCCTCATATAGTCCGTCATGGTTGTTGTTTTTCTTCCCACTTGCGTATCAGGACTCAGAATAGTGAGATTTGTTGAGGATCGGTGACGTTCAGTTCGGATGAATGAGACCTGGACGTTATGGTCGCATTTGAATCTGATACGTGTCGGATATGGGTCACATTCTAAAAGAATCCGACCTGAGCTGTTCACACTGCCATGAAAAGATCGGACACAGGTCGCATTACATCAAAAAAAAATTGGAATTGGGTCACTTCAGGCCAATTCCGAAGTGACCCAATTCCGGTCACTTCGGAACGCATCCAATCTGCATATTACCTAGTACTTTTTCTGCAATTTTAAGGAATTGTTGACTTAAAACCAGCTATTATTTCTTCCTGAAAAGTTATTTGTAAGTTAGTTTTGTCTTATTCCAAGTGTATTAGAAACATGGACCAGAATTACTTTGTTTTTGCAGCGTTTGTTTAGGATTCCTGACGCCTGAAGGCGATTTATTCACACTTGCCTTCCAACCCAGGCTTGGTCCGTCTGGCCTCTGTCTTCCTTCATCTGTGCTTTTTGCATCGCTTACAAACCAACATCATTTTGAAGACAATCTGATGAGACGAGTTTTCCGTTTTGCGACAGAAAGCTGGTCATCCGGCTGCATATACATACTCAGTTCCTTGGTTAAATCATTCTTCCCTCCTTTTTGTTTTGTTTCTTATAATTTTTGGTCCAATCTCTACCCTCCATTCCTCCCAAAACAACAAAAACATATATATATATATATATTTTTTTTTTTTACTTTTTCCCCTTTTGCTTTTTCTCCTCTTCCATTAGTCGCTACCTTTACACAGATCCTGTGCACTGCAACATGACCTACTTGTTTCTGAGGTTACTGAAGGATAATTTAAGAGAGTATGCATATCCAGCCCACCTGGCCGGGCTTGTCTATGACATATCCGCAGTGATGAATGCCCTCACCGTAAGTAAGCTGTTTGGAGTGTGTGGGCTGGTTCAAAGGTCGCCTCTGAGGGGTTTAACAAAAACGCAAATGGCTTGGGTTTTCTACGCAGGTTTTGATTGACATGTTCCTCAGCCTGCACATGAGTTACAGCTGAACCTGGTATTTACAGACATCAGAGAGGTTTCCGCCGTTTTGGGGTCAGTTGGGATTACCCCGGAATATAATCGGCCCAGAATAATAATAATCAGAAGTTTACACACATTCATGTTACTGTTTGGGAAGGCTGAGCTGATGTCATGGCTTTATAATAATCTAATTTTAGTTAAATGAAAGCAACATTTATTATTTTGTGTTTTAAATTGACCAAAGATAATAAATCCATGGATGAGTTTCTCTAGATTTGCAGGGAATTTTAATCCTGGAAATGATCTTCAGGTGCCAAAAGACTGACTTTGTAACCTTTTTTATTAGGGCTGTAGTGGTACAATAATCTCACGATACGATACACAATATTCTGCTCACTATACGATATATATTGCGATATTCAGCAAACGATACAATTCAATACACTTGAAAATTTTAGGGAGACAGAGTGATTTTGGTGACATTTTGTGACTGTTATAAAGTTGGATTGAATTAATTTAACTGAAAACTGATTAAAAGCACCAACTACACAATACCTGGCTCTGGTTGGACACAGACTTAAAGTGGACAGCTGGACAAAATGAATCAAAGAAGTGGAGAGAAAACATGTTTCTTTTAGTTGAAACAGTCCAAACTGTAGCTGACATGCATTAGTAAAGTAAATAAAGTGAACCAAGTTCCTGCTCTGAATAGTTTGATACCTTTTTAACCTGAACATCTGAAGGAATCACTCTAAGCCTGATGACCTGGTGCGATTTTCAACGGTCGTTGGATGTTCAGCTGAAGCAGATGAATATCAATTTTTTTTTTCCTAGGAAAGAAAATATTGATATATATCGCAAAATTGATATTATTATACAGCCATAGTCTTTATGTGTCTGTGACGGTCCGAAGCCAGATTTCAGGCATGATCAACTGTTTCTAGATGCAATAAATGAAGCTGTGTTGTGACTCAATGTTCTAGTGAAAATCTACAAACTGTTCAGGAATTAGACGGTTCTCTGATTAACATGTTTTGGTAGGAAATGTGAAAATCAACCTTGATTCAAAAGCAAGACATTTTGTGAAGAGAGTGTCATTTTCTACAGTTTCCTTTCTAGCAGCGACAGTAATGACAATCAGAGAGGAAGAAGCTATTGCTGCAAAAGCAACATCAGGTTTTCTGTTTCTTAAATTCCCTTTTCTAAAACTGAGGCCTTAAAATGTCTTAAATTCAGTAGAAAATATCAAGATGGCCTAAAATACATTAAATAAGGTCTAAAATATCACTATTTATTGTTGAATGCCCTCTAGTTTATTTTTATTGGACTTTTTTAGCAGGTAAAAGTTTGAGTTTCATACAGAGAAGTCTTGTGCTTTGACTTTAGATAGTTGAGGCTAGTGGTAACTAGCTGCTAATAAAACCTGGCTTGCTAACCAGCAGCTAGAGAAGATTATATGATAATCTTGAGACATCAGCTGGGCAATGATACTAAATGCGAACATAATGTCGGTAAACAAGTGAATTTGTTGAAAATAATAAGAAATTCTCTAAATTTGTAGGTAAGCCTTCCTGACCCAGAACGGTGGAAATGATTTTGGGGAAAAAACTAAAATTTCTTTTAATACTGTGTTTGTAAATATCTGGTTTTAACTGTAAATGATTTGTTTTTCAATAACTAGTATTTGATTTAAAATGTAGACAAGCATGGAGAGAAACATCCGACCCGCTGGGGTTCGAAAGAGACAAAATAATTCAGAAACAAACAGGAAAACCAAAGGAACTGTCAACGAGGAGAATGACTTCATGACGCAGCAAAACACAGAACCATGGAAGTAAGATTGTAAAATAATTAGTTCCTGCAGAGAAAGAAATTAGAAAATTAAAGTCGGTAATAAACATTTTGTCCTGTTGACTTTTGGAAACAGATTGAAACTATTTGAACTTAATGATAATTGTAAGTTAAAATTTTAGCTTCTGTTCGGAAATGTTTTTACAAAAACATTGAACTATAAAATTAAAGAGAAACATAATCAAAGCAGAGCTATTTTTATTTGTTTCAAGGATTTAAAGTCTTAACTTCCTCTAATACGCCAACATCTTGACTTACAATATTTTTTACTTATTTTATGTGATTTAAAAATCTAAGGAACTGTCACAATAAGAGGTGGACCGTCTTGGTAAAAATCAACTTTCTTTCAACTGGTTCAGAATCTGATTATTAATTTTAAATCCGTAATCACCTGGAGCATCTTGGGATAGATTTCCGTTCTCCTGGGATTGGGATTGGGTGTCTTGGTGATGGATTATGGGTAAAACTTTGACTCCATTTTCCGGGCATTTTGCATGCGTGTTTGTGTTTTTATTTTCCTGCTCTCCGCTTCCCTGCTTTCCTCACTAACGTTCTGCTGCATCCTAACGAGTGTCTGTGAATTTATGACGGCTGTCCCACCCGCTGCCTGGCGGTGAGATTTTTTATAATCGCTTTGCAGCTGAAGGTCAGCGGAGTTGGGATGCGTTACCTTTACCAGGTGTCACCACTGGTGGCTCTGTGGCGGTGGAGCCATGAAGGAAATGCACAACTTCGGACAGATTTTAGTTGTAAATCCTGATTCGTCATTTGTTTTAGATTATGTCTTGATTGGAACAGAAACATCGATACTGATGTAATCTATATGTTCCAGTTTGTATCATTAACCAGTGCAGAAATGTTTAAAGTGCATTAATTAATCTGCATCAAGGAAACTAAACAAAAATGAATGAATACATAGAAAAGGTAAAGAAAAATAAATATTTGGTTCATGAACGCATTTAAATTAAAGTGTTGAGTTTTTACAGTGCTGGAGGAGACGGTCAGATTAAATTTATCTGATTATTTACAGAGAAAATGGAGAAAAAAATATTGGCAGTAAGTCGGATTTCATTTCCTGTCCCATGATTTAAAACATCCATCTGTATATTCCTTTCATTCTTTCAATCCTTTCACTTTGTTCATCCTTCTTTTCTCCATACCTTCTTTCTTTATTTCCTTCCTGTCTTTTTACTTCCTCCTTTTATTCTTCTTTTTTTTGCTTCATTTTTTTTTTCTCCATCTCCATTTTTTCTTCTGCTTTTTTCTTTCTTTTCCTTCTTTCCTTTCTCCATCGTTTTTGTTTCTTAACTTTTTTCTATTCTTCCATTTTGCTTCCTTTATTTGTATCCATTTTGCTTTACTTTGTCCCTTTTTCTTCCACCTTTCCTTTATAACTTTTTATCCCTTTGTGTTTATCCTTTCTTTTTTCCCCTTTCTCTCTTCCTTCCTCACAAATTCCTCTCATTTCTCTTTGACTAGAAGTTTAGAAAGTTCCTGTTTTCTTTAAATTTGGGCTGAAAACCAACCCCCTCGTCTCCTCCTCCGCTGTTCGGGACCCTTCGGTCATAAATTCACTCTCGGGTTTGAGCCGATGTGAAAACTCGCTGAAGCTTTGCTGCTCTTTAAACTGAGACATTGTCTTTCTGGACTTCCTGTTTCCTGCTGCCGTTCGCTGCAGCTTTCGGTCAAAGGTTACAATGACAAGCAGCACATCCTGCTGAAGAAGATCATCGAGAAGATGGCGACCTTCGAGATCGACGAGAAGCGCTTCGACATCATCAAAGAGGCGGTAAGTTTTAATACGCGATCTGTGAGACGTTTGGTCTGTTTTGGGTTTTCTGCCTCCATTTTGCATGATTTTTCTTTTCTTTTCTCTTTCCAGTACATGAGATCTTTGAACAACTTCAGAGCCGAGCAGCCGCACCAGCACGCCATGTACTACCTCCGCCTGCTGATGACCGAGGTCGGGTGGACCAAAGACGAGCTCAGAGAGTCTCTCGATGGTGGGTCACTTCCTGTATTTCTGTTTACTCACATTTAAAGGGACAGTGTCATGTAAAATTGACTTGGGAGCTTTACATTTTAACGTTATTCTCTCATGGAAAACACGCCTGGAGTGTTGCTTTGATTCTTTCACGCATGTTTGAGAAATCATTTAATCTCCATGGCAACCGTTCAGCTGAGCAAAATGCTTGGGTGGCTGTAGCTCCGCCTCCTGAGTGGGGGAAACGTCTCCGCCACTCAGCTCCTTCAGACTAGCCAGCAGCAATTAGCAAACACCAGATGGAGCTGCTGAGCTCATTATAAGAGCTACAACTTTTTGTTTTTTTAATTTCTAGTAAAACCGTTGTTAAGGGGTCAATAGAGGAGCCATGTTATGATGATTTCCTGGAGGCGGAGTTTCAGAAAGAGCAGGAGCTTCTTAAAGAGACAGAGACCCAATTTCAAAGCATTAAATTCTTTTAAATATTGTAAAATATTTCCAAAGTGGTGCTTTAAAAGCTTGAAGACCGACCTACCTTGAAAATGGTTATATTTAAAACTTTGATCAAGTTGCTCTGTGATCGATTACTAATGTCTGTGTTACAGACGTAACTCTCCCCCGCCTCAGGGCGTTCATACCTGAGCTGTTGTCACGGTTACACATCGAGGCTCTGCTCCATGGCAACATCACTAAGGAGGTTTGTTCAGTTTTACTTTGGGAAAATTTATTTTGTTTCCTTGAAACTAGTTCTTGTTTCCTGACACACATTTGATTAATGAAGGATAATTAAGTCAGCAATAATAGTCTGTACTTTATATTGTATTCTTATTATAGTAGTATTTGGTTTTACATCGTAAACAACCAAAAGGAAAGTTTAAAAAAATTGGATCTAAATATTAATGGTAAAGTACAAAAATAAAGAAAATATTTTATAAATAATAATAATAATGGAAATAAAATACTACTAATAAAATAATAATAAAATACTAAAAATAAAGCAACAGAAATATGAAAATAAAATAATGGAGATACAAAACTACTATGACATACTATTACTACTAATAAAAATAATAATAAAAAAGAAAATAAAATATAAAAAGTTAAATAATTTAATAATGGAAATAAAATAATTAAAACGATGGAAAAATGATGATAAATAATGGGAATTGATGATCAAATAAAATAACTATCAAAATAATGAGGAGGATCATCATGAAAATAAGGAGATAATTGCTATGATTGATCTATTATTATTACTATCAGTAATTTATTTGTATATTTTGTTCCTTTTTTTCACTTTCCTATAAACCTTTTATCTGACATTTTCCCAACTTTAAGCTTTTTACCAGAGGAAGCCATAAATGCTTATAAATTTCCTAGAAAAGTCGAAAATCAAAAATAATGACATTAAAGGAGGACAAATAAACTCTGTGATTTAACTTTAACAGAGTATTTTTCCTGTGTTTTGTGTTTTTTTCCCCAGTCTGCTCTCGGCATGATGCAGATGGTGGAGGACACCCTCATTGAGCACGCTCACACCAAGCCCCTCCTCCCGAGCCAGCTGATTCGCTACAGGGAGGTGCAGGTCCCGGACGGTAGGTCGACCTCCGCTCACCGTCGCCATGGTGATGCCGTGGCGCGTTTAGACATCTGATTAAACTCGGCGTTCGGCCCAGAGGAACACGAGAGGATATAAACCAGGTCACCGGGTCGGATCCGTATTGAATCAGGGAAATTCAACCAGAGGCAGAAAATTCGCAAACATCTGTGAATTTTATCAGTTTAGTTTTTAGTTAAGTAGCGCTGAAACGATTTACAGGATTAATCAAGATTAATCAATTATCTAAATCCTTTTTATTTGGAGTATGTAGATTTTAAAAGTTCAACATTGAGTATTTTTGAAGTGCATTGAATTACTAACCAAGTAAGTTTTTGAGGAAATATTTGGATCAGAACTGTGAATATTAGCTTTATAGGAGTGTTTGTTGCACGTTTATATTTGTCTCATGTTTTCTCTCAGGCGGCTGGTATGTTTACCAGCAGAGGAACGAAGTTCACAACCACTGCGGCATCGAGATCTACTACCAGACGGACATGCAGACCACCAACGACAACATGCTGCTGGAGCTGTTCTGCCAGATCATCTCTGAGCCCTGCTTCAACACGCTGAGGACCAAAGAGCAGCTGGGTCGGTTCCCCTCACGTCCACCACAGCCTCAGCATCAGTGGGCACAAGAAAAGTTCATTTAAACACCACCTAACTCTGAATAAACACTCTGATTAATCGCGATTAATCACGATTAATCAATTGTCAAAATAATCGTCAACTAATTTGGCAAAACTCTAAAGTCTAAAAATGCAGTTCCCCTCACATCCACCACGCCTCAGCATCAGTGGGCACCAGAAAAGTACATTTAAACACCACCTAACTCTGAATAAACACTCCGTTTAATCGCGATTAATCAAATTAATCACGATTAATCAATTGTCAAAATAATCGTCAACTAATTTAGCAAAAGTCTAAAGTCTTACAATGCAGTTTCCCCTCACATCCACCTCAGTGTCAGTAGGCACGAGAAAAGTTCATTTAAACACCACCTAACTCTGAATAAACACTCCGTTTAATCGCGATTAATCAAATTAATCACGATTAATCAATTGTCAAAATAATCGTCAACTAATTTAGCAAAAGTCTAAAGTCTTACAATGCAGTTTCCCCTCACATCCACCTCAGTGTCAGTAGGCACGAGAAAAGTTCATTTAAACACCACCTAACTCTGAATAAACACTCTGATTAATCAAATTAATCACGATTAATCAATTGTCAAAATAATCGTCAACTAATTTGCAAAACTCTAAAGTCTAAAAATGCAGTTCCCCTCTCGTCCACACGCCTCAGCATCAGTGGGCACCAGAAAAGTTCATTTAAACACCACCTAACTCTGAATAAACACTCCGTTTAATCGCGATTAATCAAATTAATCATGATTAATCAATTGTCAAAATAATCGTCAACTAATTTAGCAAATGTCTAAAGTCTTAAAATGCAGTTTGCTGAATCATGATAATTAAGCCCAAACTGTACAAATGTATATATATTACATTTAAGCTAAATAAAAACTCCTTTGTGAAAATATTCCACCTCAGGTTACAGTTTTAGTTTAAATCCTAATGAACATTTAATACTAAAACTGGAAAACATTTTAAATATCCAAAATGGAGCAGAAACAGCAAAGAATCATAAAGTTTCTGTAAACTAAACTGTCCTCGTTGAGACCAAAACGCCAAACTGGAGATTTTTGTCATCCA
Organism: Poecilia picta; assembly: GCA_033032245.1. Lineage (NCBI taxonomy): Eukaryota > Metazoa > Chordata > Actinopteri > Cyprinodontiformes > Poeciliidae > Poecilia > Poecilia picta. Next base: position 4,435,842 of record CM065367.1, read on the forward strand.
GATTTTTATTTGTTTTTTATAGAAAGAGGAAAACACAAAATTTTACAAAGTTAGTATCTTAGTAAACTTAATATAAGACAAGTAAGTAACTTTTCAGCGATAAACAGGAGCTTTTTAAATAAATAATACCTTAATATTGATTAATAAAGTGAGATTAGTTCACTTATTAGAAGACATTTTCTCCTTTTAAATGACATAATCTGCAAGTAGAACTAGAACCTTGGTTGCTAAGCAACGGCCTAGGGTTGGCTGGCGTTGCTAGGTAACGGCGCAGGGACAGTTGACTGAACTTTTCCCTCTAAATTAATGGCACACCTGAGTGAAGTCGCCCCCCCACCTTCTTCAAATCAGTCAAATTTGGTGTCAAAAGTTTGTGCTACGTTTGTGCAGCAAACATTTTCGTTTGTGCCGATTTGGTTTTGAAGATATTAATGAAAGTGTGAAGGTCAAAAGGTCAACCAACCCCCCCCACTTTTATGAAATCAAACAAAATTGGTGTCAAATGTTAGTGCTACGTTTGTGCTGGTTTGTGCAGCAAAAATTTTCGTTTGTGTCATTTTAAATAAAGAAAGTTGGATTTCATAAAAGTTTGGGAGGCTGTTTGACCTTTTCATTAATATTTTCAAAACCAAAGCAGCACAAATGAAAAATTTTGCTGCACAAACGTAGCCAAGTTGATTGACACCAATTTTGTTTGATTTGAAGAAGGTGTGGAGGGGTGGTTGACCTTTTGTTTGACCTCTAGAAACATTTCTTTATATCTTTAAATTATAGCGGCACAAACAAAAAATCTTTGCTGCACAAACGTAGCACAAACGTTTGACACCAATTTTGTCTAATTTGAAGAAGGTGGGGGGGCAACTTCACTCAGGTCAATGGCACTACTAACTTGATACAAGCTGATATTTCTTGCTGTAAAGTTACTTATGAGTTAAACTAGACCAAAAGTATTTCACAAATAAATGGCACAAATGGAAATTATTGAGCTCATTTTAAGTTATAATGTGATTTTATTGCTTGTACTCGTAACTAAACCGCACGACTCCCAAAATAACCGTGGACCTCCGGCTGCCCTCTCCAGGCTACATCGTGTTCAGCGGGCCCCGCCGGGCCAACGGCGTCCAGGGCCTGCGCTTCATCATCCAGTCGGAGAAGGCCCCCCACTACCTGGAGAGCCGGGTGGAGGCCTTCCTGCGCACCATGGAGAAGGCGCTGGAGGACATGAGCGAGGAGGCCTTCCAGAAGCACATCCAGGCCCTGGCCATCCGCCGCCTGGACAAACCCAAGAAGCTGTCCGCCGAGTGCGCCAAGTACTGGGGCGAGATCATCTCCCAGCAGTACAACTTCGACAGAGGTAGCGACGCCGCCGCTTATGAAAAGCGGCACCGAATTCAGCGTTGACGTGGCTAACAATAGGAAATGGTCTGGATCAAAGTTATTCCTGAAAATTAATTTATTCCACCGAGCCCAAAAGAAACCCAAACTAGATTGGGTTAACCCCTAAATTAACCCTTTCATGCATGAATTGTGATCCTTTGTGCCATAATTCCCAATTTTTATTTCCTTAAGGCATTCTTTGTAAAACAGATTGTTTTCTTTTAGGTGATCAATTGTAATTTGCTCCAAATACAAAGTAGTATAAGTAGTAGATGTAAAAATACATCAGTAGTGTTGTTCTTTAGGGCTTATCTGATGTCTCGATAATTTTTTTTTACAGGTCGGTCTGCTCGCTTTTTGTTTTCTGTCGGCCATATTAGATTTAACAAAAATAATTTCTTGCATTTGCAGCTAATGGCCAGTGGTTGATGGTGTATTTTATGATGCATTACTGTCCACCTCAGTGGTCTGTCTGCATTTATGACATAAAAATCCACAAGAAGCTCAAGAAAATGGCTTTTATAGCTGTCCACTGTAGTGACCACTATGCATGAAAGGGTTAAAGTAGTTTGTCAGTAGTAGAAAAAAAAAACAATAAAATTTGCTGGAAAATTTTATTTTTAGATTAATATTTATATTCTCTGCAATAATTTAGAAAATTTCAAAAAAAATTCCAATGTATAAAATTTATCTTGAAAATATCGGTTTTCTAGGAAAAAGTGAGAATATTTTCTAGAAAACAAATTTTAGACTAAAAGTTTTCCACAAATGAACAGTTTTTTTTTTAGTGCAAAGTACTAGTTTTTTTCTATCTACAAAGTCCAGAATCAGGCTGAATACAAATAAACGTCGCATATCTCAGATTCTTATTTAGTTTAAAAAAGAAAAAACATTTTGTGCAGTAGTGTATTTATCACATAAAACCACTAAAAACATGAAAGATTTTGTTTTTAATGTGTTTTAAACTGAGTTTTCATGACTTCCTGACTTGAATAAACAGTTTTTCTGCAGGTTTGTTGCTTTATGCAGTTCTAACTGCTTCAATCTAATTACGTTTAAACGTCTCTTTGCCTTTCAGATAACATTGAAGTTGCACATCTGAAGACGTTGACTAAAGAAAACGTGATGCAGTTTTACAGAGTGAGTAACATAAACACAGGCATTTTAAATCGGAGAGAAAAATAAATCCTTCAAGCACTTCTTACACTTCTGTTTTTATCCGTTTATGTGTGTATTTACTGTTATTTGTTGATTTAAGGTGTTGTTTTATGTATATAATCATGTGTATTTTATGTGAAAACTACCATTGCTGATGTGCAACTTGTTCTGCCGCTTGAAAGCTATTTAAAATAAATTATTTATAAATGGACAAACCAACCTAGTGACGGCTCCAGAAAATTTTAATTACACCAGTAAAGTGTTAATCGCTCATTTTCTCAGCGATTACACTCTAAAACTGAGTAAAATCACTAAATGTTATTTAAAAAAAGGAAAAATTAACTAAATATTACAAACTGAAAATGATTTGACAGCGGTTTCACGTTATGTTGGTAAATGTATCCCAAACTTGATGCAGATGTAATCAGTTCAATCTGAATTTTCTGTATTTGTTCTTATATTTCATGTTTTTTGTAATTAAAAAAGTCGATGCTCTGTATGCAGGAGCGGCTCACGGTGGAAGCTGCAAAGAGACACAAAGTGTCCGTTCACGTTCTGTCCAGAGAGATGGATTCCTGTGAGTCTCCGGAGGATTTCCCGCTTTTCTCTTCCATCTCCGTCGGCTTCGGTCGCCTTGACGCTTTGTTTCTGTGCGACAGGTCCGATAGTCGGAGAGTTTCCTGCCCAGAACGACGTCAACCTGGCTCCCGCTCCGTCCCTGCCTCAGGTAAACGACACCTCTGGTTCTCAGAGAACGACTTTTATTTTTCCGCTGAAAATAAAACAGACGAACCTTTTCTGGATCCCGGCTAATTAGAATTGGAAAAATTATTTCTATTTGCCTAATACCAAAAAACTCTGACAACATTTTTTATTTTTTTGCGTGTAACTTTCCGTATTAACCCTTAAACGCCGGATTTTTGAACGTCTGCCTAAATAAATCTTCCTTATTTTAATTGTAAGTAGTTCTTTAAATGTCTGTATCCATAACAACTGGAACTTTCAATATCCAGCAAGTTATTTCCGAAATATACCGTCTATTAACAGAGTGACCCCCCGATTAATTACACTCGCTGCAGCTGCGACATTTCCGTATTAACCCGATACTTGCTGGAAAGTGCAGCGTCTCCCCTTTCAGAAACCGTTGGAATTTTTCCGATAGCGCTCCGTGTGGCGGAATTACGGTACTGCAAATTTAGATGTGTCAGCGCCGACACTTCCGGTCAAGAAGGGTTAATCAAACTCCAGTTCGTTAGTCTGGAAAGTCTGTATCGTTTGGGGAGGTATGAAAGCAGGAAGTGGACAACGACGCAGGGCATTCTGGGTAAATGCAACCAAAAACAAACACGCTAAAGTTTAGCACTAGCGGTAGAAATGAATCGTGGTATTTTACAAACGACGAGTGAAATCCTACAACTGCTAAAATCTGACGCCACAACGTTTTTGCTTACATTTCGTGAAGAAGAAAGTTGCAATCTGTCTTTTCCAGAGGTTTTCACGTCGTTTCCGTCAGTGGTTTTTGGTGCAGCGCCCCCACAGGGCAGGAGGGGAACAGGTTTTTCTAAAAATGTAGCAAAAGTTGAATTAAATCTACTTGATAATCAAGTGTGAAAACAACCTTAAGCTGTTATTTATTTCTGTTCCCACGTCAAACTTTTGTTTGTTTTTCGTCTTTTCAGCCGACGTTGATTCAGGACATGACGGAGTTCAAGAGGAGCCTGCCGCTGTTCCCGCTGGTGAAGCCCCACATCAACTTCATGGCCGCCAAACTGTGAGCGAAGCCGGAGAAGCTTCGCCCTCCTGAGGTTCCTCTGACCGTGGTGTGTGTGTGTGCAGGCGACACGCCAATGCACCAGAAGAAGAAGAAGAAGAGAGGCTCAGTAAGCGAAGAACCCCCAAAGTTAGCTGTGGTCGTTTTTTAAGCTAGCTGTGACAACCATAGCGGTCTCACCTCACTCTCACGCTGCAGCGCTGCGTAGGCGAAGTAGAACCACGTTAACCAGAAAACTTTATGCAGGAGCGTCACTTCACCACTAGGGGGCGCTTCCCAGTCCAAGTCAGTAGCTCAACCTACCGAGGCACTCCGGCGTTTTATTCAAATGTATGCATTTTACGAAGCCTTATTCTGTAGTTTTTAAAGCTTGCTTGGTGAGGGAGTTTTATCTGAGGAGACCTGAGTGAAGTCGGCACTGAAATCAAACCAAATTGGTCTCAAATGTTTCTGCTGACATCGTTTCAAAGATATTAGTAAATATTTACAAAATCTCTTTTCCACTGCAAGTTATGAAATTTGGACATCAGAGATCACCTTGCTCCTCCTTACATTTTAATAAAATTATGTAAAATACAGTTTTTATGTTTCTGCTGCTAGAATTTTTTGTGCTGCTTTCATTTTAAATGAATGTTTCCAGAGGTCAAAGGTTAATGAATCCCACCACCACATAAATTACAGCTCAAAAAAATTTTTTTTAAGTCTCCAGACTCGACTGGCTCCTCTCATTACATTAAAATCAAAAATTTAAATAATTTTACTTTTGTGCTGCTTTCATTTTGAAGATATTGTTTCCAGAGGTCAAGGGTCAACCCACATTTACAAAATTAAATGAAATGTGTGAATCAACTGTGCTACATTTACACAGCAAAAATTTTCAAAGGTATCATTTTTAAAAGTTTTCTGATGGTAAATCAACTTGATCTTCCATTTTTACAACTCAAACAAAATTTATATAATTTTAATGTTTGTGCTGCAAAAAAGTTTCATTTGTGCCGTTATGATTTTTAAAATATCAAAGTTTCCAGAGGTCACTTTGCTCTCATCCATCCAAAACTAATGCATTTTTAAAAAACATTCTGCTGGTTTGTGCAGCAACAATTTTAAAGCTGCTAATGTTTTAAAGGTCAAAGGTTAGTCACAAAATGTATAATTTTTTGTTTGTGCTGCAGAAATTGTGTTGCTATAATTAAGATTTAAAAAAAAGGTTTCCAGAGGATGTGCACCACTCCCCACGTTAACAAAATATCAACTAGTTGTGCTGTTTGTGCTGCAAAATGTTTAATTTGTGCTGCTAAAAGTCTTAAGACTGTAAAACAAGTTTCCAGAGACCAACTTGCCCTCCACATCATGAATTACTTTTTGTTTGTGCAGCTAAACATTTTTGCAGCACACTTGACTGGCACAAAATGTGATTTTTGTAAATGTTGTGGCGCTCTTTGACCTCTGACCTCTGGAAACATCTTTTAAATGATAGCGGCACAAACGTTTGACACCAACTTCATTTGATTTTGTAAGGAAGTGTTTCCAGAGATCACTTTGCTCCCATCCGTCCAAAATTGATACATTTTTAAAAACATTTCTGCTGGTTTGTGCAGCAACAATTTTAAAGCTGCTAATGTTTCAAAGGTTAGCCACAAAATGTATTATCTTTTATTTGTGCTGCAGAAATTGTGCTGCTATAATTATGATTAAAAAAAGGTTTCCAGAGGATGTGCGCCATTCCACATGTTCACAAAATATTAACTAGTTGTACTGTTTGTGCTGCAAAATGTTTAATTTGTGCTGCAAAAATGTTTAGTTTGTAAATAAGACTGCAAAACAAGTTTCCAGAGACCAACTTGCCCTCCACCCAACATTAACAAAAACAACATCATAAATTACTTTTTGTTTGTGCAGCTAAACATTTTTGCAGCACACTTGATTGGCACAAAATGTGATTTTTGTAAATGTTGTGGCGCTCTTTGACCTCTGACCTCTGGAAACCTCTTTTAAATGATAGCGGCACAAACGTTTGACACCAACTTCATTTTGTAAGTGAGGAAAAGGGGGTTGGTTGACCTTTAACCTCTGGAAATGTAGTGTTTTAAAACGGCAGCAGCACAAGCCAAACCGTTTGACTCGAGGTTTCATCAGATTTCGTTTTTTCTTTAAGGTCGGCCGACTCCTCTCAGGTTTTGCGGAGCCGTTTTTAGCCGCTCAATCATGCGTCGTTTTATGGTTGAAACACCTCAGGGGTAAATCCGTGCTGTCTTTTTTTTAAAAAAAAACACCTTTAACCCCAAGACGTTTCCATGGCGATCCCTACACTGTGTGTTGTGTGTGTGTGTGTGTGTGTGTGTGTGTGTGTGTGTGTGTCATTTTCTTCCATTTCTTTCCAAACGCGTCACTTTGATGTCAAACGGAGCTGAAACTAAACGGCTCTGGTTTTAAGTATTTCCTGAAGAATATGCATTTCTCTCACCAAGCAATAAACGTGATTGTTGAAGGAGAGAGCGAGTCTCTCTCTCTCCCTCTCTTTCTCTCTCCCTCTTTCTTTCTCTCTCTCTCCCTCTCTCTTTCTCTCTCTCTCTCTCTCCCTCTCTCTTCTCTCTCTCTCTCTCTCCCTCTCTCTTTCTCTCTCTGTCTCTCTCCCTCTCTCTTTCTCTCTCTGTCTCTCTCCCTCTCTCTTTCTCTGTCTCTCTCCCTCTCTCTTTCTCTCTCTGTCTCTCTCCCTCTCTCTTTCTCTCTCTGTCTCTCTCCCTCTCTCTTTCTCTCTCTGTCTCTCTCCCTCTTTCTTTCTCTCTCTGTCTCTCTCCCTCTCTCTTTCTCTCTCTGTCTCTCTCCCTCTTTCTTTCTCTCCCTGTCTCTTATTCTCTCTGTCTTCTCTCTCTCCCTCTGTCTGTTTCCCTCCCTCTCTCCTCCCTCTGTCTTTCTCTCTCTCCCTCTTTCTTTCTCTCTGTGTCTCTCTCCCTCTTTCTTTCTCTGTGTCTCTCTCCCTCTTTTTTCTCTCCCTCTCTGTGTCTCTTTCTTCTCTCTCCCCGTTTCCCTCCCTCTTTCTCTCCGTCTCTTATTCTCTCCATCTTCTCTCTCCCTCTGTCTGTTTCCCTCCCCCTTTCTTTCCCTCTCTCCTCCCTCTCTCTCTCTCTCCCTCTCTCCCTCTCTCTCTCTCCCTCCTCTCTCTCTCTTCTCCCTCTCATCCCTCTCCTCCTCCCTCTCTCTCCTCCCCTTCTCCTCTCTCCCTCCTCCCTCTCTCCTCTCTCCTCCTCTCCTCTCTCTCCTCTCTCTCTCCCTCCTCTCTCTCCTCTCCTCTCCCTCTCTCCTCTCTCTCTCTCCTCTCTCTCATCCTCTCCCTCTCTCTCCCTCTCCCTCCTCCCTCTCTCCTCCTCCTCTCTCTCCTCTCCCTCTCCCTCTCCTCCCTCTCTTCTCCTCTCCTCCTCCTCCTCCTCCCTCCTCTCTCCCTCTCTCTCCCTCCTCTCTCTCTCTCCCTCCTCTCTTCTCTCTCCTCCTCTCCTCTCTCCTCCTCTCCTCTCTCTCTCCTCATCCCTCTCTCTCCTCTCCTCTCTCTCCTCTCTCTCTCTCCCTCTCTCCCTCCCTCCTCCCTCCTCCTCTCCTCTCCTCTCTCTCTCTCTCCCTCTCCCTCCTCTCTCCCTCCTCTCCTCTCCCTCCCTCTCTCTCCTCCTCCTCTCTCTCTCTCCCTCTCTCCTCTCCTTCCCTCTCTCCCTCCTCTCTCTCTCTCCTCTCCCTCTCTCTCTCCTCCCTCTCTTCTCCTCCTCTCTCTCTCCTCTCTCTCTCTCTCTCCTCTCTCTCTCTCCTCCTCTCTCTCTCTCTCTCCTCCTCTCTCCTCCTCTCTCTCTCCATCCCTCTCTCTCCTCCCTCCATCCCTCTCCTCCCTCTCCCTCTCTCCTCTCCCTCCTCCTCTCTCTCTCTCTCTCTCCTCTCCTCTCTCTTCCCTCTCTCTCCCTCATCCCTCTTCTCCTCTCCCTCTCCTCTCTCTCTTCCCCTCCTTCCCTCTCTCTCTTCTCCTCCCTCTTCTCTTCTCTCTCTCTCCTCTGCTCGCACTTTGTCCCGACTTTATTATTCTTATTTCGTTGTTTTGGTCGGCGCTTCATCCAGGATTAAATGAGCTTTGAATGTTTTTGACTGATCTGCATCAGACGTTTCAATTCGTCTCGGATTATTTTGTTCCTTCGTGGTCGAACCCAAAGATGGCGGCGGCGGCGGCGGCGGCGGCGGAAAAACATGAACGACATTACATATCAGGCTTGGGCCCATTGTGAAGTACTTAGAGGTTTCTACTTGGATGTTTTTGAATGTCAACGCTCGGCTCTGATTGGCTGGTTGGGTTTCCGGCAGATAATTCTAGGTTTGAAGATTTAATGCTTTTTTTTTTTTGGGGGGTTTTTTTTCCTGTGTGTTTCTAAATAATTAATAAACAAGTAAATGGCAAAACCGCCGCACTCGATTTCCTCATTTGTAAAAATACATTTATTCGCAGATATGATACCGTATAGCTCCACAGGTCAAAGTTCACAACATTTTGTTTGTATTTGGCAGACTTCATGATAAATGTAGTGAGAAGCTGTAGTTCACAGGCAGTTGGACATGATTTAAAAACCAGAAACTAATGGACATGAAATATTTCAAGAGTTTTCGTGGAGCAAATGTTTCCCAGGTTGTGATAAAAGCTGGTCGCTTTTGGGTGGAGCGTCTGACTTTTTCCTTCCACTAAACTTTACACTAATGTTTGGATATCAGAATAGAAACCGCTAACTGCTTTAGCAATTATTTATTTTTTGGCTGGATAAGTCGGTTTTCTTAAAATAAAAAATTTTCCAAACTTTAGAATGTAGATTTAGAATTACTGAAAATTCAATTTTTCATTTCAGACATGAAACTTGAGCAAAAAATGTTCTTAGTTTTTTCTGAAGACGCATTAAAAACGGGTTTAAGATAATTTGTTTTCATTTAAATGAAGTTTGCTTAATGCTTATTTCTACTAGATTAAACAGCCAGAGTCCAGCTTTCACCCTCAGTTGATTTGCTTTATAACACTTGAAATGTTTCACTTTTCACATTTCAACCACAAACTTTAATGTATTTTATTGCGACAGATTGTGGGATGAAAATGATGCAAAGTTTTAACTTTTATTTTTGTACAAAATGTCTGAAGTTTTTAGGGAAGTGGATAAAAAAAACCTAGACCCCAAAATTAAGTTTTTGTAACCTTTTACTCTTATTCTAAACACCATAATTCTCACATTGAGACACGGTGGCAGCAGAATAATACTGTGGGAATGTTAAGAGTTGACAGGGAAAATGGACGAAGCCAGAGCTACAGGAGATTTAGATCAGGGTTGTACAAAGTGTGGGACGTGGGCCACGTGTGGCCCTTGAAATGATTTTTAATTGGCCACAATTCAAGAATGGTAAAAATTTGGCCAATAAAATAGAAAATATTTGACCTAAAATGTTTAATGGCAATCTGAAGGTTTAAGATCTTGGTTTTAGAGATTTCACTAAAAATGATAAGCAGATAAAACAAAAAAAAAACTGAAATTTGTGGCACAGATGTAGTTTCAATTTGGCAAAGTTTATATGAAGCACGGCCTAGTCAAAGTCCAGAACTAAACCCCATTTTATTTCGTTTTAATGCATCATTTTCAGCTTTCATCGTTTTGTCCAATAAAACATTGAAGTTTGTGGGAGAAGCTAAGAGTTTGTGAAAACTTCTGCCAACCTGGACCAGAACAGAACCGCTCCACGTCCCGCTGGGTTCACCCCCTCTGGGTCGGACCGGACCGCCATGACGGGTGCAAACACTTTCACAGAGTTCAGAAGTAATCAAAGCTGCAGGCCGAATAAATAAACACTGGAACATCTCGGGCTAAAATATAGATTTCTATGTTGCAATGTTTTTTCTTCCTGCTAGCTTCCAAACGTGATAAACTATTGATTAATTGATCATCTGATTGGACCCCGGCGAGGGCGGGGAGAGACGTCGAACCAAAACAATAGTTTTATTAAAAAAAAAAAAAAAAAAGTTCACGCGTCTTTCTTTCAGTTAGCAGTGGGTGTGTTAGCGTAGCCACACCCCGACTGCAAGCAGGATCCACTTCGCTTCTCATCCCGTCGCTCCAGGGTCGGGAGCGGCGACGCCGTCGGTCTCCATAGCAACCGCTGGGAGGGGGCGGGGCTTGTTGCAGTAAGGGTGAAGCTGAGTGTTGGGTGGGGTTGGGGGGGTTCATCCTCACCGACAGCAGAGCGCCGCCTCAGGCCTCTTCCGGCTCGGGGAAGTTCAGGATCTTGCGGTGGGCTTGGCGCAGGTACTGCTGCTGCTTGAAGTAGACCTTGAATGCCCCTTTGATGGCCACGAAGGCGATGCCGCCCTGGGGGGAGAGCCAGAAAGCGGGCAGGTTTTAAAGATGGCTGGCAGTCGGCAGGTCTTCAGTCGGAGGCTTCTTCAAAGCCACTGTGACACGGACTGCTAAAGGAGGACCTTTCCTGCCCACGCATCAACAGTAGCTCTGAAGAATCCTGAATAATATGAGTTACAAAAAGAGATTCGACCTCCCAGAAAGAACTCAAAATTATTTATGACTTAGGGAAACTTAAGTTACGTTACGACTGCACCTAAGGAGACAAGGAAGGAAGGAATGTAGCATCAGAGATGGCATCACAGCCACTGTGATCAGCGGCCCCGTTAGCATCAGCGGCCCCGTTAGCATCAGTAGCCCTGTAAGCATCAGCATCAGTAACCCTATTAGCATCAGTAGCCCTGACAGCATCAGTAGCCCTGACAGCATCAGTGGCCCCGTTATCAGTGCCCTGTAGCACGTAGCCCTGAGCATCAGTGCCCTGACGCATCAGTGGTCCGTATCAGTAGCCCGTTGATCAGTAGCCCTGTTAGCATCAGTGGCTCCGTTAGCATCAGTAGCCCTGTTAGCATCAGTGGCCCGTTATCAAGCCTGTTAGCATCAGTGGCCCGTTAGCATCAGTAGCCCTGTTAGCATCAGTGGCCCTGTTGCATCAGTGGCCCTGTTAGCACCAGTAGCCCTGTTAGCATCAGTAGCCTGTTAGCATCAGTATCTGTTAGCATCATGCCCGTTAGCATCAGTAGCCCTGTTAGCATCAGTAGCCCTGTTAGCATCAGTAGCCCTGTTAGCATCAGTGGCCCTGTTAGCATCAGTGGCCCTGTTAGCATCAGCATCAGTAACCCTGTTAGCTTCAGTGGCCCTATTAGCACCAGTGGCCCTGTCAGCATCAGTGGCTCCGTTAGCATCAGTAGCCCTGTTAGCATCAGTAGCCCTGTCAGCATCAGTGGCCCCGTTATCAGTATCCCTGTTAGCATCAGTGGCCCTGTTGGCATCATTTGGCCCTGTTAGCATCAGTGGCCCTGTTAGCATCAGTCAGTACCTGTTAGCATCAGTGGCCCTATTAGCACAGTGGCCCTGTCAGCATCAGTGGCTCCGTTAGCATCAGTAGCCCTGTTAGCATCAGTAGCCCTGACAGCATCATGGCCCGTATCAGTAGCCCTGTTAGCATCAGTAGCCCTGACAGCATCAGTAGCCCTGACAGCATCAGTGGCCCCGTTATCAGTAGCCCTGTTAGCATCAGTAGCCCTGTTAGCATCAGTGGCTCCGTTAGCATCAGTAGCCCTGTTAGCATCAGTGGCCCCGTTATCAGTAGCCCTGTTAGCATCAGTGGCTCCGTTAGCATCAGTAGCCCTGTTAGCATCAGTGGCCCTGTTGCATCAGTGGCCCTGTTAGCACAGTAGCCCTGTTAGCATCAGTAGTCCTGTTAGCATCAGTAGCCTGTTAGCATCAGTGCTCCGTTAGCATCAGTAGCCCTGTTAGCATCAGTAGCCCTGTTAAAGTCATCAGTAGCCCTGTTAGCATCAGTGGCCCTGTTAAGCATCAGTGGCCCTGTTAGCATCAGTGGCCCTGTTAGCATCAGTGCATCAGTACCCTGTTAGCTTCAGTGGCCCTTATGCACAGTGGCCCTGTCAGCATCAGTGCTCCGTTAGCATCAGTACCCTGTTAGCATCTAGTAGCCCTGTTAGCATCAGTGGCCCTGTTATCAGTATCCCTGTTAGCATCAGTGGCCCTGTTGGCATCAGTGGCCCTGTTGGCACCAGTGGCCCTGTTGCATCAGTAGTCCTGTTAGCATCAGTGGCTCCGTTAGCATCAGTAGGCCCTGTTGGCATCAGTGGCCCGTTGCATCAGTGGCCCTGTTAGCACCAGTGGCCCTGTCAGCATCAGTGGCCCTGTTAGCATCAGTAGCCCTGTTAGCATCAGTAGCCCTGTTAGCATCAGTGGCTCCGTTAGCATCAGTAGCCCTGTTAGCATCAGTAGCCCTGTTAGCATCAGTGGCTCCGTTAGCATCAGTAGCCCTGTTAGCATCAGTGGCCCTGTTGGCATCAGTGCCCTGTTGTGCACCAGTGGCCCTGTTAGCATCAGTAGCCTGTTAGCATCAGTGGCTCCGTTAGCATCAGTAGCCCTGTTAGCATCAGTAGCCCTGTTAGCATCAGTAGCCCTACATCAGTGGCCCTGTTAGCATCAGTGGCCCTGTTAGCATCAGTGGCCCTGTTAGCATCAGTAGCCCTGTTAGCATCAGTAGCCCTGACATCAGTGGCCCTGTTAGCATCAGCATCAGTACCCTGTTAGCATTCAGTGACCCTGTTAGCATTCAGTGGCCCTGTTAGCATCAGTGGCCGTTAGCATCAGTAGCCCTGTTAGCATCAGTGGCCCGTTAGCATCAGTAGCCCTGTTAGCATCAGTGGCTCCGTTAGCATCAGTAGCCCTGTTAGCATCAGCATGTAGCCTGTGCTTATCAGTAGCCCTGTTAGCATCAGTGGCCTGTTAGCATCAGTAGCCCTGTTAGCATCAGTGGCTCCGTTAGCATCAGTAGCCCTGTTACACAGTGCCCTGTTAGCTTCCAGTGGCCCTGTTAGCATCAGTGGCCCTGTTAGCATCAGTGGCCCTGTTAGCATCAGTAGCCCTGTTAGCATCAGTGGCTCCGTTAGCATCAGTAGCCCTGTTAGCATCAGTAGCCCTGTTAACACCAGTAGCCCCGTTAGCTTCAGTGGCCCTATTAGCATCAGTGGCTCCGTTAGCATCAGTAGCCCTGTTAGCATCAGTGGCTCCGTTAGCATCAGTGGCCCTGTTAGCATCAGTAGCCCTGTTAGCATCAGTGGCTCCGTTAGCATCAGTGGCTCCGTTAGCATCAGTAGCCGTGTTAGCACCCACCAGGATGGTTCTCTGTAGGTTGGAGTTGACGCTGCTGAACATGAGTTTCCCCACGATGGTGGCGATGGTGGGGAAGACCAGAGCGCCGCACAGGATCCGTGTGGCGGAGACGTGGTCGGCCAGAGGGCTGGCCTCGGCCGGGATCCGCGGCACCGGGCAGCCGATACCTGCGGTTCCGACAACGTCAGCGGATGATAAACAACAAACAACGTCTGGCGTCAGAAACCGTCCGACCAACCTGGGAATATGCTGTTGAAGATCTGCAGCTTGTTGGAGTACTTCCTCCACAGCCGCAGGATGTAGTCCTCCCAGCGGATCATCTTCCCCAGGATCAGCATGACGGGGATGGTGGGCAGGCCGATGAGCAGGAAGAGCGGGTCGGCCCGCTCCATCACTCCAGGCCTCCTTAGGCCACACTGCACATCAAAACCACTAATCTCAAAAAAACAGATTTACTAGAAAGCCTGTAAAGCTGAGCACGGCATCCACAGGGCCCATTAAGGCCCCAAAAAAACAGATTTACTGAGAAACGCCTGTTGTAAAAGCTGAGACACGGCAGTAGCCCAGGGTGCCCAGTTTAGGGGGCGCCAAAAAACAGATTTACTGAGAAACGCCTTTTTTAAAAGCTGAGACACGGCAGTAGCCAGGGTGCCCAGTTTAGGGGGCGCCAAAAACAGATTTACTGAGAAACGCCTTGTAAAAGCTGAGACACGGCAGTAGCCCAGGGTGCCCAGTTTAGGGGGCGCCTAAAAAACACAGATTTACTGAGAAACGCCTTGTAAAAGCTGAGACACGGCAGTAGCCCAGGGTGCCCAGTTTAGGGGGCGCCTAAAAAAAATAAAAAATTTTGTTGCTTTTTACAATAATCTAAAATCTATGCACTGCAAAAACACAATCTTACCAAGTCCTTTTGGTCCAGTTTCTAGTTTTACTTCCGTTATGAGATTTAGTAGAAGAAAAATCACTAAACTACACACAGTAACTGCATTTAATCATATTTTATAATTTACTGACATTTATTGATGCGTTTGTGTAACAAACCGCAATAAAAAAATAAAATTTTCCATCATACTGAATTGTTTTTCCTTCTTAATTTAACATCAATAATTCAAGTTTATCGTAATAAATCAAAACCAAAATAAATGAAGCTCAGCTGGACATCAGAGGACGAACCTGCATGACGGTGACGGCGCCGTACGTGACGGCGGTCCAGTAGATGGAGCCCACCATGATTCCGGCTGCAGCGAACGGGCCGGCCTTGGAGATGAGCCGGTCGGCCAGATCCAGAACATAAACGATCGGACCTGATGGAGACAGGAAGCGGTTGCCTGGTTACAGGAAGTTGGAGCTTTTTATTTCCACCCAGAACCATCAGAAACAACGAGAACCTCCACTTGTCGTTTTTTCACGTCATTTAAAGAATCTTCAGTCAGAGGATTCTCCAAATGCACTGTGATACAGACGGCTACAGGAGATCTGTGAGAAGATTGATCTTCTCCACCTCCTCCCACACAAATCAGCTTTTATTTATTAAACTTGACTGAATATAGCAAATGTTTTGAATTTAAGTGACCTAAATCCTGTTATTACTGAAAATAAATTAGTTTGAGATGAAAACTGAAAAACGCACAAAGGAGTATTTTGGTAGATAGAATAAAATAATGAATTTCCACAATAAAACTCAGAAATTTTGAAAGTAATCATAGAAATTTAAATACACTTGGAAATTTCTGTTTCAAATGTTGGAACATTTTTTGACTTTTCAAACTCAGAAAATTCCAAAAGTTGAAAGTTTGACATTTTTTAGTTTTTTGGTGGAAATTTACTTAGAATTTTTTTATCTACAATGGAAAAAAATAGTACACTAAATATTTATTTTTCAATAAAATTAGGCTACTTTATTTGCCGGATTTTTGTTTTTATTTAATTCTTTTTTTTTTTTACTTTTGACTCAATTTTGGCCCATGTGACAAAGTTTGGACACCTGCTGATGTTTCATAGCTTCTCTGATTAAAAACAACAAACATGAAACGAGGATCAACCTTTGCAACAATAATAGAAAACAAAGAAGTTGTTTCTCTGCTGCTGCATCTTCCTCCCATCTGGCATTTCAAGCCGACTCCGGGGAAATCATGCAATATTTACAGGAAGCCAACCTGATTTCCTCACTCAGAGTCTCATCCACATGCTATTAATAACCGTCCGGCAGCAGAGGGACGACGGTCCACAGATAAATTACAGCTCAAGACTAACGCAACAAATTTTCACTCAAGTAAAAGAGAAACGTAGTCGTCCAGGAAATTACTCAAGAGTAAGAGAGTATCTGGTAAATAGTTTACTTGAGTACTTTAATATTTTAAAGTTTCTCATCAGACGGACCAAAATATAAAGTGGGAATTTTGGACAAAAATGACAATAATTACAGATAAAGAAGGTTTAATTTTCATCTTAAAACGCAAAATGAGTTTTTGGCTCAATTACGGCTCTGATTACTGACCTTTTATGACTGGATACCGTATTTTCCACACTATAAGGCGCATCGGATTATAAGGCACATAGAATAGACGCTACGGTTGCCACCCGTCCCGTATTGAGCCTATACGGACCCATACGTCCCATTTTGAGCCCATACGGACCTATACTTCCCGTATTGAGCCCGTACGGACCTATAAGTCCCGTATTGAGCCTATATGGACCTATACGTCCCGTATTGAGCCTATACCCCGTATTGAGCCCATACGGACCTATACGTCCCGTATTGAGCCTATACCCCCGTATTGAGCCCATACGGACCTATACGTCCCGTATTGAACCTATATGGACCTATGCGTCCCGTATTGAGCCTATATGGACCTATACGTCCCGTATTGAGCCTATACGTCCCGTATTGAACCTATATGGACCTATACGTCCCGTATTGAACCTATATGGACCTATGCGTCCCGTATTGAACCTATATGTCCCGTACTGAGCCTATACGGACCTATACATCCCGTATTGAGCCTATACGGACCTATACGTCCCGTATTGAACCTATATGGACCTATGCGTCCCGTATTGAGCCTATATGGACCTATACGTCCCGTATTGAGCCTATACGTCCCGTATTGAACCTATATGGACCTATGCGTCCCGTATTGAACCTATATGGACCTATACGTCCCGTATTGAGCCTATACGTCCCGTATTGAACCTATATGGACCTATACGTCCCGTATTGAACCTATATGGACCTATGCGTCCCGTATTGAACCTATACGTCCCGTATTGAACCTATATGTCCCGTACTGAGCCTATACGGACCTATACGTCCCGTATTGAGCCTATACGTCCCGTATTGAACCTATATGGACCTATGCGTCCCGTATTGAGCCTATATGGACCTATACGTCCCGTATTGAGCCTATACGTCCCGTATTGAACCTATATGGACCTATACGTCCCGTATTGAACCTATATGGACCTATGCGTCCCGTATTGAACCTATATGTCCCGTACTGAGCCTATACGGACCTATACGTCCCGTATTGAACCTATACGGGACAAGGGTCCCTGAGTACTTTATATAGTCGTCTGCCCCAGTCATTGTTTCACTCATGGTGTTGGTGTTGCGATATTGTGCCCAACTGCTTTCTGGGTAACACAGACCAACCGACACGCTGCTGCTGCAGTCTCTGTCTCTCTTCCCCCCACGGCTTTAAATGTATAGGTCCCTTGGTAACCCTAGTCGAAGCTTCCTGGATGAATATCTAAAGCCACTTTGTTGACATAAAGAATGACTCCGGTCGGCGAGGAGAGCCTTCTGGGCCGGATGATGGTGACCCGTCTCCGTTCGCACACAGCATGTTGGTGGAACGTGGTGCTAAATCAGCTGCAGACGACCTGATTCTAGACGGTCGGTATTCATGTCTATGGATAGGTGAGTCAAACTTTATTAACAAACCAACGATCTGATAACTAACCCAGCATGCACCGCGTACTTCTTCTACGGGGAAAATTAAGTCGGCGGCTGCTTACCGTAGCTGCTAGACCTGCTGTGGCTCAATATCGGTCCATATATAAGGCGCACCGGGTTATAAGGCGCACTGTGGGCTTTTGAGGAAATTGAAGGTTTTTATGTGCGCCTTATAGTGCGGAAATTACGGTACTCCAGTTAACGTTTACTTCAGTTAATCATTTTCTAATTGATTAATCGTTTCAGGCCTAATTATTTTTGCCTTTAAGACTTTTGTTGGTGAACGTTGTTCTTCTAGAAAATGGCCTTTTCGAGTTTACTTCAGTTAATGATTAATCGTTTACTGATCGATTAATTGTCGTCTTTTGCCTTTTTAGAGGCTTTTGTTGGTGGATGCTTTGCTCTTTCAGCTAACGTGCCGGCATCTAAACCCCCAAATCAGTAAAAGAAACTTATGAGCTGGTAAATTCGGCCAAGGCTTTAACTGGGACAAAACTGACGAATGGTTGGAGCCAAACTGAACTTCACACACACGTCTGCAGTCAGGTGAAAACTGGTCAAATTCCTCAAAGAACTAAAACAAAAAGTGTTTATAATGAACAATTATGTCAAAATTATAGCTTGCATCGTCATTTCCGAAGACTTTTCCATCTTAAGTCACCTGCCCGCCTGCCTGCTTCACTTTCACTTTGTCAAGCTGCGGCTTTTTGCTCAGGCCTCATTAAAGTTCATCACTTTGCGGCGTCTTAAACTCACAACTTTATAGTAGTTATTGATGAAACTGCTGCCTGGACCGGCGCCAGGCTTTTGATCCCCTGCAGACCTGCACCTGTGTTTGCTGATGGACTCACCTCCCACAGCCTGACTCTTTCACTTTGTTCCTGCCAAAGCGCTGCACCGTTACGGCCAGAGGCAACTGGGTCACCGCTAATGACCGCTGACAGGGCAGAGGAAGGAGCAATTCATTTTAGCCACTGGCAGCAGATTCTATAATTAAGATAATTAAGAATGAGGGAGGGAGGAGAGCAGCTACAGTTTAAAGGTGGACCAAAGCGTTGGCAGCCTCTCTTCCCAAAGGTTTGTTTACTCTCTGAGTGTGAGCAAAGACGGAGCAGCAAGGACACACCGTCCTCAGAGCTGGACCCGGGTGAAAGGCTGGAAGTAGCTCTGCAGCAGGTGCTGGTGGGAGGAGAGACCCACCAGAACACAGCGACCCGCATGGAGGTTTAAAACCTGGAGACCCACCAGAACACAGCGACCCGCATGGAGGTTTAAAACCTGGAGACCCACCAGAACACAGCGACCCGCATGGAGGTTTAAAACCTGGAGACCCACCAGAACACAGCGACCCGCATGGAGGTTTCCTACCTGGAGACCCACCAGAACATCAGCGACCCGCATGGAGGTTTAAAACCGGAGACCCACCAGAACACAGCGACCCGCATGGAGGTTTAAAACCCTGGAGACCCACCAGAACACAGCGACCCGCATGGAGGTTTAAAACCGGAGACCCACCAGAACACAGCGACCCGCATGGAGGTTTAAAACCGGAGACCCACCAGAACACAGCGACCCGCATGGAGGTTTAAAACCTGGAGACCCACCAGAACACAGCGACCCGCATGGAGGTTTAAAACCTGGAGACCCACCAGAACACAGCGACCCGCATGGAGGTTTTAAACCTGGAGACCCACCAGAACACAGCGACCCGCATGGAGGTTTAAAACCTGGAGACCCACCAGAACACAGCGACCCGCATGGAGGTTTAAAACCTGGAGACCCACCAGAACACAGCGACCCGCATGGAGGTTTCCTAACCGGAGACCCACCAGAACACAGCGACCCGCATGGAGGTTTAAAACCTGGAGACCCACCAGAACACAGCGACCCGCATGGAGGTTTCCTACCTGGAGACCCACCAGAACACAGCGACCCGCATGGAGGTTTAAAACCCGGAGACCCACCAGAACACAGCGACCCGCATGGAGGTTTAAAACCTGGAGACCCACCAGAACACAGCGACCCGCATGGAGGTTTAAAACCCGGAGACCCACCAGAACACAGCGACCCGCATGGAGGTTTAAACCCCGGAGACCCACCAGAACACAGCGACCCGCATGGAGGTTTAAAACCGGAGACCCACCAGAACACAGCGACCCGCATGGAGGTTTCCTACCTGGAGACCCACCAGAACACAGCGACCCGCATGGAGGTTTAAAACCGGAGACCCACCAGAACACAGCGACCCGCATGGAGGTTTAAAACCTGGAGACCCACCAGAACACAGCGACCCCATGGAGGTTTCCTACCTGGAGACCCACCAGAACACAGCGACCCGCATGGAGGTTTCTAACCTGGAGACCCACCAGAACACAGCGACCCGCATGGAGGTTTAAAACCGGAGACCCACCAGAACACAGCGACCCCATGGAGGTTTCCTACCTGGAGACCCACCAGAACACAGCGACCCGCATGGAGGTTTTAAACCTGGAGACCCACCAGAACACAGCGACCCGCATGGAGGTTTAAAACCTGGAGACCCACCAGAACACAGCGACCCGCATGGAGGTTTCCTACCTGGAGACCCACCAGAACACAGCGACCCGCATGGAGGTTTAAAACCTGGAGACCCACCAGAACAAGCGACCCGCATGGAGGTTTCCTACCTGGTTCGTTTGGGGAGGAGTGAACCTGGAATCGAACTCTGATGCCAACTCTGGTTCACCTTAACCAATGGTTCCCAAACGTTTTCTCCTGCCCCCCCAAGGGGTTTCCAAACATTTTCTGGGCCCCCATATCGATTACAAATAGCTGTCTGGTTGAACAATGCGTGTTTTCGGGGTGATCGACTTTTAGGGGGGCAAATTGAATGTACATAGCTGAACATAAACAACACCAGTAGCCTACAGGCTATTTGTGAAGCTTAAGGTGCTGTATTGATATTAGCTAGTCATCTCTTAGCTACTTTACCTGCATCCAACAGCTTTACGCAACTCAGTCGGTTAGTTTGGGGAAAAAACTGTGAAAAGTTCTTTGCATTTTGCTGCCATGACTCTAACACACCTGTGTAGCTCTGCTCAGCAGCAGCAGGTCTCCATCACTGCCACACAGGTGTAAACCCAGTGGAGCGTCGTAGCGTCATGTTGCGTTTAAAGGCGGCTCGGAAAAACAGGTTACGACATGTTAACAACGGATTAAACAGTTTTAGCTGCTGATGAAAGTGACAGATATGGGAAGTGTGGAAACCCCTACTGTATCAAATTGACATAACAGAGTTGGCCATTCTAAGGTAAAAACCAAGTGCATACAGCTTCCTGCGCCCCCCCTGCAATGGCACGGCAACCCCCTTGGGGGCGCGCCCCACAGTTTGGGAACCTCTGACCTAAATGGTTTGGTTGAAGTGAACGCTGTTCACAGTTTGAATGAATATGTGAACGCCAACAGCTAAAACCCTGACCTACAGCACAGGGCATTGTGGGTAAATACAACCAAAACAAACAGGCTAGCCTAGCGCTAGCAGGAGAAATGGCTTGTAGTCTCTTACCAGAAACAAAAGAAAAATCCTACAGCCGCTAAAATCTGATGCTACTCCATTTTTGTTTGAAGTTGTGCTCAGTGTCTTCTTCAGAGGTTTGTGTCGTTTCCTCCAGTGGTTCTTGGGGCAGCGCCCCCACAGGCGAGGAGGGGAACAGGTTTTTCAATAAGTTTGGTTCATTTGACACAGTTCAATGTGAAAGATAACAAGATCAGTTGAATATGTAATAAATGTTACAACTTTGATCCCCAAGCAAACTGAGTTTACTGGACTATCAGGTATGAAAACAACCTGAGGGTTCATTCACACTAGCCCTGTTTAGTCCACTTTAATCAAACTCTGGTTCGTTTGGAGAGGTCTGAATACACAATCGACCAATCTCTGATCCACCTAGAAACCTCGGTCTTCGTTTGGTTGAAGTGAACTCTGGTTCAGTTTGAATGTAAATGGGAATGCTAAGCGGACTGGAAACCGCTCCAAAAGCAGGAAGTAGACTACAACGCAGGGCATTCTGGGTAAATAAATGCTAAATCAACGTGCATAAAACAAGAGAAATTCTACAACCACTAATCTGGCACTATGCCAGCTTTGCCTAGTAAAAGTTAATATTTTCCAGTAACCTAATCAGGCTGCTTGGTAGTAAAATATCCTCTCTGATGTCGTTTTGTTCTCTTGGTGTTTTAGTCACTTGAAATGGTTGGCAGTGGTTTCACAAACTCATCAGAAGAGCTGCAGAGCCGATTCACTCATCCGGTCAGAGCCCGGTTCTGATGAGCTGTTCTGACCCAGTTTCACTCGCAGACAGACCCAACGCCTCCTTCTGCTTCACGCTGATGGGATTTGGAAAAGTTTCCAAGTCGTCCAGAACTTTGGGCCAATCACTTCTCCTTTTAGTTCAGATTATTTGATTCTGCGATGGAGAGAATTTATTCATCTTTGCACTTTATACATTCATCGTTTCCAGATCAAAATGGTTCTGGGTTGGATGTTTGTGTACAGAATTAAAATACTGACAATAAAATTAGGGATGAACGTTTCACTTTTTCCCATATTGGAAAAAAAATCCTGGATGATTTATCAGTGCCAATGTGGCCAACCCATAAGAACAGATCTATTCAGTATAATTCTATGTTTTGTGCCATCATGCTTATTATTTAACATATTCAGATTTCACGCTTTCTGAACCATTTCAAGGTTTTTTTATGTTGGGTAACTTGTTTTGTCAGTTGATTTGTTTTAGATTGGCTGTTTAACTGACACATTGAAGTTATTTCTAAACGTTTGATCAAGCTTGTAAAGTTATTGGTGTATTTAAGAGAGCTTGACTGGTGCAGAGTTGGCATAAATTCAGTGACGTTTTAATGTATTGGCCGATACTAAACCTCCAATATCAGTACCAGAAATGAAAAACAGTGGATCAGTTTATTCCCTCAGTCATATCCGCCATTTCTGCACTAAAGCACTTCAATACCCTTCATTTGACTTGTTAATAAACTGAAAGTGCATCAATTCAACAGTGTTTTAATGTGTCCAAAATGAAATCTGGTTTGTTCAAAATATAGTCAGTGTTTTCAGTAAAGTTGATCTGACTGTCCAGGAACGACCCAAGGTATTTAAAATGTGACACAGTTTCAACAGGTTGGACATCGAGAGAAACTGGAACCACTTTAAGGTTTAGATCATTTAATTAGCTCTACATTCTCGAGAATTAAAAATTAATAATAAATAATAAATACTTTGTGGTATTCTGATTTAGTAATGTAATTACGTTAGTTGTGTTACCACCTCCACGCCACTAGAGGCAGTAGCAACCCTGAAAAGATGCGACTAAGGAGCAGATTTAGAAGAACACAGAAAGATACAGAGTTTGGTAAAAACTGAGCTTTGCTGAAGTAAATAAAGACACAAGTTCAAATCCATGCTGAGAGTGAAGCTCCTCCAATCAGGGCTCCTCCGCAGCTCTGATTGGCTAAGCAATGTAACGTCATCCTCCGCAGTAGTGATGGCAAAGCGGGGCGTCATCACGACTTTACACAAGTGAGTCTTTACCTCAGAGGCTCCGCCGAACCCCTGAGACCGACTCACCGAACCCCTGGGGTTCATCCAACCCAGGTTAAGAACCACTGGTTTAGAACCTTCTCAAAGTACTCAATTTACTATAACCTAAAAAAAAAAAAAAGAGGAACTATGACTAAACACTAACTGAAACATTTATCTCCTCACTGAGTGGCAGCAACGCCCTGGTTGCTATAAATACGGATGAACCCGTTTACCAGCTGGGCCTAACACTCCCCTGGCTTAACATTGTTTTTGGTCCGGCTTCAGTTTCGGATTGCAGCCTCCGCTACCAACGGGCTGCTCCAAAGGCGTTGCCAAACCTACAACAAGCTGGAACGGGACCTTAAGCCAACAAACCCACCCAAAAACCGGCGAGTGTTGGACCTGTTTGCTGTTGGGCTCTTCAGGGAGTTACACCAGTTTAACAAGCTGGGATTAGCTGGTTAAGTTGGTCAGAACATTTGACAAGCAGGCTGAGAGGTTGGGCAATTTTAATAGACCTCCAACCATAGACTGGGTTTCTGTTTATGGGTTACTCTCTTAATTACAGTAATAACGATGATTGATTGAAACCAAAAGATGCAGATCATGGAAAAAACAACTAATGCCATTTCTAACGCCGCACACAAAGTCCTTCCAGCTGCAAGCAAAGCTTTTATTTTCCCCAGAGCCTCGAAGTTCTCAAACTTGGAACAGTGTTCAGAAAACATATTTATTTAAATAATAACAGCAATGTTTGGGTGGGTAAACAAACCTCACCAGGTTTAACTGTGGCGTATTGCCGTTTGAGTATGAAACAGCAAATTCAAAACTAAAACAAAAATGGTGTGCAATTCTTTAAAAAAATCTCAGCCGCAGTTTTAGGTCGTAGATCTGCTATAACAACACATTTTAGACAATAAATTAATGTATTGGCATAATATTGCAAATCCCTCTAGCAGATCAATACACTTTAATTTCTAATGAACATTTAACACTGGAACTGGAAGACATTTTAAATATTCTAAACAAATAATAAACACCTGAAACAACAAATAAAATGGATACTTAAGTCTTTGTAAACAAAGTTATTCTTCTAAAGAAAGTGTCAAGTTGAGACCAAAACACCAGACTGAAGCATCAAGTCTTTGGAAGAAAAGGAGAAAATTAATTTATCGATCGATTGATTTATTGCAGGGGTGCTCAAACTTTTTGAGACCAAGATCTACTTTTTCTCTCTCCAGCCGCCTGAGATCTACCTCACGACACAAAGACACAAAAATTACAAATTAAACTATTGACTTATTTTAAATGCAAATATACATCAGTTATAGCAGAAATAATAAAGTGACAGAAAACCTAATTCAGTTTCTACCTCAGTGAGATTCTGACACTGGGAGCAGCTTTACTGGTTTCTCAGTCAGAAGCTGGTTGCAAACCAGGAGGTGTCAGTCAGTCATGGTGGATCTGAACTTTGGTTTGATGACCTCAGTATGAGAAACTACAGACTGACAGGAGGAACCAAGGAGCCCATAAAGGTAACGGGATATAATTAATTTAATTTCACCTAATTATTGTGGTAGAATTTTGCTAAAACTTAATTAGATATATTTGTCCTATTTGATATTGTGACGTTGCTCACAAAGAACGAGGTAATTAGTCCAAGTTTGTCGTTTATTGAAAGTTTTCACTCTCTTGTTTAAGCACACCGGTTGCTGTGGCAGCCTCTTGCGCCCTGCAAGCCGAGCAAAGATCACATTAAAAACACAACATTCAGTCGTTACCATATCAGGTTGTTTTCTCCTGATCTCCGCGATCACCCCTGAGGGCCGATCGCCGATTCCGATCCCTGATACCGATCACATAATTATTATTTATTTATAATAAACACTACTGTTACATTATGTAGAAAAAGGAACCATGAATTCACCTTAATTTAGACAAAAACTTGTTTTTAATAACTTTTCCAAGAAGAAAACTAAACAGGCATTGTGCAAATTGAACTGCTATCAATAATACTATCTTTAACAGACTGATAACATATGAGGCTCTGAAGAGGCTAAATAATGCAAAGAGCCAAAATTAAACCTCTCAACATTGCCAAAAAATTCAAGTATAAAACTTAACATTCAAAGGCAAAAACAGGATCCATTACAATAAACAATCCAGAGTTACTGAATGAAAACTTCTTGTTAGCATAGCAGCTAGCTGGTTACTGCTAGTTCTGATTGGCTGTTTCTGACTGAGCGGAGTAACAGGGAGGAGATCGATTATTATTAGAGATTATCTGTCTCATGTTAGGACAGAGAAAGTTTTAATACGTATGTAAAATGTATTTTTTAAGTTAGATGCTGCAGCTTTAAACAGGTTCGGTGAGAGAGTCGCTACCAGGTGGAGCAGAAGCGGCTCCGTGTCAAATATTACTAAAAATTAAATGTTACTACCTGTAGCGGAGCAGCGGTTCAACAGCAGAACCAGCGTCTTACATCGCAGCTCCAAGACTTAAATCATTTTCCAGGTTATTAGTTTATCTTTCTGACAGTCATGCTAATCCGGTGAGTGTTTGTAGCTGTGCTGCTTTACCTGCTGTCTGATCCTCCATGTCTTTTTACTGCACTGAGCCTCGATGTAGCCAAACTCCGTCATTGTTTTTATGTCTATTAGCTTCGTTGTGTTGATGCATTTTGACCTGCTTCAATTTTCCGCCGCAACACGCAAACGTCCTCATTCACTCAGTGGTTATAGTTACACATCGCTTAGGATTTGTTGCTGCGCGTTTGCGCAGTGAAGGAAAGACGAGACCAGCTGGACAGACAGGTTGGAAAATGAGATGCAGGTGATGATCGGTATCGGTAACAGAGCCAATGATCGGCTGATCCCGATCACCGATTTCACGGAAATCGGCCAATTATGATCGGTGACCAATCGATCGGCACACCTCTAGTATCCAGGATATTCATTTCTTGATTATTATTAATAAGCCTCTCATGAACACAGCGGTGGTTGAGTAGCTGATTTAAACTCCAACCACCACTTCAATCTTTTTATACAATATTAGAAATACTTTTTTAAAATATATAAACAAATTATAGAATTTTTTTAAACAGGAAAATAAACATTTTATTGCCTGAAGTGCAACAACATGGCTCTCCTCTTGTGAATGTTTAATGATTTGCAGCAGAAGACACATCTGCAGCTAAAAAATCCTTCTAAAATAAACAGATTTGCCTAAATTTGCCAGAGTAGACATTTCATCTTGCAGTAAAATTTGGCCAAGGTTCACCCAGGTGTTTTATTAGCTACCGGGGGAGATTTAAGGATTTCTTTTAAAAGAAAAGCAAAGCAAAGTATCACTCCATGTTTGCTTTTGAGGGAATAACACAATAACATTATGTAAAGCTAAAAAAAGTAGATTTTATTTAAATAATATTTCTGTAAGGTCCTCAGGAAGTAGAAAGGGTGTGTGATTTGTGCGTTGAATCATGCAGCCTCGACTTTCCCGCCCGCCCAGTAAGGCAGACAGAGCTTTACACCAGGAGTGTCCAACTCCTGGCTTATTGGTCTGTTTGCAGCAAGTTTCACTCCAGGTTCAACGTTTCTGACTCAAACAGTTGGATGACGTCCTCAGCACGGCATCTAGTCCTGCACAGGCCTGTCGGGGAATCGCTCTCTGCTTCAGGTGTGTCGCACCGAAACATGCAAATGTTTTGGATTCGTTTTCCTCGTCTGCTCACCCAGCTTTGGGAAGACGATGAGGTATTCTGCGTTGCACTGCGGACAGGCGACCCTCGCCGTGCTGTTGCCTCGCTGTTTCTCGTCCACCCAGCGCTGCAGGCAGGCCTGGTGGACCCACTTCGTCGAGCCCCGGCACCGGCACGGCCGCACCCACTCCGCCGTGCGGTCGTCCTCGTCTGTGGCGAAGCACACCCAGCAGCTCCTGAGGCGACAAGCGCATGTTTACTGCACGGCTGGAACGATTAATCGATTTATTAGAATAAAGGCAGACGATTAATCGATTTATTAGAATAAAGGCAGACGATTAATCGATTTATTAGAATAATCGTCAACTAATCGACCAGGAATTTAAGTCAAAATTTTACATAAAATATGTACATTTTTTAATTAAAATAAGAAAACAAACAAACAAAAAATGCATTCTGACCAGAACTCCTCATGTTGCAGTTTTAGCTTCACCTTAGTACATGATTAATCGATTTATTTGAATAATCGTCAACTAATCGATCAGGAATTAAGTCAAAATTTTACATAAAATATGTAAATTTTTAATTAAAATGAGAAAAAACAAAAAATGCATTCTGACCAGAACTCCTCATGTTGCAGTTTTAGCTTCACTTAAGTACACGATTAATCGATTTATTTGAATAATCGTCAACTAATCGATCAGGAATCAAGTCAAAATTTTACAGAAAATATGTAAATTTTTAAATTAAAATGAGAAAAACAAACAAAAAATGCATTCTGACCAGAACTCCCCATGCTGCAGTTTTAGCTTCACCTAATTACACGATTTATTAGAATAATTGTCGACTCATTTAGTAATCAATTGATCATTAATTGGAGTGTAAAGACTCAAAAAAGGCATCTTGTTGAAAGACCACAGACAGTAGAAACTAAACCAGAATTGTACAAAAATACACACATTTTGCATTTTAAAATAATGACATTTGTCTGTAAACTCCTTCCAGTAGCAGTTTTATCTTTTATGTTATAAAATCTCCTATTCTGCAGATTCTCCCCAAAAATAAAAGGATTTTTTACCTGCAGGTATTTCTTTTGTTCACTAAAAGAATGAAATATTGTTGCATTTTAGAAAATAAAATGTTTATTTTACTGTTTAAAAATTGTAATAAGTTGTTTATATTTTAAAAGCATTTCTAATTTTGTATAAAAAAGGACTTAAGCAGTTAAATTATTTATTTTTTTTAATCAGTTACTAAAATAACATTAGTGGGGCAGTTTATCAAATCACAGTTAAAAAGACATTTCCTTCTTTCTTTATTATTGTTTTTGTTGAAAAGGTTAATTCGCATTTGCTCTTGTGACTCAAGTCATTAAAAAACAAAACAATGAGCATCTATTGCAGTCCAAGCTGTCAACAGTCTGAACAGAATATTTAGTCACTTTCTGTAGCAGATTAAAATAAGCTTCTGTTTATATACCTCCATATGCATTTATAAGATCTGAACTAACATTTTGTCCACAGATTCTGTACTGATGAGTATTTAAAACATACAGTGATACAAGGTGATACAGAACAGACAGTATTATCAATAAATAAATATAAACACACCCTGCTGTGCTGATTTAATCTGACTCAAACAGGGAATAACAGTTTTTGGTACATCTACACTGTGTTTCATAACTGATTATGCATTTTTAAATGTAAAATTATCATCATTAAGAGAAAAGTTAAGTTCAACGTCTTTGATTTAATAATTTTGTTGTATTTTGACAAAAACCTGTTATATTCTGTTTCAGAAACTCTTGCAAAATGTATTTATTGCCCCACATATATGAACTTTACAGAACAAAATGGGTTCATTCACATCCAGTTACAAGTAATCTAATCAAACAGTCCGATTTAGATTAAAACCTAACTACAGTCAAAGTAATAAAGATGGATTCAGCTGGAAATACGATACTGAAAATCCGACGATTGGTTTTCCTTTAACAGCCAAACTGAGAGGCGTAAATTATAGGATTATTGTCCAATATGTCGATGGGATGAGCTTGGATTCCTGCACAGAGACGAATACTGATGAAGGTTGAAGAAAGGAGGCTAAAAACAGTTTTAGACAAATATCCTGACAATAGAACCAGACCAACTACTATCGATTTAAAAAGAATTCTTCCTGTAACCCAGACGCAAAGAATGCATTAAAACAGCTTAAAAACAGTCTTTACTTATAGATATTAGAAACGTAATCCTCTATGGGAGGATTACGTTTCTTATATATGTCTATATAAGATAAATTAAAACGAGTTTGCTCAGATGCGTCTCTTCAAACATGGCAGCCGAACGACGTGTTTTTACGACACCAATCCAATTAACCAGAACCAATTTATTGAGTTTTATTAAATGTACAAAATAAGGATGCAAACAATTATTATTTGACTAACAACTGTCGATTAATGGTTTATTAGATTAAAACAGAGGTTCCCAAACTGTGGGGCGCGCCCCCTAGGGCGGGTGCAGGAAGTAGTCTGGATGAGAAAAAAAAAAAAAACATCCGGATTTTTACCTTAGAATGGCCAAATCTGTTATTCCTCTGTCAATCTGATACAGTGGGGGCTTCCGCACTTCCCATATCTGTGTCCTGTCACTTTCATCAGCAGTTAAAACTGTTTAATCGGTTGTTAACATGTGGTAACCTGCTTTTCCAAGCCGCCTTTAAACATGAGAGCTACGACGCTCCGCTGGGTTTACACCTGTGCGGCAGTGAAGGAGACCTGCTGCTGCTGCTGAGCAGAGATGGACAGGTGTGTTAGAATCATGGCAGCAAACCAGCAAAAACGCAAATAACTTGTCAGTTTTCCCCCCAAACTAACCGACTGAGTTGAGTAAAGCTGTTGGATGCAGGTAATGTTAGTTAAAAGATGCTAGCTAATATCAATACAGCACCTTAAGCTCAACAAGTAGCCTGTAGGCTACCGATGTCGTTGTCTATGTTCAGCTACATACATTCATTTTGCCCCCCAAAAAAGTCGATTCTCCCGCCCACCTGTTCTAAGAGACGGGGAGTTTTTCTAAGAATCCCCTCTCACACATGTCGTTCAACCAGACAGCCATTTGTAATCCATAGTGGGGGCCCAGAAAATTTTTGGAAACCACTGGGGGGGTTTGGGTGGGGCACAGGAGAAAAAGTTTGGGAACCACTGGATTAAAATGAGTTCCAGTCAATAACATCCACTTAGACTTTCCTTTGGTGTCATTTGGCCGCCGCCATTCAACAGAGGGCGCCACTGCTCATCTTGAAGTGGAGCCAGTTGATTCAGAAATAAAGATGGCGGGGAGATCCCAGAGCAGGAGACACAAACGGTATGATCTGGGATGCAAAACGCTTTTCATGGGGATTTGTTTTGAAATATAAACACTCAACAAGCTCATTAAAGTTTCACCAATTTTTATTTTTTTTTTTAAACTTTTCCCTTTATGTAATGGAAAGACAACAAATCAACTGCCTTTTTTTCCCTTTTCTAAAATAACTGTTTTGTGTCCTAAATGGAATAATAAACTGAAATTGATGCAATTTTTGATAACTGAGATTAACTTGACTGTATGCGTGATTGAATTTAAATTATTATTTTTTGTTTTGTAAAGTGAGTCGATGTGTCGCAAGCTACCCGATTATGTGACTTTTAAAGAGGACCCATTACGCAAAATTCACATTTAGCATATTTTTGTACTTCCATCTAAAAACACTTAGAAATAAAAATCACTCAGCCATTTCTTGGCAATAAGTTGATGTTTTTTGGTGTTTGCAAAACTGCCCATTTCAAAAATCTCTTGCAAATCAGCAGACAGTGGCCCGTTGCCTAGCAACCCCGGCAAAGCATGGCCCGTTACCTAGCAACCCCAGCTAAGCCCAGCACTTCTGGCCAGCTGGTTTTACTGCTGTATGCGCTGTAAAATGGCTGCTGGGATTTCTGATGTGTTGGGACGATGCTTCTTTAAGCAGGTATTAAACATAGTTTCCATTAAGGATACATTTCTGTGCTAAAAATGTCTTATTTTTATTGGTTTGATGTAATATTTTAATCCAACATGTCATGTTTTCATTTGTTGCCAGCAAAAAACTAAAAAAAAAACAAAAAAAAAATCATTTAACAGAAATAAAGGCTTCAAACATCAGTCTGTGTCGTTAATCTATATAATGTGTTTCTCTTAGTGAATTGAGTTACTTAAATAAACGAGCATTTCAATAATGTTCTAATTTACTGAATGTATGCGTGTGTTAAAAGCCATCATCTCTAGTGTTGAGGCACATTTGTCCATCTAGAGCTCAGTTTGTGGTTTCAGGAGAGTAAAATCTGCTTGTTAAAGCACCTTGCATAAGAAGAGTCATTTGGCTTGAAGCTTTTCTTCAAGTTAATTGAAAACATTCCCAGTTATTTATGCAAACTGGAGATTACAGAGGATATTCGAGGACCAACAACTGGTCTCAGTTTGTTAAACCATGTTCCTAAATGTGCATGCATCTGAAATACTCTAGAAGAAATATAGGTTAAAAAAAAGAGAACAGGAGAACTGAACCTGCCAAAATTGGCAATACATGAATGGTTTGATATCCATCCATCTTTACACCCTTGGCCCCTTAGTGGGGTCAGGGGGTTTGCTGGTGCCTCTCCAGGTAACGTTCAGGGCGAGAGGCGGGGTCACCTGGACGGGTCACCAGTCTGTCACAGGGCAACACACACACCTAGGGACAATTTGGAGAGGCCAATTAAACTGACAGTCATGTTTTTGGACTGTGAGAGGAAGAAAACCCACCATGCACAGGGAGAACATGCAAACTCCATGCAGAAAGACTGGGGCCGGGAATCGAACCCAGAACCTTCTTGTTGTAAGGCAACGGCTCTACCAACTGCGCCACTGTGCAGCCCATTTGTATTGAATATGAGGTTCAAAAATTTTAAATTGCCTAACCTTTCTGATTTCTTTATATTACCTGCAGTGTAACATCAATAAGAAAAATGATACAAAAAAGGAAACAAGTTTTGAAATAAAATGTAAAATAATATCAATAATGTTAAATGAATATTGTCAAAATTATAATTATTCATTAATGTTACACTTATAATTAAGTAAACTGAAAATATTGGATGCAACATTTGGCATATTAATTACTTTATCAAGTCATTTATTTATTTCTACATTTATTCACAATTTTGACAGGGTTTACTTTCCATACAAAAATACTTGGGTATAGTCACATAAGCTATCTGGTGAAAATTATAAACCAAGTGAGTAGATTATACGAGATTGTTTTTCTTCAAACTACTCCTTTTCACTCAAAACTTATATTTAAACCATAAATTAAAAATAAATAAATAAATGTCATTGCCTTGACAGTCCTAAAAACAAAGAAAACTAAATGTGGAGGACAAAAAGTAACAAGTTTGGTTTAAATCTTATATAAGAAACAAAAAAAAAAAAAAAAAAAAAGACGATGCATTGAAACATTTTCCTCACACCTATTTGTGAAACGCTGCACTGCGAAGGCAGCTGGCTGCTTGTGTCCGGTTCTGATAAGAACCTTTGGGCCTTATGTTTGTCAGCGATAGAGGCTCGGTACATAACCGTAGCAGCAACCGGACCTGGCATACATCTCACAGCTATCTGCTCCACAAACACCGTCAGGGTTACTGCCACCGCCACACACAGCAGCACGTAGCTGGAGCACATTTCACAAAACCCGCATGCCTGTCCTTTCTTTGGGAAAAGGTTTCAAAGTTCAAAGATCAATATTGACAGAAAATGCAGTGTCAAACGCTTCCCTGTACAAACACACACAGCAGATGTTATCAGCTGCTGGTCTTTGTTTAGGAGGAAGCAGCACTGAAATGTTGCAGCATCTCCTCACCTTCACGTAAACCCTATTCGCCTGATTAACTGTCCTGAATGTTCACATTTATACTGATAAAATAAATGCAAACATTCTGTAATAGGAGATGATAAACTATTTTATCTCACCGACACAGATTGGATGTGTCGCTTTGGTGTGTCATCAAAAATTAGCCCTGGATTTTGACCCAAGTTCACAACAAGCCAACTGTTACATATACACATCGTTTATATACGGAAATTTCGCACACGTGCGTACGACGCTGTAGAGCAAAAAGACGATTCTGTAACTTCGTACAACAATTTTATTAACGAAATGAAACCTGGAGATGTAGGTATTATTAATTTGGTGCAATGCACCACAGCAAAGTAAAAAAATAACGCAGAAAAATTGCTGACCAACCCAAAACCACTCGTATTCTTTTTTTTTTTTCCTCGCTCTCTGTGTCAGCTACACTACACACAGAACCGTTGCCGTAGCAACCAATGACAACTCCAACAAACTTACCCCAAGAAACACTGAAACATTTTCCCACACGAATAAGAAAAGAGCATTCAGTCCGTTACAGTTTTATGTTTCTAGACTTGATGTTTCTTTTAAGATTATTAATAAGTGATTGTGTTGCGGTTATATTAGCTGCCGCTGCTTTTAGCTAAGCTAACTCAGTGGCGGTAGATTAGCCAACTTAAACATCTACCCTACTGATGATTAGGGCCGTAGTGATACAATAATCTCACAATACACGATGTATTGCCCATGATATTCAGCAAACGATACAATTCAGTACAATTTTGCGATTTTCTGAAAGATTTTAGAGGGACAAAGTGATTTTGGTGATATTTTGCGACTGTTATAAAGTTGGACTGAATTAATTTAACTGCAAACTTATTAAAAGCACCAACTACACAATACCTGGCTCTGGTTGGACACAGACTTAAAGTGGACAGCTGGACAAAATGAATCAAAGAAGTGGTGAGAAAACATGTTTCTTTTAACTGAAACAGTACAAACTGTAGCTGACATGCATTAGTAAAGTAAATAAAGTGAACCAAGTTCCTGCTCTGAATAGTTTGATACCTTTTAAACCTGAACATCTGAAGGAATCACTCTAAACCTGATGACCTGGTGAAGCAAGCAGTGAGTGAACAAGGTGACAGTTGGACGTTACGATACTTAAGGGTGAATATCGATTTTTTTCTAGGAAAGAAAATATCGATATATATTGTGATATTGATATTATTATACAGCCCTACTGATGATCTGTCAGAGTTGGCGTTTAGGTCGCCTTTCAACAGCACAACGATTCCACAGCACATCTACATGTTAAGATTTTCAAAGTCAAGCTAGCATAGCTGAACTACTTTCTTCAAAATGGTCTTAAAATGACATTATTGTTCATTTCTGGGACAATTAATCAACCAAGAAAATTTGTTATCGTGACAGGCCTACACCTGAATGAATTACATTTTTTTTCCAAAGAGCCGGACTCTTGTATTTATATGTTTGGTAAGAAAACCTTAACCCATAATCTGGAGCCAGTGTGAAGAATATAAAACAGAGAAGAAAAACAAAGAAAACACTCCTAGATTGTGCAAGTAGTCTTTGTCTGCTGTAGGTTTGTAAATAGAGATGACTTTACATTAATTTTCTCTAATCCAGTACACCATTGTGAAAAATGCTACATACTTTTAGCACGTACATAAATGCTATGTTTTTCCAAGACAATGTTTCAATTCTACTGTCAGAAACCAAATATTAACAATTTACAATAAAGTTTGACTCCTTTAAGACAATTTGGTAATTTACAATAAATCCAAAAAA
Organism: Poecilia picta; assembly: GCA_033032245.1. NCBI lineage: Eukaryota > Metazoa > Chordata > Actinopteri > Cyprinodontiformes > Poeciliidae > Poecilia > Poecilia picta. Next base: position 4,470,310 of record CM065367.1, read on the forward strand.
AGTATTATGGTTCTGAAAATATAAAACTTTGTTAGGCTGAATTTTCTCACTGAGGGACAGTAAAGGATATTACCATTCTCTTCTAAAATTTAAAAATAAATGTAAGGTCATAACGTTGGACAGGTGTAACCGCTGAATGTGGGAAATTGGATGCAGTTATGAGACAGTTTTACTTTCTAAATGCAGAGTTTCTCTTCTGCTCCACCTCCATGTTTGTTGTTTTTTGATGCGAGTTATGTACGAACTTAACCTCAAGGTCTCTTCCTATTTAAAACTCTTTAAGGAAGTCCATACTTCAGATAAATTCCCAAGTACATTTTGATTAAACAATTTCAGAAATCTTGCAACCTGATTTCCTGCTACCATAAATGAATTTGACTCTGCAAGCTTTCAACCAGTTATAACATTAACTGTGCAATAACCTTAAAAAACACCCTTTTATTTACCAGCTTGAGTTGCAGATTTGAGAATTATTAATATTGTAAGCAAATCTATAGCGTCATTCATTCTGCATTTTACGTTGGCAGCATAATAAGAGCTTTTTGTTTAAGTGGTGGACCAACAAAAACATGTTTGATTTACCTCAAGATTGGATAAATTAACTAATCTTCTGGTTAAAGTTTCCAAGCCAATGTGTTTGAAAACTCAACTAATTTTGCACAAGAATGCATCCTTAATTACCCCAGAAATACATGGATTCTATAAAAATAAAGTTAATTTAAAGATATAAATATTCATGATATTTATAAGGCAGAAAAAGAAAATCTGTATGATGAAAATATCACATTTTGTAATGAATGTGACCTTTCTGATGAATAAGGAACCTATTAAGAGTAATTTAACTGGCATTTATCCTTCCAATTAAAAGGCAGCACAGTCATTAAACACTGTTTGGCAATTAAAGTGTTGCAAGTCCAGCAACATTTTTGTGATAATTGGACTATAGCTTTTAACGCAGCGCAAGCCTAGCATCTAAAATGCTACAGCAGTCTTCATTTTTCACCCAAACACATTTTATTTGTAACATTTAAAACTTAATTCAATATTTTTTATATGAAAGACATTAGTACAGAACCTTTAACAGTTTACCAACATGCCTAGAGTGTGTTTGCTTATACAAACTATTACTATTTTTAGGTAACTGACTGTGCCTGCATAGACGGCAATCATAGCCCCACAAAAACAAAAACTACTCTTGAAAAACATTCACATTTGTAATATGCCTCTTTAGGATGTCAGTCACTCAAATAAGTGTGATTTGTACCACTAGACTGCAAATAGTAACTACATTTAATCATATTTTCAAATTTATTGAAACACATTTATTTAACAAATAGTGAAGAAAAGACAAAAAACAATATGAACCGTTTTAAGGGTTTTCAACCATCACTAATTGTAATTTATTGCGACAACGATAATCAAACTCTTATTACAAGAAATGTAACGCATAAATGACCATACCATAAATGACCATACGATAAAATGACCATATGAAAAATATGCCCGCGAATAAGGTTTTTTAAGTATCACTAATTGCTTTTTAAAGATTTTTAAGCAACACTAATTGTAATTTTTGACGATAATCAAACTCTTATTACAAGAAATGTATGGCATAAATGACCATACAATAAATGACCATACGATAAAGGTTTTTAAGTATCACCAATTGCTTTTTAAAAGGTTGTTAAGCAACACTAATTGTAATTTATTGTGATAACGATAATCAAACTCTTATTACAAGAAATGTATCGCATAAATGACCATACGATAAAGGTTTTTAAGTATCGCTAATTGCTTTTTAAAAAGTTTTTAAGCAACACTAATTGTAATATATTGTGACAAAGACAAACCCATATTACAAGAAATGTATCGCATAGATGATAAATGCCCACGATAAAGGTTTTTAAGCATCACTAATTGTAATTTATTGTGACAACGATAATCAAACTCTTAATACAAGAAATGTATCGCATAAATGACCATGAGATAAATGCCCACGATAAATAACCTAAACGATAAGCTACAACTTACCGTTTTGAAAAGACTTAGTTTGTGTTTATAAATGTAACTTTTAAACTAGAGCGGCCCGTTTTAAACCAACACGTAACAATGAATTAAAGAGGTCCGGATTAAGCCATCCATGTTTCCATGTTGGACGTATAACGCCAGGTGTTGCGGGGTCATCGACCGCAGGTGGCGTCAATCAGATCATAACAGAGCCAGATAGCCAAGGACGTGCCTTACCAGAGACGCTCCTAAAAACATGTTAAAAATGCATCAACACGCAATGCAAAAGCTACATTTCTGACTTAGGTGAACAAATTCTCGAATATTGAATAAAACACCCTGTATATTTGACAAAACCCCTTAATGTGAGTGAACTACGTAGCTGCCTTTAGCTTATTTGCTAAAACTTCAACTCACCTGTCCAAATTCTGCTGTGCGACCACCGGACCTGGTTCCGCCATTGTTGGAGCGATTCTGTCTTATTGAAAGCGAAGAATGAGAGGCGAAACGAAAATGAAATAAAAAAAAAGAAGTCCCACACGTGATAAATCTGCTAAATAATGAGAAAATAAATCACTCGCTAACAAATGAGCTAACTAGCCTGACATAGGCCGTTTAGTTGACACGGTCCGTCGGCAGCAGACGTGCCACGTATTTGAGTAAAACTACGCCCTGGCGGCCATGATTATCAACATAGCGTTTATCTCCTCCCGGCGGTTATTTAACGAGAAAAGACACTTTAAATCTGCTACGGCCTCGTTTCCTCTGACCGTTTGACTCCATTGACTGCCTGTGGCTACGTCATCAAAACAAGCGCCACACCGTCAGCGCAACTTCCGGCAAGAATGGGAAATGTAGTTTTAAAGCTTTTACACTTCAACTTCATATTATATTATATTATATTAAATTATATTTTATATATATATATATATAGATATAGATATCTATATCTATATATATATAAATAATATATTGTATATTAATATATTATGTTATGATATAATTATATATAATATATATTATATAATATTATGTTATCATATATATAGTATATATATTATGTTATATATTATATTAATATAATATATATAGTATATATTATATTATTATATTATGATATAATATAGTTATATATAATATATATTATATAATATTATGTTATTATATTATATATATATGTATATACAGTAGATATAGATATATATATAGTATATATAACATATATATAATATATTACATTATAAGATATTATTATATTATATTCAGAAAATAACAAAATGTTGCAGCCATGTAAATTAAATTCAATTCAAAAATATATATTTTTGCTTTGCTTTGTTTTTGTTTTTATTCTCCAAAGGGAAATCTAATGTTGTCGCAACTCATAGTATCCAAATTTTCAAATGTCATCATGGCAGCAAAGATCTCCTGCAGTCAGTGTTGCTGTGAATCTGAAGAGGCTTCTGACTGAAGACTGTCCAAAAACGGTCTCATTTGTTTTTGCTGCTCCTCTTTAAATCTTTTTAAAGTATTCATTTAATTTCTGTTTCAGTCATGGGTTTTCAGAAAATATAGAGGCAAATTATCTTATGCTTATAAGTGAGGTACAATTTATTTTATTGGTCTAACTAATAACTTGTTATCAGTTGTTTTTAGGTCACTGTACAACTATGACTGTGTCACATCAATCATAGTCTCACAAACACAGTTAATGGTCTTGAAAAAGATTCTCATTTGTAACTGGCTTTGTTAGGACACCAGTCACCAACTTAATTTTCAGATTTATTGGTAATTATTGGTGTTTTCGATCCCAACTGTAAGGGCAGTTTTAAACATTGTTAATTAGAATTTATCATGGCAACAATATAACAAAATTCTTATCATAATAAGAAATGTGTTATACAATAAATGACACAATAGATAAATAGTGAATCTTAAACTAAGTTTACCTGTGTAAATTATTTTACTTAATTTCCATTTATTTATGACAGGTTTTTAAAAAGTAGTAATAATGGCAATTGTATTTAACAACCGGACATACAGCATCAGAATAACAACTAATAGCTGCCAAAAGTACAACTTAGAAATATTTGTGCAATAAGGCTTCATGCAGGACAACAGAAATTAAGGCTGTTTTGCCGAGTTGAGTAGTAATAAGTTACATTTACTCAGTTACATTTACTTGAGTATCTGTTTTTATTATTTAAATGTACTTTTAGGCCTTATTTTACTACACTGTGCTTTTTACGTCTACCCTAAGTAATTTTATTATGAACTATCCCTACTCTTACTTTAGTAAAATGTCTATATTTTCTACCCACTGAATGAATAAACAAACATGCTTTAACCAAAGATTCACCAGACACACACCTGCAGTTGTTATTAAAGATTCTTAAGAATTTTATAATGAAAGAAACTGATTTAAAAAAAAATCTTATTTTTTTGTTACTTATATAAATTATTGTTAATTTCCACTAAACATTTTATTTTTGGCTCCTCTGATTATGTAATTTTTAATCGATAATTAAACTCTTATTTGAGTAGTTGGACGGCTACATCTTAGTTTTATTTAAGTAGGAATATGTTGAAGTAGTGCTACTCTTACTTGAGTAGAGCCTCTGCTTTCTTAATGTAAACAGTTTCCAATGGTTTACCTGGTAGTTTGGAAGCAGCTTTGGGTGACAATCTACCGCACCGTGGTAAAAACTCCAACTCCCACAAGCCCTTTCGGCCATCACCCATGCGCCGCAGTCAATCAGCTGTTGAGGCAACTGCTGACCACCTCCGCACAAGCGTAGCTCGTTTGTCATTTCCCAACCCAGGCGAGGCAAACAGAAATATTTATTGACAGTCTGAAAAAGGTGAAGGATAAAAGGTAATAATTCCCGCTTCACTTCGAGCAGAAGTCGACCTCAAAGTGTGTGCATGTTGTTCTGCAGTGGGACACATTTGGATCCACAGAGCCGATTGTCGTGGGGAAGTGAGCTTTATGACATGTGTATATATATATATATATATATATATATATATATATATATATATATATATATGTGTGTGTGTGTGTGTGTTTCTGTCTCTGCCAACGCGACAGAAACCAAGGGTCGGGTTAGTGGTCAGGGTGTTTTCATGGGGGTCCGTGGACTGAGCCACTGTGGGCTGCTGGTTATGGTCCTTTTATGACCTTGGAAGCGGTTCTGTTGGAGGAAAAACACGGATTATTACCGGTAGGGCGAGCGGACCTCATACTACTGCGATTATATTTAAAGTCCGACTCGTATCAGTGGTTATTGTGCTGAATGGCGGGTCTGTGTGATTATTATTATTATTATTATTATTATTATTATTATTATTATTATTATTATTACTCAGAGGCCACAGCTTGGCGTGTCAGCATATCGGTCTGTTTATATTAACCTCTGATTGTTTCATGGCATAAAACCATCAGCATCTACCTTGGTGTTTTTATGTTTAGCAATAACCAAACGCTTTCTATTTATTTTGTCAGTTAATTTATGAAGAACATTTGTTTTTTGCAATGTGTTGCCAAGACAACCAAACAATTTCTAATATTTGTGCATTGTTCGCTTTAAAATGCGTCGTAGAAATATTACGCTAAAGCCAATTCGAGTCAATGCGGAATTCTGCTTTTTACACAATTTGATAATATTTAGATATTTAATTTAAGTATATAGACTAAATACATTAGCTTGTAACTGAAATGTTTATTTTTTTTATATTACTTGATTGAAAATGCGATTCTTTTTTTGCTTGTGTGACTTAATTTATTTGTCTAAAAGATGCTGGAAGTATAGTTTTACAAAAATAAAAAATAAAGATGAAAGAAAGGAAGAACGGACAAGTATTTTTGTTTTCCTTTTCTTTCTTTTTTTTTTTTTGCAGGAAAGTCGTTAACAATAAGCCAGAACTGTCAAGGTGTCTTTTCACCTTGCTGAAGGACAGCTGTATTTACTGACGTATGCAAATGAGTGTCAGGGGAGGTTCCTTATAGAGAAAAAGCTCAGAATCAGTTTCACATTGCAGCTCCGGAGTTCCTGCGTGGAAGGAAAAACGAGACGTGGCGAAATCTAGTGATTATCTCCTGCCATATTCTACGTGGAGATTTAAGAGTCATTTTGTTGGAAGGAAGTGATAGTGTTTTATTTATTGAGGGCGATCCACAGTTTGATGTTTTATTCCCTTTCGGCTGCCGTAGGAGTCCATCTCTATGATCTCCCCAGAAATAGAAATCTTAATTTTGACTCAAAGTGTTTGTTTCCGCCTGTCGCAGCTCAGCAAACCATGCAGGATGATTTACTGATGGACAAAAACAAAGCCCAGCCTCATCAGCCTCATCAGCCTCATCCCCAGCAGCAAGATCCGACACAAGTAGACCCTCCTCCCTCCACGCCGACCCCGTCATCGGATCCCACTTCATCTTCATCCGAGTCGGAGAGCCCGACGAGCCGCAGCAGCCAAGCGGCTTCCGCGCTGAGCAGCGGCGGCGGCGGAAAGGACCGAGTCCCGATGGAGTCGCCCATCCTGCCCGGGCTGGGCTTCCACCAGCCCCCGCTCCAGGAGACCGGCGGGCCCCTCGGCTCCCCTCCGTCGTCGTTCGGGAGCGCTTGGTCCACGGGGACCACGAACGCCGTGGAGGACAGCTTTTTCCAGGGAATACCGTCCGTGAATGGGACGATGCTTTTCCAGAACTTCCCGCACGTCAACCCGGTGTTCGGGGGGAATTTCTCCCCTCAAATCGGGCAGCAGCAGCGGAGATCCCCGGCCAGTCCCGGCCAAGGCCCCTTCCCCCAGAGGAACGCCTACCAGACCATCATGAACAGCAGCAAGGCGACCCCGTCGTCTTCCTCCTCCGCCTGGAACAACCAGCAGAACGCCGGGTGGAGCAGCCCGTCCAACCCGTGGAGCGGGCAGCAGCCGGGCAGAGACCCGCGCAGGGCCGTGGGCGTCGGGGGCCCGTCTCCGCTCAACCCCATCTCCCCGATGAAGAAGCCTTACACCAGCAATGTCATAGCGCCCCCCAAATTCCCGAGACCCGGTGGTCCTCTGGCTCAAAAGCCCTGGATGGAGGACAGCGCGTTCAGGACCGACAACAGCAACAACATACTGCCTTTCCAGGTAACGACACTCCAGAGCTACACAGTAAAAATGCCAGTGTTGAATTAACACCCAAAAGTGTCTATAAGTGTCCAAGTCAGCTGGTGTCAAATTCAACACTACAGAGTGTCACATTAACATTACAACGGTGTTAGTGTTAAAATATATTAAAAGTAACACCAGTGTAGTGTTGATCACAAAACATAATGTGGTGTTAAAAAGTTAATAATTGACCCACAAGGTGTCAATATCAATCAAATCCAGTGGAAAATATTCAAAACAAGACACAGAAATGGAAAGTTTAACTTTTCTTAAACCCATTTTAATATTATAGACCATTGTTAATTTAACCCAAAAATATGGGTGTCAATCTTTTAACACTTTCAAAAGCGTTACTTTAACACCTGCTGACTTGGACACAAATAGACACGTTTGGGTGTTAATTCAACACTGGCATTTTTACTGTGTACCTCTAAATTAGGCTGTTTATTCTGTACAATGATCCCGAAAGGTGTCGGATATCTTCTAGATTTCTTGTTTTTGTTCCCAATACTCAAACAATTAGAGTTGGGTAGTAACTACTAACTTTGTTTTGAAAAGATTTTCTTTTAGGAGTATTTTTGCTACGCTGTAGTTCTTGAGTACTTTTATTATGAAGTATCACTGCTCTTACTTGAGTAAAATTTCTGGATTCTCTATTGTCTAACATGTTTTAACCAAAAATTAACCAGACACAGATGCACATCTGCAGTTCTTGTTAAAGTTCATATATTGTTTTTATTGAAAGAAACTAATTTAGGAAAAAAAAACTTTATTTTTGGTTACTCACATGATCTATTGTCATTTTGTTCCTGTATAGGACCAAAATTTCCATTTAACATTTTTATTTTTGGTCCGTCTGATTTTGTAGTTTTTAATTTGATCAATTACTCAATACTTGAGATGACTTTTTACCAAATACCTTTTTACTCTTAGTTGAGTAATTTCTTGGATGGCTACGTCTTATTTTTACTTAAGTAATATTTCTCAGTACAATGCCCACCTCTGGTATTTTCACACCTTTTCAAACCGTCTGATAGACTCAGTTCCTCTGGGAATCAAAGTTGCAACATTTGTTATATTTCCAGCTGCTGCGTTGAGTTTTACGCTGTATTTCATCAAATGAACCAAACTAATTGAAAAACTTGTTTCCCTCCTTGCCTGTGGGGGCACTGCTCAGCAAATACACAAGGAAACGACACAAAAACCTCTGAAGAAGACACTGGGCACAGCTTCGTTCTTCATGAAATAAACAGAAATTGAGTAGTAGTTGTAGAATTTCTCTTGTTTGCATGTTTGTCTGGGTTGTATTTACCCAGAATGCCCTGCGTTGTAGTCCACTTCCTGCTTTTAGACCTGTCTGCGGTCCGGCTGCCGTTCACATTCAAACTGCGCCTGCGTTCACTTCTTCATGAAATAAACAAAAATGGAGTAGTAGCCAAATTTTGTTGGTTGCAGAATTTCTCTTGTTTTGCATCTTTGTTTGGGTTGTATTTACCCAGAATGCCCTGCGCTGTAGTCCACTTCCTGCTTAGACCTCTCTCCGGTCCGCCTGCCGTTCACATTCAAACTGCGCCTGCGTTCACTTCAACCAAACCGAAACGGAGGTTTGTAAGTGGAGCAGAGTTTGCTTTTTTTTGATCCACATCAGAGTTTGATTACGGGTTCACACCTCCAAAAACGAACCGGACTTTCTAGGCAAGCAAACTCGCTTGATTAAAGCAGACTAAACAGTTCGATTAATGTCAGGTAAAGATTACCTGAGAAAATACAAAAAGCAGTTTCCAAATTTCTTTGGTGGGAAATCTGTCCAAAGTAGATGATAAATTTCACTGGATGATAAATTGCCGCTGCGATTATTGCGATAAATGATAATATTGTCATCTTGAGACCACTTTGAACAAATGTTACGGTTTCCCCCCCAGAAGTCTGAAGACATTTATCATCCAGTTTTTGGATAATAAAAAGAGAGAAAAAAGAAAAATTAGAATTGTGCAAATGGGAATTATTGAGCTTGTTTTAATTTATCATGCAATTAATTGATCTATAGGTTATTGTGACAGGTCTATTTGCTGTTGATAGTGTGCAATAAATCAATTAAACACATGGTAAATTAAAATGAGCTCAATAGTTTCCATTTTTCTCTTTTTCTGAAGAACTGGATAATAAAGTCTTCAGTGTGGCGCTTTGGTCTCAACTAGCCCTTTTTTGAAGTGGATTTTGATTTTACTTGTTGTTTTATTTTGGATATTTAAAATGCTAAACGTTCTTTAGAATTTAAAGGGTAACACTTTATTTGAAGGGGGGTGAATAAGACTGTCATGACACTGTTATAAACATGACATAACTCCTGTCATGAACATGAATGAGCCTTCATGAATATTTATGCCTGTTGTCATAAAGCGTCATTCGGTAAATTATGACACTTTTAGTTCAAAGTTGACATTTTTCAAAATGTCTTTGTTATGACAACTTGACATTAGGGCTGTAGTGATTCAATAATCTCACGATACAATACACGATTTTCTCCCCACAATACGTTATATATCGCGATATTCAGCAAACAATACAATTCAATACAATTTTGCGATTTTCTGAAAGATTTTAGAGGGACAGAATGATTTTGGTGACATTTTGTGACTGTTATAAAGTTGGACTGAATTAATTTAACTGAAAACTGATTAAAAGCTCCAACTACACAATACCTGGCTCTGGTTGGACACAGACTTAAAGTGGACAGCTGGACAAAATGAACCAAAGAAGTGGAGAGAAAACATGTTTCTTTTAGTTGAAACAGTCCAAACTGTAGCTGACATGCATTAGTAAAGTAAATAAAGTGAACCAAGTTCCTGCTCTGAATAGTTTGATACCTTTTAAACCTGAACATCTGAAGGAATCACTCTAAGCCTGATGACCTGGTGAAGCAAGCAGTGAGTGAACAAGGTGAAGTTGGATGTTACGATACTTGAGGATGAATATCGATTTTTTTTCTAGGAAAGAAAATATTGATATATATATCGTGATATCGATATTATTATACAGCCCTACTTGACATTAACCAATAAATCATTAATGTTTAAACTTTACCTTTAATAACATAAAGTTACCTCATTTTTAAAGTGCTATCAGTAAAACTTATAACAAATTAATATCAGTAATGATTTATTGGTTAATCTCAAGTTGTCATAACAAAGACATTTTGAATAATGTCAACTTTGTACTAAAAGTGTCATAATTTACCAAATGACGCCTTATGACATAAATATTCCGAAGACTTATTCATGTTCATGACATGTTATGACATGTTTATGACAGTGTCATGAGTCTTATTCACCCCCTTCAAATAAAGTGTTACCATTTAAAGTTTATTGATCTTTGTTTTGCCATCAGCCTGCCGCTATTTGACGTGCATCTAATGTCGCTAAGTGTCAGAGTAAAGAAAAACTTGGAAAGCCATGCATTTTACTTTCATTTCACAGATAATACTGAACATGTTACTATGGTCATTATTATCCTGGGAGGAACACAGAGGCCTTTGATGGTCTTCCTGGTGTGAGAAGTTTTTTGTGAGCGCATACAAGCCGTCTTTATTCCGAGGCGAAACGTGTTGCCGGCTCATAAATTGTTTTAGGAAATAAACTGCTGGCTAACAAGGAAATCGGCATTTGAATTTGAATTGCTTCACTGAGACGGTACAAACATTGTGACCTGCAACTGCATTTATAATGTAATTTCCTCAATATCCCGCGCTGATGTGCAAACAGTTCTTTGGAGCTACGCCGTTTATTCACGGCAGGGACTCGGAGAAATGCCTCACAGCTGCTGGGATTCACTTTAGGAAGCCTTTCCAGCTCGACCGAGCGAACAAACATGAGCCCTCATGGCGTCTGGTCAGTCACGTGTGTGATCTATGTTTAGCTGACTGACAAACAGGCGTGAAGTAAGCCAACAGGATGCCCTCGCAATGTCGCCGACTTCTATAAAAACAAAGGAGAGGACGAAGGCTGAGCCGAAATGTCGCAAAAACGCTGCGCTGCTGTGGCTGGAATTACAGCCGGAGTGAAACGAACCCGGCTGCTGGTTTGAGTCCATGTCAGTCGGTCTCTGTGACACATTTTCCTCCGTCGGTCGGTCGGTTGGTGCGGCCTCAGCCGGATTACAGCTCCAGTTATCTGCAGGAGACGAGGTCAGGGGGTCACATGTCACGCATTATGAAGCGGAGCGGAGCTGCAACGCTCTCCGACTCTCATCCAGCCCAGCTTTGCAGGATGAAACTGTAGGATTAAGAGGGACATGCAGTATCAAAGCAGATAAATCGAATCAATTATTAAATGTAGAATATCTTCTGGGAACTAACTAGTGTTCATGCAATGTAGGGTTGTAACTTGACCTCTCCTGATTTACTCATGGAAAATTACACATTTTGCATATTGTTGTACTTAGGGCTGTAGTGATACAATAATCTCACAATACGATACACGATATTCTGCCCACGATACGATATATATTGCAATATTCAGCAAATTATACAATTCAATACAATTTTGCGATTTTCTGAAAGATTTTAGAGGGACAGAGTGATTTTGGTGACATTTTGTGACTGTTATGAAGTTGGACTGAATTAATTTAACTGAAAACTGATTTAAAGCACCAACTACACAATACCTGGCTCTGGTTGGACACAGACTTAAAGTGGACAGCTGGACAAAATGAATCAAAGAAGTGGAGAGAAAACATGTTTCTTTTAGTTGAAACAGTCCAAACTGTAGCTGACATGCATTAGTAAAGTAAATAAAGTGAACCAAGTTCTGCTCTGAATAGTTTGATACCTTTTTAACCTGAACATCTGAAGGAATCACTCTAAGCCTGATGACCTGGTGAAGCAAGCAGTGAGTGAACAAGGTGATAGTTGGATGTTACGATACTTGCGGATGAATATCAATTTTTTTCTAGGAAAGAAAATATCGATATATATCGCGATATCGATATTATTATACAGCCCTAGTTGTACTTCAGTTTGTTTCTCAATTGCTTTTAAAAGCAACCTTAAGTGCTTAAAAAAGTTCACTGTCGTTTTTTGTTGTCTGGAAAATGAGTTGTTTCAAAAACATCTCGGCTGGGGTCACCGTTACCGACCGACCCGAGTCAAGTCTGTCTCCTAGCAACCCAACCCAACCCAAGTCACGTCAGGTGGTTTTACCGCTGAAGTGTTTCTTTTATCCAGAAACCACTTCCTGCGTTCTTGTTGGTTGTGCAGGAGGCCTCACTTCTGCTTTTCAAAGATGTGCTGTTGTATAATTGCGGATCCGTTGGCAGCCATTTTCGCATGCAAGTGTAGATGTTGAGTTGGCCAGTGTGCCCAGCAGCAGTTTATTTGGATTTAAAGTGACAGGAAGTGCTAGAACGGCTCATCATGCAGGAAACGAGATGTTTTTAATCATGCTGGAAATATAAATGGAACTAGTAGCAATCAATATTCAAGAGTAATTAAAACAATTAAGTTCCCGAAATACTACTTGTAAGTTAGTTTTGTCTTATTTCAAGTGTGTAAAGATATTTCCACCAGAAATTAGAAGAAAATGCTTGATAATATCTGTTTTTACAGTGTACACCTTAAAATACTAGTAGTGCTTTTTTTTGGTCTAGTTTCTAGTGCAAATGTCATAATTAGTTCAAAGAAATAAGATAAAACTGACTTATTCTGCAACATATAGAAACTTGTTTAGAGTTAATTATTTTACTTTAATCCTGGCAAGATTTCTTGTTAAAAGTGAAATAATATGGCAATAAAAAAAATCACTTTTTCCTCAAAATTAAGGCGTCATTTATTTAAAACAAGCTCTATATCTTCCTGAAAAGTTAGAGGTAAGTTAGTTTTGCTTTATTTCAAGATATTTTCTCTAGAAACGAGGCCAAAAACACTTTGTAAGATTTTGTGTTCTTGCTGTTTTGCATGAATTTTCCACTTCTGAACTTTAAAAAATGTGACCATTTTGTCAAATAACCAACTTCTAAGCTTATGTTTTGTTATTATTTGCTCAAATTGTACTTACAAACCCCTATACCATTCACATGCAGTTGTTTGTGTTCAACTTTTACCTTTACGAGGTAAATGACACCGATATGCAAAGTCAGGGTTCTGGGAGTCAGCTGCTGTTTATGTAAACGAAGCTCAGGTGCATCTGACCTAAAAAAACGCCGGTAGCTCATTCTTTAAATCCGCCCGGGTCGAATATCAGCTTATTATGTGCTTGTACCTGCCTGCTGCCTCCTCAGAGCCAGAGGAATGCCAGGAATTCAACCCAACGCGGCGGCGGCGCCTCAGGAGATCTGATGATGCTGATGGAAATTATCGCGCACGCGTCCTCTGATGGCAGGCGAACAGGAATAGCCTCCTGGTTAAATTCTGCTTCACGGCCGCCGCTTGAGATCGGAAATCTCCTTTAGAAGAGAAACCTTGTCAAGACGACACTCAGAAAGAGCTGAACTGTCTAAAACAAATCGATAAAACACAGAAAATAAAGCAAATGCAGTGATTTGACCTCTTGGAGAAGGCAATAATATTCCCTTTTTTGCTGCTTTTTTAATGAATCTCATAAAATCTGAGAGTGTTTTGATTTTAAGAACTTTTTGTATATTATTCCAAAACTGGAGCACGGCAGAAAAATGTTGTTTTGCGTGACTTTGGATATTTAAGAGCCGCCAGGATTGTAATTTAGCCAAACTTTTTACTCAAAAAAAAAAAAAACAAGCTAAAATTGCTTCTTTAAAACTTATTTTTATTCGTTAGCATTTAATTGAGGCCTGATGCTGTAACTCCATTCTTGTGATGTTTTATTTTCATTTTATTTATATACTTTTTTTTTTTCATCAATTTATTCTATTGAGTTATCATTTTTGTGCGGTTTCAGCCTGTTTTTTAAAAAAACATATAGATAAATTTAGCATTGAAAGTAGCTCAATATTTACTGTTGATCCAAAATATGGAAGGATTTTTATGATGGTGTGTTAGGGCCTTTTTAGACAGAAAAAATGAATTCATTTCTACCAAAAACTCTGAACTTTTGTGATTAATCTCAAAAATTTATATGAAATTCAGAAATTTCTAAAATAAAAGGTTTTCTTGAAGATATCTGATGTTAATTTAAAAATTTCAAGCAAATTTCCCTGTTTTTTCCAGAAAAGTTCAGAGATTATTGAAACTTATAAATCCAAAAAAATGAAGGGATGCGATATTATGTTAGTCATAACATAATATTTCTTGAATAAAACAAATATTTTTTACGTTACATTCTAATTTTCTGAGAAACTGAACACTGGGTGTTGTTTTATCCTCATAATTAACAGAATTTAAAAAAAATTATATCACTGAGTGTAATAAATTTGAAAGACTTTCATTATTTTTGATTAAATTGCTGAATTTTATTTATTTATTGTCCATATTGAAACCATTTTCATCTGCTGTGACGCATTAAATGTTTAAGTAATTTACCTGCTAATCTGATTTGTTTCAATTCAATTGCAAATTATTTTTATGGACAGTGAACTTAAAGGATGTAATTTAAATGTATAAATCCCAAAAAATGAAGGGATACAATATTATGTTAGTCATAACATAATATGTCTTGAATATTTTTTTTTTTTTTATGTAACATTCTAATTTTCTGAGAAACTGAACATTGGGTTTTGTTTTATCCTTAAAATAATTAACAGAAACAATGTTAAATTATATCACTGAGTGTAATAAATTTGTAAGACTTTCATTATTTTTGATTAAATTGCTGAATTTTTTAATTTTTTGTCCATATTGAAACTATTTTCATCTGCTGTGACGCATTTAATGTTTAATGTTTAAGTAATTTACCTGTTGTTAAATAGGTGCATTACAAAGAAACATACCAGTCCATCAATTCAATTTTTACACAAAATTAAAATTTGGCTTATTTAGAGCTACTTATTCCAATCTGAGCAGAAATATCCACCTTTACCCGTCCAGAACCAATTTTTTTTTTGTTTTTGCCTTATTTTTTCTCATCTTGATTGATTTATTTCTGTCTTCAATAAATTCTCCTTCGCTTATTCGCGTGTCTTGAGGGAAGATGAGCTGATAAAATGGCTCAGCCTGCGTTGCTCCAGTAAGGTGATGCGTTCAAACGCACAGCCTGAGCTCGTAAACGCCACGTCCAGCTGCGTCTGCGTCCCGGACAAGAAAAACCGAACAGCTCAGCGGTTTAAGTGTTTACCGTTTGTACCAAGTGGGCAGATTTTTATCTGCGTGGCGCCGCTGTCGGGTCCTGAGTGGCGACAATAGCTGCGGTGTCCGAAACAATGCGGCTACGCGAGACGGGAAGGCAGGACACAGCTGCCAGGAACGCAGCCTCCCGGCTCTGATTGGGTGTTTTTTTACTCTCATGTTTCTCAGATGAAAGTGTCAACAAAAGAGGGAAATTCAGTCATTTCACCCCCCCAACCACTAGGGCTGTAGTGATACAATAATCTCACGATACGATACACGATATTCTGCCCACTATACGATATATATTGCGATATTCAGCAAATGATACAATTCAATACACTTTTGAGATTTTCTGACAGATTTTAGAGGGACAGAGTGATTTTGGTGACATTTTGTGACTGTTATAAAGTTGGATTGAATTAATTTAACTGAAAACTGATTAAAAGCACCAACTACACAATACCTGGTTCTGGTTGGACACAGACTTAAAGTGGACAGCTGGACAAAATGAATCAAAGAAGTGGAGAGAAAACATGTTTCTTTTAGTTGAAACAGTCCAAACTGTAGCTGACATGCATTAGTAAAGTAAATAAAGTGAACCAAGTTCCTGCTCTGAATAGTTTGATACCTTTTTAACCTGAACATCTGAAGGAATCACTCTAAGCCTGATGACCTGGTGAAGCAAGCAGTGAGTGAACAAGGTGACAGTTGGACGTTACGATACTTAAGGATGAATATAGATGTTTTTCTAGGAAAGAAAATATCGATATATATTCCGATATCGATATTATTATACAGCCCTGTTCCTGTTATTATCTGGTGGAACATGAAAGTTATTTTTACTGAATCCTCTCTTAGCTGGACATTTTTAGGTTTTCTAAAATTCAGTAAATGCTGGGTACTGAATTGACTTAAATATTTATTTCTTTTAAAAACACAGACACAAATATGCTGAATTGCAAATGTGTTTGATAACTGTAGCCTAGTCTAATATCACATCCATTTTCATGGCTAACTTTGATGACTAATTCCAGGCGCCTGCATGTTTTTGCTGTTTTCCAGGACCGGAATCGGCCCTTTGATCCTTTTAACTTGAACTCTTTGGAGAATCCCTTAATGGATATGATGAAGTCTGACCATGACAAAGGTAAACCACACCCGGCCGGTGGCCCGCCAATGACCATCGCTGACATTATATGGAGGAATCATTTTGCAGGTTAGAAATATTCACGCTTTTATTGCTGTCACATGTTTGTTTGTTTGTTTGTGTCATGGACTAAAATGACTTTTTAATCAGTTGAGACATTCCCTGCAAAATTTAAAATAATTCCTTTGTGATCTGCTGTAGAACATTTTCAAGCCTGTTTTGTCTTTCTACTGCAGGTGATAATTGAATAGTTCAGGAAAATACAAGGACCTAACCTGGCACAGAGGCTTGCTTTGAAGCTTGCTTTGAAAAACTCAAGATGGCCACCATCATAGACTTCATATTTAGAACTTTATGGATCAGATATATTTTTCTTGTTCTTCTGTTTCCTGTTTCTGGTGGACATTTTCCATGATGGAAGCCACGGCTGTCATAAACATTCGCACTAAAATAGAGAGTAGTTGTTATTTCCAGTGGTGGGCACAGCTAACCAATAAATTAGGTACACTAACCACTAATTATTGGCTCATAAATAAAAATTAACAGAAGCTAATGCTAAACTGCTAACCACAAAAATTGTCAGAAGCTACTGAATGTTAGAGATAGCGAGTAATGCTCAGTCTAAAACAAATGCAGAAGCACGAAGTTTGGGAATGCAGACAATGCTAAACTGCTAAACACAAAAATTGGCAGAAGCTACGAATGTTGGATGAATAGCAGAAGCTAATGCTAAACTGCTAAACACAAAAATTGGCAGAAGCTACTGAATGTTGATGAATCAGAAGCTAAGCTAACTGCTAAATAAAATGTCAGAAGTACTGATGTTGATAATAGCAGAGCTAATGCTAAACTGCTAACCACAAATATTGTCAGAAGCTGCTGAATGTTAGATGAATAGCAGAAGCTAATGCTAAGCTGCTAAACACAAAAATTGGCAGAAGCTACTGAATGCTAGACAAAAATAGCAGAAGTTGATGCTAAATTGCTAAACACAAAAAAATCTGGTGTGAAACTTGCAAACAACAAAGTCCTCAGTTTCTGACATTTCTAGATATTATTGATTTGAAGTTGCAGGAACATGATTAGCAAAGTTAGAAAACATATGTGACATTGTTACAAGTCGTTGAAATGGGTCACATTTGTTTCAATCATTGTTAAACAACTCACAAACGGCGGCCATCTTGAAATTTAAGTGGCTAATGGGAAAAACTGGGGGCTTAACAGGCTGATTTTTATGATTGTTTCCACACTTGAACAGTTTGTACAGTAATCTTCTACATTTTTTTTTTGATTGCTCATATTGCTTCAAAAATAACATTTGAACCGATCCATCCTAAAAACAAGAATCCGTCTTCGGTCTTGGGGGGGCGGGAACTCATTGCTGTCCCAGCTCTGCTGTCCATTGTACGACCCAGGATGAGGCCTTGAGAGGTTGGCGTTTCGCTCCCATCCTAACAACGGAGCAGTGAATTTGGGAGGGGTGTGCGCGGGCTCTTCCCCTTCGCAGGCTGCGTTATTTCCAGTCCCGCACAGAGCGAACATTGATAGGACAGCGTGATCTTCGGGGGCCCCTGCTATCTGCTTCACTGTGTCGTAACGTCCCGCAGGGGCGACCGCCGTGTTTGTCGAGGCACGGCAAACACAGAGGGAGATATGAGGGAAGCCCGGCAGGCTTGGCGTTTTCCCTGCATGCTTCGCTGTGTTGTCATAACGCAGAATGAAGGAGCTGCAGAAAGCTCCCTGCTAGCAGAACCGCTCGCTGCTCGAGTTGGGCCCGGTTTCCACCACGCAGGAACCATCAGGGCTCATATGGAGGGTTTATACTGTTAAAGTAAAGCTGGTCGATTAGGATTTAAGAAAATAATCTCTTCATTTGTTCTGCAAGGCAGTTGGATTTTCAGTCAGCTGGTTACATTTAGCATTTTTGCTTTGAGGAATTTTATTTTGAAGTATCGCTACTCAAGTAAAATTTCTGGATTCTGCCAATTTTGTTAGTTTCATAAGTTTTTTTTATTGAAAGAAAATCACTTGGAAACTTTTTTTTTTGCCTGATTTTGTTATTTTTTGTTATGAATTATTGTCGTTTTGGTCCTTAAAATACCAAAAATTCCACTTTTATATTTCGGTTTGTCTGATGATGCCATTTTTAAATATTAAATTATTAATTTAATATTAATTAAATTACTCAGTACTTGAGTAGACTTTCTACCAAACATGTTTTTACTATTAAGTAATTTTATTATAAAGTATTTCTACTTTTATTTGAGTAAAATTTCTGTATTTCCTACCCACTGAGAAAAACAAACGGTTTCAACCACATGTTCCCAGACACAGACCTGCAGTTTTTGTTAAAGTTTCACAGGGTTTTTTATTGAAATAAACTGATAATCATCGACATCAACTGGTATGAAACACTTGCATCATGACAAAAGCTCATCGTCCAGCTCTAATTTCAACAGATATTGACGTATTCTGTGACTCTTTAGGCCTGTATGTATCATTTTGACCATAAATCACACAACTCTACAATTACATACATCCTTTTGTAAAGTTACCTTTGTTTATTTTAACTACCATTAACCATGCTTTTATTTTGGTAGGTTTTTTCTTGTTATGGTAACTATGGTAACAGAGTTAATGGCAAAAAACACAAAAAAAAGGATAAAAAGAAACATAAATTTTAGCTTCAGTTGGTTTGGGAACAAGGTTAGTAAAGAAACATTGATAGAAAATGTGTGATTGCTGTAGAAATGTAAAGAATTGTACTAATGTAATTAGCTATTTATAGATTATGTATAGATAATGCATAGATTAAACCAGCGGTTCCCAAACTGTGGGGCGCTGTGCCATTGCAGGGGGGGCGCGGGAAGTCCGTCTGGATGGAAAAAAAAAAAACATGAACGCAGTATGCGCTGGGTTTTTACCTTAGAACGTCCAACTCTGTTAGTCCTATGTCTTTTTGAGGCAGTAGGGTCTTCCAAAACTGTTTAATCCGTTGTTGACATTTGGTAAACCTGTTTTTCCGAGCCTCTTTGAAACGCAACATGAGCGCTACGACGCTCTGCTGGGTTTCCACCTGTGTGGCAGTGAAGGAGACCTGATGCTGCTGCTGTGCAGAACTACGCAGGTGTGTTAGAATCATGGCAGCCAACCAGCAAAACCCAAAGAACTTTTAACAGTTTTTCCCCCAAACTAACTGGCTGAGTTGATCAAAACTGTTGGATGCAGGTAATGTTAGCTAAAAGACGACTAGCTAATATCAAAATAGCACCTTAAGCTTAGCAAGTAGCCTGTAGGCTATCGATGTTGTGGTCTATGTTCAGCTATGATTCATTTTGCCCCCAGAAAAGTCGACACCTCCTCCCCCCAGGGGCAGGGAGTCTCTAACAATCAGCCATTTGTAATCCATGGGGGGCAGAAAATGTTTGGAAACCAAAGGGGGGGGGGGGGGAGGCGTAGGAGAAAAGGTTTGGGAACCACTGGATTAAACAATTGCAATCTAGCTCTGTTGGTTAATCTAAAGGGTTTGGTCTTCTCAAAATTGACTTTTAAGCCCAAAATGAATGTCACACAAGCTCATCATGGTCTGAGTTGTAGCTAATGATGCCAGTGGTTAAACCCTGGTAGTTTTCCAGAGACTTTCCTCCAACCTTTAGTGCTGCAGCAGCAGAGAAACGGCTCACAGGCTGGAAACCAGCAGTCAAAACCAATTAATGCAACAGACCCGGTTCTGCATTCCTAACTGAACGGTTTCCACCCACCTCCATCCCATCGCTGACATTTCTCACATACTTCTCATTGTGCCTGGAATGGCTGCTCTTCCTTTTGTGTTTTATGAGTCAGAGAGAGAGAGAGACGTGTTTAATGACTGACGTGTCAGACATTAAATAATATGTTTAGTACAAAGTCGACATTTTAATTGACTTTTAATGCAAGAATTAATGCAACTTTGAGCTAAAAATGTCATTATTCACCAACTGACACTTCATGACCATCAGAATTAAGTTGTAACTAATTACATTTGCTCATTTACATTAACTTAAGTATCTTTTTTGAAAGAAGAACTTTGGGTATGCTGTACTTTTTACTTTTACTTGAGTAATTGTATTATGGAGTATTTCTGCTCTTATTTGAATAACATTTCTGTATTTTCTATCCACTGAATGAAAAACATTTTTAATCAGAAATCCACCAGACACAGACGCACACATGCAGGTTTTATTAAAGTTTTTTTTTTATATTGAAAGAAACTGATTTCTAAACATTTTCTTTAGCCTAATTTTGATATTTTTTAGTTACTGTCTCAAAATATAAACATTTCCATTTAACTTTATATTTTGGTCCATCTGGTGATGTAATTTTTAGATATCTAATGGTTGAAAATGTACATGTATTTAACCAAATACCTCTTTACTCTTACTAGAGTAATTTATTGGACGACTACTTTTTACTTTTACTAAATTAAAAATATAAAGCAGTGCTACTCTTACTGTGGTACAGTGTTTGTGTTCTCTGGCCAGCTGCTATGACAGCAGACGTAAACGTTCATGAAGACTCGTTGATGTTTATGACGACGTCACGTTGTTCTTATTCACACACCTTCAAATAAAGTGTTTCTGAATCGACGTGTGGTGATGATGAGAGGCGCATTGTGTTGCATCTGATCCGTGAGACTTTCTGAAAGCTCCCAGTTTGGGTTGTGGTTATGTGACCAAACAGCCCTTTTAACTCCAGCCCTCACACACACACACACACACACACACACACACACACACACACACACACACACACACACACACACACACACGCGCCTCTTATCTCAGGCTGTCCAGTCAGCAGATGTATGACGGTGCTTCACGTTAACCTTAAGTTTGGTGCAGACGGTTTTTTTTTTTTTTTTTTTTTTTTTCAATAAGGTACTTTTCAAAGTTTTGGTTAAACAGGATGTATTATGCAAAACTCACATTTTGCATGTTTTTGTACTTTAAGTTGGGGCTCAACTGCTTCTAAAAACAACCTGATTATTTAAAAAAAAAAACATACACAGAGCCGTTTTTTGGCAATAAGTTTATGTTTTTTTTATGACTGGAAATTGAGCCGTTTCAAAAACCCCCACAATGAAATGTCACAACTCAGCAGGGGCTGTCTGTTACCTAGCAACCCCGGCAAAGCCAGGCCCGTTACCTAGCAACCCCAGCAAAGCCTGGCCTGTTACCTAGCAACCCCACTTAAGTTCCAGGATGTTTGGTCAGCTGGTTTTACTGCTGTGTGTGCTGTACAATGGCTGCTGGAAAAGACGAGCGTTTTCTCCTGGACTTACCATCCAAAAACCACAGAAACGTTTTTTGGTTGTGCAGGAGTCCCTACTAATGCTTTTCAAAGATGTGTGGTTGCATAATTGCGCATCTGTTGGCGAACATTTTCACGTGCGAGTGTAAACGTTGAGTTGGGGCGTCTTATTTTGATTTAAAGTGACAATAAACTCTAAAACATCTCACTCTGAAAGGAGCTTAAAGTTGTCAGAACTGGGGAGATAAAAAATGTATTTAAGAAAAATTTTGTTAAAAAAAATCTCAATTTTGAAAAGGAAATATTTGACAATTAAAATTCTTTAGTCAAATTTCTAATGTTAATCTAAAAAAGAGGCTTTATTCATTTATTTTTAATTCTGAGATTGCTCTCAACATTTCTGAGGAATTTTTTTGGCAAAAGTTTACTATTTTAATTTAGCATGTTTGCTGTATTAAAAGAAAAACACCTAGTTTTCAGTTTCCTTTGGTTGAATACATTTATTTTCAGTAATAAGAACAGGATTAGGATCTCTTTCTTTCAAAACATTTTCTATATTTTAAATTAAGCCAAATTTAAAAAAGAATAAAAGCTGATTTAGCTGCAGCAAAGTTGTCTTCAGTAAAAGTCTCTGGATAAACATAAGAATACAAATACTTTGTGTTGTACTTTACGTGTTCCTGTGTAGGAAAATTATGCTGGTAACAATTTTCACCTTCATGACAAATTAAAAGTATCTAGATCAGTGGTTCTTAACCTGGGTTGGATCAAACCCCAGCAGTTCGGTGAGTCGGTCTCAGGGGTTCGGCGGAGCCTCTGAGGTAAAGACTCACTTGTGTAAAGTCGTGATGACGCCCAGCTTTGCCATAACTACTGCAGAGGATTATGTTACATTGCTTAGCCAATCAGAGGATCACGTTACATTGCTTAGCCAATCAGAGCTGTGGAGGAGCTCTGATTGGAGGAGCTCCACTCTCAGTATGGATTTGAACTTGTGTCTTTATTTACTTCAGCAAAACTCAGTTTTTACCAAACTCTGTAGCTTTCATTGTTCTTCTAAATCTGCTCCTTAGTTGCATCTTTTCGGGGTTGGTGCTGCCTTTAGTGGCTTGGAGGTGGTAACACAACTAGTATAATTACATTATTAAATCAGAATTCTGCAAAGTCTTTATTATTTATTATTAATTTTTCATTCTCTTAAGAATGTAGAGCTAATTAAATGACCTAAACCTTAAAGTGGTTCCAGTTTCTCTCGATGGCCAACCTGTTGAAACTGTGGCTCATTTTAAATACCTTGGATCGTTCCTGGACAGTCAGATCAACTTTACTGAAAGCACTGACTATATTTTGAAGAACTGTTCTCAGAAACATCTTTGTTTTAAGAAGATTTAGTGATCTTGGGGTGACCCAACTAGACTCTAGTTGGATTATCCCAATGTCTTGAATTTGGGGGGAGAAAAATCATATTTTATTTATCACTGCAGAAGGGTTCAGTAAATGCGCATATGAATCTGGTGGGTTCGGTACCTCAAAAAAGGTCAAGAACCACTGGTCTACATCAACAGGCCAAATTTTGAATCATTTTTTAACTGCAGTTGGGGGCTGCATAACATCTTGTGTTTTTGGGTGAACTGAGTCACGACTTAAGCGAGTTGTTGGGGGGAAAAGCAAACGGCGACACTAGCTTGGTGTGGCTGTTGATCAACAGAAAACATGAATTTCATGCACAGCAGCAGCCGTATGAGTAACGACCGGTTTAAAGTAGCGCTTGATAACAGCTGGTTGTTCCACTACAGGGTCATTGGAAGTAGATTCACTGCAGGGAAACGAGCGTCTCGATTCAGACAATGGATCCTCATTCCCAAGGGTCAATGTTCAATCAACAGGTTGGATTTGACCCCTTAAACTTTTCAGCTGATATAATTAACACAGAATGAAACGATTTTGTGTACTTTAAACTGCCTGTAATGACTTCACAGAGATAAGATGACGCATTTATTGGCTGTGTTAAAGGTTGAAAGCGACAGCTTCCTCTCAGTGAGTGGCTGCAGTTAGCATGACTTAGCTTCTCCGGTTTAAAACGAGTCTGGGCTTGTTTATGCACGTTTGAAATTATGTTCATCCAGATTTCACACAACATAAATGCATTTAAAATCAAGGTTGAGCTGGATTCATGAAAGCCTTTCTTTTTATTTAGAAAATACGTAAGATTGCTTTTAATGTGAGAACTGGATATACAGTTGATCTGGCACAATTAGGGAATTTATCAAAACATTTTTTGCATTACTTTAATCTTTAAAATACCTTTTAAGTGTGCTTGTAATTATTTTGAGGGGACTTGCTGAGTTGATTTTGAGCTTTTAAGATGCTTTTTGCCCATTGACTGTACTTGTTTGCCTCTTTGCAGTCTGTATTCTTGTTTATTCAGATGGCTTAGCTGCACATTTCTGCGTTGACATAAGAGCATTGACGGGAGGTTTTTATTTTTGTCTCCTGCTAATCACGGCTATTATTTATTTCCACACCTTGCTCTCGACACACCCGTAACTGCAACTGGGATTTTCCTTCGGAGATGTTAATAGGGCGGTTTAATGTGCATAATGAAGTGAGCCTTCACACCCAGCTTAACCTTCATCCAGGCTAACTATTATTAGCGACACTTGCTGATGTCAGTAACATTTGCCTGCATATTTTAGACATTCGGATTCTAATAAACATGAATACGAACATATATCGAACAACTGTGTTTCCACTTTTATATGCACATGGCAGCCATGTTTGTCTGATCTTTACTGAAGCTACTGTATCATAAGATTTGTTGGTCGGCTCCCCCTACAGGCCTACAGGAGAACTTCTGGTTGATGGAGCGAGTTTGTAACATTTCATAGTTTCATAACTAAGACGTAGTTCATAGTTATAAAGTTTTTCACATCTATGGAACTATGAAGTAGTTCATAAAGCTACTTACAAGTGGAAATGGCGGCAAAAAGATGCACAATAATCCAACCATATATCTTTGAAAAGCATCAGTAGAGCCTCCTGCTCAACAAGAGTGTAGCAAGTGGTTTCTGGATGCTAAGTCAACAACAAAATGCTTGAATTCCCTAGACAAGCCCACTGCAGTAAAACCAGCTGACAAAGTGTGTTGGAACTCAAGCTGAGTTGCTAGGTAACGGGCAGAACTCTTCCGGGGGTTGCTAGGTAACGGGCGGGCCCTTGCTGATTTGTGATGTTACAATCCGGAGATTTTTGAAACGGCTCATTTTCCAGACACCAAAAAACATGAACCTGATGCCAAAAAACGGCAGGCTGGATCCAAATGGAAGTACAAAAATGTAAATTTAGCCATAATATGTCCCTTTTAAAAAGTAAAAAGAAAGAACCAGGACAGCCACCCTCGGATCCAACTGGGTGCCTGATGGGGAAGCTGTTGAGTCAACAAGGATACGGATAGCGTCCCTTGAGCCGCCGCCGCTGGAGATGTTGAGAATAGCTCACAGAGGAAATGTCACTGCAGCAGCAGCAGCAGCAGCAGCAGCAGCATCCCCCCACCCAGCCAATCAACTCCTCAGGGGAAGCAGATGGCACGAGCCCAGAGTTATTTAAAGCCTTCAGGAAGGCAACTACCTCCCTGTGTCACCCAACATGACTAATGCAGACAGAACGGCAAGCCTTGTGTTGTTGGGACAGTCGCCACTCCACCGATCAAAGCAGTCTTCTGTTTTGAATGCAGTGGCGTTGGGTTAAAGTTTACAACCTGCGCCGATTCTCTCCAGCCGCTCAGATGTTTTGAGTTGAAACAAACAGACCACCCACACGTTTACCAATACGTGGTTCTGCTCTACCTCTGCTGCTTCCCGGGGCTGTTGAACTCTGACAGCGGCCTGGTGCGACCCGCAGACAGACGTCGGGCCGGTGAAACGGGGTGGGATCGGCTGGCTGGAGAGTTAAATAACACGCATCATGTGGTGTTTTCGTCATGTGGTGTTTACATCTTCCTGATTCAGAAAAACCGTGACACAGTCTGTTTCTGTGTGGACACATCCATGCATTCGTAGGAGCCGGTGCTGCAGGTGGAGGCTTGCCTGCCTTCACTAGCCTGAATTATGGGGCTGGAAGCAGGTGGAGCTGCATGGAGCTCATCTGGTGTCAGGCAGCTCTAACTGCAAGTTTCATTGTTGCAGAGTTTGGTAGCAACTAGTTACATTTACTGAATTACTTTTACTTGAGTAACATGTTTGAAAAGGTGTATTTTAATTAGTGTTTTATTATAGTGTACCTTTTACTTTTACCGGAGTAATTTTATTATGAAGTATCTCTGCTCTTACTTGAGTAAAATTTCTGGACTTTCTGCCCACCGAATAATGAACAAACATTTTTTAACCAGAAATTCACCAAACAGAAATACCCAACTACAGTTTTTGTTAAAGCTTCATAAGTTTTTTATTGAAAGAAACTGATTTCTAAAGGTAGAAAGGTTAGAGTCCTTGTCAAACGGCGTTTTGACTAAAGGCCAAAGGGTTGGAGTCCCAGTTGACGGCGTTTCAACTAAAGTCCTAGAGGTTGGAGTCCTTGTCAAACTGTGTTTTTGACTAAAGGTCGCAGGGTTGGAGTCCCAGTTGACGCCGTTTCAACTAAAGTCCGAAAAACCTAGAGGTTGGAGTCCTTGTCAAACGGTGTTTTTGACTAAATTCCCAGAGGGTTAGAGTCCCAGTTAAACAGAAGTCAGAAAAGGGGTGCGGGTTTTAATATTCTTATTCTTTTTAATCTTTTTTTTAAAATCTTTCTCACTCTTCATTTAACGTCTGTTTTTATTTTAATTATGTAAAGCACTTTCAAATGCCTTGCTGCTGAAATGTGCTATAAAAATAAGATTTTATTTATTGATTGATTTGGAAAAATTTTATTTAGCCTGATTTTGTTGTTTTTTGTTACTTATATAAATTTTTGTCATTTTGGTTCTTAAAATACCTACAGACCCCTCCAGACTGGCTTAGTGTCCTTTGCAGCCCACCGTATCCCAAGATTCATTGCCGGTTGGAGGGGAGATTTTTGTTGTAACAACGGCGGACGAAGCCGGAACGTAATGTAGTTTTAAATACAAGCATATTAAAACCTGGTAAAATGGCCCTAGCGCTTTTTGGGGAACCACTCAGACATTTTTTAGTTTGTGGTAATAAGTTAATGTTTTCTGATGTCTGGAAAATGAGCTTCCCGAAGCTTGAGTCACAATTGACGGCCACTCCGCCGTTGCCTAGCAACCCACGCAGAACCCGTGCACATTTGGCATCTGGTCTTACTGCTGTACAATGGCTGTTGGAAAAGACAAGCGTCTTGTTTCTGACTTTCCATCCAGAAACCACTTGCTGCATTATTGTTTGTTGTGCAGGAGGCGACGCTTCTACTTTGCAAAGACGTATGATTGTATAAATCTCATCTGGTTGCAACTAATTTCATCTGCGAGTGTAAATGTCGAGGTGGAATCTCAGCAGTGCAGTGTAAGCAGGCTGATTTTCTCCTAAGCCAGGTTCCAAGTGTTTTTTTTGTTTCTTGCCGTTTTCCAAATGTAACGTCAGAGACAGATAATCAGGAAGGTCTTCCGTTCAGACATCTTACACCAGCTGCTTTCCATGAAAGCGCCGACAGATGTGTCCATGTGAGACGGGGACATTGTCCCTGGTCAGATCCTATCCCT
Organism: Poecilia picta; assembly: GCA_033032245.1. Lineage (NCBI taxonomy): Eukaryota > Metazoa > Chordata > Actinopteri > Cyprinodontiformes > Poeciliidae > Poecilia > Poecilia picta. The sequence goes on from CM065367.1 coordinate 4,497,832, forward strand.
TTACCTGCTTTTGTCTGGCTGAGCGTATCAGATATGGGACACCAGGGTTTTCTGTTTCTCTCGTCTGCGATTGGTTAATTCGCTCCATGCCGGTTCGTTTCTGCACGTTTTTCATAATCGAGGATCAAATGAAGATTGTAACAGTTTCTTATGTTTCTTTAACAGGACGGATTGGACTCAACTTTCACCATCCTGGAGCAGAACATATATTGCCCCTGAATAGTAAGTCCTGTTTTTGTAAGAAAATAACATTTTCTTCAGTTTTAGTTGGTTAGTTTTACTGATAACTCTTGAGTGAAAGTTAAACTGAGTAATGAGAGCCTACCCTGCGTTTTGGATTCCCTATCACCATAAATCCGGGGTATTTAAAGTATGGCCCGGGGGCCAAATGTGGCCCCTGGAAAGAGTTTGTGTGGCCCTGCTACTACAATTCAATAATTTCACAAGTTTGGCCTGCCAGCACAGGTGGTTAATGCAGAAGAAAACCTTTTGTTTGTTATTTTGCCTTATGTTTTTGCACATCTACTTAGTGACTTGTACTCAAAATCAGACTGTGGTGCATGAAAATCTGCTTTTAATTTATTAAACCCAGCTAAATATATCAAAATTTCATACAAAAAGTGACAAGAATCCGCTTTTTCATAGCTGAGAATGTTTTCTTTTTAGTCATTTTTTCCCCAAAAACAGACAATTTGGATGCCTTTCTTTTAATTTTTGGGAATACGTTGATTGATTTACACAATAATTTTAACAAAAGTTGTCTTTTAATTATTGTAAGCTTAGTTTATTGTTTAGCAGGTAAGTTGTATATTTTATGGCCCATGTGATAAAAAGTTCTGGCCATAAACGTCGGAGGACAGACCTCGGATCGCTGTGGGAACCACACTTGACTCTGGGAATAGCTCCTCCAAATATACCCCCACATGTAAAGCTAGTTTGCCCCTCTGTGACCCAACCAGAGCCAGGAGGGAAACCCGGATGGATCCAAACCGCAGCTGTAGCCGTCCAGGCCTTGAAGCTACACTAACTTTTATATTTAAAAAATGTTTCTTTTTACGTATTTGTTAAAATTGTCACTATTTTGTGACAGTATATGAGATAAATAATCTGTGGAAAATATAAATTTTCTCCACATCTTCCCTGAGCTACTATTGCAAAAACAACCAATCAGAGCCAGGAGGCGGGGCTTAGCGCTGTCAATCAACCTCGTTTTCTCATTTTAATTTATCATAATTAATAGCTTATTGTGACATGTTTATTTGGGATGATGACCTTCTATGCGAGATAGAAAAGGTAGAACATCACCTACTTTAGTAATGCTCTAGGGATGTCCAAAGCGTGGTCCGGGGGCCATTGTGGCCCTTGAAAGCAGTTTGTTGGCCCCTGACCACAAGTCAAGAAAATTTTGGAAATTGTTTTCCTATTAATAAGATTTAAAAAAAAAGCTTATTGTTGAGCAGAAAAAAAATCACAAACTAGTTTATTTTTTATAATTATTTTTTAACTTAATGAATTTTGTTGCCCTCCAGTAGTTTACATTTTTCCGTTGTGGCCCCCGAGGGAAAATGTTTGGACAGCTTTGCTCTAGTTTCTACTTTGGGCTCGTCCAGTTGGGGTTTTGACTTTCTGGGCCCCGTTCTCTCTTTTATCCGCTCAAGATCTTCTAAAACGTGTCAGGGACGAACTTCAGCGTCAGCTTTTAGGAATTCCTGCTTCATTTCCTCCCGTTAGCGCCGAGGCGTCACACTGTGAGAGAATCTCCGGGGACGGTTGCGCTCGTTTCTCCCGAAGAGACGAAGAAAGCAGGCGAAGGTCCTCCTCTCTGAGGTTTTTTTTGTTGCTGCGGTCCGTCTCTGACTTCAAACCCGCGGCACCCAGGAGGGATCACCCAGATTTCCTCTCCCTCCCAGGCAGCACACAGTTTGAAGTTGGTGCTTATTCCTAACCCCTCTCCCTCGTGGCTTGCATTGTCTCCGCCGCTGAGGCATCTAATGCTTTCCCAGCCCGTAGCGCTCTCCGTTTCTGCCTGGTTGCTAGGCGACTTTGTTTTTGCTGAGGCCAGGCGGTGAAAGGGCGACGCTGCAGAGACTTCCCAGGTTTCTCTAATGAAAACTTAGCCAGGCAGAAGAGACAATGCAGTCGGATAGCGGTGGTCTGACGATGCCAAGGCGCTTATTGGTTTTTGAGGAGACAAGTCTTGGTATTGTGGCCAATGAGTTAAGGGGTACAGGAGGATCTGCTCCCCCTGCTGTCTGCTGGCATTTAAATTCTTCTGCGCTGCAGTGTTCCAACAGCAGGATTTTTATCTGCAAAGGTGATCTATTATGTCTTCTTGGGTGATACATGACATGTTCATTACATATTTTTGGACAAAGTCACTCTTGGATGATGAAATGTTAGTCTGGTCAATTCTGCCTTTCAAATGTGTTTAGGGACTTTTGTCATGTTAAACCCAAATAAGCTGCTGCTTTGCATTTTCAACTCTGTGTGAAAAGGCAAAGAGATGTGCAATTATACAACCGTACAGCTTTGAAAAGTCAATAACGGAACAGTTTTAACTTTTTCTGATTAGGTTGTTGTTGAAAATGAGAATTTGTTCTACTAATTAAATAAATTAAATGACGTCAGACTTGTATCGTGTTTTAACAAGACAAGCAAAAACTCTTTCCATGAAACCAGTTAGTTCCATTCACTTACATACAGTATAAATTGAATGGAAAAAAAAAAATTCCCTTCTCACCCTCTGCGGGTGGTCTCCTCTCCTCTCTTTCATCCTCTGAGCTCGGGTCCTCTACCAGAGGCCTGGGAGCTTGAGGGTTATGCGCAGTATCTTGGCTGTGCCTAGTACTGCACATTTCTGGACTGAGATGTCTGATGTTGTTCCTGGGATCTGTTTTAGCCGCTGCTCCAGTTTGGGGGTTTCTGCCCCGAGGGCCCCGATGACCACAGGCACCACTGTGGTCTTCACCTTCCAGTTCTTTTCCAGTTCCTCCCTGAGGCCCTGGTATTTCTCCAGTTTCTCATGCTCCTTTTTCCTGATGTTGTAGTCACTTGGTATAGCTACATCCACCACAACGGCTTTCCTCTGTTCTTTATCCACCACCACAATGTCCGGTTGGTTCGCCATTACCATCTTGTCTGTCTGGATCTGGAAGTCCCACAGGATCTTAGCTCGGTCATTCTCCACCACCTTTAGGGGTGTTTCCCACTTCGATCTCGGGGCTTCCAGTCCATATTCTGCACAGATGTTCCTGTACACTATGCCGCCACCTGGTTATGTCGTTCCATGTACGCTTTCCCTGCCAGCATCTTGCACCCTGCTGTTATGTGCTGGACTGTCTCAGGGGCCTCCTTGCACAACCTACACCTTGGGTCTTGTCTGGTGTGGTAGATCTGAGCCTCTATTGCTCTGGTGTTTAGGGCCTGTTCCTGTGCAGCCAGGATGAGAGCCTCTGTGCTGTCCTTGAGTCCAGCTTTGTCCAGCCATTGGTAGGATTTCCTGATATCAGCCACTTCAGTTATTTGTCGGTGGTACATCCCATGTAGGGGCTTGTTCTCCCATGATGGAACCTCTAGCCCCTCATCCTGTGTTCCCCATTGCCTGAGACATTCCCTGAGCATATCGTCCGTTGAGGCTTTGTCCTTGATGTATTTATGGATCTTGGATGTTTCATCCTGGACAGTGGCTCTCACACTCGCTAGTCCTCTGCCTCCTTCCTTACGGCTCGTGTACAGTCTCAGGGTGCTGGATTTGGGGTGGAACCCTCCATGCATGGTTAGTAACTTCCGAGTCTTAACATCCGTGGCCTTTATCTCTTCCATTGGCCAGCTAATTATTCCGGCAGGGTATCTGATTATTGGTAATGCCATAGCTGTTTATTGCACGGATCTTGTTCTTGCCATTGAGCTGGCTTCTCAGGACTTGCCTTATTCGTTGGAGGTATTTGGCTGTGGCTCCTTTCCTTGTGACCTCATCCAGGTTGCCATTTGTTTGTGGTATTCCCAGGTACTTGTAACTGTGCTCTATGTCTGCTATTGTTCCTTCTGGGAGTGAGACCCCTTCTGTGCGGACGACCTTCCCTCTCTTTGTCCGAATGACATCCCAATGTCAGTGCTGTATATCCTGGTGGTGTGGATCAGTGAGTCGATGTCTCGCTCACTCTTAGCGTACAGCTTGATGTCATCCATGTAGAGGAGGTGACTGGTTGTGGCCCCATTCTTCAGTCGGTATCCGTAGCCAGTCTTGTTGATGATTTGGCTGAGGGGGTTCAGGCCTATGCAGAACAGCAGTGGGGACAGAGCATCTCCTTGGTATATGCTACATTTGATGGACACTTGTGCAAGTGGTTTGCAGTTGGCTTCAAGGGTGGTTTTCCACAGCCCCATCGAGTTTGCAATGAAGGTTCTTAGAGTCCTATTGATGTTGTACATCTCTAAGCATTCAATGATCCAAGTATGTGGCATTGAGTCATAGGCTTTCTTGTAATCTATCCAAGCGGTGCACAGGTTGGTGTGTCGGGTTTTGCAGTCTCGGGCGACTGTGTGGTCTACAAGGAGTTGGTGTTTGGCTCCTCTGCTATTTAAGCCGATGCCCTTCTGTGCCGTATATATATATATATATATATATATATATATATATATATATATATATATATATATATATATTATATACTGTATATATATATATATAAAAATGGATATAGATAAAAAAAATTCCAGCAGCCATTGTAAAGCACATGCAGTGGTAAAACCAGCTGACCAAATGTGCTGGAGTTCCATTTCTGTTACTAGGTGATGAACTGGGGTTGCTAGGTAACAGTGCCTGCTGATTTTGACTTTACATTCTGAAGGTATTTGAAACCCACAATCTTCCAGACATAAAAAAAATATTAACTTATTGCCAAAAGTTATCTGGGTGTTTTTTTTAAGTGCTTGGACTGTTTTGAGAAGCAGTAGAAACCCAAAATGTGCTAAATTAAAATATTACACAAAATTTTACTATTCCTGTAATGTTTATATTATGTTATGGTTGGTGCACATTAATTAATTGTCAGCCGACCAATAAGATCAATCAACTTCAGATTAAGTCGTTGCACTACAAAAACACAAAATCTTACCAATTACTTTTTGTCTCATTTCTATTGGAAATATCTTAGTTTTGTCTTAATTCAAGTGTATCAGCTTAAAAGTAACTTATCAGCAAGATGCAGAAGTAAATAATTCCTTGATATTGATGAAAAATTACCACTTCCATTGACTTCACTTATTTCACAATTGTTACCTAGCAACGCTAGCAACCCAGTTTTAGTTCCACCAATTTATCTACCAACTGAACTAGTCATTTTTTAAATTATTTACTTAAAACATGTTTTAATTTTGTCTCATTTCAAGTATATTTAGATATTTTCAGTAGAAACTAGCCTTAAAATACTTGGTAAGATTTTGTGTTTTTACAGTGTAACTGATCATTTGAATCCCCAGAGTGAGCTACAAAACACCAATTTGAAGTTACAGTTGATATTGTTAAAAATTTTATTCATTTTGTCAAGTCAAAGCAATGAAATCATCCGGCATGTGAGACTGGTAAAGGTCATGATGGGGTCACATTTGGTTCAAACTCTCCGCTTGTGCCTTACCGTCAGCCGGCCACATTCACACACCGTCGGGAAGTTTCCACTCTCACCTGGCCTGCTCCATCCGACCCGTCGACCAGCTCTTAATATTTCACCAGAGCGATGGTAATGACTAACCGGCCCAGCAGCACGCCTCTTTATGGCCTCATTTGGGAATATTCACAGAAGATTAGCAGGAAGTGCAGCTTTTGCAGGTTCATTAAACTCAGATCACAATCACCGGCGCTGTGCGGCCGTGCATAATGCTGCTGCGCCTCTGTTGCCGAGGCAGGTGCGGCAGGTTTACGGAGGACCAATCCTGCCATTTTTAATGAATTTAAAAAATTTTATCCTATAGAATTTGTTTGAAACTGTTGTAACTAGGGACGCACCGAGCCACTTTTGTCACTACCGATATCTGATGTTAGTGTAAACAGAATAACAGAATGTATACAGAAAAACAGTGCTCTACTAAAATGTTTTTTTAAAAACACCACAGAAATAAATGTACTGAATTACAATTTTATTGCTATACTTAAATACACCAATAGCTGCACATGCTATTGGTCAAACATGTAAAAAACAACTTTAATTTGTCCAGTAAGTGCAATTAAGAGTATAACTGCTAATGCAAAAATAAATAATAAAGAAACTGAAACTGACAAAATCAATAGGTTGTCTACCTTGGTCAAACATGTAAAAAATAAATTTCAACAAACCTTTCAAGTGATTCATAAAGTGGACTGGGCACATTGTCACTGATACCTGATCAAGAACTTTTTTCAATACAGGCACAGATACAGATATTAATATCTGATTGGTGCATTTCTACCAGTATTGCAGATGGGCATTGATATTCAGTCTTTTGGTCACATTAGCTATTGACAGAAAAATACAGAATATCCCATAAAAATATGAAAAAAATACAAAGAAGTATATAACCAAAAATATATCAGTGTTTAAGAAATAAAAAATCAAAACCAGTTAAATAATTTGAAAAACATGTTGTAAGCATATTTGGTGATGATAAGTATGAAAGGAAGAGAGGGTTTGTAATAAATAAAAAAAACTGTAGGAGTAAAAACTATCAGTTTTGATTAAAAATATGCATTAAAGCACAGAAATTTATCAAAGTATAAAAATGAAGGCAGGAATACACATATGCACCTAATTAATTTATCATTGTTAAATCTCTTAATATTTTGTTGCACAAATTTATTTTAAATTATATTAATTAATCATTTCTTCATTTCCGTGTTATTCTTGAATATGGCAGGATTGGTCATCCATGTACAAAAGAGGACTAGAGCCACTGAAGAAAATTTTTTTTTGACTTTTCTCCGAATTCTAACTGTTGATCGCAGAAGATTTCAGATTATTTTCTGAGAATTCTGATGCTTTTCTCAGAATGTATCCTTTTTCTATATAAAGAATTCTGACATTTTTTTGGAATTTAGATGTATTCCTCAAAATTTGACTTTTTTCTCAGAATTTTGACTTTTCATATCACAGAATTTCGGAGAAATTTTTCAGAATTCTGAGAAAAAAGTCAGAATTTAAAAAAAAATTAGTGGCACTATTTTTAGTGTTATTCTTGAATATGGCAGGATTGGTCATCCATGTACAAAAGAGGACTAGAGCCACTGAAGAAAAATATTTTTTTGACTTTTCTCCGAATTCTAACTGATCGCAGAAGATTTCAGATTATTTTCTGAGAATTCTGATGCTTTTGTCAGAATGTATCCTTTTTCTATATAAAGAATTCTGACATTTTTTCGGAATTTAGATGTATTCCTCAAAATTTTGACTTTTTTTCCTCAGAATTTTGACATTTCATATCACAGGATTTCGGATAAATTTTTCAGAATTCTGAGGAAAAAAGTCAGAATTTTTTTTAATTATTTTTTTTAGTGGCACTAACCCTCTCCCGTATCCTCTTCCCCATGGCTGTAATGATCTCTTGTCCTGTTGCCAACGTTTAGGCGTGGCCCACCACTGTTAGCTTAGCGATGTTGCTAGTTTGGTTTAGCTCAACGATACCCATGTCTCTGTATTCCCTCCCCCCACCCCCCTCCTCCCCCTGCTCCCCCTCTCCCCCCCATGGCGCTGACAAGCAGGCCGGAGCTATGGCCGCCGACGAGGTAACGTGTTCTGCTTCCCGAGCCGGCCATGTTTTTTTTTTTGTTTTTTGCACAGGCTGATTTGTTTTTGGGGTGTCTAATTGTGGTGTCACTTCGTGGCTTTCATCTGTGCTGTGGTTGAATGGAATCATGCTAATTTTGACGCTTTGTTTTCCATCTTGTGCCTTTAATCAGGAAGGGGGTGAAAGGTCATCGGCTCTGCCTGAATTAATCTTGTGTTGGGCGCTGAGTGGGGGGGACGAATCTGCTCCCTTTGAGTCAACTTTACAATAGAAACAATGACAAACTAAACTCTTAATCTTGTAATCTTTTTGTTTGGACTGATTCCAAAAATGTCAAAATCAGAAATGATCTCAAGGGATCTTCCAGTTTGGCTCGTCGGTGGCTTGATGTGCTTTTTGTGAAGGAAAAGCTGCTGTGTGATTCAACGTTTCCATCCTGCATGGATTTGAGCTTTGCAGCAAATAATGTCTGGCTTCAGTTGCTCTCCACAAAAAGTCCTTATGCGAAACAGAATTAAACATTTTAAATTTACAATTGGTGTCAACACAGTATGTCTAAACGTGAAAGTCAAATCAACCAAAGATTGCTTTCAGCTGGAAAATTCAATAAAACAGGTTAGCAGTTTAGAAATTAGCTCAGGAATTTGTTTTTAGAGTTTGTGCTCTTATTAGGTCCACTGTAAATATAATTTACAAAACTGCTGACATGGCTAAATAACTCCTTGATGTCATCATTTCCCGTTCAAATCTGTATTTAACTGGTGCTAAAATTATAAAATTTAGCCTTTTAATAACAAGTACTTATAGTACAAAGCCATAGTGACCGGAGTGAAAATACAAAATTTTCCCTGGATGTTGGTTTGCTTTTGTATATTTTAACCTTTTTTATTCATTCACAGCTTCTCTTCTCATGCCTCTGTTTTTTGCAATTACTTTTGTGGAAAGAAACGCCGCACAATGATCTGATAATTAGAAATAAAGCTGTAGTTTCTGAGCTTTAGGCATGAATCTGTAGTAAAAACTCAACCGTCTCTTCACACTCTGACTTCACGCTCTCTTTACCTCCCCACTCCTCCTCTTCTTCCTCCTCTCTCTCCATCTTTCCGCCCTCTCCTCCCCCCGTCCAGGTCGCTCTTGTCTCTTCCCCTTTGAGGATGGTTTCCTTGACGACGGCCACGGTGACCCCTCCCTGACCCCGGGCCTGAACTCGCCGACCCGCTGTCAGAACGGCGAGAGGATGGAGCGCTACTCCAGGAAAGTGTTTGTCGGAGGTCTTCCTCCTGACATAGATGAAGGTAAAGGACTTTTTTTTTTTTTTTTTTACTTTTTATTTTCATTTTTCACTCTGATGCTCATTATGCTCATTTTTCCCAGCTGGAAACTTCCCAGAACATGCTGTAGTTCTGACTTTTTGCCTGTTACAGTCACGCTGACATTTATCAACTCCGTTTGCGGGCACATTGACACTACACTGCAAAAAAAGAAAAAAACCTCCAGAAACACGTTAAAAATACAAAAAACCAAAACATTTTTACATGTAACTATTACATTTTATCAATATTCAAGAACTATTGTCCTAAAAAAAAAGCTTCTATATCTTGTTAAATAGTTTATTTGGTCTTTTTTTCTCAAGTGTACTAAGATATTTGCACTAAAACTAAATGAAAATACTTGGCAGGATGTTGTGTTTTTGCAGTGTACACATACCAGCAGCATTAGTTTTCTACATGAGAGCCACATCTCAAATTGATTTATGCACTTCAAAAAAAATTGGATAATTTTTGTCAAATGATCAACTTCTAATTTGTAGTTGTTACTAATGATACAATAATCTGTTTCTATATTCAATATGAATGATGGTACATAATGTGTACAATTGGCGCCAAGTAACGTTTCAGCAAATTATTGGAGTTTATTTTAATTAAATAATTCCGTATAATTGATGAAAAATAACCAGTTCTATTCGCAGATTACTTGCATATAATGTGGGGAAAATGTTTTGTTACAAGTGAAATAATCAGCCAGTGGAACTAGAACTGGGTTGCTAGGCAACGGGTTGGGCTTGTCCAGCGTTGCTAGGTAACGATTGTGAAATAATCTGAAGGTGGAACTAGAACTTTTTCTTCCATCTTTAGAAATTATTTACTTAAAACAGGCCTTTATATTTTTGCTGAAAAGTTACTTATAAGTTAGTTTTGTCTTATTTCAAGTGTATGTAGGTATTTGCAATAGAAACTATATTAAAATACTTTGTGAGATTTTGTGTTTTTGCAGTTCATCACCTTCCATCCGGAGCTGTTTGATTTAAAAGAGGCTCGTTTACTTTCGCATGTTTTAAGCGCATGCTCTACAGGCTCTAAAGGCGCATTACGTGCTCTGCGGCGTCCCCACAGCCCGATTCAGACCATTTCATGTTTAATGCAGCGGCTGGGAAAAAAGAAAAAAACAACCCTCTCAATGTGGCGTTTCGCTCCAATCGAGCTCTTGCTTTCACTACCGTGTGAGAAAACTCATCGCATTTCGCATTTTCTTCTCCTCGTTTTCTCCCCCCACAGATGAAATCACCAACAGTTTCCGCCGCTACGGGCACCTGGTGGTGGATTGGCCCCACAAAGCTGAAAGCAAATCCTACTTCCCACCTAAAGGTAACAGCAGGTTGTCCCGCCTTTCGCTCGTCATGGAAGTGTGCATCAATAAATATCGCCGTGGGTGTATCGTTTGCGGAGACTCGTATTGCCCAGCTGCGCTCCGCTCAAGCTGGGCAGCGATGCAGGTTTCTGTTTCCTAGAGGAATCACTTCTGTAGGATTTGACTATCCAGCTGGAGTTTGGATTCAGGATCCGTTTGCTGAGGAGTTGGGAAATAATTTTTTTCTTTTACGTTGAGATTGTGTTTGTTTTTTTTTTTTTGCTATGACGGAGTATTGGGCTCATTCAATCAATCAATCAAATTTTATTTGTATAGTACATTTCAAAGTGCTTTACATTGAAATAAAAACAGCATGTGACATTGAATAAACAGTGTGACAGAGAAAAAGATAGGATAAAAAATATATCCGTAAATATAAAGTAAATCCCCCAAAAAGACGCAGACAATTTTAGATTAATCTGATGAATTTTCTAGAAAAAGCAATGACATTTATAAAAAGTCAAAAATGTGCTTAACAGGAGGAAATTTATTCCTCCTTTGTTGGGATTGTGAGAGATTTTCTAGAAAATAAATATGGTTTCAAGTTTAAAATTTTTGACATTCGGATTTTTCTGAGCTTCCAAAGTCGAAGATTTTTGACCCGTTGAACTCAGAAATTTGGACGTTTTTTCTAGAAAATTTACAAAATCTCAAAATTTCTGAGGTAAATTTTTCACCTTTCAATCTTGGACATTTAAAAAATTTTCTAGAAAATTTCTCAGATTATTATAATTTCAAATTTTTTCTAGCAATTTTTTGACTTTTGGAGCTCATAATTTGAAAGATTTTTCATGGAAAGTTTCTGAGACTAACCTCAGAATTTCAGATTGTCGTAAATTTTCATTTTTTGATGTCATAAATTCCTGTTTCTCTAGAAAATTCCTGAGATTAATTTAAACATTTGAGTGTTTTGGTTGAAATTTGCTCTTTTTCTGCCTGCCGTGGCCCCAATACGGCGTCATTATTAGTGTCTCTCTTTAAGTTTCTGTGCTACTCCTTTTTGCGTGGAGCTGCAGTTTGTGTCGTTATGAATTTACCCTGGAAATAATTGGCATTCCATAGGTAGACAGTAATGCGCTGCGTCTGGAGGACCTGTGAATATCTGCCAGATTTTCCTCTCCCCACTATTTTTTACCTCTTTTTTTATTTTATTCTCAGAGGGATTATTTTGAATCGCCTCTCGTAATCCAAGAGGGGGGGAATGCGGCATCCTTTTAGGGGAATGAATGAGCTTATGGCAGAACGCCGCCATGTAAGGGAGGAGGCAGATGGGTCTGCTCATCTGTGCAGTGTTCATCTCTCGCTTCTGAAACGTCCCGTTTAGCGTCTCGCTCTCCGTTTTGTCCGGCCAGCCATCTTGGAAAGGTGACAGAAGCCTTGCAGCTCATGGCTTTGGGATTTAGAGCAAAGTGCGTCCAACGCCTGTGGGACTGAGAAATACCGAGCTGTGAAAACATGTCTGACCCCTTAACTGATTTCATCTGTTTTCACCGTGTTGTGACAAAATAAAAAAGAAGCAGTTTTTAAATAATGGCTGCTTTTCTAAAGGAAACAGCCGATCCAAATCGATTTGTTTAAACGGCCGTCCAGCATCGGACCCAGCAGTCGTTTACGTCGCCATAGAGGAATTTTGGCTCACTAAAATGTCTCTTGTTTTGAGCTTGAATGACCAGTTTTAGGTCGTATCTTAGTCAGATTTGGATCCGACTTTGATTAGGCCACTTTCTTTGTTTGATCTGTATCTTAACAAAGCAAAAAAAAAAAAAAAACATCAGAGATCGAGCTGAACTTCTTCGTTTGTCCGTCACTTTGAGTGAAAAAGAAATTATTTTTAAAATCTGACATTTCCTTTTCATTCTGTTTAGTTATTATTCAACAAGCAGAACAGATGATCCACATCGTGTCATCATTAAGTTGAATTCATTCAGATTTTCTCTGCAGTGATGAAGTTTTGAAATCAGGTAATATTTCACCAAATGATCAGAAGTTGACAAGACTCTGTGAACATTGCCTGATCCAGCAAACACTCCCCTTTATGGAAGAATAATCCTGCCATCGTCTCTCTGATGGTCATTTTTTGTTATATTGATTGATTTTGCGTAAATTTGAAACTGTGTGAGTGCACCGAGTCGTCGGGTGTGTGTAATCTGTCAAAATGACAGATGGCTGTCACCATAAACCCATCAAAGACAGATAATACTTGATTTCAGTTATTTCGGCGTTGTGTTGATACGGTAGCCAACAAGTAAAAAATGCAAAGCAAACCAACTTGTAACTCCAAAACAAACAAATTAAAAAGTCAAATGTAATGGAAAATGCTGTGAACAAAAAATAAGTGGAAATTCCACAAAAACCAAAAACAACTTCAAACTTGAAAACAGAAATCCTCCAGACCACTAGGGGGAGTAAAACTACCTGTGTAAACATATTGGTGTTCTATAATGTTGTAAAATACTGCATGCTTGAAAAAGTACAACGTGAAGTATAACGCTCTTTTTCTTCCTGACATCCCATCTTGACCGAGAGTCCCATTTGATTTGGTGGCCGACTCCCCCTAGTGGTCTGGAGGACTTCTGTTTTTGTTTGCAGTGAAAATAAAAAGTAATGAGCGGTGAAAACAGCTCATTTTTCCATTTTCTGCCCTGTTGAATGTGTGATGGCCGTCATCGTAGCATTCTCCTTCTGAACTGCTGATAGTTTTACTCCATACGTAGGTCTTGGGATATTTCACTAAGATGTGTTGTGGAAACTGTGGGATGGGACTTCATGTTCTTTTTGGTTAGAGGTGGTTTTGCCTCACACTGATGATTTTTTTCTGTTATTGTTGAATCATGATTGCTGATCCTGACTGAGGCCTGGTGTTCTTTAGTTTTTGCTCTGGGTTAATTTGTGATGGGTTACTGGTTTTGCCTGCCGTTTCTTAAAAGGTTCACGACTGTTCCATGTTTTCTCCATTATTGGACAATGGCGCCTGTTGTGGTTCGCTGAAGCCTCTGAGAAATGGCTCGGTAACCCTTTCCAGATGGGTCAGTGCAGTACTGGGGTGGGTCATCATAGCAAGGTGGCCCAAAACGCAGCCTGGCATGTCAAAGCAACGGAAAGAGCTCAGGTTTGGTTCCACCAACAAGTCTTAATTCTCAATGCTGGATTTTTTATATTTTTTTATTGCTTGGTTGTTTATACTACTGGTTAAATTAGACTGTAATCAAACTTTGCTGCGTAGAAGAAGAACGTAGACGTCACACGCTCTGTTTACAGATGTAATAGCAGCGCCACCTATGGATTGATTTTAATGTATTTCTGGCCGCCACATGATGGAGAAATATCGTTTAAGATAATCAAGCCAGTGTGGTTTGTGACAATAAACCAAAAAACATGGATAATCTCAGCTAATTTATGCAGAAGAGGAATAGAGCCAATAAAAAAATTATAATTTTGATTTTAAAGTTTCTAATTCTGTGTAAACTTATGTCAAAATCCAAATAAATAATCAAACATTCTACAGTTATGTTGTTAGTGTATAAAAATTATCACATATGTTTCTTCCCTAAATTTTGTAGGATTTATAAATGTGGACTTTATCGAGGTTGAAAAATTGTCCCGAATTTGTTTGGTAGACTTACATTTTAAGACTAGATTTGCCTGATGGTCCATAAACATGCTAAACAATTTCTGATGAGGAAAAAGTCAGAATTCTGAAAAAAAAGAATTATGAGGGCAAAAAAAAAATCACAATTCTGGGAAACGGGAATTCTGAGAAAAATGAAATTATTGGGAAAAAAAAGAGAATTTTGAAATTTTAGGAATAAAGTCTGAATTTTCTGGAAAAAACAACGGCCCTGAATTCTGAGAATTTTTTTGTGTTGCCGTAATCCACTTCTGTAAATTGCCATATTAAGATAGAAATTACTTTTTCTTTTTTATCAAAGAAAAAAAAGGAGAAATTTGAAAAATTTTAAATTTTAGGAATAAAGTCAGAATTTTCTGGAAAAAAACAACCACCCTAAATTCTTAGAATTTTTTCTGTGTGGCCGTAATCCTCTTCCGTAAATTGCCATATCAAGATAGAAATTACTTTTTCTTTTTAATCACAAAAAAAGGACAAATTTGAAAAATTTGAAATTTTAGGAATAAAGTCTGAATTTTCTGGAAAAAAACAACCTTGAATTCTGAGATTTTTTTTTTGTGTTGCCGTAATCCTCCTCCGTAAATTGCCATATTAAGAAAGAAACAAGTTTTTTCACATAGGGACAGGAACAAACAAAAAATAAAACTTGAAAAAATCTCCACTCTTTGCTAATTTTTTTTTTACTGAAACATTAAATGCGACAAGAAGCGAAAACAGAAGGAACCCAAGAGGAGGGAAGCGCTTCGCTCTGCCAGGGATCTGCAGAATGTGGGTCCAGAGCCTGTTGAGCATCCATCCAGGATTGACCGAATGGAAGATAACTGTCACTTTCCAGCCGGCTCCTCGTTAAACTGCCAGCAGCGTGCGCCTGTGCCGTTATGAAAGTGTTTTTTGTTCAGCGGTGACTCATACTGCGGCTCGGTCTGGCTTCGGGGGCCGGGCCTGGACCGTTCTGGTGTTTGGGATGAAGGTCAGGCAGAGGCAGAAAGTTGATGCCAAGGCAGGATTGTTTCCCCTCAGCTTCTTCTTTCTGCTAATATTGCCTCTCACTCCAGTAATGGATCAAAAAATGTAGTAAAAAGTGCTGCTCTGATGTAGATCCATTTAATTTAGAGCTAATAATTAAAAAAAAACTGTTATGATGGTTGAACAGGAGATGAATGTTCTGTTGTTTTGTTCAGATAAAATGGTTATTTTATAAATGCGGGAAGTTTAAATGCAGTGTCCTGCTCAGAAACCTAAAATCCTTTTATTATTTAACTCAAAATGTCTGCAGGCTCGTGTTGTTTGCCCAGCCTCTCGTTGCCTGACATCCATCACTTCTGTTTACAGACACAACAAGCTGCCCTGCAGCATTAAAAAAAGCAACGTTAGAGGACTACTGTTTGCTGGAGGCAACGACAAATTTAGCTGCTGGTTGGAGCAACAAGTAGCTCTTAAAAATACAGCAGTAGGTGGAGAGCCAGATGAAACTTAAAATGAGAGTAGACATCGAGTTTCATTTCGGTTGCATGTCAAGGCCGTGACTCCAAACCAAGCAAATAATGAGCCGTTTAGTTTATTAATGTACCAACATGTTTGATTCATCCTACATTATATGTCAGCAGAATTCATGGCTGCTAACTAAACAAATAGCTGTGCTAAAGCGCTAATCATAAATATTTGTTCCGTTAGATCAGTGGTTCTTGATCTTTTTGAGGTGTCAAACTCTCCAGTTTCATATGCGCATTCGCTGAACCCTTTTGTAGTGATAAATAAAATATGATTTTTTTTTCCCCCCAAATTCAAGACATAAGATCACCAAGATCACCAAGTCTTCTTAAAGGTAGAGTCTCTGAGAACAGTTCTTCAAAATATAGTCAGTGCTTTCAGTAAAGTTGATCTGACTGTCCAGGAACGACCCAAGGTATTTAAAATGAGCCACAGTTTCAACAGGTTGGACATCGAGAGAAACTGGAACCACTTTAAGGTTTAGATCATTTAATTAGCTCTACATTCTTAAGAGAATTAAAAATTAATAATAAATAATAAAGACTTTGCGGTATTCTGATTTAGTAATGTAATTATATTAGTTGTGTTACCACCCCACGCCACTAGAGGCAGCAGTAACCCTGAAAAGATGCGACTAAGGAGCAGATTTAGAAGAAAACCGAAAGATACAGGATTTGGTAAAAACTGTGAGCTTTGCTGAAGTAAATAAAGACACAAGTTCAAATCCATGCTGAGAGTGAAGCTCCTCCAATCAGGGCTCTTCCGAAGCTCTGATTGGCTAAGCAATGTAATGTAATTCTCTGATTGGCTAAGCAATGTAATGTGATCTTCTTATTGGCTAAGCAATGTAACGTGATCCTCTGATTGGCTCAGCAATGTAACGTGATCCTCTGCAGTAGTGATGGCAAAGCGGGGCGTCATCACTACTTTACACAAGTGAGTCTTTACCTCAGAGGCTCCGCCGAACCCCTGAGACCGACTCACCGAACCCCTGGGGTTTGACCGAACCCAGGTTAAGAACCACTGCGTTAAACCAACATAGCATTTAGCAAAAGCTAATGCTAAATTGCTAATGCCCTCAATTTAACCATGTTGATACCCACAATGCATCAAAACCAATAGAAAATATGAGAGCAGGAAACCAAATTGCTGCATAAATAGTTTTAAACCACTTCAAAATAAAAGCATGAACAGATACATTTAGCTACCTAAAGAATCAGCTTAAGATTTACCGAACAGTAATATAAATTAGCGTCAGAATTTTATCTTGAAAAATTGCCACTAATGGCTTCATCAGTGTCTCAGTCCAGAATAGAGACAAAGTCCCATTGGACCAGGCATACTCTCTGTGAAATTTGCTTAATGGAAACAACCCAATTTCCAAAAAACTTGTTTTTCTGTAAGACGTTTTTTACGCTAGGTGTAGGTGGTTTTGAATTAGATTTATTTAGAAAAACTGAAAAAAACCCCCACTTTTCTCATCACGAGTCACACGATCAACAACCAGGTGTTACTACTTTCAGAAACGACAAACAAGACGACAGGAAGTGGTCAGAAGATGCTGGTTTGTCTTTGTTTTTTTTTTTGTTGGACAACCTGCAGTTCCCAGCGTCTCGTAGTTCATAGAAAGTTGTAATTCGAATGTGTTGAATCTAAAGCTCTCCTGTACAGTTTCCCCAATACACAGCGCATGTCGTCACTCCCAAATATAACGTTTATCGCTCAAACGCCTGAATAATGTTCATCCATCGCTACCGTGAACAAGCTTATTCACATGTGATTTTAATTTAATTAAATTTTTATTGAAAACGCTGCGATTGTGAAATTGTGGGGGGTGGTTTTCCCCCCGGTGTTGGCAGAATACAAACAAAAATTTGTAATGGAAACGGAACTAATGACTCAATGTGGAAAAGAGACAGTGAAACACAGACTAACTAGATTGGGAATGCTTTCTGTAAAGCAGTGAGTTCATTGAAAACCCATCAAAAGGAAAGACATTGGAAAGCCAGTGAAGCTGAGCTGTAGCCACTGATGCTCAAAACCGATTCCTTTAAAGTACAAGTGAGAGTCTGTGGTCGTCGTGCCGCTGTCGCTCAAACCGCCTCCCATCATCCAAACACTCGTTGCTATTGTTGGCGATGAGCTTCAGATGGGAGGGAGCTATTCTGGTCTGTGACTTGGGGCAAAAGGAGGAGGAGGGTTGAAGGTTTCTTCTTGTGTACAGCGTCGTTTGAACTGTGGAAGCTGTAAACTCCTGAAAAACGCTTGCGTCACACAGCAATAACCGTAACTTGAAAAGGTTACAACTGCAGTGTCCTTTGCCTGCAGATGGTCATGATCAGCGTTTTATAATTTAGTTTTTATCACACCGTGAGTCATTCAGCGCAGAGGTCTGTTCTGTGTACTGTTGTCTCTTTGAATAGAGAGAAGTGCCCCAGTTTCAGTGCTAAATCTTCCTCCATTACCCAGGCCTTGATTTATCTTTCCCCCCGTTGTGTTGGGATTAGACTCTGAGTGACTGCTTCAAATTGAGATGATCAGCAAAGCTTGATTTCTCTGCTTTATCCTCAAGTACTTTCCAGTTTTTATAAGCCTTTGAGGTTTTTCTCATCCTCTCTCACTCTCTCTTTCTTCAAGGTCATTCTGTCTCCAGCAAAGTAAAACTTAAAGGTTAGAATAAGTTTGTGGGCTATTCAAGACATGTTCGTCACATATTTTTGCAGAAATATATAGCCATACATCTTTGAAAAGCAGAAGTAGAGCCTCCTGCGCGACCAACAAGAATGCAACAAGCTGTTTCTGGATGTTAAGTCAATAGCAGAGCACTTGTCTTTTCCAGCAGCCATTATACAGCTGCAAAACCAGTTGACCAAAAGTGCTGGAACTCCGCTTAGGTTGCTAGGTAACGGGCGGAATTCCACAGGGGTTGCTAGGTAACCGGCTGGGCTGATTTGCGACGTTACATTCAGAAGGTTTTTGAAACGACTCACTTTCCGGGCACCAAAAAAACCGGCTGAGTAGTGCTGTTCTTTTTCTTTTTTAGGAATCATTAGAGGCCCAAATGGAAGTACAAAAATGTGGAAAATGTGAATTTTAACTTAACGGGTCCCCTTTAAAAAAAAAAAAAACAGCATGCAGAAGAGTGTTGTGGCGTTATTTCTGAAGGTTGGGCGCTTTCTGCGGGCCTAGTGCTCGTTTGGAACCAATCCGCAGACACGTCTCAGCCGCTGAGATAACCCTGGACTTAAATGTCGCCATTTAAGCCGGAGAAGCCCAGCAGCATGACTCGGTCAGTCGCCGTATCTGGTCATCTTTGGATTAGATTTCCGCAAAGTCAACATAACTTTCACTTGATGAGGTAACGGGAAGACTTGGATTTCGATCTCGCGCTTTGATGTGCCAGTGGAAAGATGTTTGCGCTCTGCTAAGTGACTGACCCCTTGGTGACTTGGGTGTCGTTTGCACCGACTGAGCCATGTGGAGTAGAAGGGGAGCAGCAGAGTAATCTACCTAAACGTAAAAACTTTATTCAAAAACACTTCATTCAAAAAATAAAAATGAACAAAAGATTTAATTTAACGCTAACAGGGGTGTGTGACCTAACTGCCTGGATGTGGAGTTTGATTTCGCTCATTTAGAGTCTGAAGACGTTAAATAATGAACATTGAGTTACTTGTGAACACATCAAGACTGATGAAGTGTCTCCTGGGAGTGACGTCTTCTGGTAATGTGACAATATGTCGCCTCCCCATGAATCAGGAAAGTATCCGTCCAGCTCGTTGCTCTTTCATGGTGTAGACATCGCCTTACTTAGCAGACGGTGCTGAGGGCTCAGGAGGAAATCTTTCTAAATCGCAGGCACGAGCCACTGCAGCTCTCCGCTCTCCTCCCGTGGCATAAGCCTCCGCACTGCGCCAGGCTGACGGAGGCAGACACATCCTCAGCAGCGTCCGGACTGAGTATCGGCTCAGATTAAAGATGAAGTGGGTCACGTCGATTTGGAGGAATGCTAATATTTACTACACATTGACAAGCTGCTGTAAAGAACCCCTGTCCACACTCACCACTACTGATCTATTCCTTCTGAAGTTTCTCACTTAGGTGTGTTTAGATAATCAAAAAAAAGCCATCTTGGAGAAATACCCAAAACAAATAGAAAATACATTCAAATGATGATTTTAAGCGCTTGAAAATATCATTCAGCCAATGAGTTCATATCTTTTGGTGACTGGAAAATGAGCCAGGTCAAAAAAAACACACTCTGGGGGCAAAGCACCGTTACCTAGCAACACCGGCCAAGCCTAACCCGTTACCTAGCAACCCAAGGGGAGCTCCAGCACGTTTGGTCAGCTGGTTTTACCGCTGTATGTGCTGTACAATGGCTACTGGAGAAGATATGTTTTTGTTGTTGACGTACCATCCAGAAACCACCTGATCCTTGTTGGTTGTGCAGGAGGTTTCAATTCTGCTTTTCAAAGACGAATGGTGGAAATCTCGATATCTTAGAATTATTTTGTGCAGCATAATGTAATCCACAATTAGCCAGTTTTGAGCTTCTTTCGGAAATGAGCTGGTTTTTTTGGCAGTTGTAGCCGCCATGACGCCCAACTCAACATTTACACTCGCACATGAAAATGGCTGCAAACCAACGCGCAATTACGCAACCGTACGTCTTTGAAAAGCAGAAGTGGAGAATTCTGCACAGCCAACAAGAATGTCTTTCCTAGCAGCTTTAAATCCAGCTGACCAAATGTGCTGGAGCTCCACTTGGGTTGCTAGGTAACGGGCTGGAGTTGCTAGGTGAGGGGCAGAGCCTGCAGATTTGTGAGGTTACATTCTGAATGGTTTTTAATTTCCCAGACACCTAAAAACATGAACTTATTCCCAGAAACAATTGGTTTAGTTGTTTTTTCTTTTAAAGCTCTTGGTCTGTTGGTCAAAGCAGTTGAGACCCAAATGAAGCACAAAACTGTTCAAAATGGGAATTTATGCATATCAAGTTCCGTTTCTAAGCCTAGAAAAGTGCAAATATTGTCTCACCAAAGCGGCCTAGTTTCAGTCGGTGGGTTAGTTCGGTCGAAATCGGGAGTCTGTTTCACCTTCAGCGTCTTTTCTCCACTTCCTCCTGCTCACCAGAGCCTATTTCTGAACGTTGGGCTTGTAAAGCCTCATTCATTCTCTTCCCACCTTTCCCTTCCTGTTTTACTCTCTTTTCCATCTGCCTCTCTCCTCCCTCCTCCCCCCTCCGGGTCACAGAACATGTTGTTCTCTCAGACTGGAAGAGCTGCTGGCTAGCTCTGCCTTTTCATGCCTTATTTTTACCCCGTTTAGGTTTTCCCCTCCTCTCTCTCTCTCTCTCTGAGGGGCGATGATGTTGTCCTAAACCTCAGATTTATCCGAATGACATCCCGTCCTTACGTAAGCGTCAGCCGGCCCATGATGAGGCGGCTTTCCGGTGTGTGAACCCAATTAGCAGAGGGATTATTTGGACGTTTAAAGCAGCTGGTAGCGGTTTGTGTTTTAGCGCCGCTGTGTAAATGATGGTTTTAATTAATTAGATGCTTTTTGATTATTGTAAACGGTTACTAGAACTGAGGATTGTCCTTAAAGTTCTGGATATGTACAGAAATAATTCAGTTAAATGTCGGATTTTCAGGTCAGATGTAGAAATCTAATTTCCTCTTTCTTCTCCACTTCCTTTCTTTCTGCCATCCTTCCTTCCTTTACTCCTTCGTGTGTTCATGCTTCCTTTCTTCCTTCCTTCCTTTTTATTCAAATCTGTCATTAATTTCTTCCATCCTTCTCGTGTCCTTTTGTCCTCCCTTCCTGTCTTCCTTCATTCTTTCCTATCCTCCTTTCTTCCTTTTTGTATTTCTTTCCTTTCTTTCTGAATCTGAATGTTTTCTCCTCTCTTTTTTTTTTCCTCACTTCTTTTTTTTTCTCTCTCTCTCTCTCTGCTGAGTCAGCCATTTCTTTTTGTCGCCTCCTGTTCTCTGTCTGTTTCAACGTTAGCAGCTCCACTCAGGAAGAGATGAAATCAAAAATAAATGATTAAAAAAAGACGGCGTCATTTTTTACTCCTCTATTTTTGCACATTGTGTGTGTGTGTGTGTGTGTGTGTGTGTGTGTGTGTGTGTGTGTGTTGTGTGTGTGTCCTGACACTGCATCCTCTGGCCGCCGGGCAGCACACGCCACACCGGGACATTTCTGATCCTAATCAGCCAATCAGATCGCTTCTTATTCCCCTGACACATCAACCCCAACGGGAGTGAACAGCTGACGCACCAACAGCTGCGGCTCTTTAACTAGATCATTTCATTTAAGTGCTTAAAATGCTTAAAGTTACATTTTTTCAAGGTTTGGAAAGTGCTTGATAATCTAACTGTAATTTTGTAATAAAATTCAATGTAACGTTTGATTAAAAGACTAAATTTGTGAAGCTTTTACAGGAGAAACCAGATTATTTTTATAACTACGACTATCGATTATTTTTGTTATCATTTATCTTGGTAATTAATCGGTTAATCATCAGTATTTTTTATTTTTGCCTTTTTTATGCAATATTAGAAATACATCTGCTGACTATTTTTGGATAAACTAATTAATACTCAGTCAGTAAAAAGTAATATTTTGATTTTATTGTGTCAGGACACAGTAAAAAGTAGATTTGGCTAAAACATAAATACAAAGTTTTTTTGTTTTTTTTAATCTTAAATGCAACATTTGTTTATTTTTTGCAGTTTTGGTTTAATTCCTGCTCTGATCGTGTCGCTCTTTCAGCAAACTGCCTTTTTTTGAGTCTCTATACTCCAGTATAGATTAGTTAATTGTTGTTTTAATTTAGTTTGCTTTATTCCTACTGTTGAATGTAGAATAGAAACACAAAACATTAATTGATAAATAGTATCATGTAATTGTGAATTTAAACTGTTTTTAGTTCATTTGTATCGTTTTTGATGGAAAAATGTGTAAACTTGCTTGAAAAATGTTTGAATTTTATTGTGGATGAAGTATCAATTCTGCTGACAATGTGAAAATGTTTCAGTTTTTCTAGATCTGAATTAGGATGAAATTAAGAAAATGGACTGTAAACTAGACATGGATCAGGAGATTAGATGCTAACTTACCAATTTTAATGAAGAGGAACAAAATGACATTGTGAATAAAAGAAGTGGAAGATAAAAATTTTCAGTTTACATCTCGGCTGGATTTTTCTCTTTTTTTTGGTGCCTCTAATTTGTTAGATGGATGTTGAATTGGTTTTCTGTCGCTCTGACCTTGAATGAAGTTTCTCTTTTTTTTTCCTGCACAAAACTCCGTCACTCGGCGTGTTAGGCTGCTTAATATTGAACGTCGGAGCAAAACACAAAATATGTCTTACAACACATTGAAATAAGATGAAACTAACTTAAAAGTAACTTTTCAGCACAATATAGGAGTTTATTTAGAGCCAATAATTCCTTAATAGACTTTAAAATACTGTTGTTAGTTTATAAATCACTGAACGGTTTAGCACCACAATACCTTAACAATCTGCTATTGCTGTACCAACCGGCTGTTATTTCTAGACCCCTCAGATCTTCTGGTTCTCTGCTCTGCATCCCCAGAACCAGAACCAAACGAGGAGAAGCAGCTTTCAGCTTCTACGCACCACAACTTTGGAACAAACTTCCAGAAAACTGTAAAACAGCTGAAACACTGAGTGCCTTTAAATCTCAACTTAAAACCCACCTGTTTAGAGTCGCTTATGGCTAAATTGCGGGTTTTGATGTCTTTTTTTAATGTTTATACCTTTACTTCTCATCTATTTACAGTATTAACTTCTTTTTGTTTCTTTTTCACACTGTCTATGTAAAGCCCCCCTAGAAAACGTCCCAGTTAGACAATGCGTTTTAACTAAAACTCTGAGGTGTGAGAATCCTTGTTAAATGGCGTTTTAACTAAAACTCTGAGGTGTGAGATGTTTAACTGAAGTCCTACTGAGGGTGCGGGTTTGAATGTTATCTTTTTTAATCTTTTTTTTTAAAAAAACTTCTCTTTGCCTTTCTAACCGTTTATTCACTGTCACATACTGTTTCTATTTTAATTATGTAAAGCACTTTGAAATGCCTTGCTGCTAAAATTTGATTGATTGATTGATAAGATGGATGAAAAAAGTACCAGTACCATTACAGAGTCAAAATAATGAGAGAATAAAGTCATGTTATCAGACTGTTGTAATAATACCAGGAGAAAGTTGTTGTTACATGAATTAAGTCATAGTAATACATAATAAAGTCCTAATAACACAAGAATACTCATAGAAATCACATTATTATGAGAATAAAATCATATTACTAGTATAAAGTTGTAATAATACAAGAAAAAACTTGTAATATTACAAGAATAAATTTGTACTACAAAAAGTAATGAGTATAAAGTTGTAATGGAAGAAAATATTCATAATATTACAAGCAGTAATATTCATAATATAAGAATAAAGTCCCTAATCTTGTGAGAACAGTTATAGTTCTTCAAGAATAAAATCGTACAGCAACGCATATTATCAGAATAAATTGTAATAATACAAGAATAAAGGTGCACAACAAAAAGTCATGATATTATGAGAATAAAGGTGTAATAATAAGAGAAAAGTTGTATGATGGTCAAAATAATGTCAGAGAAAAGCTGTGATATTAGCAGAAATAAGTAGTAATTTTATTATAACTCCATCCATCCATCCATCCATTTTCTTGACACCCTGGCCCCTTAGTGGGGTCGGGAGGGTGCTGGTGCCTTTCCAGCTGGCGTTCCGGGCGAGAGGCAGGTTCACTCTGGACAGGTCGCCAGTCTGTCGCAGGGCAACACAGAGACACACAGGACAAACAACCATGCACACACACACTCACACCTAGGGACAATTTGGAGAGACCAATAATCTAACAGTCATGTTTTTTGGACTGTGGGAGGAAACCGGAGTACCCGGAGAAAACCCACACATGCACAGGGAGAACATGCAACTCCATGCAGAAAGGCCGGGGCCGGGAATCGAACCCAGAACCTTCTTGCTGCAAGGCAACAGCTCTACCAACTGCACCACTGTGCAGCCTTATTATAACTTCTACATGAGAAATACTAATTTAAAATAAGGAATGGCAGATTATTTATTTTATAACGAGACATTTTTCCAATGTTAAAAGTGAAATACAGTAATCTGCCAGTGGATTTAAACTTTTTCATCAATATTAAGGAATTATTTACTTAAACTCAAAGTTACTTCTAAACTAGTTTTGTCTTATTTCAACTGTATTTGCTCTAGAAACTAGACTTTATGTTTGTACCTGCATTTATTTGCTGAAACTGTTAAATTATTTGAACATATGATCATTTTTATTTCCTCTGGAGGTCATATTTCCACAAAATCCTTTTTTTCCAGGTTACGCCTTCCTGCTTTTCCAGGAAGAGGCTTCAGTCCAGGCGCTGATCGACGCCTGCATTGAGGAGGACGGGAAGCTCTACCTGTGTGTGTCCAGTCCCACCATCAAGGACAAACCAGTGAGTGTTACTGGTCACCAGTTGCTGGTTCCTCTGGCAGATCATTTCA
Source organism: Poecilia picta (assembly GCA_033032245.1). Taxonomy (NCBI): domain Eukaryota; kingdom Metazoa; phylum Chordata; class Actinopteri; order Cyprinodontiformes; family Poeciliidae; genus Poecilia; species Poecilia picta. Next base: position 4,522,977 of record CM065367.1, read on the forward strand.
CCTGGAACAAGACATTTTTTCCTAGTTATTAGTAAAATAATCTGCCTGGGGAACAAATATTTTTCACCAATATTAAGGAATTGTTGACTTAAACTGAACGGTTAAATTAGTTTTGTCTAATAAAAGGTTTTTGAACAGGGGATCAAAACTTGTACAAACTACTGGTGGATCACAACATTTATTAAATTAAAAATGCTAAAATTAGTTTACTGTGATTTTTTTAAAATTATTCACCTGCTCAACAATAAACTATAGCTTTATAAAATCTATATATTATTTGAAAAGTAAGCAGGGCTTTAAACTGTTGCCTTATAAACAAATAGACAATTTTCACGTTTTTTGGGCGTCAATTGTTTTCTGACATCCTTGTGATCAAGGGCCGAACAAAATGATTTCAAGGGCCACAAATGGCCCCCAGGCCACACTTTGGACCCCCCTGTTCTAATTTCTAATTTCAAGCGTACTAAGAAATTTGTGCTAGAAAGAAAACGATAAATACTTGGTAAGATTTTGTATTTTTGCAGTGTACTGATGATAATCTGAGGTTGATTCATTAACAGATTAAATATTCACTTCCTGCCCATTTTCTCCATATCACACAGCTTCATGCTAACCCTGCAGCGCTTTCCATATTTCAGTTTTAGCTCAAATATTTTCCATTTTGTGCAATTTCTTTCCTCGTTTTTCTGCAGGTCCAGATCCGCCCCTGGAACCTGAGCGACAGCGACTTCGTCATGGACGGCTCCCAGCCTCTGGATCCGCGCAAAACCATCTTCGTTGGGGGGGTTCCCCGGCCCCTGCGCGCAGGTAGCCCTCCATTATGAATCCTGCAGCTTCTGCCCCGTAAATCCTCCGACTGCGCTTCATAAGGCGAACCGCAGCCGGAGGCGGCGCTGAAGCGTCTCCCGGTGAGAGAGCAATCCCTCGTCTTGGGTTCCCAGGAGGGCGACCCAGAGGTCAACGCGTTAGGAATTCATGAGCTAATGGAAGGTTGAGCCTTTCTCTTAGCGGGATTAGCATCGCTAGCTCGTCTGCAATCTGACCCCCAGATAATTACCCCCAGCAGGGTGAAACTGCTGCTGCTGCTGCTGCTGCTTTTAGTGGGGGACAGGGTGGAACATTTTGTTCAATTTTAGAAAGAGGAAATCAGACAACTACTAAAAATAAAACTTTCCCCTCATTAAAGCTGCATTGCCTAACTTTTACAAAATAGTTTTTGTTGAAACTGTCACCATTAATATGAGAGTGCTAACTAGAAGCAACCAATCAGAGCCAGAGGGCGGGTCTTAGCGCTGTCAATCACCACCCGAGCCCCTGTCATACATGCTAAGGCTAGTTAGCCTACTGATGACAGCAGATAAACTACTTTCCTGTATCATTAAGTGGTTTTTCTGCCATTACCACATTTACTAAATCCAGGATCTGAGGTTGATTGGCAGCGATGAGCCCCGCCTCCTGGCTCTGATTGGCTGTTTTTGGTCGGGTCTGTTTCTTATTAAACTGTCAAGACATGGAGACAGTTTTAACAAATATGTAAGACCAAACTCTTGATAATATCAGAATAAGTTTAATATCATGAGATATAAGCCAGAATGTGAGGATCAACCCAGAATATTATGAAAATAAAGTCAAAATAATACAAGAATAAAGCAGTAACATTAGGAGAATTATGTAGTAATTTTATAACGACTCCTACATGAAAAATAAAAACTTAAAATAAGGAATGGTTGATTTTTTTTCACTTAAAACAACACATTTTTGCCATGTTGTAAGTGAAATAATCTGCTGGTAGAAATTTCTTTTTCAATCAATATTAAGGAATTATTGGCTTAGAAAAGCTCCTGTATTTTCCTGAAAAGTTACTTGTAAGTTTGAATTCTCTCATTTTAAATGTAGTAAGATATTTGCACTTGAAACTAGATCAGGTCAGATTTTTGTTTTTACAGTGTACGCTTCCATATTTTGGCTGAAGCTCTAAAAGCATTTGAATATGTTAATTTTTTCCCCCTCTAATACAGATTTTTAGTATTTTGTGTTTTTGCAGTGTTCTGTATTAGAAACCCAGCCTCATTTCTTTGCTCCGTGTTTTCCTCTTGTCTCCCAGTGGAGCTGGCGATGATCATGGACCGGCTGTACGGAGGCGTTTGCTACGCCGGCATCGACACGGACCCGGAGCTGAAATATCCGAAGGGAGCCGGGCGCGTGGCGTTCTCCAACCAGCAGAGCTACATCGCCGCCATCAGCGCCCGCTTTGTCCAGCTGCAGCACAACGACATCGACAAAAGGGTGAGCGAGTTCACCAAGCGGGACAGAGACGGTACCGCTGCCAGAGTAGGGCAGTAACTGGTTACATTTACTCAGCTGCTTGAGTAACTTTTTTTGAAAAAATGTGCTTAACTAGTTACTACGCAATTCTGATTATGAAGCGTCTCTATCACACCTGTAGGTTTTTGTTAAAGTTTCATGTTTTTTAGTGAGAAAATGATTTGGAAAAAAATATTTTTTGCCTGATTTTGTTATTTTTTGTTACTTGTGGGCGAATGTGTAGGTAGAGTAGTCGTCTTGCAATCGGAAGGTTGTAGGTTCGATTCCAGCTTCCTCCTGCCGCATGTCGATGTGCCCTTGAGCAAGGCACTTAACCCCAAATTGCCTACCGAGCTGCGTATCGGTATATAAATGTGTGAGTGTGAATGGATGAATGTGACTCTAGATCAGTGGTTCTTAACCTGGGGTCGGTGGAACCCCAGCGGTTCGGTGAGTCGGTCTCAGGGGTTCGGCGGAGCCTCTGAGGTAAAGACACACTTGTGTAAAGTCGTGATGACGCCCCGCTTTGCCATCACTGCCTGCAGAGGATCACGTTACATTGCTTAGCCAATCAGAGGATCACGTTACATTGCTTAGCCAATCAGAGGATCACGTTACATTGCTTAGCCAATCAGAGCTGCGGAGGAGCCCTGATTGGAGGAGCTCCACTCTCAGCATGGATTTGAACTTGTGTCTTTATTTACTTCAGTTTTTACCAAATTCTATAGTCTAAATCTGCTCCTTAGTCGCATCTTTTCGGGGTTGGTACTGCCTCTTGTGGCGTGGGGTGGTAACACAACCAATTCATTTACTAAATCAGAATACTGCAAAGTATTGTTTGTGCTGGCAGGGGGGTGGAGGGGGCCTTCGGTGAATGTGCATATGAAACTGGGGGTTCGGTACATCAAAAAAGGTTGAGAACCATTGCTCTAGTGTAAAGCACTTTGAGTGGTCAAAAATGATTGGATAAGGCGCTATACAAGTTCAGTCCATTTACCATTTATATGAATTATTGTAATTTTTTTAAAAAAATCAAAATTTCCACCTTATATTTTGGTCCGTCTGATGATGTATGACTGATAATTTGATCAGTTACTCAGTACTTGAGTAAATAATTGAGTATATTTATTGCCTGCTCTGCTAGAAGTTTCTCTGCTGCCTACAGAACCGGAAGGCCCGGCCCGTCCCGGCCCGGCTTGGCTCGGCTGTGTAATCACTCTGCGTCTCCACAGATGTTTCAGGTTGCAGGCACATAGAGCCAGTTTAATTATAGCAGTTCCCCATGCGTGAATATCCAGCCGCGCCGCAGCTCGCTTATTTTAGGCGCACCGGCCGATTGAGACCGAGACGCACAGGGCGTCAGCCAGGAGGGGCGGGGCGGGGCGGCCCGGTCCCGCCGGGTCCAGCCCACCTCAGCTAACGTCGTTTATCTTCAGTTGGGGGCGGCAAGGGCTTGTTATGAACACAAGTCTTCCACAATAACAGCAATTAGGGGAGAAAACTGCCAAAACACGACATCTGATCTGATGTGTTTTTGGTCTGGATTCTAACGTAGATAAATTGGTTCACTTGAAATAAGACAAAAGTAACTGAAGATATAAGAGCTCGTTTTCCTTTTAATTGATTGAAAATGTGTCTTTTCCTTGTTCATGTGAATAATTTTATCCTGCTATCGTGTTAGAAAAAAATGCTGTGCAGTGTTGTATAGTAACAAAGTAAAAACACTTCGCTACTTTATTTAAGTATACTTTGGAGTACTTCATACTTTCCTTGAGTATGAACATTTTTGATAACTTTCACTTTTACTTCATTATATTTCTGAACTTAATTTCATACTTTTACTCCGATACATTTTCAATGTGTGGTTTAGTTACTCGTTACAAAAAAGCGAGAGAGAGAGAAACGCTGGAGTTTTGACCCCACCTACTGATTGACTGCTACAAAGTCAGACACAAATGGAGCCCCATACAACACAAATGGAGCCCCATACGACACAAATGGAGCCCCATACAACATGAACCACTTATGCATATGTGGTTCATGGCCGAAGCTGGTTCAGTTGTAAAGCAGGTTAAGTTAACCTTGTAGGTAAAGCACCTAATTCTCTTAACTAAATGATTCCTGCAGGTTTATCTGTTAACAGGTTTAATTTTGCCTGCATTGGTTGTGTTCATAATTACTTTAACTGTATTTGACAAGTTCACCAAAATATAAAAAATGTAATTCAAACTGCAGTTGGCTTGCTTTATTTTTTACTTATACTTTTCATTACATTACTTGAGTTCATCCATTTTTACAGTAATTTCCATACTTAAGTACAAGACGATTCAGATACTTTAAGACTTTAACTCAAGTAACATTTCAGTGACTTGGACTTTTACCAAAGTCATATTTCGGAGAGGAACCTAAACTTTTACTTGACTCTGACATTTCAGTACTTTATACAACACTGGTTACTTGTAAGTTATTTTTCTCTGATTTCAAATATAGTAAGGCGTAAACTGGGCCAAAAAATCATATTCTGTATTTTTTCTGTAACTTTGTGACCATAATTTGCATTTTTTTTGTTGATTTTTGCCAGGACTCGTTGAACTCTTGACCTCTCTACGTCTCCCCCTATAGGTGGAGGTGAAGCCGTACGTCCTGGACGACCAGATGTGCGACGAGTGCCAGGGCGCGCGCTGCGGCGGCAAGTTCGCCCCGTTCTTCTGTGCCAACGTCACCTGCCTGCAGTACTACTGCGAGTTCTGCTGGGCCAGCATCCACTCCCGGGCCGGCCGCGAGTTCCACAAGCCGCTGGTGAAGGAGGGCGGCGACCGGCCTCGACACGTCTCCTTCCGCTGGAGCTGAGGGCGGCGGGCCAGCGGGGCCAGCGGTGGGTCACGGATCTGCACTATCCTCCACCCAGATGAAAAAGAAGAAGAAGAAATGACAACAGCTCCCGCCGGCTTCACCTGACATGGGGGAAAAAAAAGCGAAACGGATCAGATTCTCGGTTCTGAACTCGTTGTCAAAGCTTTGTGGGGAGGAAAAACTCCACCGGCTTACAATTTGCACTTTGGCACAAAATCTCACTATAAAACACACACATGCACACGTACACACACACACACGTACACACACACACACACACACACACGGGATGGTTCGGTATGTCCCCCCTTGGGAACGCTCACATATTTAAAAACACACATAGCTCTATTTTTTTTGTACTTATCTAGACGTTAAATAGATGGTTTAAATTTTATGCAAAAGGAGCATGCACTTACTTTGAAACAGCTGTAGTTACGTCGCCCCTAGTTGAAATCATAAAGAAGAATAAATAAATAAAAAACTACCAAAGGCTAACTGAATAAATGCAGAAGTTAGGCGGCATCAGATGTAGCAACAATTACCAGCTCTGAAGACAACTGATATATTCTCTGTAAATGTCAATACCTCACAATCAGACTAGTTTGCGTTCGATATCTAAGTCTTTATTTTTATAACATAATTTTTTTGTGTGTAATGTAAATGTAACTGCTGCGGGAGCTTTGCTGCTAAATCCCATTGTATGAACAGGTACCTTAAGTACTTTATTTTATTTTCCCAGCGAGGAATTCAGAAGCAGCCGGTGTTTCAGGACGACGAGTTGTCTCAGGCAACGATGGCCGACGTTGTGAGGTCAGGGGTCGCCCCTAACTGCATGTTCTAGTCAGGCTACTGCATGCAAAACAGTTTTTCAGTATCATGTCTGCAGGTTTTTGTTTTTCTTTTGATTCTGGCCATGTTTTGCACAACGCACTGCAAGCCGTGTTGCACCCTGCTGAAGGATTCACACATCAGATCACTGAAAATTTGATGACGTTTTACTGGGATTTTATGAAAATTAGAACAATGGAAAGTAATTTATGTTGTAGAGGAAATTTGCAACTTAAAAATCTCGATAGATGAACAATGGAATATATTCCGGCCCCCAGATATCTGAATATTTCTTTTTGCAGAAACAGAAAATCTTACCAAGTATATTTGGTCTTAGTTAAAATAAGAAAAAAAAATGTACAAGTTACTTTTAAACAACAAACAGGATCTTGTTTTAAGTAAATATTGATGAGGAATGTCGGATTTTTATTTTTTTTTACACAACAAGACATTTTTCTCATGTTAAAAAGTGAAACAATCTACCAGTGGAACTAGAACTGGGTTGCTAGGTAACAGGCTGGGCTTGGCTGACGTTGCTAGGTAACAGTGCTGTTGCACTTTTTCACCAATATTAAGGAATTATTTACTTTAAACAAGCCTCTATATCTTGTTGAAAAATTACTTGTGAATTATATTTTGCCACTAGAAACTGGAGCAAAAATACTTTGGTGGTGTTGCAGTGTGATACGTTTTTAGTGCATCTCTCAGATTTTCAATTTGGATTGACAGCGATATCAATATTAATATTGGATTTACATCCAATAACCAATATTTACCAATACTATACATATAACATCATAAATATTTCTCTACCGTTTTGACACCAGTAAAAAAAAAAAAGTTAGTAAGATGAAAATAAATAAACTTTTTTTTAATTTATTGGGCCAATACCAATATGTTTAAGAAAAGTAATTAATTTGAGGCCTGAAATAAAATTACAAAGAGTATTAAATAACAAACTAATATTTAGGTTTGTTCTAAAACTTTGTTCCCGCTTCAGCGATACTTTCTGTTGATCGATCACATAAAAATCCCATTAAAACACATTAAAGTTCGTGATTTTGGTGCAAGGAAAATATGAAAAAAGTTAAAGCGGCGTGAATACTTTTAATACTTTTCGCACGACGCTGTACCTTTAAACTGGACTGGAGCAGGTAACCATAGCGACGCGCGCGAGCAGATCAGGACAACGGCGGTTTTTAAACTAATATTACTCACAAATGAAGTGTAGGAATACAATTAAAACCTGTAATAGGTGAAGTACTTTATTTGCGGTGATTGTTGATTATAATTGTGCAATTTTCTTTCTTTTTACTTTTTTTTTTTTAAATACTGTACCGTAGTTAGATCTGACTAGAACTGTGATTCGCTTTAACTGTCGTCAGTGTCCGACATATAAGTCCTGTGAAACTTCATAAACTAGCTAGCATATGCACACGTATATCCGTCGGTTATATAAATGTAAAATATTTTTTCACTGATTCACGTCTGGATACACACGAACACACACCTGGGACGGAAGGTTTTCAGGCCAAAACGTCGAATCTGACCTGAAGAAAAGACGAAAGTGTGAGCGGGGTTAAAAAAAAAAAAAAACAACGAACAAGTAAAACTATATTGTTCACGCACGCAAAACTTTATTGTTCGTTCCAACTCTTGACAGAAACGTTTTTACGTCACAACGCAACCAAAGAGCTCACTTGTTTGTCTTTTTTATTTTTATTTTGGAGAGTGATTAAGCAGAAAACCCCCCATAAAGCTACTGGAGATATGAGATTGATAAACTGAGCCCTTACACATGCTGATATATTTTTTAAAAAATGGGGGAAATGGCGGAGATGAAGATGTGTGACGCAATCACCAGATTTTTAATAAGTTTTTTGTCTCCTGCAAAGCTTGAAGTACCGGACCTGCTAAATAAATGAAATAATAAAGGTGGACATTATATATTTTTGGGTTCTATTAAAAGCTGAAAAAGAAACGAAGATGGTGACGGAAACTCTGTGTGTGTGTAACTGTTTTCAGTCGTAAACTGTTTTTCCTGCTTTTTTGGACGGACATATTTTTGTGTTTCTGTTTAAGAAAAACTAATTGGACCTGAGCAGATGAGATATTATTCCTGATGAATAATGAGTGAATTCTGGGGAGAGTTTTTTATTTTTCAAACATTTCTTTGCCCCCTTTTACCCAGTTTTCTAATCTTTTTTAGATTATTTTTATTTGTCCTGTATTTGTTGTGCATTACACTTTGTATCTGAAAACAGTTTGCAACCGTCAGCATTTTTTTTTTTAAAGACTGATAAAAAAAAATCCTTTGCAATACCTCAGTTTTAACATATATTAGGAGAGAAACATATTTTCTAAGTTTATTCAGATGGACAAATATATATTAATTTAATTCTTCAAGAGAGATGATTTTTTTATGTTTTTATTTTAAGAATTTATTTTTTTTAAAAGAGTTAATGAAGGAGCTAAAGCTTTATGACTAATATAATGATGTTCGTAGTGATAGTAGGGTCTACTTTACTAGTTTAGAAGCAGGAGTCCCACTGGTTCAATTGGTTGAAAGAGCAGAAAGCTCAAATATCAGGTGCTCTGAGAAGAAATTAAAGCAGATTCCCCACTTTTTTATATTTATAACCAATCATCTATGCTGACCAGAGTTGTGAAAGAGATCTTCTGTTCGTTATTTTTTTAAAGAGAAGTTTTTTATGTTTCCTAAAAGTATGTGCTCCCGTTTTTTTCTTTTTGTTTTGTAAAAAATAAATATAAAAAAGAATAAATAAAAAATAGTAAAAAAAAAAAAAAAAAGAAGAATTGATTTGCTGTCCTGACGTAGTTGGGAGAAACAAAAAGATTTCTGAAAGTCACTGGACACAGAAAAAGAGAAGAATGTTATTTTTAACACTAAACAGACACAAATGTTTTCACCTGTAGCCCCCAAAGGTGCATCAATTTGACTGGTGGCCTTTCTGTTCACGCGAGACTTGAATTAGCCCCGCCCCCTTCCTCCTTTTTAAGGCTAACAACCTTGATTCTTTGTCGTAATGTGCAATACTCTGTTTGTACCGTTTGTAGAAAAGAAGAAAATGAGAAAAAGAGGCATAAAATCTTATTGGGAAATTATTTTCATTGCAAGCGTTGTGATCCACTAAAATCATTTTCTACTGTGTATTTACCTACTTTACCTGCTAGTAGTAATGTAGCCTTTGTACTGAGAATTTTTTTTAGTTTTGCAGAAAGAAAAGAAATTCAAACTTATTTGCATTTTTTTTAATTTCACATATTTTATTTCTTTACAAGCTTCATATCTGGTCATGTCATTATTATTTTGTATTTTTACTTTGAATAAATTAATTTTTTGATGCTAATTCTTAATTTTATTTTATTTTTTTGGGAAACTAAAAAAATCCCTTTGTATTGTTACTAAACTGTCTTGTTTCTTGAAATGCTGAGCTCTGTGTGTTAACTTGCTGATGTTGCTTACATTAGTGTGAAAATGATCTACAAAGGTAAAACTAAAAAATTCAAAGGAAGAGATTGGTGGCTGGTGATGTATTAGTGGTTTATAATGTAAACGAATGAACGGGCAATAAAGGAAAGCTGGCAGAAAGGAAAATATTTGTGCTGTGATTGAATAAAACAATACTGAAGTACAAATAAAAAAAATGTCTGTTACAAAAACTAAAATATTGAATTATGTAATCAAATTCCTTAAATGTTAACAGAAATTCAGATAATTTCACATTTTTGAACCCATCTTTTTTTAACCGCATCAGTTTGTAGTTTGAATTTACCTGCAAATCCTATGAAATATATTTGTACAACTGTTTATATTCAACATTGTTTAACGCAGCATAATTCAACAAATACTTTATGCCAAAGGGAAATTAAATGCTGCTGTAACTAAAATCATCCAAATATCTTCAAAAAGTAGATTGTGATGCTAGAAGGAAGGAACTCCAGTAGCAGTCAGTCCTGCCACAAATCTGAAGAGGCCTCTGACTGAAGATTGTTGCTGTGCGAGTCATGACTATCATGATGTGCTAACTGCTAGATATCTGGGCAGCACAGATTATATTTCTAGTGTCATGTCCTGAATGAGGTCATCTGTTTGCTAGCTCTGCTAATCCACCTCATTTGCTTTTGCATCATAGTTGTACAAAAGTTAAAACGTATATTTCCAGCTGGATGTCATCCAAAACTGGAGGGAATAAAAAAAAAGTATCAGTTTTAAAAACATGACTTTACTTCCTGCTTTAAAATTGGGCCCGTCTCTTTAAGAACGCTTGCTCTTTCTGAAGCTCTGCCTTCAGGAATTCATACATGCCTCCTCTATTAACCCTTTAAAAGCAATTTGATGAGCGTTCTCGTATAATGAGCTCAGGAGATGCAGTTCCACCAGGTGTTTGCTACTTGCTGTTGGCTAGTCTGAAGGAGCTGAGGGAGGAGAGATCTCTGCATTTGATGAAAACCTCTAGAAATTGAACATTTCTTCACCTTGATGTAATTTGGCACCGAGAAAAACCTTCTGATTCGATTAGTAAAATAATATTAAGCACATCTATAATCTCTATAGAGATTAGAAAACTCCTGGCAGGCCGTATTTGGCCCGCGGGCCTCGAGTTTGACACGGCATTCACAACAGAAAAGAAGTGCAACATCCAAGGTTTTCAGAATTTATTACAATTCCACTATCATAAAGAAAAAGCAGCAGGTAGAGAAATATGTACAAGTCTACAGTTCCTTTTTTAAAACACTTTGGGCCAAGTTTTCAGGTACCAGTCTGGGCTCGGCGCCGCGGCTCGTCACAGCCACCTGGGTTCCCTTTGAGATCCAAACCGTGTGGGTTTCCATCCGTCAGAGAAGTTTAAGACTTTGTGACATGTTGCACAAGCAGCTAACACTGAACATCGTCTGAAGGTGAAGTGCGAAGAGTGCGAGCTCCTGCTGCCGCCGATATAAATTAGAGCTATAATTATTATACATGTGCTTGAAAGGTGAGAGCAGCACCCGCTGACGACGACGCAATTCAACACTGGAGATGCTTGTCTACTGGTTTACTGGTCTGGATGGTCCGGTTCACTTGGAAAAAAACAAAAAAAAAAAAGTTCTGGAAGAGGACCGAAACTTGGAGCAGCTCTGTTCCTCCAGACCTTTCAAATTAAGAGCAGTAAAATGTACGAACAGTTCCTGATCTGGTTGTGTTTGCTACTGTAACCCTGATCCATTTTTACCATTCCCCCTTCCTGGCCAGGTCCTGCTCGGCCTGCAGATGACTGAACGGAGTCCTAGCAGTGCTAGTGCAACGAGTTCATGAAGCTGTCCAGGTTGTACTCAGAGTCGTACTGCTGCTGGTCCCACAGCTCCCCAAGACCGTCCAACACCGACTTATGGACGCCTTTCCTGAGGTCGATGACGACGGCTCTCCTTTGTCACTCTTGTCGTCCTAAAATCATCCAGAAACAAAACCAAAGGATGAATTAGTCCAATAACTAAACAATAGTCAACTGGACACTCAGAGACAAACTGGGGACAGAAACGGTCTTGATTTAGCCAACAGTTTCTGTAGCATCTATCTGAAGGTAAAAGTCTCAACAGTTCATGTCCAGAATATGCGGGATCTGCAGAGACGTGTCAGAAGTCTCTCTCTGACAAACTGCAGACGCCTCATGCCTACAGTTGAGTTAAAATGTTTGCTCTTCATGCAGTGAGGTCCCTCAAAACAGGAAGAGTATCCAGAAAGGTTCCCTAAAAGTAGCAATGTCATAATTTCACTCCAGTAAAGTAAAACAAGACGAGGATGAATTAGTCCAAACAAGATTGTATTAATCTGGACAGTCTGACTCTTTGGTGTTCACCAGAGAGAAACTGGGGAAAGAAAGCGTCTTGTTTTTGCACACAGAGCTCTGCAGCGTAAATCTGAAGGTAAAAGTCTCAACAGTTCATGTCCAGAATATGCGGGATCTGCAGAGACGCGTCAAAAGTCTCACTTTCTATTCTTGTGGAAGAAATCAACTCGGATTTCTTCAGCTGCTGATGCTACGCATCACGTCTCAGAAAAATGGAGTCATCTCCTCCACGCTAGAGGGTCAGACCAAGAACTGTGGGTCTTCATGCCTCTGGTAAGGCTCAGACCACCACCAGTGGATGGCGGCGTTGTACCGATCCCATCCCAGCCTGGAGCGACCGGCCGCTCCAGGGCCGACGGGCCGTGATTCGCTACGTCACATCAGGACCAACTCAGCGAATGCGTTTCCATCTCCATCACCTTGTCCAGAGTGAAGAGGTTGAGCAGCTGGTCGGTGCCCATGCTCTGCAGGCTGGTGTTCTCCTGGTTGATGACGGTGTTGGCGATGCTCATCTTGAATTTCTGCAGTCCCATGATCTTCTCCTCCAGCGTGCCTCGCGTGATCAGCCTGTAAACGTTCACCACCCGTTTCTGCACAACACAGGCGACAGGAAGTAGAAGGTGAGCCATCGTCAGGTCAGGACAGGTCAAAGGGCGAAACGAAACATGTTGTTTAGCTGTTTTTAGGGCATCTTGTCACTTTAAATCCAAATAAGAAGCTGCTGGCCACGCCTCCTGACTCAACATTCACACTCGCACGTAAAAATGTCTGCAAACATACGAAATTATACAACCATACAACTGTGAAAAGCAGAAGTGGAGCCTTCTGCACAAACAAGTCCTCCGCAAGTGGCTCTGGATGGTAATACTTGTCTTTTCCAGCAGCCACTGTACATCACATACAGCGGTAAAACCAGCTGACCAAACATACTAGAGCTCAGGTTTTGTTGCTAGGCAACATCAACTTATTGTTAAAAAACAGCGGCGTGTTTTTTTTAAGAGCTTAGGAGGTTTTTTAGAAGCAGTAGAAACCAAAATGGAAGTACAAACTCTCCTTTTCCTGATTTTCCATGTGAGGTCACAAAGCGTCCCGCAGCAGTACCTGTCCTATTCTATGGGCGCGGTCCATGGCCTGCAGGTCCCTCATGGGGTTCCAGTCGTGCTCCACAAACACCACAGTGTCTGCGCCGGTGAGGTTCAAACCCAGACCACCGACATGGGTGGTGAGCAGCAGCACGTCAATGGAGGGATCGTTGTTAAACCTGAGGAACAGAAAAGACGGAGAAGGTCAACCTTAGTTAAAACCCTCAAACTGAGGATGGGTCAAACTAATTTCATTTTGGGTCATATTAAGATCTGGAATCTTCTGAAAGGGCCGGTTGCACCAGAAAATGTTCATTAAATAAAAACTCTTAAAATATTAATGAGTAGCTATCTTTGCATTCGATAGGTACCTATTAATATTAAATATTTAACATCTTTTCACACTGATCTGTCCCTCCGGGAGTTTGCGATTGTTTTTGTGACCTTTTGTAATAAAATGCACAGACCTTCCGGTGCAAATTTAGAAATATTTACGTTTGTGTATTATGTTAAACTTCATTGTTTTTCTTACTCGCCACATCAATCAAGTACTGTAATTTGACTTCAAGTAATGCTGAGGCAGCAGAGTTGTAAAATTAAGAAACACTGCCACCTGCAGGTGGGAGTTAGAATCACTTAAACATGATGTCTGACAATTTTTAAGGGAAATCTTTGTTGATTTTTTTGCACAATTGTGAAAAACCGGAGGCACTGATTGATAAAAAGGCCCAATAAAAAGCTGCTGCGGGCCAGATTTGTCCCCAGAGCCTCATGTTTGACACAGTGGCGTACCTGGAGACGATGGCGTGGCGCTGGCCGGCCGGCACGCTGCCGTCCAGCCGCAGGTAGGTGACGGTGGGCAGTTTGGGCTTCAGCAGGTCGTGCTCCACGATGTCCAGCATGCTCTTCAGCTGGCAGAAGATGAGGACGCGATGCTGCGCCACCACCGCCTCCGTCCCGCCTTCCGCTCCTCCGCCGCCGCCAAGACCGCAATCCAGCAGCAGCTGGGGAGCGAGAGCACGTCAGAACCGCACCAGCGTAAAAACACCCCCAAAAAAAACAACCCAAAACACGCAACGGCGCCTCAGCACGCTACCTGTTTGAGAGCGGAGAGCTTCGGCGCGTGCTGAATGTCGCGCAGGTTGGAGTTCTGGCCCGCCAGCTGCTCCGTGATGCGCTTGTACTCCGGATGCTGCGGCGTCAGAACCAGGTTCGGGTGGTTGCAGAGCTTCCGCAGGTACTGCAGCGCCTGAAGGACAGGAGGTCGGGTTACAGCGCAGTCACTACGGCTGTAGTGATACAATAATCTCATGATACACGATATTCTGCCCATGATAAGATATGTATCACGATATTCAGCAAGCGATTCAATTCAATACACTTTTGCGATTTTCTGGACGACTTTAGAGGGACAGAGTGATTTTGATGACATTTTGTGACTGTTATAAAGTTGGACTGAATTAATTTAACTGAAAACTGATTAAAAGCACCAACTACACAATACCTGGTTCTGGTTGGACACAGACTTAAAGTGGACAGCTGGACAAAATGAATCAAAGAAGTGGAGAGAAAACATGTTTCTTTTAGTTGAAACAGTCCAAACTGTAGCTGACATGCATTAGTAAAGTAAATAAAGTGAACCAAGTTCCTGCTCTGAATAGTTTGATACCTTTTTAACCTGAACATCTGAAGGAATCACTCTAAGCCTGATGACCTGGTGAAGCCAGCAGTGAGTGAACAAGGTGATAGTTGGATGTTACGATATTTGTGGATGAATATCGATTTTTTTATAAGAAAATATCAGTCACAACAGAAAGCAACACAACGCAGCGGCCAAATCAACTCTGGAGCAGAAGGAAGATAATGGTGGCGATTTGGACTTAACATTTTACTGCAATATTTTATGGTATGATAAACGTCACATTAACCAATTGCTGCTTATTTTTAGGCTGTTTTTCATTTAAATTTTTTTTGTTTTATGGCTTCATGACAGCAACTGTAGTCACACAAACACAAACATGGCACTTGAAAAATATTCCCACTTCTTCAGGACACCAGTCACAGAAATAATTGATTTGCATCACTAATCACATATTGACAAATTTATTGATATTTTCATTGGATGACCCTAACCCAATCCCAACACGGACAGTTTTGAAGTTTCAAACATTTTCTGGAATTTATTGTGAAAGTAATAAATCAAAATTCTTATGACAATAAATGATAAATACAATTAATTCCCAAACTTAAAGGAAAATGACTATGTAATGATCTGAAAAGCATGAAAATCTTTGCGAGAAAAAGAATGGAAAGGATCAGTCAAAGAGCGTCTGACGCTGCAAGACTTGAGCGCCAAAGTTCAAATTCTTAAATTTAAATCTGGACTTTGACTAGACCACTCTGGCATACAAAATGTTTTAAAGTTTGGGTTTATTTTCAGGTTGGTGAACTTCTACTCCAATGTTTCCTCTGCCTACATCCCCCAGAATGCCGCGCGGTTCTGGATCAGACTCCAGTGAAATGATCAAATCCTATAAAGACGTTTCTTTCTATTCACGATAAACAAACCGAAGTTTGCATAAAAAAGTCTCGGTACCTGGAAGACGTGACCCGTAGCCTTCAGCTTGGGCTTCTCCTCTTCCTCACTGGAGGCTGCAGAGATGCTGTCCTCCACGCTGGCCTTGGCTCGGGACTTCGCAAAGTCTTCGTACAGCTGAACCTGAGAGAGCAGTCAACAGATCAGACAAGAAGAGAACAAAACGAAAAACCGACATTTTACATGTTGAGCATTTAGACGGCAACAGGATGAAGAACTTCAGAGAAAACGACTGAAAACAAATCCAGGTGAAGAAATGTTAGTGTGTGAAGAAGAGCCAGACGTCTGAAGGCTTCCTTCAATCTGATTCCTGCAAGAGAAGGAAGAAACAAAGGGAAGACGACGGGAGGAAAGAAGTAAGGAAGGCAAGAAAAGGAAAGAAGGTTGGAAGAAAAGACAGACAGAAGGAAAGTCAGGAAGAAAGGAAAGAAAAAAGAAAAGAAGAACAGTAGAAAGGAAGGCAACAAGGAAAGAAGGTTAGAAGAAAGGACAGAAAGACAGAAGGAAAGAAGTCAGGAAGAATAGAAAGATATAAGGAAGGAAGGACAGTAGAATAGAAGGAAGGAAAACAAGGAAAGAAGGTTAGAAGAAGGGACAGAAAGACAGAAGAAAAGAAGTCAGGAAAAAAAGGAAGGAAGAACAGTAGAAAGGAAGAAAGGAAGGAAGCCAACAAGGAATGAAGGTTAGAAGAAAGACAGAAAGACAGAAGGAAAGAAGTCAGGAAGACAGGAAAGCAAAGAAGGAAGGAAGGACAGTAGAAAGGAAGAAAGGAAAGCAAGAAGGAAAGAAGTCAGGAAGAAAGGACAGAAAAAAGGAAGGAAGGACAGAAGAAAGGAAGGAAGGAAAGCAAAAAAGTAAGGAAGGAAGTAAGAAAGGAAGGGAAGCAGCTGACTTCATTAGATCCGAGATGAGTAAAATATGCTGGACGATTCCGTTTCCCTGCTGGAAACAACCTGAGAACCGATTCATTTTCAACTCCCAGGTGTTTCTCTAGCCGATCTGAGTTTTCGCCCCAAATGGGACAAAATGCAGTTTTCTGTTCACTGCAATCCTCAGTCTGGCCTGAAGAGGTCCCCAAATCGCACCCGCTGCCATTTCACACATTTCAGCTCCTTCTATCATCTAGAACTGCAGTGCAACATGTCGGACATCTGGAAGTGATTCTATATTTAAGTATTTAAAAGTCAATAACCGACGGAGAGAGAGCCGACGTACCTGCAGAGGGCTGAGAGTGCAGTAATAGTCCTGGATTATTTTAGGAGGAAGGTCTTGGAGCACATCCTCCTTCATCCTCCTCAGAAGGAACGGCAGGACCTGCCGATGCAGAGCCTCCATGGCGAGGACGCCTGGCAGGAGGAAACGCGCATCAGCAGATTAAAACGGAGAAAACAAAGGTCAGTTTGACTCTGAAAAGACAGATTTAAGAGTTTAACCGCAACATGCATGACGGCATTCACAGTTTGTACATTAAACATTTACAAACAAATTCAGTTTCTAAAGAATAAAACAGAAGGAAGGAAGGAAACGAGGAAGGAAACGAGAGAGAAGGAAGGAAGGAAACAGGGAAGGAAACAAGAGAGAAGGAAGGAAGAAAATAAGGAAAGAAGGAAGAAAACAAGGAAGGCAGGAAGGAAGAAAGGAAGGAAACAAGGTAGAGAGGGAAGGAAGAAAAGCAAGGAAACGAGGGAGAAGGAAGGAAACAAGGTAGAGAGGGAAGGAAGAAAAGCAAGGAAACGAGGGAGAAGGAAGGAAACAAGGGAGAAAGAAGGAAGGAAGGAAACGAGGAAGGCAGGAAGGAAACAAGAGAGAAGGAAGGAAGGCAGTAAGGAAACGAGGGAGAAGGAAGGAAGGAAACACAGAAGGAAGGCAAAGAAAGAAACAAGGAAGGCAGGAAGGAAATGAGGGAGAAGAAAGGAAGGAAACGAGGAAGGCAGGAAGGAAGGCAAGGAAGGAAGGAAACAAGGGAGAAGGAAGGAAGGAATCGAGGGAGAAGGAAGGAAGGAAACAACAGAAGGAAGGAAGAAAGGAAGGGAGACGAGGGAGGGAAGGAAGGCTGGAAGGCCAGAAGGCGTGTTTAGACGTTTCTTGTTCTCCTCTCCAACCCTTCAGTCATTTCATTCAACCTGAATCCTTATTCCAGGCTGTTGCATTCTGGGAACGCGACGTACCGGCTTCCTGCTCTCTGGACGAGCTCTTGGCGTCACGGCTGGCCAGGATGGGCTTCCCGTAGCGAGCGGCGAACTGGCGTTCCGTCCCCAGGAAGCCGGGCAT
This sequence comes from Poecilia picta, assembly GCA_033032245.1. Lineage (NCBI taxonomy): Eukaryota > Metazoa > Chordata > Actinopteri > Cyprinodontiformes > Poeciliidae > Poecilia > Poecilia picta. The sequence continues at coordinate 4,540,763 of CM065367.1, forward strand.
CAGGAAGTCGAAGAGCGACCAGAGCTCCAGGACGTTGTTCTGCAGGCGGAGGAGGCGCAGGGTTTCAGCGGATCCACCAGGGGGAGCCGGCTCGGCGGCGGAGGACTCACCTGGATGGGCGTTCCCGACAGGATGACCCGGAAGTTGGCCGCCAGCTGCTTGATGGCTTTGGACAGTTTGGTTTTCCCATTCTTGATCACATGACCCTCATCCAGGATGCAGTAATTAAATTTTATATTTCTGTTAAAAAAAATAAAAGACATTTTGTTACAATGGAATGATTCTGAGCCAGGGGTTTCCAAAATGCGGCTCGGGGGCCATTTGTGGTCCTTGGACTATTTTCTGCGGCCAAAACTGCAGTTTAAAAATACACATTTACACATTTAGATGCAGACGGAGACTTTGGGTTGTAATCAGGGTAAAAATTGACATAATTTTTAATTTTTTGACACAGGAAAATGTAAAGTGCAACAAAGTATTTATCCTTTTATAACAAAGTTTAAACCAAAGTTGACTTTTCCTGAAAAGCCAACTTTGCTGTAAATCATCTTTTATTCTTAAACTTGACTAAATATAGCAAACGTGATAGAAAGTGACTAAAATCCTGTCATTATTACTGAAATTTATTCAACCAAACTCAAAATAAACTGAAAAATAGAAGTGTTTATTTGTAATGCAGCAAACATGCAAAATTAGTAGTAGTAAATTTAAGCCAAAAAATAAAATTTGAGAGTAATCTCAGAAATTTTCTAGAAAAAAGAAGGAAATTTCTGAGTCAATTTTATTTTAAAGGGATGGCTAAAGAGATTTAAAAATCCCTTTAAAGTTTTTGCTCTACAATAAACATTGGTCTACTTTAGCTGCTTGATTTTAGGCCGGTTTTTTTAGCCTGCGATTTCCTTTGACTCTACCATTTTGGCAAAAGGTTTGCTCACCCCTGCCGTACGTAAAGAACAGACTCGGCGGATCCTCACCTAAAAAAGTCGATGTCGTTCCGCACGACATCATAGGAAGCGACTACCAGGTTGTGTTTTTTCACTTGATGCTGCAACCTGAAACGCAGAGCCTCAGTTAGTCATGCAAGTGTTGGCTTTATGAAAAAATAAGAGTCGCTTTCCTTGCTTGTTTAAGTCTGAGTCATGCTCCTGCGGCTAGCCGACTGATGCTCACCGCATTCGCTCCGTGGGAGGCCCGGTGTAGTGCAGCGGGTTGAGGAACTCTTTGGAGCAGAACTTGGCCACTTCGTCCACCCAGTGGCCCGTTAGCGTGGGCGGACACACCACCAGCGACGGCAGGGGGCTGCAGTCTGCTGCCTTGGTCTTCGCATATTCCTGAGCCCTGAAAAGTAAAGAGCTGGCATCAGAGCTTCAAAAACAGACACAAGAAGCATTTTTCATAAACGAATTAAATTACATTTCAGAGCTCAAACCTTTATGAGAATTTGTAGCCATGGAAACAGGAGTTGGACGTTTTGTTTATAAGGTTCAGGTGAACTTGAGTGTTTAATCAAACTCTAATTTGCTAGTCTGGATACCGTATTTTCCAGACTATAAGGCACACCTTAAATAAATGGGCTATTTTAAAACTTTTTTCACATATAAGGCACACCGCATTATAAGGCGCATAGAATAGATGCTACGGTTGCCACCCGTCCCGTATTGAACCATACTCCCTTGAACCTATACGTCCCGTACTGAGCCTATATGGACCTATACGTCCCGTATTGAGCCTATATGTCCCGTATTGAACCTATATGTCCCGTACTGAGCCTATACGGACCTCTACATCCAATATTGAACCTATACGGGACAAGGGTCCCTGAGTACTTTATATAGTCGTCTGCCCCAGTCATTGTTTCACTCATGGTGTTGGTGTTGCGATATTGTGCCCAACTGCTTTCTGGGTAACACAGACCAACCGACACGCTGCTGCTGCAGTCTCTGTCTCTCTTCCCCCCACGGCTTTAAATGTATAGGTCCCTTGGTAACCCTAGTCGAAGCTTCCTGGATGAATATCTAAAGCCACTTTGTTGACATAAAGAATGACTCCGGTCGGCGAGGAGAGCCTTCTGGGCCGGATGATGGTAACCCGTCTCCGTTCGCACACAGCATGTTGGTGGAACGTGGTGCTAAATCAGCTGCAGACGACCTGATTCTAGACGGTCGGTATTCATATCTATGGATAGGGAGTCAAACTTTATTAACAAACCAACGATCTGATAACTAACCCAGCATGCACCGCGTACTTCTTCTTCTACGGGGAAAATTAAGTCGGCGGCTGCTTACCGTAGCTGCTAGACCTGCTGTGGCTCAATATCGGTCCATATATAAGGCGCACCGGGTTATAAGGCGCACTGTGGGCTTTTGAGGAAATTGAAGGTTTTTATGTGCGCCTTATAGTGCGGAAAATACGGTAGTTTGGTAGAAGTTGTAGTAATTCAGAGAAAGTGTGACGAGAGACTTTAATTCCAACTTTGCTTTCTTTGCAACTAAACCTTTGCTCAAGGCAACAGTTACTTTGTTTATATCGTGTAACGCTGTTTAACTGCTGTCCTTGATTAAATGAACCTGAAGTGAGCACCTGAGGTACTGATCTCCGGCCAGGATGCAGATGGACTGCAGCGTCTTCCCCAGGCCCATATCGTCACAGAGGATCCCGTGCAGCTTGTATTTGTTCAGGAACGCCAGCCAGTTCACGCCGTCCTGCAGGACACAGCAGCGTGTTTGAGTTGATATCAGAGAGGCGTAATCTCCAAACAACCCGATCTACAAAAAGTTAATCTCACTTAGTCTAAAATGTAAAACTCAGATCACAAAGTAACGTAGATTTCATTCGGTTTCTATTCAACTTCGATACTTAAATAAAACATGAATTCGATAAAAAAAGAAACAAACACAAGGTTCAATATATAATATCCACAAATATTCAGGGAAAGTTCAGTGGAAGGTAAAACTGTAGTAGAGTGAAAAAATTATGCATTTTTTTACTTTTATGATGCTCCATACATTTTATCAATAGCTGAATAACTGTAGTAATGCTAACGGTGCTGGAGGCTAACAACAAAGCTAATTTTGGAAAATTACATTTGTAGCTTAACCCTTTAACGCCGGATTTTTGAACATCTGCCTAAATAAATCTTCCTTATTTTAATTGTAAGTAGTTCTTTAAATGTCCTGTGAGATTATATACTTACCCATGTATCCATAACAACCGCAACTTTCAATATCCAGCAAGTTATTTCCGAAATATACCGTCTATTAACAGAGTGCCCCCGATTAATTACACTCGCTGCAGCTGCTACATTTCCGTATTAACCCGATACTTGCTGGAAAGTGCAACGTCTCCCCTTTCAGAAACCGTTGGAATTTTTCCGATAGCGCTCCGTGTGGCGGAATTATGGTACTGCAAATTTAGATGTGTCAGCGCCGACACTTCCGGTCAAGAAGGGTTAAGCTCCTGAACTGTCTTTTTTACACAGAAATCACTTTTATCCTGTTTTTTATTTGTATTAATTTCAAACCAATTCATGTTTCATCTTCTGCTCAGACGGCTCACCTGCTGGTACTTCCTGAGCTCGGCTTTAATCGGCACGGGGATCTTATAGTTCTCCAACTTCCTGCCGTCCAGCAGCTGCTCCAGAAACTGACGCTCTCTCGCTTTCTGCTGGATCAAGTCGGCCGACATGGCTGGAGGGTCTGGTATTCCTGCCTGCAGACCGATGAAGTCACAGATTTCAGCTCTTTTGCCAACAATAAAGATTTAAACCGATAAAACAGGAGAATGAACCTCCAGAGGCAGCAGGCGGATTAAGGTGGCGAAGCACTGAGTGGCCATGAAGCGAATGCTGTCACTGGGGTCGCTCATTCGGCCCAGAACGGGAACGACCAGCAGCACGATGTAGGGAACGATGTCCACGTCCAGCTGCTCCATCACACCTGGAGCGCGTTGGTCAAGGGAGCAAACATGCAGGAAAAAACAAACGTTCACGAAACAAACGTCAAAGCTGCGATTAAACGCTGGTGTAAATCCGATTTTATTGATAAATCCAATGTTTGTTTTTTCAAGGTTTTATTTTTGAAAATCTGGATTTTTTCCCACCAATGTTAGGTTTCCATAGTTCAGAGTGATGTCAGCACGCCACGGCGGCCATCTTGTTTGATGAGTGTTTTACAGCTTCCATTTATGTGGACTAAGATTTTTTTTGTTATTTAAGACAAAGTTAAAATAAAACAAGAATAAAGTCATAATATTACCAGAGTAACATTGTGACAGTGTGTCAGTACATTTTTCTGGACAATAAATTGCCCCAGAAGTTATCTGGGGCTGCAGCCTTGCCTTGCAGCAAGAAGGTTCTGGGTTCGATTCCCTGGTGTTTCTGCATGTTCTCCCTGTGCATGGTGGGTTTTCTCCAGGTACTCTGGTTTCCTCCCACTGTCCAAAAACATGACTGTCAGGTTAATTGGCCTCTCCAAATTGCCCCTAGGTGTGTGTGTGTGTGTGTGTGTGTATGTGTGTGTGGTTGTTTGTCCTGTGTGTCTCTGTGTTGCCCTGTGCCAGACTGGCGACCTGTCCAGGGTGACCCCTGACCCCGCCTCTCGCCCTAGTCAGCTGGAGAGGCAGCAGCACCTCCTGACCCCACTGAGGGACAAAGGGTGTAAAGAAAATGGATGGATGGATGGATATCGCGATAAAATTGTTGGTTAGAGGAAAGTTTCAAGTAATATAAATGAACTTTAAATTTTAATAAACATTTAACAAAGGAAGACATTTTAAATAAATAAAACTAATTATAAAGCCTCTGTAAACAAAACTGTCCAAAAAATTTTGAGAGCAAAGCAGCAGACTGAAGACTTTCCTCATCCAATTTCTGTTAGAAAGACAGAAAAAAGAATAATGCAAATGAAAATTAGAGCTAATTTTAATCGACCATGGTTTTAACCGATTTATTGCTTATTACGACAGGCCTACGTTTAATTTAGCATCTGGTGAAATTGTGTCTTTATTCTGGTAATATTATGACTATATTCTCGTAATTGAACAAAAGTTCTGGCCCAGATGCTTTGTAATGCAACTCATGATGACTGGAATAAAAGCAACTTTCTGAAAATATTAATATTTTCATTATTAGCAAAGAAATAAAAAAAAAATTGGAAATTGATTTGTATTTTCATAAGCTGAGGTTGTAAATGTGGCTGATGGATAAACGTCGACGTCGTGTCAGTGAAGGATACAAGCCAGCGCTTCGATGGCGCCCTCCTGTTTGGTGCAGTCGTGGATGGCAGCTAACCAGTGGAGCACAGACTCCAGGAAGCTGTTCATGGTCTCCAGTGTGGCTATCTTACTGAGCACGCCCACGCAGCGCGCGGCCATGTGCCGCACCGCCGTGTACGGGTGCTGCAGGCATGTAAACAGATGAGGTAGGTGTTCCAGTAACTAGGAGGAACAAGAGAGGAGAGGTGAGTGATTGGACACATTTGGGTCAAAAACAGCAGCATGTACCGTATTTTCCGCACTATAAGGCGCACCTACAATGAATGGCCTATTCTAAATCTTTTTCCATATATAAGCCGCACCGCATTATAAGGCGCATAGAATAGACGCCACAGTTATGTTGCCACCCGTCCGGTATTGAACGGGACATGATTTGTTCAGTTCACTACAAATATGGATGTCTAATATTGGTCCTGAGTTCTATATATAGCATCTGCACTAGTCATTGTTTCACTCACGGTTTTGGTGTTATGATATTGTGCCCAACTGCTTTCTGGTTAGCACAGACCAACCGACACGCTGCCGCCGCAGCCTCTGTCTCTCTTCCACCGACCCCCACGGCTTTAAATGTATAGGTGCTGGTCCCTTGGTAACTCTAGCCGAAGCTCCCAGATAAATGTCTAAAGCTACGTTGTTGACATAAAGAATGTCAACAAAACAGTCCGATTCTGGTCGGTGAGGAGAACCTGGAGAGCGACTGGAATGGGGCGTCTGGACGATGGTCACCCGTCTCCGTTCGCGCACAGCATGTTGGTGGAGAACGTGATGCTAGATGACCTGCAGACGACCTGATTATTAGGTGGGTAGGTAGATACATAGACATGTCTATGGGTAGATAGACATGCCTAATGTCTATCTACCTATCTAATAATGATTTTAACTCTTTAAATCTTTTTCAAACTCTGTCTTGTTTTGTTTTATTTCAAATTGTGAAAAGAACTTTGAAATGCCTTGAATCCTTGTAAGATACAAAAACTCTGAGGTTTGAGAATCCTTGTATGATGTCGAGGTTTGAGATGTTTTTAAAATGTTTTCACTTTTAAGTTTTACTTTTAATAATGTTTCTATCTTCTAATCTTTTTCAATATCTGTCTATTTCTGTTTTCATTTCCATTTTAAATGGTGTAAAGCACTTTGAAATGCCTTGCTGCTGAAATGTGCTATACAAATAAAATTTGATTGATTGATAGGTCAGTCAAACTTTATTAACAAACCAGTTTTTTGACAACATCCCAGCATGCACTGTGCGCTTCGTCTAAGGGGAAAATGAAGTCGGCAGCTGCTTACCGTAGTTGCTAGACCTGTTGTGGCTCAATATTGGTCCATATATAATGTGCACCGGGTTATAAGGCGCACTGTCGGCTTTTGAGGACATTTAAGGTTTTTATGTGCGCCTTATAGTGCAGAAAATACGGTAACTGGGATTGCAGGCAGGTTCTGACTGAAGCCTGTTCCTCTTTAACCGGTTAATGTCTGGTTCTGGTCAGGTTCTAAATCCACCAGCCGCATCAATGAATCCAGTCTGCTTCCTGGTGGTCGGCGCTTTTCCAAACTTTGAAAACATTCAGCGCACTTAGCTTTCACTAAATTAATTTTGTTGTGAAATTTTCCATAGAGTTTAAGTTTTGGGAAGAACTGGTTAAAGTGCAGAAGGGGCTCGGTACACTACAGGAGAGAGAACGAGCCATCGGTCTTACCAAAGGTCGAAGTTCAGCCGCCATGGCTCCAGCCATGACTTCCAGGACTTGCAGAGAGTTGACCAATTCCTGAGCTGCTGCATCGCCTCTCTCCAGCTGGGCCTGCCTGTCTAAAACACACGCAGGACACACACACTGGTTCAGAAGCACAAACACCGAAACGACCTGGAGAGTTCACTGCTGAAAACAAAACAGATGATTTACTTCCTGAAGGCCTAAAATCCTGAACCTCCATTATTATGAGGTTACCAACATATTACTTATATATACGTTTATTGCAATAACTACACTGACAGCCTACGTACCGATGCAGAGGTTCTCCTTGGTGACCGCCTTCAATGGTCCCACCGTGTTTTCCCAGAGGTACGGCAGACTCTTGTTCAGACCCGCACCAAAGTGCTTAGCAACAGTCGTTAGGGCAAACTCTGCTCCTCGTCTTTGAACAAGAAACTGCTTCTTGTTCTTCAAAAGGAAGAGAGAGAAAGAAAAAACTGTTCACAGGGAATCTGCTGCTGATGCGTGTGAGGAAACGTGCGTCCGTCTTTACCTCGTCGTTATCGGAGCTTATCGTGCTGCCGGGAGGAAGCTCCGTCACCGGGGCTTTGGGCGCCTTCGGCGTCGGACCTCTTTTGCTTGTAATGGCGAACGCGGCCCGTTGGTGGCGGTACAGAGTGATGATGCCCTGGGTTTTGTTCACTATGTGATGCATGCCATCTCTTTCCAGCCCACCTCCTTAGACAGCAAGACAAGGAAACGCTGCACGTTAAAGCAGAAGTACGTAACTTTTATAAGAAAAGATATTTATGTGACAGTTGATCTCTGATAATCTCCCACTGCTAACTAGAAATGACCAATCAATGCGTCTCTTGCATGCCAGAAAAAAATCTGTTGTGCAGATAGTTCGAGTGCCCCATTTGGGATTAGACAAATGTTGGCGACAGAAGGGGAAGCAATAAAAATTTGCAGAGGTTTGGTTTTTGTTAAAGATACAAAGTTCAGATGAAGAAAATTAAACATAGATATGCGACTCTGGAAAATAAGATTAAAGAAAACTGTTGGTATGTGGAAATGAAATTGGGGTTTTTCTTTTTTTGTTGGTCTTATCCGTTTGGTCATTTATTTCTGATCTAAATGTTTCAATTAAATGCTTATTAATTTACGCATCATTATAACCGATGCAAACTTGGACTGTGTGTGTGAATTACATCTCTATTAAGAATATAACAAATGTATTAATATTTCCTATGAAAATTAAAAAAAAACAGAATATCCAGGAGGCGGGTCTTAGTGCTGTCAATCATCTTCCATGTGTTGCTGATCTCTGCAGAATTTGTTGCGAATGCTAAAACTAGTTAGCATAGCCACTAATGACAACAGATTAGCAGTTTTCCTGTAACCATGTGTGCATGAGGATGATTGACAGCACTAAGCTCCTCCTCCTGGCTCTGATTGGTTGATTTTGGTCAGGAGCAGACGGCTTGAGGATGGGAGGATGTGAAGGAGATCGATATTTTCCCAGATTATCTGGTTCAGATTAACCCTTCCAGGCGACAACGCAGCCAAATTTGCAGTCAACTCCCCCACACTTTGCGCTATCTGAAGAATTCAAACGGTTTCTGAAAGGGGAGACATTGCCCTTTCCAGCCGATATCTGGTTGTTGCGGTGATTTGATTCCCGCCGTAGCAGGGAGTGAAATTAATCTGAGACACGCTTTTAATAGACGGTAAATTGCAAAAAGTAACTTGCTAGATATTGAACGTTCCAGTTGTCATGAAAAAAAATTGACAAATATATTTACTCACAGAATATTTAAAGAACTTTGTACAATTAAAATAAGCAAAAATATCCAATTGGAAATTTGAAACTATGACTGAAAGGGTTAAACTGTTATAACATGGTGACAGTTTTAACAAAAACAAGTTTTTTATAAAGGTCCCATATACTGCAGCTTTGATGTTCTGATTATTCTAATTGACGATCTCTCCAAACCTTTCGCCTGTTCCTGCGCTGTGGGTACGGGGCAAGAGGAAGAAGGCGTGGCCGAGGGGTCCATGCACGCCGAAGCGCAGAGGTTCTTGATGATCTTTGGGTTGGGGCACGGCGAGCGTACGGCGCACTGCTGCAGCAGCTTGGCTATGAACGAGGCGGCGTAGCTCTGGATCAGGGTGTTCTCCTCCTTCTTGACCGTCTCCATGAGCGGCCGCACCAGAGGGTTGAGCTTGTCGGGAAGCACTTCCAGGTTGATGGCGGCGCAGGCGGCAAACATGTGGACGCGCAGATGCAGCTGCTGCCACTCCGTGTTGGTCTCCATCACCGTGGACTGGGCTTGCTGTCGTTTGCTCTCCAGCGCCAGCCACTGCTTGGACTTCACGTTCAGACCTGCCGTCGTCTCTGTGAAGATGGTGGTAACCTAGGCAACGGGAAAGACAAACTGGATTCATGTAGCATTTTATACCCACAAAAACATATAGAGTATATGGGTTACATGATTATCAAAGCTAACTTAGCTGCTTGGCTAATTTATTTGGTTAGCACCTTCATGCACGGGAAATTTAAAAGTAAAAAAGTAAAGTAAAAAAAAAAACACCTGAGTGAAGTTGCCCCCCCCCCCCCCCCCCTCTTCAAATTAGACAAAATTGGTGAACATTTGTGCTGGTGTGTGCAGAAATTTTTTTTGTTTGTGCCACTATTAAACAAGGAAATAAAGAAAGTTGGATTTCATAAAAGTTTTGGGGGTTGGTTGACCTTTTGACCTTTACACTTTCATTAATATCTTCAAAGCCAAAGCAGCACAAAACAAAATTTTTGCTGCACAAACGTTTGACACCAATTTTGTCTGATTTGAAGAAGGTGGGGGGGGGGGGGGGGGGCGCCAACTTCACTCTGGTAAAAAAAAAAAAAAAAAAAAAAAAAAAAAGCATAAACACAAACATCAAAAAGGAAAAGAATCATTAGCATGAAAGTTAAATAGAAATGGCTACAACAGTGTCCCAGCATTAGCTTGTAGCTTTAGCATAACTAGCATGTGGCATCATTTGACATTTCCAAACCTCAGACAGACCAACTGGTCTAAGGTTTTTGTTTTTAGCTTGTCAGCTAAAGAGACGGGTTAAAAACTGATTTATTTTCATCTGATAGAAATTAAGCTTTTTGTCTGTTTTGTCTCGCCGTGTTGGCACAGCTTCAACCGTCCAGCAGCTGCTCATTGGAGAACAAAGGAGCTGAGTTTGTTACAGCGGCGATGCTGCCAGAAGAAATACGCCTGCAATTTGTGCAAATAAGAATGGATCAGTTAATACGAATTTTAATGCAAATTAGCATCTTTTTAGTATTGATTATATTGGGATATGAGTCACTTTGCAGCCTCTTTGTCTGCATTGAGCAAAAGAAAATTTTGACCCTCACACACATAATGATATTTTTAAATACACTCATCAGCATATTTGAAAAGAAGATGCTAAATAAAAAAATAAAAAAATGGAACAGGAGGCGTAATCTTTCTTTTTTGTCCAAATTTGTAATCTCAAAAATAACTCCAGTTTGCAGAAATCTCAACTAACTTACAACAAAACCAGACAAACTTTTATTACTCCTGTTTTCAGGGCTTGTGGGAAATTACCAGAGTGAAGAGAAGAATTAAATATCTGGAACATTTCAGTCACAAAACAACAAAAGCTTAATAATGATTAACTGAATGTTTTCCAACTCCTGATGAACTGTGTGTAATTTAGAATCTCGCTCAGGTTTCTTGATGAAGGCGATGCTGAATGCGGGTTTACCAGTTCGTTGGCTTGGTCTATGGTGAAAACGCTGCTGTTGAGGCGATCCTGAAGGTCTATGTGAACTTCAGCGAGCAACGAAATGAGCTGCTTGCATTCGTTCTGCATGCGTGTGAAAGGAATGGCGATCTCGTCGTAGTACAGCTGCTCGGTGAGGACGGCCAGAAGCCGCGGCTGCACCATGGACGACACGATCTGGCAATCCTGGGAAGATTCAGACACAGTTTGAGGTCAGATCTAATCGGATCCAATCAACCAAGTTCCACCAATAAAACTTATTTGTATAGCACAAAGTGCTTTACATCATAAAAACAAAGTATAAGAACATGCAGTCAACTAGGGCTGTATAATATCGATATCACAATATATTGACATTGTCTTTCTAAGAGAAAAAAAGAAAATCGATATTCATCCTTAAGTATCGTAACGTCCAACTGTCACCTTGTTCACTCACTGCTTGCTTCACCAGGTCATCAGGCTTAGAGTGATTCCTTCAGATGTTCAGGTTAAAAAGGTATCAAACTATTCAGAGCAGGAACTTGGTTCACTTTATTTACTTTACTAATGCATGTCAGCTACAGTTTGGACTGTTTCAACTAAAAGAAACATGTTTTCTCATCACTTTGATTCATTTTGTCCAGCTGTCCACTTTAAGTCTGTGTCCAACCAGAGCCAGGTATTGTGTAGTTGGAGCTTTTAATCAGTTTTCAGTTAAATTAATTCAATCCAACTTTATAACAGTCACAAAATGTCACCAAAATCACTCTGTCCCTCTGAAATCTTTCAGAAAATCACAAAAGTGTATTGAATTGTATAATTTGCTGAATATCGCAATATATATCATATTGTGGCCAGAATATCGTGCATTGTATTGTGAGATTATTGCATCACTCCAGTCCTAGTTGTTGCACATCAAAATGTTGATTCATGATTTATTTATTATGGTTCAAAAGCAACTCTAAACAGGTGGGTTTTTAGTCTAGATTTAAAGGAACTCTGTGTTTCGGCTGATTTCAGTTTTCTGGAAGTTTGTTCACTGCAAAAACACAAAATCTTACCGAGTTTTATTTATCTAGTTTCTGGTGCAAATATCTTATTCCAAGTTTACCAAGATATCTGAACTAAAAATACTTGGTGAGATTTGGTTCCAGACTTGTGGTGTAGAGAAGCTGAATGCTGAGGTTGTTACAACAGCAGCAGCAGATCTTTAACCCGATCAGTGATTTATAAACCAACAGCATTTCAAAGTCTGTTCTCTGAGCTACTGGGAGCCGGAGGAAGGACCTAAGAACTGGCACGACGTGCTCCATGTTCCTGGTTTTAGTCAGAACGCCAGCAGCAGCGTTCTGAATCAGCTGCTCTCTGAAATGCTGGACATTTACCTTCTGCAGTGCAGCCCACTCACAGAGAACCAGAGCCACGGCTATCCGCTGCAGGGCCGATTTGGAGTTGAGGTGGAAGAGCAACAGCTGGCCCAAAGACTCGGCTGGCCGGATCTCCTGGGAGGCGCCGTTGAGCTGAGGGTCACAGATGCACCTACACAGAGCTCCGAGCAACCTAACGTAGAACAACACAAATAATTCTCAGAGGAAATGGTCAAAAGTCAATCTGATGATCCACATGAAGCTTTTAAAACGTACCTGGCGGCCATGAGTCTGGCACGAACCACCATGTAATCCCTGGTCAACGGATCGTCTGCTACAGTCTCAGCCCCGGCGATGTACTGCTGGACCGTTTCCTTCACCTGATTGTTTCCTAGACGAGCCTTTGCTCCAGTTTTATCCTGAAGTATGAATATATATATACACACAACTTTACCTTATAGAATAAATAAAAAAAACTTCATCAGGCCACAAATGTTAAGAATACACTTGTGATTTTAAAAAAAAAATATTTGTGTTTTCAAAGTTCACTGAATGTTTATGACATTATGCAGTAATTAAATAAATAGACGTTTAAAGAAGGTACTGTTGTGATATACAGTATTTTCATATGTAAGGCGCACCACATTATAAGGCGCATAGAATAGATGCTACAGTTTGGGTTGCCGATTTGTTCCATACTCTATTATTACACATCCACATTTGTAAAGAAGTGTTCTCTGAGTGCTTTATATAGTCGTCTGCTCCAGTCGTTGTTTCACTCACGGAGTCGGTGTTGCGATTTTGTGCTCAACTGCTTTCTGGGCAACACAGACCAACCGACACGCTGCCGCCACAGTCTCTGTCTCTCTTCTTCCGCCCCCCCTGGCTTTAAATGTATTATCAAACTAACATCCCAGCATGCACTGCGCACTTCTTCTTCTACGGGGGGAAATGAAGTCGGCGGCTGCTTACCGTGGCTTCTAGACCTGTTGTGGCTCAATATCGGTCCATATATAAGGCGCACCGGGTTATAAGGTGCACCGTCGGCTTTTGAGGAAATTTAAGGTTTTTATGTGAGACTTATAGTGCGGAAAATACAGTAAATTTCTAAGTAATATATCAGTAAATCTTGAGTCTACTTTCAGATTCTTGATTAATGCAATATATTCATTTGTAGGCAAGAGTATTACTAACATTAGCTGTAGTAGTAAGATTGAAGTTATGTTGTTGAATTATTACAGACACACACGTTAGCGCAGCTATCTTTGTGGGGACTTTTCATTGACTTCCATTCATTTCTACAGCCTAAACCTGACCTTTACCCTTTTCCTAACCATCACATTCCTAACCCCAACCAAAACTCAATTCACACCTTAGTCCTAACTCTGACCCCTGACCCTAAAACAGGGTTTCCCCTTGTGGGGACCAGGTTTCGGTCCCCACAAAGAGCAATTGGTCCCCACAATGTAGTACATGTCAGGAAAATCATCCCCACAAGGTATTATAAACAAACGCACACACACACTTCTTTGAACATTATAAGTTGGTGTTTTCAGACCAGCTGGAATCATCTTAAACCAGCAGCTGCTTCGGTTTAAAGACACAGGCCACATTTCCCATTGAATTCAAGTAATTTGTTCGTCACCTAGCAACCACTGAAGTTTATTGCAGCACCTTCAGGTCAAGCATATCAACTTTAGTCCCCAATAAATAAATCACCACCATCTGACATTTTTTAGAAATGGACAGAAACTGTGTCTCTCCCAAATATCCAGTACCAGAAATGAATCACGTCCGCCCACAGCTCTGTGCAGGAGGCGGCTGGAAGGAGAAAAGCAAACAGAAAAGCGCGTTACCTTGGAGCGGGCCTTCACCTCCAGCAGCATGTTCAGGTCTATGGGGATGTGAGAGGCCTGCATCATCAGGCAGAGCCAGGCCCCATCCAAGGACAGCTGGCTGCCACCACCAACTGCTGGGGGACCTGAGACAGCAGCTCCATCCACACCTGCACACAGGTCACATATCGGTACTTCCAGAACCAAACCTTTACGCTTCAACATCGATTCTCACATTCAGGCATCAGTACTTTCAATATTTAATGCTGCGTTCATAACAAGCGCGTTTCGCACATCAAAAGCGTGCTGGATGCTTCAAGTTGGAAGCTTGTGCAAATTGTCCTAGATCAGAGGTTCTTAACCTGGGTTCTACTGAACCCCAGGGGTTCAGTGAGTCGGTCTCAGGGGTTCGGCGGAGCCTCTGAGGTAAAGACACACTTGTGTAAAGTTGTGATGACGCCCCGCTTTGCCATCACTTTCTGCAGAGGATCCCGTTACGTTGCTTAGCCAATCAGAGGATCACGTTACATTGCTTAGCCAATCAGAGCTGAGGAGGAGCCCTGATTGGAGGAGCTCCACTCTCAGGATGGATTTGAACTTGTGTCTTTATTTACTTCAGCAAAACTCAGTTTTTTCCAAATTCTGTAGCTTTCGATGTTCTTCTAAATCTGCTCCTTAGTCGCATATTTCCGGGTTGCTACTGCCTCTAGTGGCGTGGGGTGGCAACACAACTAATATAATTACATTACTAAATCAGAATACCGCAAAGTATTTATTATTAGTTTTTCATTCTCTTAAGAATGTAGAGCTAATTAAATGATCTAAATCTTAAAGTGGTTCCAGTTTCTCTCGATGGCCAACCTGTTGAAACTGTGGCACATTTTAAATACCTTGGGTCGTTCCTGGACAGTCAGATCAACTTTACTGAAAACACTGACTATATTTTGAAGAACTGTTCTCAGAAACTCTACCTTTTAAGAAGATTTGGTGATCTTAAAAGATCTCTATGTCTTGAATTTGGAAAAAACATATTTTATTTATCACTGCAGAAGGGTTCAGTGAATGCGCATATGAATCTGATGGGTTCGGTATCTCAAAAAAGGTTAAGAACCACTGGTCTAGATGCACTTTGGGACGAGCCGTTGTTTTCTGTTGCTGGTCTGTTTGTATGATTGCGGATGAATTTGAGAGAGTAGCACCAAAATATTATGTAGTGATCAAAACAGAGGCTCAGATGACTTTAATGAACATTTTGTGTTCAGTTTCTACTGAACACACAACAATTACAACAATAACAGCACAACGCGTTGTTTCTCCTGGTTACTTTGAACAACAGCGGATGAAATATTGAGATTATCTGGGTTTTATTTACTGAAATCAACAGGATGTCGTCGTTGGGCGATGGTTTGAATCGACCAGATGATTCAGAGGTGTTGTGAACTTTACCAATTTTAGTCAGTATGGATTATAAGAGATATCAGGGGTATTGCACATATTAAATATATTTCTTTTCTAAAAAGGAGAGAACATCTTTAGCTATTGCAGCTAACCTTCTGAATGAGCTCCAGTATTTCGTCGTTGCTCTCCAGTATGCAGGACTGGAAGATGTGCCGCAATATATCTTGCAAAATGGGGTTTATCCAAATCGCACAACTCTGCAGGGAAGAAAAAGAAAAAGATAAGAATGTCATCAATAACTTATCAAATCATTCTACTTTAACTCCAGCGGACTTTTTTACATTTACATCCCTTTTTCTGATTAGGGCTGAACTAGACTAGCTATTTCATTAAAAACTGATTCTACCGATTAATCAATTAGAATAGTAGATTAATCTAATAAAAAAATATTGACACAGTTTGAAAATTTTTCATTTAACCATGTAAGCCGTTTTTATACTTTAACAAGCAAATTAATAAATTCCTTCCATCCATCCATTTTCTTTAGACCCTTGTCCCTCAGTGGGGTCAGGAGGTGCTGGTGCCTCCAGCTGAGGTTCCAGGCGAGAGGCCGGGTCAGGGGTCACCCTGGACAGGTCACCAGTCTGTCGCAGGGCAACACAGAGACACACAAACAACCATGCACAATTTGGAGAGGCCAATTAACCTGACAGTCATGTTTTAGGACTGTGGGAGGAAACTGGAGTACCCGGAGAAAACCTACGCATGCACAGGGAGAACATGCAAACTCCATGCAGAAAGACCGGGAATCAAACCCAGAACCTTCTGGCTGCAAGGCAACAGCTCTACCAACCGCGCCACTGTGCATTTATTAAATAAATTTAAATAAAATAAACATTTTATTGCCTAAAATGCAGCAACATGTCATGAATTCAATGTTTGCTTAATCATTTGTAGAAAAGGATGCACCTGCAGCTAAACAAAAACAATTGTAATTCAGTAGATCTGGGTAGAAAATATTTAGAGATGAATTTATCTGTAAATATAGTTTTAGCTTAATAACTGCTCTCTGGTATGTTTTCACTTCAGCCAATGACTTTCTTTATGCTGCATGTTCCAGTTAACGATATTTAAGAACTGTAAATATAGATTTAGCTTAATAACTTGGTATGTTTTCACTTCAGCAAATGACTTTCTTTAGGCTGCATGTTCCAGTTAATGATTATTCATCATGACTAACCATTTCAGTTCTAGGTCTGATAATGTGTGGATGCAGTTACCTGGTCAGCTTTAGACAGCAGTGTGAAAAGCGTTTCCAGCGCCGCCTTTCTTACGGATGATATGGTGTGTCTTAAAAACGGCCAGACGCGGGGAACCAGGACAGTCAGCGACTGCTCCATGCTGCAGCAAAAACAGGAAACAATAGAGTTTTAATAGTAACCAAGCAGGAAGGGACGAACTGACCACAAGCCCAACATTCAGCTGCATTTGAGATGCCGATATGAGAAGCTGACCTGCACTGCCGGACGTGAGGGAAGGTCAGCAGCAAAGACAGCAGCGTCATTATGCTGTTGGTGGAAGCGGTGAGGTCGTCCAGGTCCAGGAGTGCGTCCCACAGTGTGTTTACAATAAAGGGAACCTGCATGACAGCAGCGGTGCATCAAAACATCACAAAGATTAATGCTACTAGGGTCGTCAGCTCAGACTCTGCTGGGACAGCTTAACGACGCTCTGCTCTGAGTCAGGATGACGATGATGATGTCACTTCATGGCTTTGACTTAACGTCTCCATCACTGTTGGCCTTTCTACCATAAAGTAGATCTTAATGAGAAATTGTTCCACAGATATTTGGGATTTGGGTGGACGAAAGCTGAAAGTTCACTTGGGATGTAACGGCTAAGAAAGTAATATTAAGATTGTGGAAAACTGACGAGATTCCTCAGTTTAAAATGTGGTCAAGTGATTTAGCTGAGATTCTTCATTTGGAGAATCTGCGGTATGCTGTTATGTGCTCCACTAAAGTTCTGCAGTATGTGGCAGCCGGTTTTGGACCATCTTTCTCAGTCTAAGACTGATCCCCACGCTCGCTCAGCCTCTTAGTACGCCACCCATGCCTTTGTAGACAGGTAGTACCATCCTAAAGTTTAAATGGTAAACAGTGCAGTGTATCCAGTTATTTAGATAATTGCCTAGACTTGTTCTTATTTTATTTTACTTTTAGTTATTGTATGTTTTGTTACAAATGTATATGCTTCATACTCTTGTGTATGATTTATATATGGTGTATTTTGGAAAACTCAATAAATATATATATTTTTAAAAAAGTTCACTTGGGATGAAAATGTCTTAAATGAGACAAAAAAATGTGCAAACTACATTTTTTAGCATTAATTATGGTGACATTTCTTTTGCCTTGTTCACACAGCAAGATAAAGCAGATTTTTGACCAGATTTTCCACTAATGACGATCTTATGGATGTTTTGATCATCATGAAAGCTTTAGTATTAAGAGCAGAGGTGGGTAAAGGACCCAAACATTGTACTGAAGTAAGAGTGGCACTGCCTTAACACACTTTTACTCAACAGTAATAAGTAGCCATTGAAGAAAATTACTCGGGAGGGGGGTGTTTTTGGTAAGAAGGTGAACAAATTGTAAAGTAACTGATCAAAACGTCAATAATTTGAGATTTAAAAATGAAACAGACCAAAATATAAACCTGTGTGGAAATTGTTATTTTACAGATCAAATTGAAAATTATTCATATAAACATTGTAAAATAGAAAAATAAAACAAAAGAAACATTTTTGCATATGAATTTCTTTCAGTGTAACTAAAAAAAATCTGGAGAAGTTTTGCTTAAAACGAGTTTTTTCATTCAGTGAAGTATATCCAGAAAATGTAATCCAGAGCAGCGATACGTCATAATAAAATTACTTAAGTAAAAATACAGCGCAGGAGGAATACTCTAGTACATTTTTTTCTAAATCATTGCTAAATGTAACCAGTTCCTATCCAAGTCTGGTTAAGGCTGATCTAGTTTGCCTGTAAGGACATAAGGACTGATCTGATCTCAAACTGGAGACATTTATTCAGCATGTTGGATTGTTTTGGTGTCGCAACATGTGGAAAGGAAGTGAAACAAAAACATGGAGGGGAATGTAAATCAGACGACAAGACGACTGACGAGGCAAACCAGAAAGTCCGTCAAGACGTCTTTTAGTTTCGTTTTCCCCTCAGTTAAAAATAGTTCACAAACTATCGCCGTCGCCTCTTCCTCGTCGGACATGTTTGTTTACTCTGAACTCGTGTTTTGTGAGATTTCCAGTCACTTTTGAATGATGGCGAGTGAAAACTGTCCGTGTGGCTCGTCACCACAAACTGTTCGGCCAAACTGGTTAGATCTACGATTAGGTTTGAAAATAAACAACCTTAAAATTCTGCAATGTGAACGAAGCATTATGAGTTCATTAAAGCTGAGAGGTTTTTTCTTTCAAACACTCTTATTCTCAAACGGAAACTTGTACCTGCTTCACTTCGACAATTTATTTCTTCACATACTTTTACATTCTTGTCAAAGTTCTTGCAACATCGTCCCTTTTTTGGTAGAAAAAGATCTTTGGACTTCCTGACTAAATGTTAATCTTGGGTTTGGTTTTTTTGGTTGGGTCTATTTTTAGTGCAGCTGCTCAAAATTTATCTGTTGTGGTAAAACCTCAAACTTTCGTCACTTTTGAACAGCAAGTCTAAAAACCTGATTTTAGAGAATAAACCACAGATGTGCAAGAGCTGTTCATCTCTTTCACGCATCACTACTGGAAAACACTGTGCACAGTTCAACAGAAATGGTGCAATTCTGAATTCGCAATTGCAAATTAACAGTTAACATTAGTTAACTGTTAATTTAAAGCGGTTAACAGTTAATTTAACCGCTTTAAATTAACGGCTTTACAGCTAAAAGGACGTCTGCTCAAATTTACAAGCATGCCGAGATAATTATTGAAGTTAGAGATTGAATATGTAAAACTGAAGGACTTTAAGATTTCGTCACATCTATAGTTTGCATCCAGGAATATGGTGGGAATAACTACTCAATGCTCAAATGAGTCCTGAATTTAGAAATCAATCAATAAATATTTACACCCAGTAGAACAGCAAACAACAAGGGGATGCAGTCTGCAGAGGAATGAGGTGATTTGTTGTTTTTCTCTGCTTATACAACTGCAGACAAAGAGGACTACCTTGTTGGGCAGGAGCTGGACCAAGCCTTCCACCACTGGGATGAGAGCAGCAGCAGCCACCGCCCTGACATCATCATCCAGGTCCTGCAAACCTTCGGTTATCGCAGGCAGCACCCGGGGAAGCAGGACGGAGATCAGGTCCTGGAAACACGAGGAGAAAACGGAACAGAATACAAAAAGGTATGACAACAGAAGGTCCAGTAGATCCATGTTATGAAGATGCAAAGGAATTACAGAAAACAAAAAAAAAAAGCTCTGTACCTGTCGGACAGCCAAGGCATATTTGATCCCCAGCAGGCCTCCATGCCGGACCTCCCACTGGTCCTCCTTCAGCAGCTTCAGCAGGACGTCCACCGTCATGGCAACGCTGTTCTCACTCATGTGAAGGAGAGCGACACCGAGCGTCTGGGCGCACGTCTCTCTGACTGGAGCCACCACCTGCCCAGACACACCAAAACAAGCAGACACGGCCAAACACGGCGCGCTGCGCGTCAGCAGGTCAACACGGCACAAACACAACATCTTACCCAGATATGTTGGTTTCTACAGAAAATAAATTAATACGAGGCAAAACTAACCTTTTAACGAGACATAAAAGTTCTAGTTTTACTGATGGATTTTTTAACTTATAACAAGACATTTTTCCCATGTTAGAAGTAGAAAAATCTACTAAAGGAACAAGTATTTTTTTGTCAATATTAAGGCATTATTAACTAAAAAAAACTCCTATATTTTTCTGAAAAGTTACCGTTTCAAGTGGAGTAAGAAATTTGCACTATGCCTGTCATGATAAAAAAATTTTGCTGGACAATAAATTGTCCAAGACGTTATTGCAATAAGTGAAAATGTCGTTGTTTTGAGATCAATTTCAAGAACTGAAAAAGTAACGGCAGAATAAAAATGCAAAAACACATTTTCATAAATCCATTAGCTTTAAATTCTAATGAACATTTAACACTGGAACAGAAAGACATTTTAAATATCTCAAACAAAATAAGTTGAATTATGAAGTCTCTGTGCACAAAACTGTCCTTCAAAAAAGGCCTTTGTTAAATTTAATGCGCCAGACTGAAGACTTTATCATCCGGTTTTCGGTAGAAAGAGAGAAAAGAGAAAAATGATAAATGGTGCAATTAGAAATTATTGAGCTCGTTTTAGTTGACCATGCAATTATCATAGCAACACATCTAATTTGCACTATAAACTAGATCAAAATTAGGGCTGCATAATAATATCGATATCGCGATATATATCGATATTTTCTTTCCTAGAAAAAATCGATATTCATCCTCAAGTATCGTAACATCCAACTGTCACCTTGTTCACTCACTGCTTGCTTCACCAGGTCATCAGGCTTAGAGTGATTCCTTCAGATGTTCAGGTTAAAAAGGTATCAAACTATTCAGAGCAGGAACTTGGTTCATTTTATTTACTTTACTAATGCATGTCAGCTACAGTTTGGACTGTTTCAACTAAAAGAAACATGTTTTCTCACCACTTCTTTGATTCATTTTGTCCAGCTGTCCACTTTAAGTCTGTGTCCAACCAGAACCAGGTATTGTGTAGTTGGTGCTTTTAATCAGTTTTCAGTTAAATTAATTCAATCCAACTTTATAACAGTCACAAAATATCACCAAAATCACTCTGTCCCTCTAAAATCTTTCAGAAAATCTCAAGTGTGTTGAATTGTATCGTTTGCTGAATATCAATATATATATATCATATTGTGGGCAGAATATCGTGCATTGTATCGCGAGATTATTGCATCACTACAGCCCTAATCAAGACTAATATTTATTGTTTTTGCAGAGCATGAATGAAACTTGAAACTATTACCTCATCGGATACGAAGTCCCCAAAGCGGTCCAAAGCAAACACACAGAGGAGCCGGATGACCAGATCCTCGATCCACTCCTGATGCTGTCGCAACATCTGATCCAAAACAAAAATCACTAATATAATGCAACCATTTTCTGTTTGGGAGGGAGAAAATAAAAGCTTCATGTCTGATTAAAACTCACCTGTTCTGCAGTGCCTCCAACCAGCTTCCCACCACCAGAACCATGAGACTTCAGGATTTCTCTGAGGCCTGTGCCCGCACCGTGACGAACCTGACAACCACATCAAACAACAAATTTAATGTTAGAAATGCATTTTTCATTTCAGTTCTACTAAAATACCTTTCAAACTTTTCACACTACTTGCAGTTCCTCTTTTTGTTGTTACAGCTGCACTATTTTGTGCATTTATTTTGGGAATCTATGAGATGCTGCATGTTTGTGAAGGCTTTGTGCATAAATGTAAAAAATTATAAGTGTAGTCTCGTATAAAGAATATTCCGACATCAACTAAAAAACATGTTTTACATGCGAGTTTTGCGTGAAGCTGAAAGACGTTGATTTTGCTCATCTGATGTTTTCATGCTGCCGTTTATTCACTGATATTCTCCAAAAATCTGGAGAGAATTGGTTCTGCTTTAATAAGAGTAGGGCTGTATAATAATATCGATATCAGGATATATATACATTTTCTTTCCTAGAAAAAAATTGATATTCATCTGCAAGTATCGTAACGTCCAACTGTCACCTTGTTCACTCACTGCTTGCTTCACCAGGTCATCAGGCTTAGAGTGATTCCTTCAGATGTTCAGGTTAAAAAGGTATCAAACTATTCAGAGCAGGAACTTGGTTCACTTTATTTACTTTACTAATGCATGTCAGCTACAGTTTGGACTGTTTCAACTAAAAGAAACATGTTTTCTCTCCACTTCTTTGATTCATTTTGTCCAGCTGTCCACTTTAAGTCTGTGTCCAACCAGAGCCAGGTATTGTGTAGTTGGAGCTTTTAATCAGTTTTCAGTTAAATTAATTCAGTCCAACTTTATAACAGTCACAAAATGTCACCAAAATCACTCTGTCCCTCTAAAATCTTTCAGAAAATCGCAAAAGTGTGTCGAATTGTATGGTTTGGTGAATATCGCAATATATATCATATTGTGGGCAAAATATCGTGTATTGTATCGTGAGATTATTGTATCACTACAGCCCTAAATTAGAGTAAAGGAAGCTGCATCACTTTCCTTCCATTTGACCATTTTTAATCACACAACATATTGAAGTTCAGAAACTAACTTTTTACATGTTAAAACTTTTTCAGGGGAATCAAAACGTTTTTTTACCTCCCATGACGGGTTGAAGAGGTCGTTACAAAGCTCTTCACAGAAGCTCTCCAGCGGCCATTCGTGTGACTGAAAACAAAGCATTTAAACGTCACATTCAGAGTAAAGCGTTTGAATTCATAAAGGCGGTCATTTATCATTTCATACCTCCTCTAAAAGTCCAGAGTTGTCTGGAATGTTGTCAATTAAGACCTTATGTTCTGTTGCCGGCTGGTCGATTACGACGTTTGTCGTTTTCCTCCGTTTCTCCTCAGGTTCGCCTTCTACGCTGTCATTGCTAACGTTGAATAAAATAGTACAGACGCTCAACACCAGCTGGGTAAAATCTTAAGCAAAATAAACCCACAAGAGGTGTGTTGTGGATCGACAGAACAGAAGCATGAATGTGCGGGTAACCCCACCTCTTCTCGTTGGGATCCACGTCTCTGGATTTTTGTTTCGCCACGAGTTTAGCCAATCTTTTGGCTTTGTTCTTCTGACGGCTGCTCATGCCGGGCCGGAACTCCGAGTCGATCAATTCAGCAGCTTGAATCGTCTGAAACCCCCACAGAAAACATGTGCTGGATGTTAGAACATAAGCAGGAAACAATAAAAGAACAACAGTGATTTCATTTATCTGTATCTTCCAAAATCTAAACTAAAATAGATGAGACAACCGAATTATGTGCCACTGATATTACGGGTGGTTTAATGTTTATGTTGCTCTATTAAAAAAAAATGCTGGTAAAGTTTTAAAGAATTACAGCAGACACCTGCTTTCTTCTCTTAATTGTAACTCCAAATTCTTTACTGAAAACTATTCATGGATTTTTTTTGTAAAGAAAATCAAAATTATTTGAAAGACAATGCAGCTGGAGAAGCTTCTTGCCAAACTATTGGCTGGCAGAGATGAGGAAAACTGTGGATTTATCTCTGACTGTAGAGCAAAGATGATTTCCACTGCGCACATTAATTCATATTATGGTATATATGATGTTTGAATTATTAAAATTGACAGATGTAAGCCAATCGTGGAGAGTTGTGGTCCCCAACTCCTGCGGATACAGGAGGCCCACTATATTTTCATCATGTGTGACAAAGTAAATAATGAGTAAATATAGAAACAGCCGGTAAAGACTAACTGTGAAAATATGCAAATTAGCAGCACAAAACATTAGAAAAAATGCCCTGATGGCAAAATCATCACATGCACTCAAATAGATATAAACATTTGGTAAGGTATTTCCAGTGTCAGGTATTCCTGCTTTGCTTATCAGTAACATATTAGGCAGGTTGGATGGAAACCAAATGCCCTCAAAGCTCACGTAGAAGACATTGTGTAATAAAAAATAAAGCCAAGTTTCTGGAGAAATTTGAGTTGGTCACAATCTCAATACAGTTACTGCAATTTTCAGGAATGATATAACGATTAGGGCGCGTTCACACCAAACGCGTTTTCAGCATCAGGCACGTCTGGTTTGCATTTAAAGTCTAAGTTGAGGCGCATTTCAGGCGTCTAGCACTGAAGTTGGAAAATCTGAAGTTTTGCTGCTCAACATGGAGCATCAACAAATCAGAAAGACTGTGTGGCGTAGCGGTGCATTTTCCAACAGGATCTCAGAAAAAACAAACAACAAAAAATCTAATTGTTTCCGTTTCTTCTCATCCTATAATTTCTAACCAATCAAGTCATGACTGCAGAGACAGGAATAGAAAAGACCTTGCTTGGAAGAGGATCAGCGAGGAAGTTGGAATGTCAAGTAACTTATAACTTTTACTATTTGAAAATATTTCCCCTCATTTGAGATGTACAACAAAAACGTTGAGTCACGTTAAATAAGACATTTATTCAGACAATATTTCCAGGAGACATGGAAGAGTTTGAGGGACACGGATGCGAAGGAGTCTCCTCTTAACGCTGCCTAGAGATTTTGACACGTCTTTAGCAAAATGTCGAGTGTCTGTCTTCAAAGTGCACAAGCGTCAAACTTAAAGCGCCGGACTGTTCCTGACGCACAAAACGAGTTTGTTGTGAACGCAGCATTAAGCTGAGAGGTTCCATCTTTTTCCAAAAACCAATTCTTGTTCTGAGCCATTAAGAAGAGGATCAACTCCAAGGCAGTTTTATTAAAAATTAACAGTATGACCTGCAGTGTAGTTGACCAATAAATAAAATAATTAAAGAGCATTCTATGTGAAAGTTCCAAGTAGGTGATCTACATTTGACCCAAACACTGACCACATGGTTGCGGGAGCTGCAGCCAACTGTAGCTCTGGATCCTTGGGCTTTAAAGCCGCTGGGATGGCAGGAATAGTCCAGGTCCTCGTCGTTGAACAGCTCGTCTGTGTCCATGCCTATCGCAGCTCCCATATCCAGACCCAGCTTCTTCTGGAGCAGCTTCCTCTGGCGAGCCAGACGTTCCTTAGGATCCATCTCACCTGAGAGATTTTAAAGAAACCATGAACAATGGATCCTTCAGGTAAGAAGGATCACCATGGATTCAGTTAATGTCTAGCTGAAGGTTTTCTACAGGAAATGTGATCCAAGGAAATGGCAGATGACTCAACAAAATTAAACTCGTCTCTCCAACTTTCCCTTGTTTCTCCCCCGTTACAGAGCATCTTTATTATTATTTCAATTACCGTATTTTCCGCACTATAAGGCACCTAAAAACCTTAAATATCCTCAAAAGCCGACAGTGCACCTTATAACCCGGTGCGCCTAATATATGAACCAATATTGAGCTACAACAGGTCTAGCAACTACGGTAAGCAGCTGCCGACTTCATTTTCCCTGTAGAAGAAGCGAGCAGTGCATGCTGGGATAGTTGTCCAAAAAACTAGTTTGTTAATAAAGTTTGACTGACCTACCTACTCATAGATGATGTCTATGTATCTACCTACCGACCTAATAATCAGGTCGTCTGCAGGTCATCTAGCATCACGTTCTCCACCAACATGCTGTGCGCGAACGGAGACGGGTGACCATCGTCCAGACGCCCCATTCCAGTCGCTCTCCAGTCGCTCTTCTCACGACCGGAATCGGACTGTTTTGTTGACATTCTTTATGTCAACAAAGTAGCTTTAGACATTTATCCGGGAGCTTCGGCTAGAGTTACCAAGGGACCAGCACCTATACATTTAAAGCCGTGGGGGTCGGTGGAAGAGAGACAGAGGCTGCGGCGGCAGCGTGTCGGTTGGTCTGTGCTAACCAGAAAGCAGTTGGGCACAATATCGCAACACCAAAACCGTGAGTGAAACAATGACTAGTGCAGATGCTATATATAGGACTCAGGACCAATTTTTATTATTAGACATCCATATTTGTAGTGAATGGAACAAATCGTGTCCCGTTCAATACCGGGCGGGTGGCAACATAACTGTGGCGTCTATTCTATGCGCCTTATAATGCGGTGCGGCTTATATATGGAAAAAGATTTAGAATAGGCCGTTCATTGTAGGTGCGCCTTATAGTGCGGAAAATACGGTACTTTAAGTTTAAATTCAACACATTGACAAAAGCTTTGAATTAAAATCAATAGTTTGAAGAAAAAAATATAAATGCGTATTTAAACTTAGCCTGTCACAATATGCAATTAATCAACTAATCAGTAGGCCTGTACAATATCAAATTTTGCCGGACGATTAATTGTCTAAAGAATTATTGCGATAAACGATAATATTGTTTCAAGACCTTTGGACACTGATTTAATGGAAATGACTAATAATGAATGTGATTTCCTGCCATAGATGGATACACTTTATTTTCAGAAGAACACATAACACTGGAACTAATAAACTAAACAACCAAAAATAAAATGGATTCTCTGTCTCCAATAACAAAAATGTACTTGAATAAAAACTAGACAACATAAAAGCAAAGTGGAAATAAATACTGCATTCAACCAAAAGAGTTCAGATTATTAAGTCTGTATGTTATATTGCATTAGACTAAGGAAATGAGGAAGGGAGGGTCAGTGCAGAGCACCGGAGTTGAGCCATTTTTCATTCAGTGTCAACAGAAAGAAAAAAAAAAAAAAACAGGAAGAGACGATGAAGCCGATAATCCTATCGACCTCATTTTAATTAATTTATCGTGCGATTAATTGATTTATCGTTTATCGCGACAGGCCTACTAATCACGTGATCATTTCCACTCTGATTTAATTTTGTTTAGAGACATCAAAAACATTTTATATAGTTTGGGTTTTCTGTTTTTATTTTTGCTTTATTTATTGTTTTTGGTTGTTTTATTTCAAATATCTTCCAGTTCCAGTGTTGAGTGAAAAATGTAAGAGAGAAACTTGTATTTTTATGCCATTATCAATATATTACTCGAAAATTATCCAAAAACGACAATTTTATTGTAATAATTTCAGAAAAAATAACAAAATTGGTTATTGTGACAGAAACACAAAACCTTTTAAACTATGTGTAAATATAAAAGTCATAAATGTTTATTAATGCTGAATCATAGCGAAAGCTGTAACGCTCCACTAGAAGATAAATCTATTTGGGTTTCAAACAATTCAGTGACTCTGTCGAACAGGACGCATAAAAAAATAAAATAAAAATGAAACGACCAGCAGACAAGAAGACCTAAAGCAAAAGGTTTGGTATGAGATCAGAGCAGCTTTTCCTATTCAAATCACATTCAAACGCAGCAGAGTGGCCCGGTTGGTCACCGACAGATTACACGATCGGTTTCTCTACAGAAGTGGTGTCGCATTTCAGAAAACAAACCTTTAAAATTAAGATTAAAAAAAGGAAAAACTGGACAGGTGTGGCTTTAGGAATGGAAAATCAAGATGGAAACGGCACATGAAACTTAGAGCAGTTACCAACATGTCTGTACAAACCAGTTTTGTCTTCCTGCAGTTCAAACTCGGCTCCTGCAGATCCGAGCAGCGACGCTCCATGTCTGAGCAGCCGGGAGATGTCAAAATGGTAAAAATTCAACCGGTCACAGGACGAGTCCTCCGGAGACAGGTCGTCACGGGACTCTAGAGGGAAGCAAAGAGTCCAGGAACCACAAAGGCTTCATAAACACCTGGAAATGTTTAGATTAATGCTTTGGAAATGACATACGGTTCGCCATCTTTGTTACAACTCATGTTGTATAGCAGGGGTGTTGAACTCCTTTTCATTTTGGGCCAAATCTAAAATCTGAATGTTCCTAACAGGCCGGTTGTGGCAGAATGTATTGATAAAACCCACTAAACTGTTAAAAGATCAATAAATAGCCATTGTTTCAGTTTTCAGTAAGAGTTTCTTTAAATTAAATAATATAATTGAACATCTTTTCACACCGGTCAGTCCATCTGGGATTTCGTGACTTCAAGTGAGGTTGAGGCAGCGGTCATATAGACCCAAAGTTTCTGGTGACTGTTGAGAGAAATTTTCAGTAAAAATCTGTAAAAATTTGATAATCTGTAGATTTTGTGTGAGTTTTGCAGATTTGTGACTTATTGATGTAATTTGGAGTCTAGATGGCCACATAAGATGTGATCAACAAACTGGCTGTACTGCTGCACCACCATTTTCAAACTACACCATTGGTTACCGTGACATTAACCACTTGTATGAAAATAAAATAGTGTTATTCTGAATCATATGGTTGAATCCTCACCTTCCTTTGGCTTCGGAGCCGGGTTCCACTCAGGAATATTTTTCACAATGGCCTCCACAGCTTGGCCGGCTGCAATTCGAGTGTCCCAGCTGGGACTCCGTAGATAGGAAAGCACCTTGGAACGATCATTTAAATTAATTTAGTGCCAACATAAAAAGCATGTCCTTTCATACCACACATTATTTTTTTACACCTTTTCTAGTTAAAAACAACAGATTAAAATCCTTTTTAATGGGATTTTGGCTTGTTTGCCAACAAATCCTCAACATTAGCAATAGGAAGCACTTAAAAAAGTGGTGCATAATTATGAAATGTTATCAAAATTACATACAATTTAAATAAAAAGTTTAAAAAAAGTGTGGTGTTGCTTTCTGCCCACCCTCATCCTGAGACCACAAACTTTTGTGCAACCAATCGCCTCCAGAAGTTACCCAATCAGTAAGAGAGAGTAATTTAATCTCTGGATGCATCCGACTGTTCTGCAGAGACTTTAGCGGTTTGTTTGAGAACATTAGTGAACAAACGGCATCATGAAGACCCGGGAACATGGCAGACAGCTTAAGGTTAAAGCTGTGAAGCAGCTTAAAGCAGAATGAGGTTACAAAACAAAATATAAACATTTTGAAAAGCTGGCTCCATCACCTAAAGATGAACATACCGGACAAATTAAAATCCAGTGTTCGTTTTCTGTTCTGACCAACAGGAAAGTGATACCTTTAAATTGCATATCAGCTAAAATTATTTCCTTATTGTAATTCTGCATGTTTTTGCCCGTAAGCTTTCGAAAAAT
Organism: Poecilia picta; assembly: GCA_033032245.1. Lineage (NCBI taxonomy): Eukaryota > Metazoa > Chordata > Actinopteri > Cyprinodontiformes > Poeciliidae > Poecilia > Poecilia picta. The sequence continues at coordinate 4,569,924 of CM065367.1, forward strand.
GTTACAGAAGATGCTGTTGTGCATTTTTCTTAGTATCAAACGTAGTTGAAATGCTGAAAATTGAGAAATAATTGCAATATTTGAAAAACTGATGATTACAGATTATCTAAATCGAAGCTTTAGCTGTTGATGGGCAACAATTTTAAGATCTACATATACAAACCTGACACTTTCTTCCTTTTTTGTTTTTGTCATAATTTTTTTTTAGTGAGACATTTTCCCCCCTTCCACTTCAACTATCATCTACTTTGTGTTGGTCTATTCCTTTAAAATCTTAGTGCAGTTTGTGGTTTCAACATAAAAATATGAACAACTTCAAGTCATACTCATACTTTCACAAGGACCTGTAATTACATCAGCCGTAGAGAGATGATGGCAAAAAACTCTAATCTGCTCAGGAGGATTGCACAACGTAGAAAAACACATCCTGTAGTCACCAGATCACCAGTTTATCTACGTATGAATTAGAAAACCCTCACCTTTGACAGGAGGTTATTGAGTTCATGTGGGTGAAGTTTCACCACTTCTCCAAGCTGCTGGGCTGCTGCCTTCCTGGTTACTGGTGGTGTTCCAGTGTCAAGCAAGATAAACAAACGGTCAAGTCTAGGAGAAGTTAGCAAGATAAGAATCCAGATCAATAAACCGTTAAAGGCTGCAAACATGCATGTTCCATCAGCGAGTTTGTGGCTTCGCTGATGCTTCCCTAGCGATTATTACTTCCTAAAAACAGATTTTTATTTTCCTGTAGCAGGTTAAAGTTTTAGTAAAATTACATATATTATCCTTTTCTCATCCAATTTCTATTTGCACAGTTTTGATGCAAGTAAATTGGGTTTAATTCAAATGAAGACAACTAAAAGTACTTAGATATTAATACTAGAGGAGAAATGCAAAACAAATCAAAGATCAGAAATATTTTGAAAGTTCATTTTAAGATAAACAAATAAAATGGGAATTAATTAATTACCACAATTAATTTAGTCTGTACTCTAAAAATTGAATGAAGACTTTTACATTTGAAGGCAGGAACCCCCCTTTGACCTTTTAGCTGAATAAGACATTTATTGTAGCTCTAAAACAGCACATCAAGATCAATTTAAAAAAGGCAGATTTATTAAATATTCTCTGCAAAAAAAGTCTACTTTTTAAGCAACAAGATCTATCAAAAGTTACAATACTGTTTATATAGGTGGTTTAAACATGCAGTGCTTTTAGAAAAGCTGCCAGCACACATACTTCTGCAAATGTACAGCAGTAACAAAGTGGATTTAAACAGGTTATAACAGCTTTGGTGGGTTTTCTATAGGTAGATACTTTTACTTCTGTCATATGCAAAAGAGCGCAATAAAAAAAAAAACAGAGAGATGAATACTTAAACCAGAACAAGTTAGGCAACTGTAACACAAGGTCACCATTCAACCGGCTTAGATTGATTACAACAACCCTTCGGTTACAAACGTGGGGATAAATTAATTAATGAGCGTTTCCTGCAAATCCCATTTAATCACCCAACTTCATAATAACAGTTCCTGTAATACTAAACATCATAAACCCACGTCAGGACAGAAAGCAAGTCCAATAAACGTTTCCCACCAGCTGTGAACTTCAATAAAGTGATCAAATCGTTTGGAACCAAATTGCGGTAACGAGAGTACCGGTCCAGTCGGCCATCGCCACGCTATTCCGCTGCCAATTTAAAGCTAGCAGGCGTTAGCACTCCAGCTAGCTAATTGTTAAGAAAACTCGGCCGAACAGAACCGAGGCGGTACAGGGACAACTTACCTCGATACAGCCATGATCATTTGCTACAGGAGCTTCAACTTCCCACATTCAGCATTGGTTGTATTGCTTCTTTTCTTTGAGGGTTCCAAAACCGTGGAGGATAGTGGGCGAAGTCATTAGCTAGTTAGCCGCTAACTGCGGCCCTGCCGGGGCTGTTCGATCCTCAGCAGCGCAACGGTTCACCAAGACTCCGAGCTCTCACAACCATGTCGTCTTCAAAGCCGTCCCTGCTGTCCTTATACTTTATATTTCCACAAAAATACAGTCTAACGTCGCCAAGCAAAAGCTCAGTTTATCCTTCAGAACTCGACGCGGATAAATATTTTAACCTAATAAGGATTTGAGAGTTATTTTGTTGCACGCTGAGGGCGAGCAAGAAGACTGTTTTTATATGAGGAGCCATCTTGCATTTATTCCTTCCTCCATGGCAGGCGAGGGCTGATTGGCTACGAGCGTTTGGGAGAGCCAATCAGAATGGATGTTAAAAGAAGAAAAGAATATATGTCAAAAAGAGAAAGAAAAGACTTCATACTTTTTTTCTTGCTAAGCGTGGAGCATCGTGTACGTTTCCACTCTCCACGCATTCATTCGCTACGAAACTGCGTCAGCAGTTTTTGTGGATGTATAATTAAATAGAGATGAATATATGACATAAAAATTACTTTAAATTAATATTTATTATATATATATATATATTAATTTTTTAAAAATCACGCTCTTTTAAAACGTTTACTGAAATGCCTGCCTGTTAAGACTTGAACTGGCCATGGTCCTGGAATAATTTAAAACGATCAGCCATGTTTTTTATGTATCAATCAATCAATCAATCAACTTTTATTTGTATAGCACATTTCAGCAGCAAGGCATTTCAAAGTGCTTTACATAATTAAAATAAAAACAGCATGTGACATTGAATAAACAGTAAGAGAGAGAAATTAAAAAGTAAAAACAAAAACTTTAACATTTAAAACTTCTTTAGTCAATCCACCATTTGTCAAGGACTCCCTATCCGCACGAGGAGTTACCCTTATGGGGTCTCCTCAAAGTAAGGGGGCCTTACAACAGCCTTACATTTTGCCTTTAGTTGAAACTCTGTCAACTGGGACTCTAACCCTTTAGCCTTTAGTTAAATCTCTGTTGAACAAGATCTCCAACCTTTATAGCCTTTAGTTTAACAAAGACTCTAACCTTTATAACTTAAAAACTTCTTTAGTCAAACCGCCATTTCACAAGGCTTTAAACTAATATGTAGTTCACCTTTCGGACAAGTCAGTTTTTCTTTGTGCTTTTCTATATATATATATTTTTTTTTTTTTGATAAATCGTCATAAATTCAAGATAAAATCTAACCACCAATGAATAAGCATCCGTGTACACATCCGTCTGATGACATCACATAAAGGGACTTCTCAAAAACCTTTTCAGAAAGCCTTTTGTATTTCACATTTATTTAAAAATCAAATATACTTTATTAGTCCCAGATGGAATTTAAAAGTTGCCTTAACTCATATTGTGTATTTTTCTTCTAAGAGTAGTTGTAGATGCTGAATAATTTAAGATTTTACCCAGCTTTAGCAGTCTGTATTACAGCAAATTTAAAGAATCCTCTGACTGAAGACACTTTTATAAGAGTCAAATAGAGACAATGTCAATAACTTTATTTATTTTCCAGATATTCCATTGTAGTCCACAGAACAGAGCAATTCTTTTTATGTCTTTGGAACATATATATATATATATTTTTTTAAATCATCTTTATATTTTTTTTCTTGTTAAGCAACTATTGTTTTTCTTGTTCTGCTTACATATATTTTGCGAAGCTAGTTAAATAAATAGAGTGATGAAGAAACTTATATATTCAGTGAACAGAAGCTGCACTTTTTGGTTTTATACAATTTAATGACTTAAACTGATATTTTAGAGTTTAATATTAGAAGATCAGTAGGTAGAATTTATAATTATTTAAAAATATACTTATTGTTTTCCCTAAATCTGTAATATGATTATGATATTTTGCATCAGCTGAATATGTGGATAGCATTTACAGTTTATTTTGCAGCAAAACTATTTCTAGTCACCTTTTACAATTCTGTCAGTTTCTCTGTTTGAGCTCTCCAAAGGCAACACTTTCAACGGTTTTCCTCTTCATGATGTGAGTGTTTTCAAATCGTTGCCATGTCAACCAGGCTTTTCTTGGTTTCAGTCCTTTTAGCTGCAGTTTCAGATCTGCAAATCCTCCGAAGTATTAAGATTCGCTTCAGGAACATTCAGTCCAACAGAACAGAGTTCCTGCGGTCTGAAGGGATTTTATCACATTACGAACCTCCTGTCTGTATTCGGCATTTTCGCTTATGAAACATTGTTATGCAATCTCTAAAATGAGCTGCAGGGCAGGGTAGTTTGGATTAAAACAGCATGTGTGCACACATGTAAATGTCAGTAAATCCTATTTAATTTCATCTACTCAAAATGTGTTTTTTTTTGGTATTTTTGATTTGTTACTAAACTTTTTATGACACTCTTTAACACTACAGCCACAAACAGATTTGGGTTTTTTCATTCTGTGTCTCTTCAGCCCAATTTAGTTAAATGTATTGCAGCTTATTTCTGTAGGGCCAATTCATAATTAGTGGCATCTCAAGGTTTTGTGTCAGCTGAATAAAATTCACATGAACTCAATCAAGTCATTCAAAAAGATTATAGCAAGAAAACAAAAACAAATATCAACAGAAATTCTACACAAGAAATCAGAATGGTTTAAAAACAGAGAAAACATAAAGTCAGTGACAGCAATAAATGCATTTTTCATACATGAAATAATTATTTTCTAATACACTTTGATTTAAATTTTTGCTTCCATCTGGCCTCCGACATTCACTCAAAACAACAAATCAAAAGTTTTGTTGTTTTTGTAATTCTTTTATAACAGCCATAAACTAAACAAGGTATAAAAACAATCTGATATATTGTTTATGTTCTGATTTTTTAAAATTATTTAGTTCTGGATACAACATGTTGCTTTTAAGATCTTTTTTGTTGCTTCATGTTGTCAGATATTCAAATTAAGTCTTTCTGAAAATAGTGAAATTAAAGCAAAGAATAAACCAACAATGTGTATTTGTGGTAATTTAACATGACAGGCAACCATAGTTTGGGTTTTGATTCATTTTTTCCCTTTGATAAAATGAATCATTACTTGAAAGCTGCTACTTGTATCTATTTACATTTTTGTCTGATATTTGTCATATAATCAAGTAGAAACCTTTCTGATTCTTGTTCTGAGATTAAATCAGGGAAAACAAGGAGAATACAGGCAATTATTATATTTTGATTTCTTTCAGTATAATTTTTATATTATTGCTCAGGTCATTTATTTGTTCATATTTGACCTAAAAGTGTGCTTTGTTTTTTCTCGTTAAGGTTCTGCTGTTTTGTGGGTTCAGAGTTGAAACCAGAAAAATATTTTCTGGGTTTTATTTTTTGCTGATAATGAAAGACACAACCATGCAGGACTCATGTTATTACAGATTTAGTTCAAAAGCTCTGGTTGTTTTTGCTCAGCAGAGAAACAGATGGGTGAGTGGGCTGCTGAGTTTTTTCCACACAGAACAACGAGGCAGAAATAAAAAAGTAAGAGGAAGTCACTGACTGTCATTATTTTTTTTTACTTCCTCACTCCTGAATCTTCTCTGGTAATTATCTGGAGATCACAATATATTTATGTTTCAGGTCAAAGTTTAGCATTTTGATCATTTTTGCAGTACTTAAACCTAATCGTTTCACAAGGTTGAAGCATACAAACTATTCCTTCTCTGTTCTTAATCTTTACAGGGTTTCTGTGGGATTTAGATCTGGAAACTCAAAAAAAAGGATGTTTTGTTTTTTTTCTGACCGTATTTTTGGTTAAGTTTCCCTACTAATAGAGCGAAAGTTGACCCATTTTCTGTTTTTCCGTAGATACCGCCTGACTTTTATTCAAAATGTCGTCGTATTTTATTTTTACTGACTTGGTTTTGTTCTGACTGGAAAACAAACTAACGATTTGGAGCGGCCCAGGCAGAGTCCTGACTTGAACCCGACAAAGAATCAATGGAGGAAGCTAAAGATTGGGCAAGAAGGCCTCCTAACTTCAGACACTGCAAAAGCAAAAACTACAGTGTCTAGTGCAAATATCTCACTATACTTGAAATAAAACAAAACTAACTTACAAGTAACATTTTAGAGACCTATAGAGGCTTGATTTAAGTAAAAAAAACCCTAGTTCTATTGGTGCCGTTACCTAGCAACGCCAGCCAAGCTTAGCCCGTCACCTAGCAACCCCAGCTAAACCCAGCCCGTCACCTAGCAACGCCAGCTAAACCCAGCCCGTCACCTAGCAACGCCAGCTAAGCCCAGCTGTCACTTCATATTTACACCCAGGAGAAAAGGGAAGACACAGTTTACTGAATAAAAGTTTAAACTGCCTGACTGTGTTAAAAAAGTGAAAAATACAAAAGTTCAGTTTCCACTGATTACTAGTATTTAACTTAAAGGTTTTAATTTGTTTAAGTTAAAGTGGGAAATTAGGCTACTATAGTAAAATATCCGTTTTTATTTACAAATCTCTTTACCAGGAGTCAGAGTTGGGTAGTAACTAGTTACATTTAGTCAATGTTGAGTGATTTAAAAATAAATAAATAAATTTATACAGATATATATTTATACAGATACAGATATATAATATATATCTTATATATAGATATATATATAGAGATATATATATAGATTATATATATATATATAGATATATATATAATCTATATATATATCTATATATAGATATATATCTGTAGCTATACCAAGTGACTACAACATCAGGAAAAAGGAGCATGAGAAACTGGAGAAATATCAGGGCCTCAGGGAGGAACTGGAAAAGAACTGGAAGGTGAAGACCACAGTGGTGCCTGTGGTCATCGGGGCCCTCGGGGCAGAAACCCCCAAACTGGAGCAGGGCTAAAACAGGAACAACATCAGACATCTCAGTCCAGACATGTGCAGTACTAGGCACAGCCAAGATACTGGAGGAGAACCTGAAGCTCCAGGCCTCTGGTAGAGGTCAGAGGTCAGAGGATGAAAGAGAGAGACCACCGAGGAGGGTGAGAAGGGCATTTATATATATATGAGACACAGACAGTGTAGTATTTTTTACTACACTGTACTTTTTGTTTTTACTTGAGTAACTTTATTATTAAATACAAATTTTACTTACTCTTAATTAGTAAAAATTCTGGATTTTCTACCCACTGAATGAAACATGTTTTGTACTTGAGTAAGAATATGTTGAAGTAGTGCTACTCGCACTAAAGCATAATTTTTGGGCACTCTAAGTCTGTACAAAACCAAATATAGAGGGAAAATATGGCAAAGCAATGCGTTAAATCTGCTTCCTTCTGCTTTTCTCTACACAGGAAACTCCATCCCATTATAACACGCAGGAACCAGAAATCCATTAGAGGTTTTTACTCACCACATTGTTTTAGTGACGGGAACTCATTTAAATTCAATCCCCTTTGATATTTTCATTCAGAAACAAGCAGTCTATTCAAAAACAGGCGTGGTTCACAGCTTAAAGAAAAGCAAATGCGTTTGTTTTAGCTGAACTTTAAATGATTGGTCTATTTTTACATCTTCAGGGTCGAAGTTTCCTTCTTTGAGAAGTTCCAAAGAAATATATTCTGATATTTTTCTCAGGAAAATCTGAAGAATGATTAAGAGATGGAAGGTTGAGTTTTTTTAAATTTCTTTTTTACGTCTGAGTTGGCGAGGAAGATTTACCAGACAAGACAGATGCTGCCCTCTGCTGGCTGTCAGCTGTAACTTCACCTCACATGCAAAAACATGCAGGTTTCGAGTTATTTTCATTTTCCACATTTGTTGCGTTATTGAAAATTTTAGGTGGTGGGAAAATAAAGCATGGTTGTTTAATAAACATGCAGATAATTTCAGAAAACTTCAGATATTTTCTAGAAAAAAATAAGAACATCTGCTAGAAAAAAAGCAATTGTTACATTAATATCAGGAATTTTTGACACATTTTTAAAAATTATTTTAACTTTAAATGTCTAACATTTTCTTTAAAACATTTTCTATAAGTTTTCAAAGTTTTTTTTTTAGAAAATTTCTGAGAATCAAAATTCTAGGCAGAAATTTTCTCCTTTTCTATCTACAATGGCCCTAATGCACCATTGTAAAAAAAAATAAAAAATAAACACTTTTAAGTTTTGGATCTATAATAAATATCAGTCTACTTTGTTTGCTTGATTTTAGCTTTTATTTTTGGAAATAAAGGAACAGACTCAGTGTTGCAGTAATCCATTTTTAAGGATTTTTATACAGTGAAACAGACAGAATTTCAAGTTGCAATGTTGTCCCCCCCGAACCAGATCACATCAACACAGGTTTGCGTTTTATTTAAAAGGACCGTAGAAGCTGACTGAAACCCGGGGGATAATTTTCACGCGCTGAAGCATCTACCATCTTCGTTCTTGACATTTGCCCTAACAACTAGAGAAAAGAAAAATTAAAAAAAGAACAACGCAAGAAAAACTCTTAAGTTAAACCACAAACTTTGACATAAATCCTCTCTTTTTGCTCCTGCTGTCTTAACTTTTATCACAGGGTAATTAATACTTCAGGTTGGCATAAAATGAACAAAAGGCTTTCTGGTCTAGCAGAGATCAGTGCAAAACAGCACATTGACATTCACTCTATATCTCAAACATTAAGAAAAGAAACATCCTCACGTATTGCACACTGAGCGGCTCAAAGTGCTGCACAAATATTATCAAGTCTCTAGGAATTAAAAACAACATTCTGTACGTTCAAACGCTCTCCACCAAAACGACTATCATCTGTCGAAGCACGGCGCCTGGTAGCTGTAGCGCATGCTGACCGGGTACGAGCGGCGGGGAACGCCGGGCTTCGGGTCCAGACAGGCGGCGGAGGCTTGTGTGTCGCTCTGCGGGGGGCCGCCGGGGCCCTGCAGGTAGGACGCAGACCTGTGGCCTGCCTGCAGGGCTTTCTGAGGGAACTGCATGGAGGGCAGCTGCAGGAACTGCGACGCAGCGGCTGGCTGGCCTGAACTGTGGAGCAGCGCCTGGCTCTGCTGCTGCTGCTGAAGACACTGCTGCTTATTGGCCTCTTTCACATCACCGTCATGTGCACTGGAAAAAAAAAAAACCAAACAATGTCACATTTATAATCCTTTAACTGCATAAATAAAATCCTTGAGTGAGTAGTTTAATTCTGCAAGTGATTGTGTGTAAACTACAGAAGCGGAGAAAGGACATTTTCTGCATGCATTTCTTCCAGATAATTTTCTGGAGATAAATGTGTTTCCCGATGGTTTTCTTGAGAGAAGGAGTAAATTTCCTGTTGTCCACATATACTTTTTCATGAAAGTTTTCTCAAAATAAAGAAATTAATTTACTTATGGTTTTCTAGAGATAATGAATTAACTTCCCTTTTTCAGATTATACTTTTTCCCCAACTGTTTCTCTAAATAGGTTATTCTCAAGACTGTTTTTAAGATAAAAAGTCAATTTTATGTTTTCAGCATAGTTTTCTCGAAATAAAAAAAATAATTTCTGATTGTTTTCTCACTATAAGTTCATTTTCACTTTTCGGTTATAAACATTTTCCTGATTATTTTCTAGACGAGCCAATTTCCCGTATTTCACATATGTAAAACAGCTGAAACACTGAGTGCCTTTAAGTCTCAAATTAAAACCCACCTGGCTAAATTAGGGTTTTAATGTCTTAGGTTTGAGAATCCTTGTAAGATGTCGCTCTGCTAAAACTCTGTTCGAGAAGACCCCATATTAGCAAGTCCTCACGTGGATCGATGTTTTTATTTTTACTTTTAATAATGTTTTTATCTTTTTACCTTTTTTAATCTTTTTAAAAATCTCATTTAAGGCCTTATCAAATGGTGGTTTGACTAAAGAAGTTTTTAAATTATAAAGGTTAGAGTCCTTGTTAAACAGAGATTTAACTAAAGGCTATAAAGGTTAGAGTCCTTGTTAAACAGAGATTTAAAATCTCTGTTAAACAGAGATTTAAAATCTCTGTTTAACAAGGTCCTTGTTAAACAGAGATTTAAAATCTCTGTTTAACAAGGACTCTAACCTTTAAAGGACTTTAACCTTTAAAGGCTATAAAGGTTAGAGTCCCAGTTGACAGAGTTTCAACTAAAGGCAAAAGGTAAGTCTCTTGGAGCTCCCTTACTTTGAGGAGACACCATAAGGGTAACTCCTCGTGTGGATAGGGAGTCCTTGACAAATGGCGGATTGACTAAAGAAGTTTGAAATGTAAAGTTTTTATTTTTACTTTTTAATTTCTCTTTCTCACTGTTTTTTTTAATTATTTAAAGCACTTTGAAATGCCTTACTGCTGAAATGTGTACATTTTCCAGTTTCCCACAAATGCACTTTTCCTAAGGTTTTCTCAAGATAACTTCCCATTTTTTGTAAAAACATTTTCTCTTTAGATAAGTTAATTTCACTTTTTCCACAAATACATTCTCTTGATAGGTTTCTCGACGAGACAAATCCATTTTCTGATGGTTTTCTTTAGATGACGGGTAAATTTTCCGTTTTCCGCGTATACTTTTCCCCAACGGTTTCTCTAGATCAGTGGTTCTTAACCTGGGTTGGATGAACCCCAGCGGTTCGGTGAGTCGGTCTCAGGGGTTCGGCGGAGCCTCTGAGGTAAAGACTCACTTGTGTAAAGTCGTGATGACGCCCTGCTTTGCCATCACTACTGCAGAGGATCACATTACATTGCTTAGCCAATCAGAGGGAGGATCACGTTAATTGCTTAGCCAATCAGAGCTGTGGAGGAGCCCTGATTGGAGGAGCTTCACTCTCAGCATGGATTTGAATTTGTGTCTTTATTTACTTCAGCAAAATTCACAGTTTTTACCAAATTCTGTAGTCTAAATCTGCTCCTTAGTTGCATCTTTTTGGGGTTGGTACTGCCTCTAGTGGAGTGGGGTGGTAACACAACTAATACATTTACTAAATCAGAATACTGCAAAGTATTTTTTGTGTCGGTGGAGGGGGTTGGGGGGGCAAGAGAATAAGAAGGGTTCGGTAAATGCGCATATAAAGCTGGGGGGTTCGGTACAACAAAAAAGGTTAAGAACCACTGCTCTAGATAAAACGTTAAAAATATCCCAAGTTAATTTCCATGGAGATGTGAACTCCTGCTCAGGTGAGCCTGCAGAATAAAAATGAATCCTTCACCGTTCGAGTTTTCAACGGAAACTCTCGGATGTTTTGGTTTATTCACTGCTTTGTCTTGGCCTCTCTCACATGAGCAGCTTCTCCACGCAGGGTGTGAGGTTTTCCCAGGCGTAGCCGGTGAGGCGCTGCAGGCGGGCCGGCCAGCTGGGGGAAAGATGGAGGATGAGGCGGGACGCCGCCACGCAGGCGGCCGCCACCAGCGACGGAGCAAAGCACAAGAAGATGTGATCTATGGAAAATTAAATAGATCAGAGGAAGAAAACAAAGGTGTCTAATATTAAACCTTTTATGTCAATTTTCTCCAGACTCAAAACTCCAGTTTTATCTGTATTTATATTTATAAATACAGAATTCAGAGGAGTTACTTGGAGGAGGGAAGCATGAAAGGAAGGAAACATGGACAAAAAGAGGAAGAAAAAACAAAAAGAAAAGAAGAGAGTATACAGGAAGGATGGAAAAAGGAGACAGGAAAGGAAGGAAGCATGAAAGCATGGACACATGAAGGAAGAAGAAAAGGAAGGAACCAAGGAAGGAAGGAATAAATGAAGGAGGTCAGAAAAGAAAAGAAGATAGGAAGGAAGAAAGTAAAGAAGAGAGAAGGACGGAAGGAATGAAAGAAGGAAGGAAGCAAAGAATGAAGAGGAAAAGGAAGGAAGTAGTGAAGGTAGGAAGGATGGAAGAAAAAACAGAAGGAAGGTGGGAGGGAAATACAGAAAAAAGAAGGTAGGAAGGAAGGATGGAAGAGAGGAAAGAAAAGAGAGAAGGAAGGAAGGAATGAAAGAAGGAAGGAAGCAAAGAAGGAAGAGGAAATGGAAGTAAGCAATGAAGGGAGGAAGGATGGAAGGAAGGTGGGAGGGAAGGACAGAAAAAAGAAGGTAGGAAGGAAGGATGGAAGAGAGGAAAGATGAAAGAAAGCAAAGAGGAAAGGAAACAAGGAGGGAAGAAAGACATAAAGAAAGACAGAAAGATGGAGAGAAAACAGAGAAAGAAAAAAAGAATGAGACACGGACAAAAAGAGGAAGAAAAAACAAAAATAAAGGAAGAAAGAGAGTATACAGGAAGGATGGAAAAAAGGAGACAGGAAAGGAAGGAAGCATGAAAGCATGACACATGAAGGAAGGAACAGGAAAGGAAGGAACCAAGGAAGGAAGGAATAAATGAAGGAGGTAAGATAAAAAAGAAAGAAGATAGGAAGGAAGGAAGGAAGGAAGGAATTAAGGAAGCAAAGAAGAAAAGAGAGTAGGAAGGCAGGAATGAAAGAAGGAAGAGGAAATGGAAGTAAGCAATGAAGGGAGGAAGAAAGAACAGAAGGAAGGTGAGAAGGAAGGACAGAAAAAAGGTAGCAAGGAAGAGAGGACAGATGAAAAAAAGCAAAGAGGGAAGGAAACAAGGAGGGAAGAAAGGAAAGAAAGACAGAGATAAAGAGAGAAAAATGAGAGAGAGAAAGAAACTTGCTCTATTCGTCCCTAAAATAAATCTCCAACACACAGAAACAAGTTCTCTTCTTTCCTCGGCCTGACCTTCACCAGCCCACCTTGCAAGGAGACTTCCAGGAAGTAGTCTGCGTACTTGTCCATGTACAGCTTGGGCTTCTCCAGGCTCGCCATGGGCCAGCCGTCATGCAGATCTCCGTCCAGGACGCCGACGGACAAATAGTAGTCAATGAAGTGAGCTGCGGTGGGAAGGTACAGGTTCCAGCTGAAGGTTTCCAGCAGCAGCAGCTCCATGTGGAGCAAACCCTGCTTGGTCAGGACCAGGTTCATGGAGCTCATGCAGCCCAGGCTGTTCAGGGTCTCCAGCTTCGGCACTCGGTCCTCCCTATCCTCAAATTTACCTGCGACAGCCGGAAGAAAGTCAGCCGCATCAACAAGCTGCTCAACATATTATAAACATTCTTATTCTGTTGGCCAAGTTCCACATACATGTCTGCAAATTTGCTAAAAACAAACCTAACCTCACTGTTTTAGAGCTTATTTGAGTGGATTCTTTAAAATTGTGCACCAACTCTAAAGCTATTCATCACTTAAGGCTAAGTTAAGTGATAAATTTAATTTGTAACCTGTTATTTCTCATTGAGTCCAATGGATTTGTTACACCAGCACCTCGAGAATACTACTGTCTACAATTGTATATTCTTTATTTGTAAATAAAGTTTATTTAAAAAACCCTGCTCAACTGCCTGTTAGCGTACAGGAAGTGAGTATACATAATAAAAAATATGAAATAAAAAACAGGCAGTGAGTATGCATAATAAAAAATATAAAATAAAAAACAGGCAGTGAATATGCATAACATGCAGTGAGTACGCATAATAAAAAATAACAAAATCAGGCAAAATTTCTTCTTCCAAATCAGTTTCTTTCAATAAAAAACTTGTGAAACTTAAAAAAACCCCATTTTTGTTAAAGTTTTGTTTAAAAAAACGCTCAACTGCCTGTTAGCGTACAGGAAGTGAGTACGCATAATAAAAAATATAAAATAAAAAACCGGCAGTAAGTACGCAGATACGCATAATAAAAAATGGCAAAATCAGGCAAAATTTACTTCGTCCAAATCAGTTTCTTTCAATAAAAAAACTTGTGAAACTTTAAAAAAACATATTTGTTAAAGTTTTGTTTAAAAAAAAACGCTCAACTGCCTGTTAGTACAGGCAGTGACTACGCATAATACACAGTGAGTACGCATGAATACGCATATTAAAAAATAACAAAATCAGGCAAAATTTACTTCTTCCAAATCAGTTTCTTTCAATAAAAAACTTGTGAAACTTAAACCCCCCCATTTTTATTAAAGTTTTGTTTAAAAAAAAAACGCTCAACTGTCTGTTAGTACAGGCAGTGAGTACGCATAAGTACGCAGTGAGTACGCATGAGTACGAATGATAAAAAATAACATCAGGCAAAATTTACTTCTTCCAAATCCGTTTCTTTCAAAAAAAAAAAAAAAATTTGTTTTGTTAAAAAAAAAAAAACTCAACTGCCTGTTAGAGTACAAGCAGTGAGTACACATAATAAAAAATATAAAATAAAAAACAGGCAGTGAGTATGCATGAGTACGCATTAAGTGTCCGCGACGTTTAGAGGAGTTGACACTTCGGCATACGCACTCAAGTAAGAGTAAGACAATATTTGGTAAAAAAAAAAAAAAATCAAAAAAACAATTGTAGTCAAGTACCGAGTAACTGATCAAATTATCAAATATTTCATATTTAAAAATGATATCAGACAGACCAAAATAAAAAGTTAAGTGGAAAGGACAATAATTCATATAAATAATAAAACAGTAACAAAATCAGGCAAAATTTACTTCTTACAAATCAGTTTCTTTCAATAAAAAAACTTGTGAAACTTTAACAAAAACATAAAATAAAAAAAACGCTAAACTGCCTGTTAGCGTACAGGCAGTGAGTACACATGCGTGCGCATTAAGCGTCCGCGAAGTTTAGAGGAGTTGTCAGTTTGGCATACGCGACAAGATACGACAAAAAAATAAGCTAATAAATTGTTTCAGTGATAACCAGATGGATATATATATGCAGTGTCGTAGTTTCAAAGTGTTTAAAGCAGCTGCAGCTACGCCCTGTATAAAACTTGATGATGGTCTGACTAGCTAACCGCTAAGTTTGGCTGTCATACAGCTGCTAATAAAGTTCATGATCCATCATCTACGTCATGCTTCTGGTTAAATAAAATGACGGCGCATACTTGTCTGACAGACCTGAGTGAAGTCGCCTCCCCACATTCTTCAAATCAGACAAAATTGGTGTCAAATGTTTGTGCTAATTTTGTGCAGATAAAAATTTTCGTTTGTGCTGCTATCATTTTAAAGAAATAAAGAAATGTTTCTAGAGGTCATCCAAGGTCAACCAACCCCCCCACCCCCCTCCTTCTTTAAATCAGACAAAATGGGTGTTGATCAACTCTGCTACGTTTGTGCAGCAAAAATTTTTGTTTGTGCTGCTTTGGCTTTGAAGATATTAATGAAAGTGTAAAGGTCAAAAGGTCAACCAGCCCCCCACTTTTATGAAATCCAACTTTCTTTACATCCTTAAAATGATAGCGGCACAAACAAAAACATTTGCTGCACAAATGTAGCACTAAGGTTTGACACCAAATTTGTTTGATTTCATAAAAGTGGGGGGGTTAGTTGACCTGTTGACCTTTACACTTACATTAATATCTTCAAAGCCAAATCAGCACAAATTAAAATGTTTGCTGCACAAACCAGCACAAACGTAGCCGAGTTGATTGACACCCATTTTGTCTGATTTGAAGGTGGGGGGTTGGTTGACCTTGGATGACCTCTAGAAACATTTCTTTACGTCTTTAAAATGATAGCGGCACAAACGAAAATTTTTGCTGCACAAACCTGCACAAACGTTTGACACCAATTTTCACTCAGGTGTCTGACACAGCATCTGAACTGAGAGGTCACAGAGACACATACTTGCCAGAAGGAGACAGGACAGAGAGACCATGTGAAGCTGCTGCATGGTGACGTCAAAGCGGTCCATGAAGAGGTCCAGCAGGTAGACGGCCAGGTGTCTGGCCGCGGGGCAGAGGCGGAAGCGATTGCAGATGATGGCGATGAAGTCTGCAAAGTATCGCCTGAGGTTCAGCTGAGGGGACTGGCCTTTGTAGGACGGCAGCTTGAGCTCCTGTTCCACAACCACAACAATAATAAACTGTACAACAAGACTCAAATATAAATACGTGCTGTTCGCAGTTACCAAAATGGACAGACAATATAATAGTAAAACACTAATAATCCATAGAAATCTGGCATTACATTATGACCACTGATCTTTAAATTGCATAACCACATATGTTTGTAGATTACACACTGCAAAAACTGAAATTTAAGTAAGATTAAATAGCTTAAACTAAGGATATTTATGTTTGTTTTCTGTCTTAGTATGTTAAAATATTTTCTTTTCGTAGTTATTTCAGCAAGATATTAAAAAAATATTACTTGTTATGAGTAAACTTCAAGTCTAGAATTTAATTTTTAAGAAAGATTTTCTTATTTAAAGCACAAAGAAAGGAAAAACAAATCACTTATTAAACAACAAGTGAGCAATTTCTTCCACAAAGATGATGCGTTGAAGTTTTTTATTTAAAAAAACTGGACCCTTTTATATTCATGTGTTTCTGGTACATCTGCATATCTGATGCACATGAAACTTCTGTAAACATCAATGGAAGGCAAAGTTGCTTCTCTTCATCCACTGGGGATTCATTTTTGCTTTAAAAAACAGGAAAGACTATTTTGTGGCAACAGGAGTTATCCATCAAGCCACTAAACCTGGGGTCCCCAAACTTTTTTCTGTGAGGGCCACATAACTTTTCCCTTCTCTGGTGGGGGCCGGAGTCAGTTTGTAACAGAAAAAATGTGCCAATTGCAGGAGTTCCTAAATGTAGAAATATATTGTTTTCCAGAAAGCACAATCAAATAGCCCTCTCTGGGTTCTTCACAGAAAAAAATCCAGGAAAAAGCACTATTTATGAAATAAATACCGTAGTTTCCGGACTATAAGCCAGACTGGACTATAAGCCTCAGATATTTTTGCCGCTCCAGGTTTTCCACAACAATGCAGCAGCAGCAGGGGGGGCGGACACCCAACATTTGAGTCATAACAGGTCAATTGAATATCACATTTATTTTCAGTTAAAAAATAAAAATTTGCCAAGTTTAGATTGAACTGAACTTATTACAGTAGTTTCTGAACGGTAACTGTAACAGCAAAAGTGCTGATCCTTCATGTTGCTACTAGCATGTGCTAAATGAAAATAGGCGCTTTCTTCTTCTTTAGATTTCAAAGGCAGCTTGCAGCCATTATTGTTGCACTACTGCCATCTACTGGATCATAATATCTATACCTCAAATTCTCATAATGATCCCAGTATTTTTTAAAAATGAAAAATCTTCTTTTTCCCCTCAATGCTATTTAACTGATCAACAACATTCTCAAATTTCAATTCCCTATTGAAACCTAATTCCGCTTTAATGGGCGTTTTCTTCTTTAATTTCTAATTTTGACTTCCAATGATTCACTTCCTGCTAAAGCGTCCCCTGGTGGTTAATGAAAAATCCACATACAAGCTGCACCAGGCTATAAGCTGCGCCAGGCTATAAGCCGTGTGGTTCAACAAAAGTAGCGGCTTATAGTCCGGAAAATACAGTATATGAAAAAAAGTCTAAATGCTCTCCGGTATTGTTTAGGGGGCCTGAGCAAATGTGGAGGCGGGCCGGATACAGCCCCCGGGCCATAGTTTGGGGACCACTGCACTAAACCCTAAATTTCCATCTCAGTGCTCAACATGTTGCAGCAACACAGTCGTTATCAACGGAAATGTTAGCATCCTGAGTTCACATTGCAGAATAAGCTCCAAGTTAATACCACTTTGCACCAATCTTATGATTGAATAACCTAAATATCAGATTTTTAAAACAATTGGAGGTGGTTAGAGTTCCCAAAAATGTACATAAATAAGAGTAGAATGACTTCAACATATTTTTACTCAAGTAAAAGTAAAAAGTAGCCATCCAAGTAAATAAAGTATTTGGTAAAAAGTCTACTCAAGTACTGAATAAATGATCAAATTATCAATCGTTTAAAATTTTTTGTTTTTTTAAGAACAAAATGGCAATAAGTAGCAAAAAAATAACCAAATTAGGCAAACGTTAATTTTTCCAAATTGGTTTCTTTCAATAAAAATCTTAAACTTTAACAAAAACTGTTGGTGTGTGTTTGTGTCTGGTGAATTGTTGGTAAAAAAAAAAAAGTTTCATTCAATGAGTAGAAAAATTCAGCAATTTTACTCAAGAAGGTTTAAAAAAATATTTGGTAAAAAAAACCCAACAAAACAATGGTAGTCAAGTACCGAGTAACTGATCAGATATCAAACATCCAATAGTTAAAAATGACATCAGACAGACCAAAATATAAAGTTAAGTGGGAATGACAATAATTCATATAAGTAATAAAAAATAACAAAATCAGGCAAAATTTACTTCTTCCAAATCAGTTTCTTTCAATAATAAGCTTGTGAAACTTTAACAAAAACTTCAGGTGTGTCTGTGTCTACACAAATATGTTTGTTTTTCGTTCAGTTGGTAGAGAATCCAGAAATTTTACTCCAGTAGATATACTTCATAATAAAATTACTCACGTAAAAGGATAGTAAAAGTATTCCTAAAAGTACTTAAAAAACTAAAATAAATGTAATAGAGTAAATGTAACTACTGAATTCTGAAAACAATAAATACTTTTGTTGTTAAGCTTCCATGCCTATTTATTCAATATTTTACCAGCAAAAATGATTATTGAATTGAAAATGTAGGTTAGTTTGTTGATATACAGTGTGATTAATTAACCCTTATTAATTTAAAAAATTGAATCAAGTCCCACCAATAATTAAAAACATAAAAACAGGACAGCATTAAAAAAAATTTAAGATAGATGGACAGGAACCAAGCAATGGTGGTAAATGATTCGATGCATCTTCAAAGAAGCATCGAATGGTATGTACTGGTATGTACTGTTATGTACTGTCCAAGACCTACCAAAGGAAGCAATGGTGCAAAACTCACTGATATAATGAATGTATTCTGGCTTAGTTTGCAAACAAACCTACCAGATCACAAATCAATCAAAAAAAGTCAGATCAGCAGAGGCTCCACCTCACAGCTGACAGAGTCAACAAGTCAGGGCAGAAACAGAGTTGGGTAAATGTAATTTAATTACATTTACTTGATAACTTTTTTGAAAATGTTTACTTTTAGCAGAATTTTTACTATTTCATTTTTATTCACTTTTACTTGAGTAGTTTTATTGTGAAGTATTGCTACTCTTACGTAAGTAAAATTTCTAGATTTCCTATCCACTGAGTGAAAAAATAACATGTTTTAGCCTAAAATTTACCAGACAAAGACATGCATGTTTTGTTAAATTTGTATAATTTTTACATTGAAAGAAACTGATTTGGAAACTTTTTTTTAACCTGATGTTGTTATTTTTCGTTATTTATATAAATTATTGTCATTTTGTTCCTTCAAATACCAAAATTTCCACTCAACTTTATATTTTTGTCTGTCTGATGATCTAATTTTTAAATATTAGATGATTGACAATTTGATCAGCTACCAAATACTTTTTTACTCTTGAATAATTTCTTGGACAACTACATTTTACTTTTACTCGAGTTAAAATATGTTGAGTACTACCTGCTGCAGGGATCATGATAACATGCCGGACTGGTAAAACATCAGTAACGTACAGGGTGAACACAAGCCATCAAAAACAATATAGATGCACTGAAACTGTCAATTATTTTTTCTCCATTGTGGCTCCATTTGATGGTCAATCGCCCTCACTTTGCATCTGAGCGCCTGGTAGATATCTGCAGCAAGTTGTCCCTTCCACCATTGGTCCTCAAGCTCCATTTAAGACAATGCTTTGAAAACCTCTGCAAGTCAAAGCAAAGTTAAAGTGATTAGCACATTCATACTGCTGGGTCAGTGTTGTATAGTAGCAAAGTAAAAACACTTCACTACTTTACTTAAGTATATTTGGGAGTACTTCATACTTTCCTAGAGTATGAACATTTTTGATAACTTTCACTTTTACTTCACTATATTTCCAAACTTAATTGCATACTTTTACTCAGATACATTTTCAATGTGTGGTTTAGTTATTCGTTACAAAAAAGCGAGAGAGAGAAACGCTGGAGTTTTGACCCACCTACTGATTGACTGCTACAAAGTCGGACACAAATGGAGCCCCATACGACAAATGGAGCCCATACGACATGAACCACTTATGCATATGTGGTTCATGTCAGAAGCTGGTTGTTGTAAAGCAGGTTAAGTTAACCTTGTAGGTGAAGCACCTAATTTTCTTAACTAAATGATTCCTGCAGGTTTGTCTATCAGCAGGTTTAATTTTGCCTGCACTTGGTTGTGTACATAATTACTTTATCAAAATATAAAATATGTAATTCATACAGCATTTCGCTTGCTTTACTTTTTACTTATACTTTTCATTACATTACTTGAGTACATCCATTACTGCAGTGATTTCCATACTTAAGTACAAGACGATTCAGATACTTTAAGACTTTAACTCAAGTAACATTTCAGTGACTTGGACTTTTACCAAAGTCATATTTTGGAGAGGAACCTAAACTTTTACTTGACTCTGAGATTTCAGTACTTTATACAACACTGTGCCGGGTGCTGAAGATGCGCTCTCAACGTTTAAAACGCAGGATTTCAACAACACGCATCGATTAGCGATTCCGTGGGTGTCATAACTCTTATCTGCTTTTCCAATCCGTGACGTGGAAATGAATGATCGGTGCGGACTCACCCACCCAATGCGCTGGTTCACTGGAGTAAAAGTGCAGTGTAGACTAGCCGATCATGCTTTGCTTGGTCTCGGTGTTTTAGGCTCGCAGGTTTGCAGCAACACGAGTTCTTCAAACTACGCAGGTGCGTTCAAGTGCTGCTCGAAAAACGCCAGAACAGCCAAGCCTAAAGACGCCATGACACCAGAGAAATGGGGGTCGGAAAGTGAAATAAGCATCCAAATGTGAATGAGACATTTTTAAAGTTATCCATCGCAGATCTTCATGCCCGTTGTTTGATTGTGGTCTCTTTACATTTTATTCAGCAATTGAAAGCATCACCGCCAACTACTGACCCATAAATTACTGGGTAGTTTTGTAATTGGGCGTTTATGTATGGAAGCCCATTTCCGCCATGAAAAAAAACAGCTTCACAGGAAGTCAGAATTATGACTTTCAAAGTCATAATTGTGAGATTTAAAGTCATAATTTAGGCAAATTATGACTTTAAATCTCACAATTATGACTTTGAAATTCATAATTGAAAAAATAACATTTATGACTTTAAATCTCATAATTATGACTTTCAAAGTCAAAATTATGACTTTGAAAGTCGAAATTATGACTGAAAGTCGAAATTGTTACTTTAAATCTCATAATTATGACTTTTGAAAGTCGAAATTATTACTTTAAATCTCATAATTATGACTTTGAAAGTCATAATTTTGACTTTCAAAGTTGACTGTGAAAGTCGAAATTATGACTTTGAAAGTCGAAATTATGACTTCCTCTTTACCTTTTTTTTCATGGCGGAAATGGGCTTCCATGTTTATGGGGTGTAATATAAGTTATATTGTTCAAAATTACCAGCAGTAATATCGATTACAACATGGGGTTCATTGTTCAAAGTGATATTTTCACCATGTTCTTAGTGTAATCACAAATGACATAGTTTCAAACTAAATATTTAATTAGCAAATTAAATAATTAGTCTGAGCCTAAATAATTAGATTGCCTACTAAATAATCAGTTTTATCTAAACCTTTAGTTAGCAATTATTAATATTTAGCTTGAGGCTATAGATTTAGTTTCAAGATCTAAACTATTTAGCTACTAGCTAAGTAATCAGCTTCCATTTAGCTACTAGTTTCATTATTAGCTACTGAAACCTATCATTAGCAGCTTTCACAACTAAATATCTACATGATAAGCTAATATTTAGCTTGAAACTATACTTTGAAATTAAATATTCAACTTTAAGCTAAATAGTTAGCTAATAAACATATTGAATGATTACATGCAATTTTACTTACTAATAAGCAGGAGTAGACTACCAAATTAAGGGTCTGGTGAACTTGAATAATATAAACTTTTCACTTCAGTTGTTGCTCGTCTCCTCTTCTTTATTGTTCCTTCTCCTCTAGACATGTACAACATCTCAGCTTGAAATTGTGAGCCATTTAAATGGCAATTCAGACTTTTATCAATGGGTTTTATCAATGGGTCAAGAATGGAGTCTTAAAGAAATATTGGGAAATTAAGGAAACATAATGGATATTTATAGACTGAGGAAAGCATTATTTATTTTTCTTGAAAATACAAGATTAATAAATAGAATTTAATAGATGTAACGAAATGTTGCTACACACTCGTGTACAGTAGATGGCGGTATGCATCTCAAAGTTGCTCGCAATCCGCCATAATAGAAGAGAAGAAGAAGAAGAAGACGACGACTTCCTCTGACTCGTTGCGGTGTATCTGTACTTCCAGCGTGCGTTTGCCTCGAAACCTGTCTGGAAAATGTACGTATACTTATCATCTTTAGGATATAGCGAAAGGTGAGGTTAATAAAACAATATTGACGTGCTAATTAGCCATGGCAACTTGATCCGTAATTGTTAATTTACCGTTTTCTTTCAATGTATAAGGGAAACAGCATCTGATTATAGACGGTAAGTGAGCTAGCAGTAGCGTTAGCCAAATGTAGCTAAAATATACACCGCTTCATGTCAGTGCTCTAACGTTAAAAAAGGTTTACTTTTTCTGTCGACGTTAATAAAAACAGTATTTATCTATTGGTTAGTCATGTCAATGTTATCCATCGTTGTTAATTTATAATTTTCTCACAGCGTAAAAGGTAAACATCCTACAATTTTAAATTTCGCTAGCTAGCAGCAACTTTAGCAACGGCTAGATAAAAATATACACCGCTTCCTGTCAGTGCTATAAAGTTGAAAGGTTTACTTTTTCTGTCAACGTTGATAAAAACAGTATTTATCTGTTAGTTAGTCATGTCAATGTTATCCATCATTGTTAATTTATAATTTTATCACAGCGTAAAAGGTAAACATCCTACAATTTTAAATTTCGCTAGCTAGCAGCAACTTTAGCAACGGCTAGATAAAAATATACACCGCTTCCTGTCAGTGCTATAAAGTTGAAAGGTTTACTTTTTCTGTCAACGTTGATAAAAACAGTATTTATCTGTTAGTTAGTCATGTCAATGTTATCCATCATTGTTAATTTATAATTTTATCACAGCGTAAAAGGTAAACATCCTACAATTTTAAATCCCGCTAGCTAGCAGCGGCTTTAGCAACGGCTAGATAAAAATATACACCGCTTCCTGTCAGTGCTATAAAGTTGAAAGGTTTACTTTTTCTGTCAACGTTGATAAAAACAGTATTTATCTGTTAGTTAGTCATGTCAATGTTATCCATCATTGTTAATTTATAATTTTATGACAGCGTAAAAGGTAAACATCCTACAATTTTAAATCTAGCTAGCTAGCAAAGCAGCGGCTTTAGCAACGGCTAGATAAAAATATACACCGCTTCCTGTCAGTGCTATAAAGTTCAAAGGTTTACTTTCTATATTAATGTAAAATCACGGACATCTTCTAGCACTGTTGCTTAGAATAGTGTTGTAAATAAGAAATCTTTTACATATTCTGATTTGATTCATAATTTCTTATTTTGTTTTGTTGTGTCCATCTTTCTCAGCAGCAACTCGCCTAACAAACATGGCCCAATCATCAAGACGTTGCTATTGCAGCGTACCACGCTGTTCTAGCAACAAGCAGAAAAACCCATATTTGAGTTTCCATGATTTTCCCGTGGACCCAAATATCCGTGGCTGTTGGGTGAGGGCAATCAGGAGAGATGAGGGGCCGAGTTTTCAAATCATCCGTGGGAGCACCTATGTCTGCAGCCAGCACTTTGTCCCAGAGGACCTCAGCACATCAGCCAGTGGCAGAATTAGGATTAGACAAGGAGCTGTGCCGTCTAGATTTCACTGGAATGATTGGGGTAACTCTATGTTTCAATCAAACCTAGTTCCATGCTTCCATTTTCCTCCCTCACTGACTGTCTTCTTGAAATAAAACAGTGGTTTACTCTTAACTTCCTCAAATTAAATTCCAGTATAACTGAACTTCTCTTAATTGGTACTAATTCAATACTAAGCAAACTTGATAATTTCTCCATTTCAGTTGATAACTCCTCCATTTTTCCTTCCCCTCAGGTTAAGAGTTTGGGTGTCATCCTCTCTTTTGCCTCCCATGTCAATAATATCACTCGGTCAGCTTATTTTCATCTCCGAAATATTTGCCGTCTCTGTCCTTCTCTGACTCCACTGCTGTTCTGGTCCACAGTTTGGTCACATCTCGTTTAGACTATTGTAATTCTCTACTTTTTGGTCTACCACAGAAAACTGCATAAATTACAATTGGTTCAAAATTCAGCTGCTCGTATCATTACACAGACCCTTTAATTTATCACATCACACCTATTTTAAAACAGCTCCATTGGCTTCCAATCACATATCGCATTAACTATAAAATACTTCTTCTAACTTTTAAAGTAGTTCACAATCTCACACCTTCATATCTCGGACCTCCTTCACATTGCCACTCCCACCCGTTCCCTCCGATCCTCTTCTTCTGTCCAGAGCTTTCAGCCGCTCTGCTCCCAAACTCTGGACCTCACTCCCATCTGATCTCCGTAACATTGAGCAATATTTTAAGTCCAAACTCAAAACCCATTTGTTTGAACTAGCATATAGCTTTTAATTATCTTTGTACTGTTTTATAAATCTTGTGTTTTTATTGGGGGGGGGGGTTATTGCTGGTATGTATTTTATAAGTACTTGTTTTTATGTCAAGGTGACCTTGGGTGTCCAGAAAGGCGCCTATAAATAAAATGTATTATTATTATTTATAAAGGGAGGACGGCAGGGTTCAACATTTAAAAAAATATTAGACTCAAAAATGTGTCCTAACTGTGAAGTGTCAACCTATTTCCCATGTCTAGGGAGAAGCTTACAAGCTCCTGAGTCTGTTTTCATTCTGACCCAAAAGCGTTTTGGTGCTGCTGGCCAGGATGACTTCCAGAGGATGCCTGACCCTGGAGACGCCACAGAGGAGGGATGGCCTGCAAGTGCAGTGGCAAAAGATCATGACTATGCCTGCAATTTTCCAGGTTAGTGTTATAGAAAGAGTCTTGTACAGTGAGGGACATTGTAACCATCTCAAGAACATTTCAGACTTGCTAACTGGTGGAAAGATCATTAGTAAATACATTTGAGTGAGGAGGAGCAGCTTTGGTATCCATCTATAGAAAATATTGCATATTTTGTGGTTTTCCCTTTGAATAAGCTTTATATTTATAAAAACTCAAGTCAAGTTTATCTGCACAGCAGCAACACGGCATGTGTGCCTCATGTATATGCAACCGATTAAGAGACCACTGCAGGATTATCAGTTTTTCTGATTTTACTCTTTATTTGAACATTGTTCTTCTATTCTGTGAACTACTGACATGTATCTGAAATTCCAAGCTATAATTTCAGAGTATTTACTTTCAGACGATGAAAAATGGTGAAAATAACGAAACAGAAGGAGGGCTTTCAGACGTCAAATAATGCAAAGAAAACAAGTTCATATTCATTTAGAAACATCAGTACTAATGTTTTAACTGAGGAAGAGTTCAGAAATCCGTGTTTGGTGGAATAACCAGGAGGTTTTCAATGGGGTTCATTGCAGTGCGCCTTCAGAACGCAGGCAATAATACATTATTCTAAACTATTCACAATTAGGCTAATAAATAATGTACAACTGATGTCAGAGGTTTAATTTTTAGCTCATCGTCTTTGTACCTGTTCAGTCCACTGTGTTTTCAATGTTTTTATTAGTTTATCACCTTCTTTGATGGATGCAGCTACATCTTCGTTTTCCCTCTAATTGTGACCAAACTAGGAAGAAATTATTGTATTTTATTAAAACCCCTATTCTTTTGTCCTTATTGTTCACTATTTTTATGTTTGCCTTATTTAAAGCAACTCAACATATCTCATTGAAAACTGTGAACAAACTATTTGCTAGCTAGCAATATTTGACGTTTGGGCCATTTTCTCTCATTATTTATCGACTCGTCTGCATCTAATGGGTCATTAAGACGCGTCTCATTCACTATTTTCCATTTGGCAGCATAATTTATTTTATGACGCTGTGATAAACAGTTATATGCCGACAACATGCTAGCTAGTGTTAAAAGAGCAGGATAAAAGCAGGTAACCATGGCAACCAGTCACCGTTTGAAGTGCATGTGTCAAACTCGAGGCCGGGGGGCCAAATCTAGTCCTTTGGAGCTTTTTATGTGGCCATTTAGACTCCAGATTATATCAATTAGTCCCCCCAGTTTTTCCACAAATGCACAAAACTAACAAGAAATCAACAAAAACCTCACATTTTATTCCGATTTTACTGCAATATTTCTCCCAGAATTTGGCCAAAAACATTAAGTTTAAGTTCCCGCTGCCTCAGCCTCACTTGATGTCAAGTCATAATCGGTGACTGATATGGCAGTTAGTAAAAATTCATGTTTAACACAAATATTTCTAAATTAGCGCCACAAAATCTGTGATTTTGATTGCAAATAAACCACAAAAACAATCCCAGATTGGCTGACCAGTGTGAAAATATGTTCAATTATCTTATTTAATTTAAGGAAACATTTACTAAATACTGAAACGAACGGCTCTTTATTGGTATTTTAACAGTTTAATGGATTTTACCAATACGTTCTGACACAACAGGCCCTTTAAGGACATCCACATGGGCCAAAATGTGTTTGACCCCTCTAGTTTAAAGACTCCAGTGATGAGGACAGTGTGATGTCTCTTAAGGCAGTGGTCCCTAACCCCCGGTCCGTGGACCAATTGGTACCGGGCCGTGCAATAAATAATTAAATATTTCCGTTTTATGTATTATTAAAGTCTGGAGGATCTTTTATTTTGAAAATCCGGATTCTCTCGGTTACTTGCACACCAACATTGAGCCACAAGCAGCAAAATGAGTAAGAAACAGATCAGATGTCTTTGGAAAGTTTCTTTTCAAAGGGGAAAAGGCCCAGAGAGACAGGAGAATGGATTCACCCCAGACCGGTAGGTGAATCCCACATTACAAGCCGCTCTGCGTAACATGTGGCGACCGGCTGCTAATGAGGCAATGAAGCTTCAAGCTGCTTCACCGAGTAGAGAACAAGAGGCTGTGGATATAAGCAACACTTCGGTGTCATTGTCTCTTATCACTCCCTGATGGAACCGTCTGGTTGCAGAGAAACAAGCTCAGGGCTCCGTTAGTCATTATCGTGAGTTAAAAGTTTTCACAAAAGTAAAATGTTTTTTTGTGGCGCATCTGTATCTTATTTTGAAGGGATATGTAAACATTACCATAGCAACCAGAGCAGCCGCTCTATTTGCTGCACTATGATTTGGAGATGAATGTTTTTTCATAGTTAACATTTTTTACTGAATAAACATAATAATAACCTCTAGATTTAATAATAAACATTTCCACATATCATCTCCGATATCCACCAGACTCTCAGTTGCGCCATATGTCAGCTGTTTGGGATTCCCCTCTGTTCTGACGTCACCTCGCTTTCTGATTGGCTACCTGTCGCATTCAACAGGTTGTTTTCTCGTTCCCAGTCAGGGAAAAACCCCACAGGCTGCGATAAAAGGTCCAAGACAACCCAAATAGGGAATATTCAGCCTTATCTGACGGTTCACACGCGCGTTCACCCCCCGTTCCCCCGGGACGCAGCAAAATGTTCCAAGTCTTGACTGGTCCGTGGTAATAAAAGGTTGGGGACCACTGGCTTAAGGTGTATGTTTTTTTCTTTTCGCTCAGGTAAACTGGACACTGCCACACGGAGAATCGAAGAGTTGGAGCTCCAGGTTTTGTCTTTGGAAACGGAAATCCAGCAGCTGACTCTTAAGAAGAAGCTGCCACTGATTTTCAGGTTTTGTGTCACAGATGAAGATTTTCGCCACTACACGAAATTCAACTCGAAGGAGGTCTTCGCTGTGTTTTGGGAGTCAGTTAACCCTTCTGCTTCAAGGCTGGTGTACTGGTCCAAGGCACAGCGGTCTGCAGAAGAAACGCCTGGTCCTCAGCTGAAACCTCCGCTCATCGACGAACTGTTCATGTTTCTTTGTCGCGTTGCAGCCGGACTTCAGGAGAGGACGTTGTCGTCCATCTTTGAGGTCAGTTTGCCCACAGTGAGTCGCATCGTCTTGACGTGGACTTGCTACCTGTACCAGGTTCTTGGCTCGCTGCCGTTGTGGATGACGAGAGAGCAGGTTCAGGCCACCATGCCGGACAAACTCAGGCAGTGCTGCCCCCAGGTGAGAGTGGCAGTGGCCTGCGCCGAGATCCGCTGTGAAACGGCACGCTCCGAAAACCACAGCGCCTTTAAAGGGCTGATTGGCGTCGCTCCGTGTGGGATCATCACTTTCGTATCCAAACTGTACAGAGGCTCCATCTCAGACGTGGAAATAACTGGCAAATCGGAGATCTTGGCGCTGCTTCAGCCCGGAGACGGAGTAGTGGCCGCCGACGAGGGTTTCCAGATCGAGAAGGTTCTGTCAGAGGTCGGGGCGACGCTCATTGTCCCTCCACTAAAAAAACCCACCCAGAAGACCCAGGCTGTGGCTGGACTGAGGATTTTGGCGGAGAGGGCCGTACGGAGGGTGAAGGACTACCGTATCTGGGACGGTCTGGTTCCTCTTTCTCTGGTCGGTTCCGTCAATCAGCTGTGGGTCGTCTGCTGCCTAATGGCAAACTATCAGGGACCTCTTGATCTAAGAGGAGACAAACCAGGCTAGAGACTCCATGCTGCTGCAAGCCTCACTTCTTAGATGGACATAGACTCACCGGCCACCAGGGCGGTATAATAATATCGATATCGCGATAAAAAAAAAATTGATATTCATCTGCAAATATCGTAACATCCAACTGTCACCTTTCTCACTCACTGCTTGCTTCACCAGGTCATCAGGCTTAGAGTGATTCCTTCAGATGTTCAGGTTAAAAAGGTATCAAACTATTCAGAGCAGGAACTTGGTTCACTTTATTTACTTTACTAATGCATGTCAGCTACAGTTTGGACTGTTTCAACTAAAAGAAACATGTTTTCTCTCCACTTTGGTTCATTTTGTCCAGCTGTCCACTTTAAGTCTGTGTCCAACCAGAGCCAGGTATTGTGTAGTTGGAGCTTTTAATCAGTTTTCAGTTAAATTAATTCAGTCCAACTTTATAACAATCACAAAATGTCACCAAAATCACTATGTCCCTCTAAAATCGTTCAGAAAATTGCAAAAGTGTATTGAACTGCATTGATTGCTGAATATCGCAATACATATCGTATTGTGAGATTATTGTATCACTACAGCCCTACTGGCCACTTTATTAGGTACACCTGGCTAGTACAGAGTTGCCTTCAGAACTGGTTTTTATGTGTTTATCTTGGCTGAATAGGCGTCTTCCATTTTCCTGTAACCTGCTGCTAAATTTCCCCACTGTCAATAAAGGATATTTCTGTTGTTTTTTGTTGTTTATTTTTTGAGTAGGAACTTGGGTAATCTGACTTCAGAGTTAAAAAGAACCCCTGATTGACCTCCGACCTCTGCAGTGTTTCTAACATTCTCTATCAAACCTCTGACACCGAACTGATCAATAAACCCATTCAATAATTTCAGTAAAGCTCCACCTGTCTCACCTTTAGGATGCAGCACCTTAGTGAAGTCGCCCCCCCACCTTCTTCAAACCAGACAAAATGGGTGTCGAACGTTTGTGCTACGTTTGTACAGCAAAAATTTTTGTTTGTGCCGCTATTAATTTAAATTTGTTTATGAAATCAAAATAATGTGGTGTCAAACTTTAGTGCTACATTTGTGCTGGTTTGTGCAGCAAAAATTTTCGTTTGTGCCGCTATCATTTTTAGGAAATAAAGAAAGTTGGGATTTCATAAAAGTGGGGGGGGCTGGTTGACCTTTTGACCTTTACACTTTCATTAATATCTTCAAAGCCAAAGCAGCACAAATAAAAAAAATTTGCAGCACAACCGTAGCCGAGTTGATTGACACCCATTTTGTCTGGTTTGAAGAAGGTGGGGGGGCGACTTCAGGTGGATGCAGCCTGCAGCATTATTGATTATTTCACCTTTTACCTTATTAGGAACTTCCTGTTTCAGTTACTATTTTATGACAAATATAGTTTCGTAAACATGAAAAGACACTAAATGAGTGTCTCACTCAATAGTGTATGATAAAATTACATGTTAATATGGATTATCCCATTGGTGATATCTGTTAATTTTGTTGAAACTTGTTCTTGGTTTACTATATATATCAGTGATTCTTGAGAATAGGGACAAAACAGGTCATATGGATAAAGCACAACATTTGAATAGTAAAGATTTCATGGACCTGATGAGCTACAATATGGCTTCCTTTAGAATAACATCATAAATTGAGGTAGTTTGGCTTTTTGTCACCTCCGTCAGATGTCAACTCCATCAGTTTTTGTGACTCTTTCAGTGAAAATGTCAAATTTCACTTAAATGTGCAGTTAATTCATTTAAATGTACTTTACATAAATTGCATTACTTCACATGTAGCAAGTTTTTCATTTTACTCACTAGTTTGTCACCACCTTCAGTTTTTTGTCAACTCCATCATGCAGTGTCAACTCCGTCAGATGGACTTTTTATGGTTTTTTGTTTTAAATATTTATTTTGTTTCTTGAGAAGCTTTTGTCTGCAAAATGAGTAAAAATATCACTAATAGGGTCATTAAAAATTATTTTTGATGTATTTTTGTCAGATGGTCATGACAACGTTCTGGGTCAGGTCGATTAAAAATGTAATTTTTAAAAAAATGTTGCAACTGGGAGCCTGTACCTCAGCATCTTTACATTTCCAAAAAATTTTTTGACATTTGTATACATACATTTGAGAAATAAAAAAAAAATATGGGAAAATTAAAACCCATTTTGTCCCTATTTTAAAGAATCACTGTTATATCTTGGGGGTCATTTGTAGGTTAACAACCTTCTTTTGTTCGTTTGTTTTTTGTTTTTCCTTTGTAAGTCAGACAGGAAGAGCTGTGGGGCCATTTTCTATAAGTATAGAAACAGGACCAGCATGCACCGGGGTGGCTTTATGTTTTGTTTTGTAAGCAGGGGGAAACAATAGAAAGATAAATCTGCATTTATTGCTTTCCAGGGTGGAGAAATAAACTGTAAAATGCAACCTTGCAGCTTTTGCATGTTGGATTTTTTTTTCTGTCAATAAAATATAACCACAGAGCAGAAGTGGCTCATTGATTAATGATTCCTGATGTTTGGTGTGAAAACAAAAAAATTCAGTTGAAAAGTTCAATTATTCCAGTAACTTAGTAAAACACATTATATAGATTTATTACCTGAGGTTTTCAGACCTCTCCTTTGTTTTTTTTTTGTTTTGTTTTTTGCTTACGAAAACATATTTGATATAATCAAAAGTATTTTTAAAAAGGTTATTTTCAAACAAAATCTAATAAACCAGCATAATTAGTTCACATAGTATGGAGCTAGTTGGTTTGTAACTAACTGCATACTCAATTACATTTACTTGAGTAACTTTTTTGGAAAAATTTATTTTAGGAGTATTTTTACTATGTTGTACTTTTTACTTTTACTAGAGTAATTTAATTATTTAGTATCTCTATTCTTGAGTAAAATTTCTGGATTTTCTCCCCACTGAATGAAAAACAAACATGTTTTAACCAAAAATTCACCAGACACAGACACACAAGCCTGCAGATTCTGTTAAGGTTTTTAAAGTTTTTTATTGAAAGAAGCTGATTTTGAAATATGCTCTTGTGTTATTTTTTTGCTACTTATGTATAAATTATTCATTTTGGTCCTTAAAATACCCAAATTTAGCCATAAGGCCAAGTCCTCATGTGGATCGATGTTTTTAAATGTTTTCATTTTTACTTTTAATAATGTTTTTATCTTTTAATCTTTTTCAAAATCTCTGTCTCTTTATGTTTTTATTTTAATGGTGTAAAGCACTTTGAAATGCCTTGCTGCTGAAATGTGCTATACAAATAAAATTTGATTGATTGATTAACTTTATAGATTGGCTTGTCTGGATTATGTAATTTTAAAATATTAAATGATTAATAATTTGATCAGTTACTCAGTACTTGAGACCTTTTTACTCTTGAGTACCGTATTTTCCGCACTATAAGGCGCACCTAAAAACCTTCAATTTCCTCAAAAGCCGACAGAGCGCCTTATAATCAGGTGCGCCTTATATATGGATCAATATTGAGCCACAACAATTCTAGCAAATGTGGTAAGCAGCCGCAGACTTCATTTTCGCCTGTAGAAGACGAAGGGCCCAGTGCATGCTGGGATAGTTGTCAGAATGCTGGTTTGTTAATAAAGTTTTTCTGATCTATCTACCTACCTACCGTCTAGAATCAGGTCATCTGCTGGTGCACCATGTTCTCCACGAACAGAGAAGGGTGACCATCATCCGGCCTCGCCCCGGCCCAGTCGCCAAGGCTCTCCTCGCTGACCATTTTGTTGACATTCCCTTTAGTTCATCTAGTGGATGCATAACGTAACTCCCAGCCTCTAATGTAGCGTCTATTCTATGCGCCTTATAATGCGGAAAATCAGTGTTGTATAGTAAAGAAGTAAAAACATTTCACTACTTTACTTAAGTGTATTTTGGAGTACTTCATACTTTCCTCGAGTATGAAAATTTTTGATAACTTTCACTTTTACTTCACTATATTTCCGAACTTAATTGCGATACATTTAATCCGATACATTTCAATGTGTGGTTTAGTTATTCGTTACAAAAGAAAGAGAGAGAGAAACGCTGGAGTTTTGACCCCACCTACTGATTGACTGCTACAAAGTCGGACACAAATGGAGCCCCATACGACACAAATGGAGCCCCATACGACATGAACCACATATGTATATGTGGTTCATGTCAGAAGCTAGTTCAGTTGTAAAGCAGGTTAAGTTAACCTTGTGCTATAGGTAAAACACCTAATTCTCTTAACTAAATGATGCCTGCAGGTATGTATATTGGCAGGTTTAATTTTGCCTGCACTTGGTTTTGTTTATTATTTTAAGTGTATTTGACAAGTTCACCAAAATATAAAAAATGTAATTCAAACTGCAGTTGACTTGCTTTACTTTTGACTTATACTTTTCTTTACATTACTTGAGTACATCCATTTTTACAGTAATTTCCATACTTAAGTACAAGATGTTTCAGATACTTTAAGACTTTAACTCAAGTAACATTTCATTCAGTGACTTGGACTTTTACCAAAGTAATATTTTGGAGAGGAACCTATACTTTTACTTGACTCTGAGATTTCAGTACTTTATACAATACTGTGGAAAATACGATAATTTGTTGGACAGCTACTTTTTACTTTTACTTGAGTAAAACTACGTTAGTAGTGGTACTTTTAATTGAGTTCAATTTTTGGGTACTTTACCCAAAAAACATGACTACACTGAGATTAAACTTCAAGTGGATCCTGTTTACTAATTAAGTGCCTTCTGATTAACTATTTAATTTTTATTAAATAAAAATGTATTTAATTTTTGGGTACTTTTAATTTCATGACACGTGGAAATCGTTTATGACTTTTTTTCAATAAATCTTCAACAGAGGTTCTGGAATAGCTGACCCTGAACATTTTGGTTGAGCACTGCTTCAGTAAATCTTGACATGGATTTTTGTATTGTCTTAACTTATTAGTTTTTCTTTTTGCTACACATTTTTTAGGTGACAGTATTTAGGGGAATGTTGGCTGTTTATTGGGTGGAATGTGTTTGTGGTTTTTATTATTGTTTGTGGTTTGTATATTTTGTCTGGAAGAACGTTGCAAATTAATGTGAAAATTCTAAAATATATTAAACACATTAAACACCAATTTTGGGTACTTTACCCAAAAACATGATTACACTGAGATTAAACTTCAAGTGGATCCTGTTTACTAATTAAGTGCCTTCTGATTAATTTTATTTAATTTTTATTAAACAAAAATGTATTTAATTTTTGCATACTATACCCAAAAAAACATGACTACACTGAGATTAAACTTCATGTGGATCCTGTTTACTAATTAAGTGCCTTCTGATTAATTTATTTAATTTTTATTAAACAAAAATGTATTTAATTTTTGCATACTATACCGAAAGAAACATGACTACACTGAGATTAAACTTCATGTGGATCCTGTTTACTAATTAAGTGCCTTCTGATTAACTTTATTTAATTTTTATTAAATAAAAATGTATTTAATTTTTGCATACTATACAAAAAAAATTGACTACACTGAGATTAAACTTCATGTGGATCCTGTTTACTAATTAAGTGCCTTCTGATTAATTTTATTTAATTTTTATTAAACAAAAATGTATTTAATTTTTGCATACTATACCCAAAAAAAGCATGACTACAGTGAAATTAAACTTCATGTGGATCCTGTTTACTAATTAAGTGCCTTCTGATTAATTTTATTTAATTTTTATTAAATAAAAATGTATTTAATTTTTGCATACTATACCCAAAAAAACATGACTACAGTGAGATTAAACTTCATGTGGATCCTGTTTACTAATTAAGTGCCTTCTGATTAATTTTATTTAATTTTTATTAAATAAAAATGTATTTAATTTTTGCATACTATACCCAAAAAAGCATGACTACAGTGAGATTAAACTTCATGTGGATCCTGTTTACTAATTAAGTGCCTTCTGATTAATTTTATTTAATTTTTATTAAAAAAAATGTATTTAATTTTTGCATACTATACCCAAAAAAACATGACTACATGAGATTAAACTTCATGTGGATCCTGTTTACTAATTAAGTGCCTTCTGATTAATTTATTTAATTTTTTAATAAAAAGTATTTAAATTTTTGCATACTATACCCAAAAAACATACAAACAGTAGATAAAACTTCAGTGATCCGTTTAAACTAATTAAGTGCTTCTGATTAATTTTCTTAATTGAATTATAAACAAAAAGTATTTAATTTTTGCATACTATACCCAAAAAAACATGACTACAGTGAGATTAAACTTCATGTGGATCCTGTTTACTAATTAAGTGCCTTCTGATTAATTTTATTTAATTTTTAAATAAAAATGTATTTAATTTTTGCATACTATACCCAAAAAAACATGACTACACTGAGATTAAACTTCAAGTGGATCCTGTTTACTAATTAAGTGCCTTCTGACTAACTTTACTTATTTATGGTTAGAGTAAAAGAGGCTGATGAAGGCCCCACCTTTCAGTTTAGTAGTCGCAAAAAACAAAAACAAACAAAAACAGAAAACCGTTCAATCCCTTAACG
Source organism: Poecilia picta (assembly GCA_033032245.1). NCBI lineage: Eukaryota > Metazoa > Chordata > Actinopteri > Cyprinodontiformes > Poeciliidae > Poecilia > Poecilia picta. The sequence goes on from CM065367.1 coordinate 4,605,069, forward strand.
TCACATTTGTGCATTTCACATTGAATATACGCCATATTTTGCGGCTGTAACGTGTGAAACTATACAGAAAGCTCGACAGGAGTGAAAGCCCCAGCAAAGCGTTTTATTATTATTTTATTTCGTCAAAGTGTTTGTGTGGAGCTGCAGGCCTGGGACAGCAGCAGCAGCGGCGGCGGCAGCGAGGAGGAAGCTAACGGCTAACGGCTAAAGCTGCTCACAGCCTGTAAATCCCCGGATGAAACCATCATGGCTGCCACTCGCTGAGCTGTCAAGCTCTCCCACAAAAGAAAAAGGTAAAGAGACCAAAGGAAAAAAAAAAAAAATACCCCAAACACCCGAGACAACTCCACATTTACTATGAGTTTATCCCACCCGACAGCTTTGCCTGCGGTAATAAGGTAGAGTCTGCGTGAAAACGCGGTGGTGTGTGCGGGAACTTTATCGTCGCGCTTCGTGCTCTATAAGTTATTTCGTCTTTGTAAGCTCCTCTTCTTAAGCGTCGCGTTAATTCAGACCGCAGCTAACGCCACTAAATGCGTGTCCAGATACAAACAGAGACTTTCAGTCGGTCTCTTTCCCTCTAACTGGTGTTTCTATGTCTTCTCTGCGCGTCGCAAAGCGAGTCTTTATCGCTTTGTTGTGGTTAACTTTAACTAAACAATGGACCTACGACCCCCCGGCTGTTTGTGCTCGGTCGTTTTAAGTTTTAAGCGTTTCTTGTTTTGGTTTTTCTTTTAACAAGTCGTAAAAAATGACGGGGTTTAAAATGTATTTCGTGTGTTTCTTTTAAAAGCTGGTTATGAGTCTTGCGGGTGGAGCTAGTGCAGTTTTCTGCATGTTGTTGATAAATATCCGTGTTTGTTTGTGACACACTAATGCCCACAGGGGGTATTTTGGACCTGGCCAAGCAACAGGTGGGCCTGTTTAAGAACTACAAGCTTGTTTTAGGGGCTTACTTTTAATTATGATTAAATTCAAGTAAAATTGCATCAAAATTTCTTTTTTCTTTTTTTTTTTTACTTCTAAACAATGCTGTTTTTATTTTCTGCACCAGAAACCAGAAGAAACATGGATATTTGCACAGCCACCTCAACGGGCCACAGAAAACGGCGCGTCAGCAAGAAGAATAGAAGCTGGCACAGACGGCTCCACCTCAGGAAAACTGTCGTTCAGCCCCCAGCTATGCAAAGCCGAGATAAGAATGGGCCAAAGAAGATAGCGAAGAAGTGGGAGCAGACCAGCGTGTGGCCTCCATCGAAGGAGCCTCCCCGGGAAGCCCGCGTCACAAACGACGGCGGCGGCAGTACGCTCAGGTTCCCCTGCTCTCAATGCGGGGACAATTCGGATTATGCCCCCAAAGACCTGGCGAGGCACTTTGTGGAAAAACACGGAGGCAGTCCGCCCGTTTTCTCCTGCCATATGTGCACCTTTAGCACCCATGAATTCTCCTACCTTCAGGTTCACCTGCTAAGCCACAAAGACACTTTTTCTACCTGCAGCATGTGCAACGACAACGTTCAGCGCACCTGGCCTGAGTTTAGTGCACACCTGACTATGTATCACTGCTCAGACGGGAAGTATTCATGCGAAACGTGTAAGAAATTCTCCACGTGTGACTTTCGGGTGTTTCTAGACCACATATATAAGCATAATTTAACCGGGGATGAAAAAGAAGTTGGAGGTCGTCCGTTCTGCGGCGGCGAGGCGCCTGAGAAATGGTTGCTCAATAAGAGCGTTAAAACTGCTCATGTTTGCCAGAATGGCAACCAGAGGAAAGACGGGAGGCGAGTTCATTCCTTAGCGATGAAACCAAGCGAGCGGATCCCCAGAGCGAAGACGAGGTTAACGAGAAGCACAGTCAGAGACACCTGCTGGTTGACGCAGGACTGTCTGTCGCTTCCCGGGAAGGAGTTTCTCGATAAATACTGCCATCTTTCGGACCCACAGACAACTTTAGAAGAGACTCAGCAGTTTTTGATGCAATCTGTCGCCGGGGAAACCGACGACCAGAAGTGGACCAAGGCCCTCAAATCCGTTCTGTCAAACGTCCCTCAGAAAAACTCAGAAAACGGCGTTGCGCCCAACACGTCAGATCTCGCTGTCCTCATGGTAAAGAACAAAATAACGGTAGCTCAGAACGGTGCTTCTTACGCGAAAAGGTTGAAAATGGCCTCCACAGATAAGGAACCTACCTGTCCTGAAAGCGCCGATGGCGACTCTTTGTGTGCAAGTGACCAGAACGGATTTAATCCAATTCTGAAAAATCAGGCGCCTTGTTTGACTGAAAACAAACTGCGCAGTGACTTCTCGTCACCTGGCGCTGGAACACAGGAAAACCGGGAGAACCGCAAATTAAAGGCTGATTCAGAGATCCAGGAAAACGGTGAGAAACTAGAAGAGCCTGTAGACGACGTGGGGATCTGCAAATCGAGGGATTTAAAGTTGCCGAATGAGAGTGAGGGGAAGATGAGAAAACGACGGCGGAGAAGAAAAGTGCAAAGAAAACCAGAAGGAAAGGTCTTAAAGATCGTCATAAAGAAGAATCTGGTGAAGGGGAAGCAGTGGGTTTCTCAAAGCTCTTCATCTCCAAAACACGTCGAGATCGATGGTCATGTGGAGCCGCCAAATTCTCAGCAAAACTCCGTCAAAGGTTCTCCAGCGGACCTTCCTGATCCGTCTAGACGAACTGCAATCTGTGACTCTGTACGACCAACTGAAGACGCTACGATGGAAAATGATGGACATCAAGAGATTCAGGACGACGTGGAGGAGACACAGGATTTCTCCGACAAAAGCGGATCTGCTGAGGGAGCAAGCGAGACGAAACCCGTGGCTGCATCAGTGACCGACGTGGAGAGGTCAAACGAAGAGCCTGCACTACAAAAATCTAACGAGGAGACGGAGGAGAAGAGAAGTCCTGCTGTGTCTTCGCCACATGGTAAGACGGTGATTTGTTGTTCAAACTCTGCAGGCATGAAATGACTACTGGAAAACCGCTTTCTGCGAAAAGAGGGTCCAGACAGCGATAAGGACTTTTTATTGCGATATTTTCTTTTACTTTGTCTTCAGTCGAGTCAAAAAAAGAAACACACAAAGCTGAAAAAAGCACAAAGACAAAATTAATTCAGAAATGGATAATATTTAATTTCTTGTTAACCACAAGAACACAAAGGATCACAATAACAAATTTTATGGGATGATAAATTGTCCCAGATAAATTGCGATAAACAACATTGTTGCTTTGAGATAATATAGTAATGACAAAACAATAACGCAAGAACATTTTATTCTCAAAGATCAATAAACTTTCAATTCTAATCATCATTTTATGTCTGGCAGACATTTCAAATATCCAAAATAAACAAAAAAACAGAAATAACAAATAAAATGGACTCTGTAAACAAAATCGCCCTTAAAAAAGGGACTAGTTGAGACCAAATCAACACTCCAGCCTTCATTCCTGTTTTTGATGTTCGCCTGGTTCAACACAAACACGCATCTAATAAAATGTTTATTTTTGGATGAATTGATTAGAAATTTGACAGGAAAAGGTGCTTAATAATAAAACTATGCCACTTGGAAAATGTTGGGTAGAGCATATTTACAGGCAAATGTCTTTTTTATATCTTAAATGCACAATTTATGTATCTTTTGTGCAGTTTTGGACTAATTTCTTCTCTGAGTGTGATGTTCTTTTAGAAAATGGCCTTTTTGAGTCTATACACCAGTTAATGATTACTAAATTAGTTGATTATTTCAATAATTGATTAATCATAATTAATTGTTCAAACCTTAGCATTATATTAGCGTTATGTTACTTTAAAATTGTTATCAAAACAACAATATTATTTATTGCAATAATTTCTTCCTTATTTATTTTGATAGATTCAGCTACAACTGTTCTGGATATTTTGGATCCCATGCTTATCACAAAGTTGTACATAGGTGTGATATTATTGAGATAATATTGTCAGTTTGAGAACGTTTTCAGATGATGATGAAAAAAATGACATGAATGCAAGCACTCGGAGATCAAAAGAGTTTAATTTCTGAATAATATTTAATACTGGGACTGGAAAACATTTTAAACATCCAAAATAAGAAACAAAACAGCAATAGTTTAAATGGATTATAAAAAATATTGATCAATTTAGCTTGAACAGGGAAAACAGGCAAAAGTAGCAGGAATGTTGTTTAAAAACCAACCAAACAAAAAAAAAGTGGTAGCTTTTCAATTATAGCAAATGGGACGACCTCTTTAATGATTGGAAATTATCAAGCTTATTTTAATTTATCTTGCTATTAATTGATTTACTGCTAATTGTGACAGACCTAGCTGAATAATATTGCGTTACTGTAAATTTCTCTTTTTATTAATCGTCTTTATTTTTTTACAGTGGAGGCAAATTTGGACTCTTGCGTTGAACTTCCAGCAGAGCAAAGTGATCAAGGGTCAAGATGCGAAGAGGCGTCGACAGATTTCAGCCAGCACCCCCTGAGCGGCGTCCAGTCACCGGAAGCTGAAGCGAGTCAGCGGGAGCCGTCAGCGGGAGCGGCGAGGTCTCAGTGGCAGCTGGCTCCGAAACATCAGCCGAGAACGCTGAGGTTAGTCGCCGTAAATCCGTCCCAGCCGGTCAAACGTCCGGCGGGAGACCAGCCCGTCGTGGTGCTGAACCACCCGGACGCCGACATCCCCCAGGTGGCCCGCATCATGGAGGTCGTCAGCAAGTACAGGCAGGTGCGGAGAGTCCTGCTCTCCCGGCAGACTCTCAGGGCTCTATCGGTTGTGAGCGGCGGTGGGGCGGCGGCGATGACGACCGATCTGACGGATGATCAGGGCGAGAACTCGGTGCAGGAGAGGTTCACCCTGAGGCTGAAGTTCCGCAGGGTGAGCCGGAAAAAGTACGAAATCGTGGGCGTAGCGTCGCCCGGCCGGGGCGCCTCGTCGAGGGTCTCCTGCTGGTTCTGCGGCCGGGTGTTTGCCAGCCAGGAGGAGATGATGTTGCACCGGCAGCGCCACCTGATGGACTGGAGGAAGCCAAACTGTGAAAAGTCTTAAACGTCACACACACTGAATGGGGCGGGGAGGAAGGAAAATTAAATCTGGAAAAAAAAAACACACTATCTCGCCAAATATTTTTGGTTTAGTTTCTTTTTTTAAGTATCGTACTACACTTTAAATAAGACAGAACTAACTAATAGAAAACCTTTTAGTTAGTTTGAGTCAGTAATTCCTTAATATTGATGAAAAAGTACTAGTTTCATTGTCACTTACAGAATGGGAAACTATCTTGGTATAAGCGAAATGATCTGCCAGTGGAACTGAACTGGGTTGCTAGGTAACGGGCTGGGCCTGGCTGGCGTTGCTAGGTAACGGGCTGACCCTGGCTGGCGTTGCTAGGTAACGACGCCAGTAGAACTCGCCCTTTGTCATCAATATTAAGGAATTAATTACTTCAATCCTCTATATTTTGCTAAAAAGTTACTTGTAAGTTAGTTTTGTCTTATTTCAAGAATACTGAGATATTTGTACTAGAAACTAGAGTAAAAATACTCGGTAAGATTTTGTTTTCTGTAGTGAAATGATTGTTTTATAGCTGTCTTGTGAGTTTTTGTTTGTTTTATATTATAAATAAATTGATGATGCTTCCTGGAAGGTTCACATTCTCAGGGTAAACGGTTACCTTTTGTTTCTCTTCCAGTAAAGCTCAATACAGAGAGTTTAGTTTATTTTTATGAGTCTTTTTGCCTCCAAAAAGTTTTTATTTAAGGTGATTTAGGTACACTGTCATGTGGATTATTTTATAAAAACACTGTAATCTGTTAATTTGCCATACTGTCTGTTTTTGGATCAGATTATGTACGGGTAGACTACACAGTGTGGTAGCTGTCATATTTATGTTATTGGAGGCAGAATGCTGCAATTTACCGAGTCAGATATACCAAATGTGTGTATAAAAATAACAAAAAAAGTACAATAAGCTGTTTTATTCAACATTTATTTATCCTGCTTAGATGTAGTATTTTAATGCTTCTTTTATGCATTATTTCTAAGGAATCTGTGTATTTCTAAATTCTTTTGTATAAACTTTGAATCCTGTTTAGAAAGTATATTATTTACTGTGAGAGCTCTATTTTTCATGCATGCATGCATGTGGGTGTTAATATCCCTGGTCACAATTTTTAATTATTTTCTTTCAAAATTGATTTAGAAAAAGAGATGGAAAGATTTAACAGATTAGATTTTTGTTTTATTTCTTGAAAATTTGAGGTTTGGGGACTTGAAATGATGCTAATCGTTGAATTGCACTATAAAACATATTTCCCTGCCCTTTACCTCACCTTTCTAGGCCTTAGCCTTTGACAATCCAGCTGTGGCTCTTTGTTTCCCTAATGTAGCCACTACCCCTTATTTAAATGGGAAATGTGTGCAAATATCCCTGTTTTCAATGATTTTGAAAAAAATTTAAATAGATTAGCCTTGTATATAATCCGCTATAGGTACTGTAAAAATAAATAACCTGAGAATATTCACCAAGTGCCTGGAAATTATGACTATGCAATAAAACTGCATGGGTGTGATAGCATTACGAATTGAAACATGCTGTTTTTGAGTGATACTAGTCGACAAATGTTAATTTAAATTTTTACAGTAACTGTTGAAGTAAGAAGTCCAGCTCCCTTTTGCTGCAGCAACACTGTCTCATTCCTCATTGATTTCAACGGATTGTTTCCTGACTGAGCATGAAAAATCCTAATAAAACACGAGTTAAAACCTCTTCTGAGTCCGTCTGCTGCTTTGGTTCTGCCTGCTAGCCTTTGGGAAGCATGAAATAACGAGACAGCTGACACTTAGTTATGGGTTGTAAACTTTTCTTACTTCCTCCTAGTTGTAGCGCACCTGCAGACAACACATTTCTAACTGCATACCATTGCTGGTTTCACACGTTGAGTCATTTGGGTTGTTTAAAGAGACAACACTGCAACAGCTGTCGCATATAGAAAGCAGATTAAGATCAGAGTTAAACACGCAGAGCCTGTAAAAGTGTTTACACACCATAAACGTTCTTATCTTAACCACAAAAATTGTAAAGAAAACAAAACATGATTGAAAGCTGTAGGTATTATTTCCTGAACAATATTCTAATCCAATAAATTAGAAAATTATTTAAAGGTCTCTTTATTTACAGTATATTAATTACACACAGATGGACGTTTAATAATAAGACAGTCAAAATTAGAATATTGCATAATATTACAAATAAAACTATTACTGTTGTTGTATCCAACCCCTAATTTTTGCTGGTTCTGGTTCTGGTCTGCTCTGCAAGCCCAGAACCAGAACCAAACATGAAGAAGCAGAATTTAGTCACAAACTTTAAGAAAACTGGAAAAACAGCCAAAAATTGACTAAAAGCCCTCCTGTTTAGAGCTGCTTTTGATTAATAAAATCTGGAACATTGATCAATATATTGATAATTTTGAGTTTGTTTGACAAAATGTGAAGTTTATTGCTTGTTTCCTAATTGGTGACTGATATTTTAAACTTGTTGCTGAAATGTGCTAAAGAAATAAACTTGACTTCACATAAGATAAAAACATTTTACATACATGAATGTAGCCTTAATGAAAAGTCTGGTTAATATCTGGTTTAAGGTTGTCAATTTTCATAAAGTACTGAATGCATATTCTATTTTATTGAATAAGAGTTTCTGCTGCGGATCCCCACAGCATGATGCTGCCTTATTATACATATCAATGTGCTTTGAAGAACAGATATTTAGCTCTGTTATATGTCCAGAGTTGCCTAGTAATTGGTTACATTTACTTGGGTAACTTTTTTTGAAAAAACTTACTTTTAGGAGTACCTTTTACTACGTTGCACTTATTACTTGAGTTATTTTATTATGAATTATTTGTATTCTTGAGTAAAATTTATTTTTCTACCCACTGAATTAAAAACAAACATGTTTTAACCAAAGATTCACCAGATAAACATCTGCAGTTTTTGTTAGTTTCATCAGTTTTTTTGTTGAAATAAACTGATTAGGAAACATTTTCTTTTGCCTGCTTTTGAATTTTTTGTTACTCACATAAATTATTGTCATTTTGTCCTTAAAATACCAGAATTTACTCTTAGCTTTTTATTTTGGTTTGTCTGATACAACCTTTAAATATTAAATGACTTTTTACCTTACTTGAATAAACAAATGTTGAAATATAAAGTTTTTGGGAACTGGTCGAGTCAGTCTCACCCAGATTCGAAAAGGACTACCAAAAAAAACTACCAGCCCTTCAAAACAATACTGAGTCAGAACCAAACTTTAGCTCTGAATCACAAACCCGGCTACTGTCCAAGTACTTTCAGAGTAAATATTTTGTACTTGGATGTCCAGAACAGAACGAACTTAAGAAAAAATGCAGCATAATATAAATCATTATTGGAAGAAAACATAAAAACTCACTATATAGCACCAGAAAACAAACAGGAGAATTTATTACAATATGAGAAAACAAAAACAGCACCAGAACAAACCTTTGGGCAAAAGGTCTTACTGAGTTTATCTACAAAACAGAACTTCATACATTTTACAAAAATAATCTGTAATGAAAGAATGAACATCTATTGTTAAGTAAAGTTCCTGATTAAAGAAAACTATAATTACCTCCAAAGCGCTCTAAAGCACATGAAGGATAGCGGCAGTGTCATACTGTGTAGTATGTTTTTCATTTAGAGAACCATGAAAACTGGTAACAAAACAGGTGGCGGTAAGAAAATCAATAAACTACACTTTACAAGAAGGATCTTTACTGGAAGAGGGAGGAACAATAAGCTACTGCTTAAAAAGAAACAAAATCTATGAGCAAAAACTCACCAACCATGATCACAGGGAGAGCAGGATATGCTACAAATGCAACAACTCCCTCTGTGGAGGATGCAAGTTGCAAGATAATGGTCACAATGTGGGAGAGGGTAGCTGGAAGTAAGGAAAATGTTTGAAAAACTAAAACTCCACATACAGCCAAAGAAGAAGAAGTTTCATCCAGGGTATAACTTTAAAACCTTCCTGTTACTGTAAATGTCTCCATGTGGAAAAACCAGGACGGCAGTGAAATCCTGCTGGAAGCTCTTGAGCAGTTCTTGGCCGGTTTCAAACTACCATCCCCTGCAGCTCTGTGTTGTACTTGGAAACACGTTGAAAATGTAAAGATGCAAAGTGAAAGAACTGAGACGGTCATCTATGGCTTTACAGGAAAAAACAGCTTGGTGGCGTCTTTGGTGTTGCTCTGGCTGTCGATCAGAACCAGCAGGTTCTTCTGGTGGTTCTCTATGATGCTAGAGACACTGCTGAAGAACTGAAGGGTAAAAACACAGAGAAAAACAGCCGGCTTATTAGTTTGACCTAAATATGTTAAAGCCTGAATGCTGTGATGCTTAGTGAAAAAATATTTCCATTTGATTGTATTAGGACATTTAAATGCACAGTTGTCATCTGCATAAAGTTTAATTTATTCAACATATTTATTGTTGAGGTGTTTAGAACGTTTGTTGTAAAGGCAAGAAATAAGTGGACAAGTTGAGTCATTTTGAATTTTCTTTGTTCCATAAACATCTGTACAGCTCTGAAAAGCAAAAGTAGAGCCTTCTGCACAACCAACAAGAATGCGCCAAGTGGATTCTGGATGGCATTTCAATAACCAAATATTTGTTTTCTCCAGCAGCCATTGTACAGCACATAGAACGATAAAACCAGCTGACCAAATGTGCTGGAGTTCAGCTTGGGTTGCTAGATAACGGGCTGAGCTTTGCTGGAGTTGCGAGGTAACAAAAAGTTCTTGCAAATTTGTGAAGTTTTTGAAAAGGATCATGTTCCAGACACCAAAAAATATAAATTTACTGTCAACAACAGATGCTTCTTTTTTTTAAAATTTGAAATCCAAATGCAAGCACAAAACGTGCAAAATGTGAATTTTGCATAATTAATATGACATTCATCTTCAAGACAAAAGTGTCTGCAGTGAATCTGTAAGTAGCCTGATGACAGCAGGCCAAGTGAAGGCGCTGTACCTCCTCTCCCTTCTTCTCTCTCCCCAGCGCGTACTGCTTGGTGCTCGGCACGAAGCGGATCGGGATGTTGTAGACTCTGCCTTTGTAAAACACGACTAACGTGTAAGGCTGCTGCACATCCTGACCCGAGCTCTTCCTCACCATGAACGCACCGTCCTGAAACAGAAAACACTCCCTGTCAACCCCTACGGCCTCCACGGACGGACACTTTCATGCGCGCTCTCATCCATCCAGACCTTATTTGATCGCAGTAAAGCGTCATCTGCTGTTTTGCGGTCACACCGGCTGGCAAACCAGGGTTTGTGATAAACATCTGCATCCTGAAATAAAAGCAGCTACAGAGCTGAAACATTTTAAATCCACACTCTTTATGTAAAAGTAGATGTAAAAGCACACCTTGTCCTGGTCTGTTGACCCATTTTCAGCAGCAATGCATCCCCGATCAGCTGGTTCTGGAACAATAAGTGGCATCAGTTGATTTGTAAAAACTGAAATTTAGTGTGAATGGTTGCGAACAAACGGATCAGAACTTACTGGGTGGTGTAAACAGTGGCAGGGGGATTCTGCAAGGAAGTAAACAGTGAAGTGAATACACAAATAGAAGCTGCAATTAAGGAAAATTCATTATTAGTGAAGTATAAATGTGTCGCATTGTTGAGTGTTGTGTACCGTACTTTGGTCGTTTTAGATCCAGTGAGAAAGCTTTAGGAGACGGTTTCTGTTCTGCGTGTATCACAGGCAGGGAGGCGCCTTTGAAAACACAGACATCATGAAATCAGCTGCATTTCTACTTAGTTATTAGTGTAATGACGGTTTCCAAAAATAAACATCTGCAGTTCTTTGCGCAACTATTCATACACTTTCAACTTTACACATTTTGCTATGCTAGAACCAAGAGGAATACATTTGTAACAGATCCATTTTTACATTTTTACATGCCTTTTATAAGAGATGCATCATACTGTATTTGTCCTTTGATGCTTGTTTCTAGTTTTTATTTGCACATAAATGCAGGGTAATGTTATTATTTTAAGTTATTGCATCATTACTTGTATTTAAGTTCAGTTTCTGTTTTCATATAACTTGTTTTTGGCTCATTTCTGTTGCTAATTACTCTGCAAAAATATAAAATCTATTGCAAAAACACTTGAAATAAGACAAAACTAACATACTTAACTTCTGATTAAGCTATAAAGTCTTGTTTTAAGTAAATAATCCCTTACTATTGATGGAAAAGGTTTAGTTGCACTGGGAAATTATTTCACTCAATAACAACTGTTACCTAGCAACGCCAGCCAAGCTCTGAGCCGTTACCTAGCAACCCAATTCAGTTCCACTGGCAGATGATTTCATTCATAACAAGACGGTTTTGTCTTGTTTTGAGTGAAATCATCTGCCAGTGGAAATTGTACTTTTTCTATTTCTATTAATTATTTATTTACTTAAAACAAGCTAGTATATCTTGCTGAAAAGTTAGTTTTCTTATTTCAAGCGTAAGAAGATATTTGCACTAGAAACTAGACCAAAAAAACTTTGTAACATTTTGTGTTTTTGCAGTGCAGCTATGCATGTGGCTCAATGAAATGGTATACAATTAGCCACACTGGCTAATCATTTTTGACTACATGTTGGCCATTGAAAGATTAAAACAATACATTGTATTTTTAAGTGTGGGATATAAAACATCGTCATCATTTATTTAGATTTTATGTAATACAAAGTCACTCATAAATCTGAAGCAGAAGGATAATGATACATGTTTTTCAGTTTTTTTCACTTCTTTGGACAGGACTTAATATTGCAGTATCAGGATAAAAGTGAGCTGAAGTCACTTTTGAGCATTTATTAATAAAAAAATTGAAAACACTCATTAATAATTGTGGAATAGAAGGAGAATGATGCATAATTTTTATGTGTATGTGTGTGGGCTTTATTGTTAATGAGGTTGAATGAAAGAAAAGCACATATTGAAAAAATGTCTTTACTACTTTATAGATATAAATTTGCAATAGTAAACGTGGTGGGTTAGCAGTGTAATATTGTTAAGTATCGCTGCTTACTGGAAACTGAGTTGTTTAAAATTGATTTCCCTTTGAAATTAATGAAGTATTTTTGAATTTGAATTTAATTCAATTAGCATGTCAGGATGGTCAGTAACAGTGTCTTCAGACAGAGGCCTCTTCAGATTAGCTGCAAGACAGACTGCTACTGGAAATCCTTCCAGCCCACAATAATACTGGTTGATGGGAGTTACAACAAAATTTTACTTCTCTTTGGGATAAATGGATAATTTTTTAACTGATCTGAATGTGTTTAAGTTTGTAGTTTCGATCTCATAACATATATTAAAAAATTCAATTGCTTTGAGTAATTTAGCTCTAAAAAATCTTTAAGCTGTTGATGATTTACACTGTACACAGGTGACAAAAGTCAAAATAAATGTACTCCCAAACGTTTGAGAGAAGGAAATAAACATAGCACTAATAATCTTTCAATTGAATTCACTTACTTTCAAATGGTCTTGGTTTCATGTCTTGTCTCTGCAATAAGGAACATTATTAGTGGTTGGCATCATAAGGTGAAAATCAAGTCAAAAACAAAAAGTATTGTCTGCAAAAGCGATGTCCAAACTGTGGCCTGGGGGCCATTCGCGGCCCTCTTTGGTTTGGGCTCTTTGTTCATAATTCAAGAACCTCGCAAATTTGTGATTAATTTGAGGTTTTTACAGATGAATAAAATCTTAAAACAATATAAAGGATATTTTTATATAGATATTGAGGACAATAAATCCCCCAAAAAGTTTTAAAAAATATTTTCCTGTCACTTAAAACAGCAACTGTCCAAGACTGTGTATATATTTTGGATCGACAATGTTCTCCAAAAGATTTACTACTTTGCCAGTGTATTTTAGTATATTATTGAAGAGATAAAAACAATAAATGTCTCAACTACTCTCATCTTGACAGTTTTGGCCCTAATACCAAACGTTTTGGACACCACTGGTCTACAAAACTTTATTATGTTACTAATTTGTCAACATATTCTTACCGGCAATACAGGTGGCTTTGATGACCACCTGTAAACAGATCAGATACAATTTTAACCTTGTCATCAAGTAAAAGATGTGTTTCCAGGGTGAGCAATGCTTACTCTCTCTGTACAGGTTTAGGTAGGCGAGGAGGAGGACCGCCTGGAGGTTCATGGCTGGAACCTGTGAGCGGGAAAACAGTTGAAACTTTAAATATAATTTTCTGTTCTAGTTTTGCACAAGTAGCAGATTGTTTACAAAAAGGCGCTTTTTTTTTTTACTCATTTTCTTCTCTTTTGAACTAATACTCACTATTACCTTGATCACAAAGTTCATATTCATCATTTTCTGTGGGTTGCTGGACCTGAAAAAGATGCAGTTTGTGTCCAAGTTCAGCTGAGTCAATAATTTTAAATCTACTGTTAAACATCTGATGGCACTTACAGGAGTCGTGGGTCCCCATTTATTCGGCCTGGAAGAACAGATTGGTAGGAGTGTTAGCAAAACAATAGTTTTAGTTGTTTTTTTTAATAAACTTTATTTCTTGTAAACAACAATACACAACTGTGGTGTGTATATATTAGAGAGAGAAAAAAACCCAAAAACAAGACAAATATAATTGCCAGGGGGAACATAAAGTACAATAGTGACAAGAAAATGACAATCAAAATAATCTTGCATAAAGAAAATAGTACAAATTATAGTATCTGTGCCAGAATCACAGTGAATTAACATAGGAGATAATCCAAAATTCCAAGTTGACTGCAAGTCCATATTGTTGTTTTTGCTTTTTGATTAGTTGAAGATTGAATTGTAAATATATGTATAATGTTTAAGTTCAATAAAAAAACTGAAAAGTCTGTTTTTTTACTCAAAAATTTACATTTATGTAGGTGAAATTTAGCTTTAATAAGTAACAAATTGATAAAGAAACTTTTCAAATTAATTTTTTCATTTTGTTGAAATCCAAACAAGACATTTTCGAATATAAATTAAAGCCTGCTGATATTTTTGAGTTACAAAAGTTACAAAAATGTTGCCAAAATACTTTAGAGTAAGAACACAACCAGAACAAATGAGTGACTGATTCTGGGCAAACGTCACGGAAGGAACAGTTTACATCAATGTTAGAGTTGAACTTCTGTAGATAGACTTTAACGGGGTAGATTGAGTTTAAAAGACACTTCTTTTACTTTGTTAGTGAGAAGAAAGTGATTTGGGAGCAGCCAGATAGATTTCCAGGATAAATTAATATGAAAACGATTCCAATATGGCACATCTACCGGAGCAGAGGTCACTTCCCTCTGAAACAGGGACCTAATCGATTTGTTATTGTTACGAGGAAGAAGTTTAAGACATATTTTGCCAACAGGAGAATGATTGGGAGTTAAAATGGGAGAATGATAACCGACTCTTGGCTTTTGTTTGAATAACATACTAATTTTTGTAGAAATGGCACCAAAAACTAACATAGCTTTATTTTTTTATTTATTTATTTTTTTCAATAAACTTTATTTATTTTAAACAACAAAAAACAAATGTGCTGTGTACATATTAGAAAATAAAACATAACAAAAACAAGACAAATATAATTGCCAGGGGGAACATAAAGAACAATAGTGACAAAATAAAATGAGAATCAAAATAATCTTGCATAAAGAAAATAGTACAAATTGTGGTGCATGTGCCAAAATTACATTGAGTTAACATAAGAAATAATCCAAAACTCCAAGCTGACTGCAAGTCCATATTGTAGTTTTTGCTTTTGGATTGGTTGAAGGTTGAATTGTAAATATATAATGTTTAATGTCAATCAAAAAAACTGAAAAGTCTGGTTTTTTCCTCAAAAATTTACATTTATTTAGGTGAAATTTAGCTTTAAAACAATAGCTTTAGTGTGAGCTATTGATCCTTTGCACGTGACGTCACGTCCTGTAGAGCTCCGCCCACCCCGTCAAAACAACAAATGCGCTCCTTTAAAGTTAGTCAAAAAACAGACACCTGTTACCGTTTTTTTCTTTTTACTATTTTTTAGTTCTGTTTTTGGGTGTATGGTAATATACACTTAGCATACCGGTCCACACTCCGCTCCAGTAGATGGCGGTAATGCACATCAATACCTTGTTTGCCATAAAAAACAAAACAAAACAAAAAAAGATGACCTAATATCGCTTCTGTTTCGTTCATTTCACTTTAAAATGCTCCTAGTATACTGCTCACATTCAAGGATGTAAAGCAAACTTTAGCATTTGACTTTATAACTTTTAATGAGGAAAGATACGGCGGCGATAGATACCAGCTGTCAATCATAATGACTGTCAGCCCTCGGTGTAACCGCGGACACTTTTTACAAGGTAAGAAGATTAACGTTCAGCAAGTATGATTGGAAAGATATAAAATATTATGGAATTATGGAAAAGGTACGTGTGCAATAGTTAGTAACCATGGAGACAGTGCCGCACCGTCATGTAGCCTAGCATGTGTGGGAAAAAACTGGTTAGCATCTCGTTGGTTGTACCTTTTTAACGCTGCTCAGGTGTAAAAACAAATACTGTTTATGACATAATGATATAAATCATGTGGTTTGAATCCAGGCAAAATCGGTAATTTCATCAAAATGTCAGGAGGGAAGAGGTAAGGATCGGTTTCTAAGCTACCTATTTCAGCTACTTTGTAAATACGGTGGCAGTTGTTATGGCGCGCATCGCTCTAAACTCTCGCATATTGATGAGAAAATGGACTGAATAACACCGTCCATGAGCTCCAACCAGGTGTGTTACCTTCATAAGGTAACACACCTTATGAAGGTTAATTAGCCTGACTCGAACAAGTGGAAGCCAGGAATAAACGGGCAAAAACAATTTCAGTCGCTCTGAATAATCATCCCGTCTGTCACTTCCTTAGTCTACGGAAGAGGATTAGGGCCACCGAAAAAAATAGAATTATGAGATTAAAGTCAAAATTCTGACTAAAGTCACTGACTTTAGTTCTGACTTTAATTCTGACTTTAATCTCAGAACTCCGACTCTCAGAATTCGAACAATTCGAATTCGAACAACTCGAACAATTCTGACTCTCAGAATTCTGACTTTAATCTCAGAATTCTGACTTTAGCCACAATTCTGAGATTAAAAGTCAGAAAGTAAGAATTTAAAAGAATTTTGACTTAAAAGACTTCTGACTTAAAAGACATTCTGACTTTTAAGTCAGAAAGTCAGAATTCTGACTTTCTGACTTTAAATCTCAGAATTCTGACTTTAGTCAGACTAAAGTTCTAAACTAAAGTTCTAAAGTTCATTTTAGTTTAAAATGAAAAAAAGTCAGAATTTTACATTTTAAAGTCAAAGTTTGAATTCTGACTTTAAAGTCAGAAAGTCAGAATTCTGACTTTAGTCAGAATTCTAATTCTAAAGTCAGAATTAAAGTCAGAACTAAAATCAGAATTCTGAGATTAAAGTCAGAATTCTGACTTTAATCTCAGAATTCTGGCTAAAGTCAGAACTTTAATTCTGACTTTTAATTCAGAATTCAGACTTTAATTCTGAGATTAAAGTCAGAATTCTGACTTTAATCTCAGAATTCTGGCTAAAGTCAAAATTAAAGTCAGAACTACTTTAGAATTCTGACTTTCTGACTTTTAATCTCAGAATTCTGAGTTTACAGTCTGACTGTAAAGTCCTAATCCTCATCCGTATTTAGTGACGTAGTTGCATAGGGCCGGTTCCTACCTGGGTGTTGGTTTTGGTAAAGAAGGTCCCGGTTTGAAAGGAGGTGGATAAAATCTATGATAAGAAAAAGCGATGTTAGACGTAGTCATAAAATGTTTCATAGTCATAAAATAAAAGAGAAGGAATATTTTAATAATTTACTGAAACCAAATACTGTACAACATTTTTTATCCGGCTCATTTTTTTCCGCACTTTTTTCATGTAAAAACCACGATATTTAGTGTATCTCACTGGGATTTTATGTGTCAAACCAACATAAATTAAAGCATAATTCTGATATTGAAGAAAAATTTCATATTATTATTATTATTTGACATTTTTTCTACTAAAAATCTGAAAAGCGTGCGTGCTGATTCACTATTACAGCAGCAAGTATGTTTCTACTGCCTTTGCACATCCTAGGTTTTTAATTATTCTTGGTTAGAATGGATGAAAACTGTTTGAAGATACATTTTGAAGTGTTTTTCTCAATGGAATATAGGTCAGAACTTTGACTGGACTATTGTAATATATGAAAATGCTGTGATCAAACCATTCTGTTGTAGTTTTGGCTTTACGTTTATCTATCTTGTCTTGCTGTAATGGGAAATTATTTTATTATTTCAAATTATTATTTTCCTTCTATTCCACAATTATGCACTATTTTCATGTAATCGAAATAAAACACAGATATTTCTGGCTGTAACAAAGCAAAGTGAGGGGTTTTAATGGAAATAATGCTGTAAAAAAACAACAGCTCACTATTAAAGACTGACTGAAATAA
Organism: Poecilia picta; assembly: GCA_033032245.1. Taxonomy (NCBI): domain Eukaryota; kingdom Metazoa; phylum Chordata; class Actinopteri; order Cyprinodontiformes; family Poeciliidae; genus Poecilia; species Poecilia picta. Next base: position 4,622,657 of record CM065367.1, read on the forward strand.
GTACTGTACCGTTTCATCACCATGCAACTAAGATTTTATAATCAGTGATAATTATAATAATTCATTATAAACATTAGGGATGTGCCGATCAGGTTTTTTTCTGCCGATACCGATACCGATCACCCCTGAGGGCCGATCGCCGATTCCGATCCCTGATACCGATCACATAATTATTATTTATTTATAATAAACACTACTGTTACATTATGTAGAAAAAGGAACCATGAATTCACCTTAATTTAGACAAAAACTTGTTTTTAATAACTTTTCCAAGAAGAAAACTAAACAGGCATTGTGCAAATTGAACTGCTATCAGTAATACTATCTTTAACAGACTGATAACATATGAGGCTCTGAAGAAGCTAAATAATGCAAAGAGCCAAAATAAAACCTCTCAACATTGCCAAAAAATTCAAGTATAAAACTTAACATTCAAAGGCAAAAACAGGATCCATTACAATAAACAATCCAGAGTTACTGAATGAAAACTTCCTGTTAGCATAGCGGCTAGCTGGTTACTGCTAAACTGATTGTTCTGATTGGCTGTTTCTGACTGAGAGGAGTAATTATGCAGAGCAGGGAGGAGATCGATTATTTTTTAGAGATTATCTGTCTCATGTTAGGACAGAGAAAGTTTTAATACTATGTAAAATGTATTTTTTAAGTTAGATGCTGCAGCTTTAAACAGGTTCGGTGTGAGTCTCTACCAGGTAAACTAAAGTTATAAATAACACCGTCCGTGTAATATTTGACACGGAGCAGAAGCGGCTCCGTGTCAAATATTACTAAATATTAAATATTACTACCTGTAGTGTAGCAGCGGGTCAACAGCAGAACCAGCGTCTTACATCGCAGCTCCAAGACTTAAATCATTTTACAGGTTATTAGTTTATCTTTCTGACCGTCGTGCTAATCTGGTGAGTGTTTGTAGCTGTGCTGCTTTACCTGCTGTCTGATCCTCCATGTCTTTTTACTGCACTGAGCCTCGATGTAGCCAAACTCCGTCATTGTTTTTATGTCTATTAGCTTCGTTGTGTTGATGCATTTTGACCTGTTTCTATTTTCCGCCGCAACACGCAAACGTCCTCATTCACTCAGTGCGTTATAGTTACACATCGCTTAGGATTTGTTGCTGCAGTGAAGGAAAGACGAAACCAGCTGGACAGACAGGCTGGGAAATGAGATGCAGGTGATCGATATCGGTTCAAGAGCCAATGATCGGCCGATCCCGATCATCACCGATTTCACGGAAATCGGCCGATTATGATCGGTGACCGATCGATCGGCACACCTCTAATAAACATATATTTTCTGCAGCTGTCTTTTATCAATTAATATTTCTCAGACTTGTGACCAGATAAATGAGAAATTCTGGCATTAGAAATACTTTTCTAAACGTACATTTAGATTTTTGTGCAACATTTTGGGGTTTAGCTCTTTAAATGTGACTATTTGAGAATGATTTAAAGGAAATATTCTGTCAAAAGCATTACGTAACATACAGCCATACAAATTTGTATCTTTATGGACATTCTCCATCCAGTCTTAATTGTATTCAATTCTGCCAACTTTAGGATTACACATAAAGTATAAAACGTAACAAATCATATGGAAATATGCTGAAATAAAGTCTAAAACTGACCTGTTTCTCTGTGGAGGTGTAGATGGTTCCTGTAAAAGTGACACAAATTACAGGTAAACTACAGCATGTTCCACATATTCTTGTTCCTATTGAGTCATTATTGTTCATAGAAAAATAGTGAAGTTACAGCAACTTGCCTCTTTCTCAGGTTCTTCATACAAATCTGTTAAAAAAAACAAAACAAGGGAAGAATCCGTCACATAGCAGAAAAGTCACCTTTGCAACTAAATCAGTTATCTGATATTTTCATTTCTATATCACACATACAAGCACCTAACAACATGTTTCACCAGCCCTATTCCTTTGCTAATTGTCTTAGTTCCACCTTTAGCAACTTAGCTTTTAGCTATTAGCATTAGTTTTGCCTAACAACCCAGTAGGACTATTTAAAAATCATTACTTGGGCCTTTTTAAAATCCAGTAGCAAATATTACCTTGTCCTATTTTTTATCTGTAAAATTAGTTTAACCTGAAAAAGAAATATTGATATTTCTGGAATGTTTATAACTGCAATTAAAAAGACGCAGAAGAGATTTTGTCAATTTGTTATTGATTCACTAAACTAAATAACTGCACAAAGAATTTATTTTTTTATTATATTTACACAGTCCAGTCACATTAATGTGACCACCACGTACTTTCCACTTCAGAGTTAAATAACCAATCACAGAAGGCAGGTGGCAGCACAGTGCAGTTGAGCGTATATAAAGGGTGTGTGTGGGCTTCGGAAAACATTTCAATCGTTGGCGTAATGCAGAAACGAAGCGATTTATCCGACGTCCAAAAGGGCATGATCATTGGCTTTCGGGCCAAGGGTGGAAGCATTTCCGAAACGGCTGAGTTTGTGAACTGTTCGCGTGCCGCCGTGGTAAAAGTGTACCGTGCATGGCAAAATGGGACTGTCCAAAATCAACGACGTGGCAAATGTGGTGCACCACGGGCCATAGATGACAGAGGCGAACGACGGTTGCGGAGATGCGTTCGGGCAGATAGACGGGCTACCGTTGAGCAACTGACCACTAAAATGAACCAAGGGGCTACCACAAGTGTCTCCCAAACCACTATTCAGCGAACATTGCTGCGTCTGGGCCTCCGAAACAGACGCCTGGTTCGTGCACCTATGCTGACTGGTGTTCATCGACGACGAAGGCTAGAATTTGCACGCCAGTACAGCAGCTGGACGTCCACTGAGTGGCGACAGGTAGCGTTTTCAGATGAATTGCGTTTTATGCTCCATCGGACAGATGGACGTTGGCGTATAAGGCGTGAAACCTCTGAAAGGAACCACCCTGCAACCATTGCAGGAACGGTCCAAGCTGGAGGCAGGAGCATTATGGTCTGGGGAATGTTTTCCTGGCATTCTCTGGGTTCACTGATTATTGTGGAAGGCACGATGGATCAATACAAGTACGCATCTGTCCTTGCGGACCATGTCCACCCCTACATGCGCATTGTTTTTCCTCAGGATGATGGCATCTTCCAGCAGGACAATGCGAGGTGCCATACAGCTGCCAGTGTACGTGCGTGGTTCGAAGAGCACCAGGATGAGTTTACCGTCCTCCCCTGGCCAGCAAACTCACCTGACTTAAACCCAATCGAGCATCTGTGGGACCATCTCGATCGAGTTGTTCGCGCCATGGATCCTCAACCGCATAATCTAGCGCAGCTGGCCACGGCATTAGAGTCGGCATGGCTCAACATCCCAGAGAAGACCTTCAGGGACCTAAGTGACTCTCTTCCTGCACGTCTCGTAGCAGTTCGCTCTGCGAAAGGTGGTTATTCTGGCTTTTGACAGATGGTCACATTAATGTGACTGGACTGTGTATTTTGAACAACATCCTGCTTGTTGACTACGAAATAGAAAGGAATTTTTTTTTTAAATGAAAAATTATTAAAACTAAAATGGAGGAAGACTACATTGCATTTGGCCAATAAAATGCTGTTTGGCAAATTATTCCTTGTGATGCTATTTTAAAAAAAATATTCTTCACAAGCGACTGTACATCTAACAACCTTTAGCAAATCTGTTATTCACAGAAAATGCTGCAGAAACTTAAGATATTAGTTATGAGTTAGTTATTTTTTGGTAAAAACTAGTTTTCCCCAGCCTGTTTACAGTGCATATTCACATTTAAACTTCTTGTGAACTTTGTGCTGCACGTCCTTAAGTTATTTGTAGCTTGTGTCTGTGATGTCACCTAGTAATTCTGCAGAAGAGGGAATCGTTTTTGTCTTTTTTGTAGCACTTTGCACTGTTTCCAGGAAGAGCTGCAGCAAGTTTTGCAACTTTTCCATTATGCTGATTTATATATTTGTTGTCTTTTTTGAAGCACTACATACATATTTAAGGGTGCATTCACACCAGCCCTGTTTAGTCTGCTTGAATCAAACGTTAGTTTGTTTGCCTAGAAAGTCCGGTTTGTCTCTGATGCGAACTCTGGCCTGCCTAAACCTCGGTCTCGGTTTGGTTGAAGTGAACTGTGAGCGGTTCGAACGCATTAGTCCAAAAAACAGGAAGTTCATTACAACACAGGGCATTCTGGGTAAATACAACCAACTCAAACGAGCGAGCCTAGCACTAGCGGGAGAAATGGTTCATGGTTTTTTACCAACGACAAAACAGAAATCCTTCAACCGCTAAAATTTGACGCTACTCCATTTTAAAAATATTTTATGAAGAAGGAAATTGCGCTCAGTGTCTTCTTCAGAGGTTTTCATGTAATTTGTTCAGTGGTTCTTGGTGTAGCGCCGCCACAGGTGAGGAGGGGAACAGGTTTTTCAATTAGTTTGGATCATTTGAGACAGTGCAGTGTGAAAACAAACTTCAGCAGCTCGAAATGTATAAAATTTTGGCTCCCAATTGAACCAAGTCTACCAGAAAACACCCTAAGTTGACAAAGTGAAAATAACTGATTCAAGATGTACTTAGCAACGTTTAAAGAAAGGTTTAATATGATTAGCATATGAAATAAACTCACCTTCCGGACTGGATGGACGATCTGGTAAAGCTGGAGGCAAAATGGGATAGTCACCTCTGTTTCCACCTTCTAACATGGAGCGTAAGGAAAGGCAAGAGAAACATTTGACAAATTATTAACATTTAATATATATATTCACGTTTTCAGTCAATTGTAACCATACGTTTCTTTTGTAAATCATCTACTTACTTGGAGATGAATTCTCTGTGGGCTCTATGTAGTCGTCCTCACCATTAGCATCTGGGTCTATGTAGTCTTCCTGCAAAACAAGAAAAGAAAGTTTCAATAAAGGAAGGCGCTTAATAAAGCTTTAAGCGAGGTAAAGAAAGCTGCTTCACTTCTTTGTCGCTCCATGGATGTGACGGTTCAGGAGGAAGTTGTTTGGAGGCTTTAACAGGACGGATGGGCTTCCTGGGAGGTCGGCTTGGTCGGGCATGGCAGCTGTCTGGACAGAAGAACAAAGACAAGAAACAAAACATCAAGGTATTTGTAAAAAATAGATAAAATAAAAATGTATTATTAGTTCATGTATTTAGTTCAGTGCATTAGTAATAGACAAAATCTCCTCTGTGTCCCAAACATTTCTTTTTCAGGTTAAAATATTTTACTGATGAGCAACAAGACTTATTTGTGATGGTCGATAGCTATAAATGCTAAATTGTAAATGCTAGCATACGTAAATGCTACCATGTGTGAACGCTGACATTTATTTGTTAATCTGTGTAGCATTACATTTTAGCATGCTAACCTTTACTAATGAGTTTCAAACAGGCCCAACTTAAGATAATTGGTTTTCAATTAGTCCTGCTGCATTGTTTGCCAAATTTAATGCTAATGGATAAAAGCTAAGTTGCTAAAAGTGAAGCTAAACCAAGGATTAGGGCTAGTGAAACAAGTGTGAAAACTTATTAATCTATGAAAAATGTTTTTCTGATTATTTTACAATTTACTGGAAAACAAAAAAACACTTGAAAATGAGAAATGAGTCAATGTATCATATGTTCTGGCTGCAGTGCTGACCGAGATACTCCCCCTTTGGTAAGGAAGTGAAGGGACTCCTGGTGAACTCTCTGTGGACCGGAGGAGGCTCATAGTTGTCATCTTCAGGCGGGTCATCGCATGGCTCGTTCTGGAAACAACACATTTGTAACTCTTCAAAGGAATATCTGAAACCAAAATGACTGGCTTTGAGTTCATTTAAAGCAACTTACGTATTCTGGATCAGAGCACTGATCATTGTCTCTGAAATCTGCAAAAAGAAATTCATTTAATCATAAATGGAAACTGAAATACCTAAAAAAAAACAACCCCAAACAGTCATAGGTAATGTTACGGAAGAGGATTAGGGCCACCGAAAAAAAAAACCAAAAAACCTGACTTTAGACTCAGATTTCTGAGTTTAAAGTCAGAATTCTGAGTCAGAATTCTGACTTTAATCTCAGAATTCTGGCTTTAAAGTCAGAATTCGATTAAAGTCAGAATTCTGACTTTAAACTCACAATTCTGACTTTAATCGAATTCTGACTTTAAATCTCAGAATTCTGACTTTAATCTACGAATTATGACTTTAAAGTCAGAAAGTCAGAATTCTGACTTTAAATCTCTGAATTCTGACTTTAATCGAATTCTGACTTTAAACTCAGAATTCTGAGTTTAAAGTCAGAATATCAGAATTCTGAGTTTAAAGTCAGAATTCTGAGTTTAAAGTCAGAATATCAGAATTCTGAGATTAAAGTCAGAATATCAGTATTCTGAGTTTAAAGTCAGAACTCTGACTTTAAACTCAGAATTCTGACTTTAATCTCAGAATTCTGAGTTTAAAGTCAGAAAGTCAGAATTCTGAGATTAAAGTCAGAACTCTTTTTTTTTTTTTCTTCTCGGTGGCCCTAATCCTCTTGCGTATAATGTGCAGGTGCTGGAGCTCTTAGTCTATTTTTAGCCTGGGCTTTGAGTGCACCATCCTGTCATAGGGGTAAGCGGAGCGCACGGCCTCGCCTCCCGAACCCCAAAACGAACTTCAACCAAAGGGATTTATGATGCATTTAAACAGAAACTGCAATAATTTAGCTCATAAATTCACTCAGGCGAGCGCTGAGGAAGTGAAACAGCAGTCAACAAAAAGTCCTAATCTGTGAAAACAGACCTGATAAGAACATCTTGATTGTCCCAATTTCATATTTGTTATTAATACAGTCATTCATTATCATTATTTTTTTGTTATTAATATTATTTTGGACATATATTGAGCCGTTATCGCTGAATTCTTACCTCTGTAGTCTCTGGCAGGAACGTTCGGACGAGGTTTGCTTTTCAGTCTGCCGTAAATAAAACAATAAGAACAGGAATAATTATTTATGATTATCAACCTATTGAGCTCACATCTGACTTTTTCTTTGTAAAGTCTCGGCTGTGAGACTTTACAAAAAAAAAAAACAATTCTAAAAGCTTATATATTTTATTAAATAATTGATAAATTATTAGTAATAATAACTTCATGATGGTATTTCTGTCTATTAATGTTGATTATGGCCTACAATGAAAAGTACATAAAATTAGGGCAATAACAGTCTTATTAAATAACAGCGTCTTCACTGGTAAATCAGTGACAGTGAAGACACTGTTATTGAGTTGCTGGACAATAAATGGACAAGAAATATCTTGCGATAGACACGTAATCAACATCACTAGATAATATGTCCGAATACTCAATATTAAATGTGTAGAATATTCACTGAACTCTGCACAGCATTCTGGGAGATGTAGGCAGAGGAACGATGTTGGCCTCTCATCCTCTGAGTTAGCAAAGCCAGGTTGGTGGAATCAACTCACTCCCACTCTCTTTGGTTGCCTAGCAACTCGCTCTCCCTTTGGTTACCTAGCAACTCACTCATTCTGTGGTTACCTAGCAACAACCTGTTCCGCCACCTTCACTCATAACGGCTTTAAAATGAAAAACAATGGAGTGGCGTTAAAAATGCAGGTAAATCATTAAAGCCATGGACGTATTTCAGAAATTTAAAGCAAAAACAAATCAATAATAATTATTGGTATCGACTGATATGAAACGCTTATATTGTTCTAAGTTTTTCATGGAAGACCAATAAAAACATGTCGGCCTACTAAACGATCTGTTCATTTATTTTACAGTCTATGCAAGCTGCTCTTGAAGCTCCTTTTGAATTAATTATTGTAAATTGTTGTATGGCGTCCAGCCCGAGTGGCTTTAACTTTACTTTCATCTGAAAAAGGGACTTCGGACCACTGGACTGTTGAACTGTGGCTCTTTAGTCACTGCAACACATTTAGTCTCCCACACTTTTTCCTTCCAGTAAACTTTCCATTAATATGCTTGTATGTGAAACAAAGTGAGCATTATGATTCTCAAGTTGTCTGCTTGACTGCTGACACCCCCTTATTCCTTAGATAATTGATCTTTTTCAATATTATATTTTGAATTTCCTTAAGTTCGTCTCTCCTCACTCTCAGACATTGTTTTCCAGTCGTTTTGTTTGCTGTTTTCGACATTGACTGCTAATCATTGCCGTAATTATTGCATTTATCAGAAATAAAAGCTTAGAATAAACCATTCTGTGTGTAATGAATCTAGAGTCTTACTTTTTGAACCAAATTACTGAAATTAATCAGATACTTTGCAAAGCAAGGTGAGAACAAACGAACTCATTTCAGGAAAGGAAAGTGAGAGAACGGCCATCTGTTTGAGGTATTTTTGGTCCATGCGCCCGCCGCTCTCTCTTTCCAACGTTTGTGAAAGAGGAATTGGCGTTGTCCAGTGAAGCCTGCACTGTACGCGAACCGCACCGAGAATTTTTAGATCAGCCGACTTCGAAAAATAAATTCCTCCTACATAAAACAGACAAGTGAACAGAAACGCAACTTGAGACAGAAACGCAACTGACAGAAGTACTGAGCAAATGTTGAACAGAAGAGTTGACGCTGGTTTAGTTTTAGTGAAGAAGCTACTGCACTGTAAAACATTTCAGTCGCATGTAGTCGTGCCTGCTTTTTTAAGTAAATTCAGCGAGTTTTAGATTTTGAACCTAAATGTGTGAGTTTGTGAAAGGTAAATTTACAGTAGTGAGTTGTGTTAACTTTTATTACTTTGATCAAACCTCCAAGAGTTTTTAGGTTAGCACTTACAAAACTGAATGAAGAAAAAGACAGGAGTGGGAGCTATTTCCCAGAATGCTTAGCAGCATGTTCCTGCATCTTGAGATAGAAGTGCGTTACATTGATCTGACTCTGGTGTTTTAAGGCAAATGTTCATTTTCATGTCTTGTTCTCACTAAATGTTTTTTGGCAGATTTCATTGTGATGTTTAATAAAATTCATGATCAGATCAGAAATTTTGTTCATGCCATTTGAAACAAGAAGTTTAGTTATTCTACAGTAAAATAACTGTGTGGAAATAATACAGAAATGTTTTTTTCTTACATACTGTGAAATGATTATTATTGGCTTAAATAGCAGCATTAAGTTAAAACTCACAATTCCAAATTAATGAACGTAAAAAACAAAACGTTTAGACAATTTGTTGCTTGTTGGTAAATCAGTTTTATGAACTTTAATTTCTGAGTTAAAAGTGAAACAATATTCCTGTTGACTTAAACTGCATTTTCAAGGCAGCAGGTGAACTTTCATTTTCAAGTTAAACCACCGTCAAACGTTTTACAGTGTGTAGCACAGGTCTACTCAAATACATTTTAAAAATGGTTATATAATAAGGACCTGTTGTGGTATGAACCTATCAGTCGACTCAGGTTTTCTGGTTTTTAATTTCCTCTGCTCTGGAGCAAACTTCCAGAAAACTGTAAAACTGCTGAAATGCTGAGTTCCCTTAAATCAAGATTATAAATCAATTTGTTTAGATTTACTGCCTTTGATTAATAACAGGAGCATCATAAAGTGACCAATCAGTCTTTGCTTTTCCTTACTCTGCCACTGTAATGAAATGTTTTCTTTTTCTTTCTTGCTTGTTGATTTATTTTCTGTTTGATCTTTTAAAGCACTTTGAATAGCCTTTTTGCTGAACAAATGAAATTGCCTTGACTAAGTCACAAATGGAAGATGTTATAAAGGCAGCTTTATTACCAAGACGACAGGATATTTCAGACACTGACCTTTTGATTTTATTCAGCAGACTGCCATCATTTTTCTTGATGTCTTGAACCATTTTCTGAAGTTGCCTGAAAGACACAACTCTGCCATTCAGAAATATGTCCTCAGAACATCAATTCTTCTTCACAAAGAGGTTTTTTCCCCACTTTTATTTAGAAAAGCATTCAATATCTATTAGAGAAACCCGATAAATTTGTGCTCACAGCTTATTGAACAACAAAAATGATCAGGATCAGCTATTAAAAATTTTAAATCATTGTCTTACCGAATCTTTGCTGTTGCAGGAGCCGCGAGTTTATTCAACGTATCCATATTTACGTTTAACCCAAGAGTTGACATTTTCTGATCTTTATTCCTCTGATAGGTTTGGACTGTGCTGCCGCGTTGTTAGCAGGTTAGCAAACGAACGCTCTGCATCACTGTCAGTCTTGAGAAAAAAGGGAGTGCTTTTGTTCCAGCTGCCTGAGTCTGAAAAAAATCACTTCTTGTTTTTGACCACACTTTCCTGCATCACATGTTGCTTTGTGATTTTCTTCAATGTCGCCCTTTTTCCAGCAGCAGACGTTGCCCTTTTAATACCTTCATAAGATAATATGTAATAAAAAGAGACAACTTTGACAGAAATGTATTGAACACTGTAAAAACACAAAATCTGGAAAAACGTTTTTCGGTAACACTTTATTTGAAGGGGTGAGCATAAGACTGGCATGACACTGTCATAAACATGACATAACACCTGTCATGAATATGAAGAAGTCTTTTTGAATGTTTGTAACAGTTGTCATGAAGTGTCATTCAGTAAATAATGACACTTTTAATGCAAAGTTGCTCTAATTGTCGCATTAAAAGTCCATTAAAAATGCCAACTTTGCATTAAATTATCATAATTTACAAAATCATGCAAAGTTGGCACTTTTAATGGACTTTTAATGTAACTTTTAGAGCAACTTTGCATTAAAAGTGTCATTATTTACCGAATGACACTTCATGACACTGTCATAAACATTCATAAAGACTTCTTCATATTCATGACAGGTGTTATGTCATGTTTATGACAGTATCATGTCAGTCTTATGCACACCCCTTCAAATAAAGTGTTACCATTTTTGGTCTAGTTTCTACAGTTGAAATAAAACTAACTAACTTAAAGTAACTTTCTAGCATGACGCGAGAGCTTGTTTTAAGTAAATAATTCCTTAATATTGATGACAAAACACCTTTTGCTTGCTTGTTAACCTAAATTAACTTCTAATATGAAAATATATCTTGCTAAAAATGAAATATTTCTATATCATGCTAAAGTTACTTTTAACAAGTGTATAACTAAGATATTTGCGTTAGAAACTTGGTGAGATTTTGTGTTTTTGCAGTGTAGCAATTACAAAACAATCTATTAATGTATCAAATAATGACCCATTGAAACGTATTGATGCTTTGCCGAAATATTATATAAGCTTCAGAGCATTTAGTAGAGTGATAAAGATGTGGCATGTGGTCATGTCATGGAAAATACCGTGTTGCAATCCCAAGGTTTTGCTATTTATAGTAGCCTAAAGAAAATGAGTCTGCAGCCTTTCCTGTTATGAAGATTACCACATGCGTGGTTGCCATGGCGATTCATTTTTTTTTTAACACTTATTTTAATTTGCTAAAATAATTGCTGTCACAGCACATGATTAGAAAAACAGGAAGCGGTTTTTGCGAAACGTCGACATCACTCACTGAGCGGACATCTGGATGTTTTAAGACTCATGAGAAAAATGGACTTTAGATGTAAAAAAAAACCAAAACAATAGAAACTTAACGTGGTTTTTCTGTGAAGTGAGTAAATGTTGACGTCCTGTGACTTCATTTCCTAAGGGAATAAGTGTTAAAGCCCCCAACAAAAATAAAAAATTAAGAGGAGATGTCAGGTTTCTTCAAAATTAGCTTCTCATTTTTAAATCCAGAGTCTAATTTTAAATTCTCACTTCTTATGTGTGAAGATCTAAATGTTCAGACTGTAGATTAGCTTTTTAATAAAAGCAGAAAGAATGGTAGAGTTTTTAGACATCTGGTTCTGTGGAACAAACTTTAAAGTTTTTTTTTGCCGGTAAGAATGATAACATATTATATAACATATATAACATTACATTATATACATATTATAACATATATTTTTAAGATTAGAACTTTACTTTGTTGATTTTATTATCCGGCCAGAAGTTTTTTTTTTTTCTCTCTCCCTCTCTCCATTTTTGCATCATTTGCTTGTATTTCCCATTTTTAACCTTCAGTTCTCTGATTGCCTTTTATTTCTGTTAAAGTACTTCTGTTTTGGGATGGGACTATTTTCTGGACAATGCTTAATATTGATGACAATATTAATCAAGCTGATTAATGCACCTGGGCCAGCATGCATTTTTTTTATGTTTTGTTTCTTTCATGAACAAAGCTTGGACAGCGCTAATGCTGCAGCTAACTGTCTATGGTTTTTGTTTTTCATGTCTCATAATAATAAACTTTATTTTGTGTGCACCTAAAACATATGTGTCGCCATTTTTCTTTACAGGTTAAAATAAAAACTAGAATCCATGTTTAGCTGAACCTCTTTCCTGTGTTGTTTCCACTGACTGTATGATTGCGCTATTTAACATTTTGAAAATAAATTGGCTTCACAGAAACACGGCAATTTAAAAAATACTCGAGTTTTTGGATAAAAAACTTTGGCGCTAGGACGAAGGTTTTTTTTTTTTTTGCTGCATCAAAATTGGATTATTTTGCAAAATTGCTATGGAAACACTTTTTTCACACGACGACTGGAGTTCTTAACAGGATGTTGCCACTGGCGGAAACCACAAAGAAGACAATGACAGGAAGTAGTTGGAGGGTCATGGCGCTGCAAATTTTTGCTGCATTTTGGAAAATTTTTGCAAATTTTTTTTTTTTTCAAAATTAATGGAATATTGACAAAGTTTTATGCGTATTTGCAATGTAAAGTATTCCTGGCTCTGTGTTTCTGTTCCCACTCTTCTGCCTGAGAGCAATTTTTAGCACTATTTCTGCCAATACCTGTGCACTCTTTGTTTGTCAGACATGCACCTGGTCTGGGGCTTTTTGTTTTTTCGTCTACTTCCTGTCCTCCCAACCTCCTGTTGGTTGCGGCAGATGGTCATACTCAGCCTGGTTCTGCTGGAGGTTTCTTCCTGTTTGAAGGGAGTGGTTCCTCTCCAGTGTCACCAGATGTCTACACAGGATGTTTACTTTAAATATAACATTTTTTAAACCAACAGGCAATAATACATGCTCAGCTGCAGTTATTGTGTCACATCGTGCCAGTATAATTGCAAAGAGATTATTTATTTGGATTGGAATTTGATTTTACATGAGATATAGGTCATTACAGAGAAGATTCTGATATATTTACGCCCAGTGGAACATGTTGCAACATCACCGTTCTGCAGCATCAGAGGAATATTTTGAGTGGTTGCTATGTTTAGCGGCTGCACAGAATACACAGCACAATAAAAAGACAGGTCATGACATGCTATGTTGCTTTAAAACTCAATTTACTGGTTCAACAAGTGCACAATGAACCACAGTAATACTGAAAATGGAAATATTTAGTGGTTGGTCGGAACAACAATTTGTATTTGCAAGGAAGAGTCTATAAATCTACTATATTCAAGAAAACCTTAACCTTGCATGTCAAAGGCAGGCTGATGTGGAGTTTTACCTTTGTCTCTGCAGAAATGGTTTTACTTGTAGACCAAAAACATAAATTTATTCCTCATCTGACCAGAGAACCTTCAAATAATGTTTGTCCAAAAAGCTCGTGTAACTTCAAATAGGAGCTCTTCTTTTAAAAATGATTTTCTTGCTGCTTTTCCATAAAAGCTCAAACTTTGGCATGCTAACTGTCTCTTTTACTGTAGCATTTCTTGTTCAGTTTGTATTTTTACCTTACTCTTTACATTTTCGACAATTTGTCATCTCAAAATGCTTTAAAGAGGCAGTATTATGTATTTTCTATCACAATCAAGTAACTATGTTAAGTCTAGTCGTTATAGAAAGAAATTAAAAGAAATTTGACTTCACAATTTAACGCCTTGAAATTGGGCCTCTAAGAAACTCCTGCTCTCTCTGAAACTCTGCCTTCAGGAAGTCATCTCAACAGCTGAATGGTTGCGATGGGAGATTCAAAGGTGAAATGCGTGAAAGAATCGAGGCAACACTCCAGGTAGGTCTTTGATGAGGAAATCACTTAATAACATGATGTAAAGCTAAAAAAAAGAGCCAATTTTACATGATATCACCCCTTTAAATCTCTCCTGAACTTTCTCCCTGACCTGTCTGTCTGTTGTCTTTGGTGTTCATGATGCTTTTCATTCACTATTGTTCTTATCATGGTCACACAGAGATGGTGTATCTCTAAATACACCATCTCTGTGTGCACTTTGACAAAGTTTACTATCTGTGGAACATCCTAATACATAAAAATACATAAATTAGAAATGACATTACGTTACACTACTAAAATACAAAGTACTTTAAGTCGTAGCTTGGCATGCAAAAAGAAAAAAAACTAAACTAAAATTTTAAAAAAGCATGATGAGATGATGGCTCAATGTCTTCTGGAGAGAAATGTTGAGAGCACAAACAGGTTCTTGCATTGTTTTTGTCTCTGTAAAAAGTTTAAAGAAGCAATTTAAAAACAGACAGTGACGTAGTCTGCCTGACATTCTTTTGCAAGTCATTTTTCCACATTGTGGTTCCACATTTAAGTTGAACTCCATATAAAGGGAAAAAAAACTTCCTTATTTATAGAAATAGCTGATGTAATATAAGCTGAAAGGTTTAGCATCTGAGAAAAGAATCCACCAATTAGTTGTAACAATACACTTTATTTGAAAAATATTTTTAGATGTATAAACAGCATTGTAGGCTGTTTACTTTTTATAAAATACTGTCACACAGATGTTGCCGTGTTATTTACGTTTCAATGCATTCTGGGTAAATGACGTATGCTTGCTGAGTTTGAGTTAGCTTTGTTCCCTCTGACTGTCACTGTTGCACACACTCCAGTCCAGTAGGAGGCGGTAAATGCATCTTAAGTTGGTTTGTCATCCCCCAATAAAATACAAAAGAAGAGCTAGCTGCGTCCAGCCAAAACAGAGATGGGTAATGTGATTAAGCCTTTTCAATTTGAACGCGAGCATGTTTAGATCAATGGGTATGTATAAATCACAAGGAGAAATGAAGATGAGGAGGAAGAGGAAAAAGTTACTACTACTACTACTACTACTACTAAGGTAACTACCATCTGTTGGAGCCTTCATCAGTTTTGCTCGAACAAATGTCTCAATGTCTTCTGGAGAAAAATGTTGAGAGCACAAACAAGTTCTTAAGTTGTTTCTGTCTCTTTCCCCCTGCGCTCTTTTTTGTCATGACATCTTTTGGCCTCATCTAAAATTACACCAGTCAAACACATTATGATAAACGACCACTCGGGTAAAGTTAGTATTCCTGTGTTTACTTTGTAGATTCCTGTACAGAATGGACCCAGAAAACTGTCATCAACCCAGCAGGTGAAAAAACAGCAACCTCCTAAAAAGGTTTTGAAGTAATTATGTGTTTTGACGTAACACAAACAGCTTTTTTTTTTTTAAAAGGTAAATGGCAAATTACAACATATTTGTCATGGGGTGTGGGTGGTGGTGGTGAGAATGAACGTGGAGAGCCAGGTTAGAATGAAGATGATGATGTATTTTAATGAAGAAGCTCACAGTCCTTAATCAGGCAGCAAATTAGCACACTGCTATTACCGGTAGCAACTGACATAGAGACTGAAACAAGCACCTCAGGACTTCACAGTTCTACTGAGGAACCAGACTGACTGACAGAGACTTTAAACGTGCGATTTGAAACGTGGATCTGACCAGAGACAGAGACAACAGGTGGACTTAAATACACACGGGGTAATCAAGAGAACTAGACACGCCTGGGAACAATCAAGGGCTGACAGGACAACACAGACTCGGGGAAACAGGACTAAACACAGAAAGTCCCAAAATAACTATACAGACAACACATATCTAACAATATTTAGGCCAACATGTTCAATTAATTGTGAATCCCATTAAAGCACTAAAAATTTAAATATGAAATTACATATTCTTCTAAAACAGCAACTTTTGCAATAAACTAACAAAATTAGGAAGTACATTTCCTTTACCTTTGTTATTTAAATATAAAACCAGGAATCCAAGAACTTCTTGTTAATAGAGAACATATTTAAATCTTTTCTATTAATCTGAACAGAAACTCTTATTCAGCAAAGCTGGCACCGCTACAAGGGGAATTTGTTTCAGGTTGGCAAAAGGTTACATAACCCATAAATAAAGAGGAAATGAACATTTCAGAGTAAAATGCATATGCAGTCAGCCATAACCAAATCTCTTCTGCCTCTCTCTATATACAAAACCAGCTGCTGCACACAGCTGTAAACACGTTTGCTCTTTCCACAGTATTTCCAGAGAACTCATAGCTTTAGTGGGATGGGCCGTGTTGCTAACTTAAAGTTCTCTGAGAATCACAGCAAGTATGTGATTTTATGTCGGTTAGCAGTATTTATCTTTGGTTCATCTCATAGGAAATTATCAGAAATTAAAACACTTTTTCTGAGCGATACTGAGTTTTGTGTATAGATTGCTAACCTAAATGTGAGTTTGTGGAAGATAAACTTACAACGGTAAGTTGCGTTAACTTTTTATTAATTTTGTCAAACCTGAAAGAGTTTTTAAGTTAGCATTTTTTTAAAAACTGAAAGAGGAGAAAGACACGAGTGGGAATTACTTCCCAGAATTCTTAGCGGCATGTTTCTAATAACTATTGTTATTATTATTTTATTCATGCAATTTGAAACTAAAATTTAAATTATTCTAAAGTAAAATAAATAGTTGTTTTAACTTGATATTGTGGGTAAGTCGGATTTTCAAGTTAAACCACCTTCAAATGTTTTACAGTGTGAGAAAAAGCTAGAAAAGTTAGCACGCATACAGACTCTATAATTTTCACTTGAAGAAGTTAATTTTATTTAGACACAAGACATTTTTAAATAAACACTCGGGTCAATTTTACTTGCACATTTTCACAAGATATGATCTTTTATTCTGGCAGTAAAAATTAGAGAACGTAGTGGTCATGAAAATGAATCGACTCGCTCATAGAGCAGTTTGTTTTGTGTATGCAAATGAAAATACTAAAAATATCTGATAAGAGCTGGACTGCTCTGAACCGATGAAGTTTTGGATTCTACCACTTTGACGCATTAAAACAAATTTCCTGAGTGTCTAAGTTAATTTTAAAAATGTTTTTACCTCAGTAGAGCCTCAACTTGTTTAGTATGATTCTGTAGTACTAATTTTCATAAATGTGTTTTCTGCATAAATAAAAAAAATTATTTGGGGTTTACTTACGGCTGCTGAAGGAGGCTGAACTTTCTGACGTCGTTCTCAGTGAGATTCTGTCAAAACATGAAATAAAAAGAAAAACAGAATTTAATTAACAGAATCACAAAGGGAATTTATTTCAGTAAATGATCTCTGATAAAGCTCTAAGAGTTTCTGGTAGATGGTTGGAGGGACTTTGGAGTTGATAAAAAAGCTTCTCTGCTCTTCTTTCAGACTCTGGGTTCTCATTAGCCCAAGTAATGTTTCTGACATCCTCGCTTAAGGAACAGCTTAACACAAAAAAACTCCTAAATGGGTTGGTTTGTTTCACAATCCTCTCCTACCCCAGTTGCAACCAAACCTTTTCCTTCCACTCAACTTTTCACTGATATTCTTGGATAGAGCCGTCTTTGAGCACCCAGCTTCTTTTATGATGACTCTTTGCGGATTTTACTCACTTTTTGAATCAAAATAAAGAAATGGGTATAATTGTATAGTTATTCTTATGTATTGAGCTTTACATTAGAAGTTAAACTAATTTAAGAAGGTGAAAAGAAAATGCAATATCTGCTTAATAACAGCAGATGGCAGCATATCTCTGAAGGCTATTCACAAACAGCTCAGTTAAACATTTAATGCATTTATTGAAAGTTCATTTGAATTGTGAAGCCTGCAGATCAGAGACACTTGCAAACATTACATTAATATATTAAATTTTCAACAATCATATTATTCTTTAGTGGACCAGTTTTGCACAAATTGGAAGCTGAAATGGCTAAAAACGCACCACCAAAGGAACAACATGCCAAACAAATAAATAAAAACATGTACAAAAATTATTTGGCTGTTCATTTTAATTAATGATGTTAAATATTAAAATAAAAACATAACCAAAATGATCAAACATTGAAGAATTAATGTACCTGCCTGATGCACTGTATTTTATTTTGTCATGTTTCAACATGTGTGTTGTTGCAGAAAGGTAATTGTCACTCCTAAATGAAAGGAAAATGATTAGCATAAAATATGCAACAAACCCTGCTAAATTATGTATTCCCCTCTTCATTCATAATTCATGGCTCCAGGCCGTTACTCGCTCTAAGTCGCTTCAGTTTCCAAAATGGCTGTAATGTGATGAAGACCCATGGCAGCAGATTTCTGAAAGCCTTCGCATTGAAGTCTGAGGGATGAGCAAAGGGATGTAGAAATGGGCCAATACGAGCCGAGTATTAAATGGACCTTACCAAAGCGGGCGCTTTTCATTGGCTAATGCCCATTTCACGTCATAGTGCAGCAACCACATGCTTGACCGTCTCACAAACACAAGCTACAGTAGTAAACGCATGCCACCATACATTGTGGACTTGCAGATCGACAGAAAGTTTTTGCATCAGGACTCAAAAACAATGGTTCTCCACCGTCAGTGGGGAATCTGTACAGGCGATGTCAGGTAACCTGATAGTGCTTGTGGAACTAAAATTTACAGATTTCCAAAATTTGAAACGGAAAGCCTTGCTTGGATCAAAGCTTGTTCACTACCGCATTTGCAGCTCAACCGTCGTAGGATCATTAAGAACAAAGGAGTGTCTGCTGGTGTAAGTATTACTGCTTTGCTTTCTTTGTGTTTAGTGAATGTAAAAAATAGTCAATAATAAACACATCCATTATGAAAACCTTTTAGCCAAGTACAGCATAATGGCAGCACCGATACAACTTCTACACCTTGAAGCCTGTCTGTTACAGCCTTATGTTAGCTGAACAGATCAATATGCAATGTGTTCCATCTGACATACATTTGTTCACCTGAAAAGGCTTTTTACTAAACTGTAATCATGTTAGCCACGGTAGTACCGAGTACCGTGTATAAGGTCTAGGCACATTCGAACCCTCTAAACCATGAATGCCCGACTTACCCAGCCTTGCAAGAATAATAGGCGTCAGAGTCTCTGCAGAGAGTCAGTCGAACGAAAAATGCTATAGGAGCTAAGCTGTTAATGTGAGATATGTAGTCATGTAGGACTTTCGAGGGGTGTTTCTGGGCGGAGCTTGGTAAGGTCCATTCACAGCATTTAGCATTTAGCCGTGGCCTAAATGCTAAATTTAATTTGGGCTGCTCTGCTGTCAGAGCTGCTCAGTACTTAGGAGTTAAATTATGAGTTTAATCTAGAGCAGCAGCAGGAACATGTGAACACAGGTGGTAACTTTAGCATCAGAATGACCAGGAGTTAGCAGCGATGCTAGCAGGTAGCTGCTCTGAAACTAATGAAGAGAGAGACAGTGCAGCTGTGGTCAGCTTTCTGATTGAGCTGCTGTTTTGTGCCAAATGTGTGAAACACTGGACCTAAATAATATTAAATAGTGATAATTGAATCTTTTAAAAATGATTAAAATAATAAAGTTTATGCGAGGCTATTTATTTACATCTTTTGTCTGCATTACTTAAATCCAAAAGTTTACATATTTCAAAAAATAAAGTGCAAGAATGTAATTATAGTGAAATAATAATCTGATCTGAGCCTTTATCATCATGTCTGGGCCACCTATGAATTTCTGTAAGACAAAATGAAATATCTGGGTTTATTTTAGTCCATCAAAACCAGAATCCTCTCCATTTCTTAGTTGATCACACCTGCTGCTGCTGCTCAGGTCCTGCCCAAAGATCACAGATCGAATAAAGGAAAAGATCACTGCCTGGTGTAGAACCGAACATTAACCGGTTAGAGCGCGACTTGCCAGTGGAAAAGCGCCTACTGTGTTCAACGAGTCAAGTCCTTTGCAGTCCCAATTGCATCTGGTTCCAGTCAGAATACAATAAAGGGCAAACAGAAATGTTGTGAATTGTCACAAATCTATGATGTCTGGGACAGAAGATTTTATGTCTGAGTTACATTAAAACTGTTTTTACGTTGTTTTTTTGGTTGGAAACAGTCCATCAGATCTGGCAACTCTGGGCTGTATTACCTCTAGGTATACGCCCATAGCATAGCTGGGAGCCCTTTAGGCAAGCTTGTGATTTAATCATTTGTAAATCAGAGAGAGAAATCACTTAATACGAAAGGCTTTACCTCCTTCAAAGAACTGAACCTTGGCCTCAGAGAAACACTTAATCATCATTCTGGCTCACAGCAGAGCAAAAAGCATCTGTATAAAATCAGACTTAGCCTTTTGACACAGAATAAAATATCAAATAGTCAACCCCAGAGGATACTGAGGTACTACTCCTAGCGTGAATTATTTATAGGAGTGTCTGTGCTTGTTTTAAATGAGACACAGCAGGCACTTTTCTTTTTTTTTTGGCTCTACAGACTTGCAGTTTTCACATTCAGCTTCATTTTTATTCCCCAAGTGCTTTTTCAGGTTACATCCAGTCCAGAACGTGACCAGAAAAAACACGTCTGTGTGGCACTTCACAGCTTGAATTCTTGGATGTTGTTGAAGAACGCCTTCTCGGTTTGCGTTGTGAGAAACTTCAAGGTTTCTGGAATGGCAACCTGGCCTCAGGGTTCTGGTCAGACTAATAGGCGATGTAGGAATGTTGATGAGGGAAAACCATACAAATCCTAACCTTAAACACAAACTGCATGTATAAATGATTAAATTATATATTCTCTCTGATTCTATGTTAAATTAATCACAGGAGAATTTGGCTTTGACTTATTAAATTAAGTCAATTAAGTGACGATTTCTTGAATGACCTTTATTATAAAAAATTCCTGGAGGAAAATTATGTCTCAAAGCCTTGTTAAATTATCTTTTGTTATTTGGGGAACCACTTTCCAGCCGGGTGATTGATTATGTTGCGCAGTGCTCTCACTTCCACCTGTGAGTTACTGATGAAGGTTAAGTGTTAGCAACATAACGTCCAATTTTCAAGTTCAGAGAAGATGAATACATAAACTTAAGACTGGAGTATAGACATATTTATAAAAGTGTCTTTGTGAGCCTGGTTCTTTATTAAATTGAATATAATTTCAGATTTTTGTATAACTTTTCTTCAGGTTAACTTAGACAGTGAGCTAATATTGTTACAAGTAAATTTTCTAAACTACAGAAAAGTTATTGTTGGGGAAGCTTAAATATGAAAAAATGGATTGATGTTGATATCCAGGAGTCATACTGCTGTTATGGTGGAATTGACCAGTGTTTTATTTGATCTAATTTTTATTCAATTACTTGATTAATCATCAGAATAATCAATATAATACTCATTACTAAAATAATAATTTACAACAGCCCTACTGACAACACAGTACAAAGTTTGTGGCATAAAAAAATAATCAATTGTGACGCAAACAATAAATACTTACTCCAACCAGAAACATTTCCAAATACAAACACCTCAGCTGGTATTATGCAGCTTAAACACAAAACCAAAACAATGAAAACCTGGATTGCTAGTAGTGATAGCAACAAGCAGGAATTTAAAAGACTTCTGTTTCTCTTCTGATTAAAGTTGATCAGAAGTGGAAAGAAAAGAAAAGCTTTTGTAAGAGTGAAATCTCGGTTTCAGCCACAAGCAAGCATGAGGAATGCGACCATTGTTTCTGTACATGTGGTTTGCTGGTGAAATGTCAACCCAGCAAGTAACACTGCTGTTCAAGCGGTTTGTTCAAGCTGGGTTTTTTTTTTTTTTTTGGTAAAAATGAGTTTAATCTTGCAGCAGACAGAACGGTTTCACAGCTACATGCTCACGGTATTACCTCTGGTTCTTTCACCGCCGCTGCAGGATGTCTCCTGACCCCAACATGTTCACAGGGCGGATTTAAACGCTCCAGAATCACAAATGTGACAAGCTAATTCCAGGGACAAGGGTTTTATTTCCCCTTCCTTCATCACCAAAACATTTGGTCTGTTTTTGCAGTTTTTCCATCATATTTCAAATCATAATGAGGATAAAATTAGATTATAGGAACATATAATCGAGAGGAGTCAAAACTTTTTGCCACATGCGCTAAAAAACACCAAATGTAACAAAGAAAGTAATTGGATATTATAGATTCAAAATTTGAAAGTGTTTTTTTTTTGGTCCATTGTAGATGGAATAAAAGGAGTACATTTCCACCAAAAATTCAGACATTTTGTGATTAATATCAGACATTTTCTAGAAAACTTGAAAAATTTCCTAGAAAATTTCTAAGAAATTTTTCAACATTTGAAATTCAGAAATTTTCTGGGATTACTCAAATTTTTCTTTGACAGAAATGTACTACTTACTACTACTTTAATTTTGCTTGTTTGCTGTATTAAAATAAATACATCAGTTTATTTTGGGTTGGATTGAATACATTTATTTGGCCATATTCAGGTTTAAGAAGGAATAAAAGATGATTTAGGTGCAGCAAATCATCTTTGCTGCACATTTTCCTAAGTAAGAAAATTAAATCAGTTACAATTTTCACCCTGATTCCAAATTAAAAGTCTCCATCTCCATCTACAGACCAAATTTGTATAATTTTTGAACTGCAGTTGGAGGCCTTACAAAATCAGCCAAGGTCCACGAATGGCCCCTGACCCACAATTTGGACACCCCTGATCTAATCCAAGCTTCTTTTAACAGGCCTACGGTTTACATTTTGAAAGTGTGCAATGTGAAGCCCGTCTCTTAACCTGGACTCTGTAATGCATTTATTTAATGTGTTGCCATCGACGGGCTGTCCTCTGTGACTGGCCTTTGTTTGTAGTGTTGATGTGATACACAAAAGCTAAAAGAAACTTCCTTACAAAGCTGCCAAACAGGCAGCCTCCCAGAGATACAGCGTGACACTTCTTTGATCTGCTACATGTATTTTCTTCTTACCTTGTCTACCTGTGTGAGCAAATCTGACTTCAAAAAGAGAGATTACCTTTATCTTCACTGTGCTGACTGGCTGTCATCCTCAGCCCTGCTGTAGTACTCTGAATTAGACTGTATTTTTCACACCTTTCATTCTATCTGATAAACTGACAGGGAAAGTAAGAGGCTAACTTTGAATATTTTTCATGGCAGAGCCGACTGTCATCATAAGCTAACAATCTGGTGTATTTCAGGTGTTTGTATACAATAATCAGCAGGAATTTGGGAATAATTTTGGACATTTTATCACTTATTGAACAGTTTCTTTTTTCAAGGTGGAACTCAAAGAGATTATGGTGTACATAGACGAACAGACTGAACTTATAGGGCACTAAAATGGTTATTATTAGGGCTGTATAAAAAAATCGATTCGGCGATATATATTGATATTTTCCGCGCTCGGAAAGTATCGATTTTCCATCCGCGAGTATCGATTTTTTTAAACCATAGGGATCCATAGCCTTATAACTCTTATTAACGTCTAGTTTGTGGATACATTTTTACTCCAAAATGCAGCCACAGTGTCCAAAAGAAAAAAACATAAGTGCAATCATTTTTATATTGAGAGTCTACAGAGGCTGATAATCTCTCCACTCTGCTCCTGGATTACCATTTAAACTTTTGAGTTTTATGTCAAATCCACACAAATTAAATGACAGAAACTAATTCTCTCACTGCATCTTTTATTCTTTTTGTCTAGCTGCAGACTGTTAGATTGTCCAATCAGAGTCAGGTATTGTGTAGTTGGTGCTTTTAATCAGTTTTGAGTTAACTAAATTCAAGTATATGGAACACAAAATGTCACTAAAACCACTCTGTCCTTCCAAAATCTTTCAGAAAATCGTAAAAATCGTAAGAATCGTATCAAACCGTATCGCGCAACAAATATCGTGATACATATCATATCGTGACCAGAATATCGTATATCGTATCGTGAAATTATTGTATCACTACACCCCTAGTTATTATGACCGTAAACGTTATTGCACTAAAGCCACAGTGCTTTAGTGCGTTAACCCAGGCAGGGGCACCTTCAGGATATTATCGGAGGGTATGCCCAAAACTATCACTACACCTGACCCACAAGAGCACAAACTTAGTGCAACGCTCAATAAAAGTGCAGCAGATGTTACGGTCGGCCAACCGGGTGAACCGTTTGCTCTTCAGTTTGCAAAACCCCAAAAGAAAGCCGACCCCCACCCACCAGACCTGCATACTTGGTAAAAAGCTTAGGTGGGATCCACTCATCCCTCTTAGAACTATGCTTTTTAATTTTTAGCTTTCAAAAAGAGAGACAAGCTAAAACTAAAACATTTAGTTTTAAGACGGACATGTGACCCTCCCAGTACAAGCCTACGTACAAGATGTTTTCACATGAAATATCTTTTTTCTCCAGCGTTTTGTTAATAATAAAGAGGGTTAGACAACAAAAAAGATCCAAGAACTATTCTTTTTAACTTAAAGGCAAATCTGAAGGCATGCACAGTGCGTACAGCTGTGCATACCTACTGAACCCAGGGGCACATCGACATGTGACAGAGTTGCAAAACAACAACTCTACCCACTGAGCCGCAGTCATCCGTTATGTACTCTTCTTGGCTCAAATAGTAAAGGTAATAGTAGAGTGAAGCTAGCGAGTGGAAAGAAGGGTCTATTAAGGATAGTTCATGAATTTTAAATAGGGTTCATTTCTGGGCCGGATGCTTAATGTTGACCTACTTCGTCCATTCAGCAACCATTAAACTCTGCCAAACTTAAACATTGTGTATATTTTGATGTGAGGGGAGGAGAAACGCTTCATATTTCACACATTTTGCAGTGAACCAGAAAAACAGATACTCACGATGAAGCTACCACCACCATACCAAGGGAGTTAGTCTGGTAGACATGGTTTGATTGAGGACCAAAGTTGCTAAATTTGGTGCATTTGTTAGTTTCACACTGCACTGTGTCAAACAAACCACTACATTTTAAAAACCTGTTCCCATCTTCCCCTCTTGGGGTGCTGTAACAAGAATCACTGAAGGAAATGATACAAAAACCTCTGAAGAAGACATTGAGCGCAACTTCCTTCTTCACAAAATGTAAACAAAAATGGAGTAATGTCAGATTTTAGTGGTTGTAGGATTTTCTTTTTGTCTTTGCCAAAAGACCACGACCCATTTCTCCCACGAGCTCTAGGCTAGTACGTTTGTTTTGGTTGTATTTACCCAGAATGCCCTGCACTGTAGTCTGCTTTCTGCTTCTGGAAACTGCGGCAGAGTTAATTTCAACCAAACTGCGACTGAGGTTAGTAGGCGACCAGAGTTTTAATTTTTTGATCCGAATCAGAGTCTGATTATGCATTCACACCTCTCCAAACAAACCAAATTTTCTCGGCAAATAAACTAGAGACTGATTAACAAAGATTATATCAGAAATGATTTAATGAAAGGTAATGCCAAACTTAACAGCAGAGTCCAGCAAAGAATGTTTAGAAACAGGAAGTGAGAGTGATTAATTGGAATTGGAATCGAAAGCATAAACTGGGCTAGCTGAGCGGAAAAAATCCAAAATATGAAGACAACCTGAGTATCAAGAGATGCAACATCAAATATGACAAAAGAGCTCAGGAACAGATGAACAGATGAAAAACAGAATGTAAATAAAACTCATTGCAACTAGTTTACAAAGATAAAAAAACAAATCTGTAGCTTAAACAGAACCTAAACCAACACAAACAGACCTAACTTGCAGAACAAAACCTTATAATTAAGATGAAACCCTTCAGTTTGGACTTTAATTGAATTTCCCTAAACATGCTACTCGCTGTCCCTCATCTAATTATAAAACATTTCTCCAGAAGGCGTTTGTCTTGTCCATGTGGACAGCCTCATTTCAGCATAAAGATGCTGATTTTGCAGCACCTTTCCTTGTAAACACAGCGTTAGCTTTGGGAAGTCTTGGATATCATGAGATGTTTCCTTGAACCTCAACGGGACTGTTCATGTCAGACGGTTGAAACTGGGACACAAATAGATACTACAACAGGACAGTGATGCAAAACAAACATTAAATCTGATTCTGAAATAGTATTTCTATGGACTGTGCTGAAAAACTAGGTTAAAATCAATCAGATTTACTGAACTCCATCTTATTTTTGCCTTTAAAAGGTGTTGGGTTTCTTGCTAAGAGACATTTATTAACATACTGATTCTTATTTGTGGTTGGATCAGTGAAAAACTGACATTTGTAACTGCAGTGCCTCAGATTCATGTTTTTATATCTTTGACGTTACATTTTTAAATTCACTCGAGCTCCTAATTAATCGAACAAAACTCATAAATGTTTCTTTTTGCTTTTCTCCTGAAATCTCCCCTCGCTGAGCATCCAGCTGCTTTACATCGGTTAAAACTGAAGCCTTCCTAATTATGCATGATTGGAGCTTTCTGATATTTGAGATGAAATAAAACATGTCTGTGGAAACACGTAGAAATATTCTCACTATATCTCTCCCTCAAACAAAACATGAAGTTGGAATGTCTCAGGATTTTTTTCTACATCACACGTCCATTCTGGGCCGTTAAGATTTTCGCAGAATCCTGCCAGAATGTTTTTGTAAAATAAAGGAACAGACATTTCACTGCCAGAGGAAAATTCAAGCTGCTGGTCCAAATTAGAAGAAGAACTGTGTGCCTTGAAATCAAAGTGTGTTTTACAACAACACATCAAGCGGAAAATTAGCTTTTAAATTGTACTGCAATATTTTTACTTTTGTACAATAATACGTGATTTATAACAGAGTGAAACAATCAGTTATTTTTAGCAGAGTGAAACAATCAGTTATAAATTCTTTGGCAGGTCATTTTAACATAAAATCGGCTTTTTCTTTTAAATCTTAAACTGTGGTCTCTGGGCCACTGGTGGTCCGCGGGCGCCCCTAGTGGTCCACCTGGTACTGCATGTAAACGACCGTTTATTTGCCGTGACGTCAGCTCAAAGTGCGACGCCACAGCTAGCTTAGCAAAGGATTGTGGTTAAATAGATAATAATCGATAAATGGCTTAAAATCAGGTTTCTCTGAAAAACAAAAGATACTGATAGTAAGAAAACAAGGGCAGGATTATTATATGATCAGAAGAAGTAAAGTCATAAAAGATAAATGCAATTGATTGAAATTTGTGGATAATTTATCACTTAAATGGTGCAGAAGAGGTTTTTTGTTTCTAAGCAACTCAAGTCCATTTTTCTTTCATTGTGCTTCCAAAGTACAAAAAGTCCTAAATGTTATTAACACACACTAATAAAGAACAAACTTTTAATTTAGCTTGAAATCCACACTTTCAGAATCTGTAAATAACTCAAAACAAAATACTTTAAGATTTTTTTTTAGGCTGGAACAAAAATGCAAATGGCAAGTGTTTAAAATTACATTAAAATAAATTTAAATGCATAAGAATGAAGGAGAACTTAATAAACATTGATTTGCAATAATTTGATATATCAAATCTCTGTTCATTTTAAGGCAAATGGAGATAGTTTTGTGGGTCTCTCCTTTTCTCTAGGCTTAATGAGGTATCAGCAAATATACACAACATTGTCACATGGCAGGTTCTGTCAAGCGGTCCAGCACAGCAGTGGTTTGAGTTTCATGCCAAAATCGGCATACTGTGTCACCACAGAGCAAACGGCACCTCCATGTTGCTGAATATCAGCGGGGACATTGTTTCTCCAGAGATGTTTGATTAAAGCAGGAGATCATTACTGTAATTTGGGTAAGTAATTTAGTAAATTATATTATTATTGTCTGTCTTATGTTGTTAAAATACGCTGATATAGTGGTGTTACATAGTTATTGGTCCTTCTAGTTAAGTCTTAAAATATAAAATAAAGGAATCTTTTATTTGAATTGTATAATTTCATTTATAAATTTGGATTCTAATCAAAGGATGTGAAGAAAAAGGGGTGTTATATCAACATAATAATACATTTTGCTGAACGATAAATTGTCCCAGAAGTTATTGCGATATGCTATAATATTGCCGTTTTGAGATGATTTTCAAATATTAAAATGGCAAAGGCATAATATCAATGCAAAAAATACATTCTCAAAGATCAATGAACATTTAACACCGGAACTGGAAGTCAATTTAAATACCCCAAATAAATAAACCGAAAAGACAAATAAAATGAATTATGAAGTCTCTAAATAAAATTGTTTGTCCTTAAAATATTGGCTAGTTGAGACCAAAGCATCAGACAATTGAGAGTTTTAAGTTTTTGGTAGAAAGAAAGAAAAATTATTAAGCTCATTTTAATTTATCTTGGAATTAAGTGATTTATTGACTATTGGGACAGGAATAATTATTGGTCTAACCTGCCGATTGATTCTTTATCAACAGTTCACTTCCTTACAGCATTTTGTTTTGGTAACTAATCATATGTACTGAGATGTTTTTATGTGACCAGATAGCAGTTTAGCAAATTTTCTTCCTCTTTTGAATTTTACAATAATACCACATATTAACAAAGCTTAACAAGTCCAAACAGCCCTACTAAAGATAAAGCTGTGTAGATTATTTCTGCAAAGTTTGGCATAGTCTCTCGTGGTTACCACCAGAACGGGAATCGAAACAAAAGCAACACAGACCCGAAGGTTTGCTCCTTTTACTTGTAAACTAACACCGTCTGGTTTACATTCAAAGTCAGTCGTTTCTAATGTCTAGAACTTCACAATTGAAGCGTTTTGAGCGTCCGACACATTGAGTTTGAAAACCTGAGCTTTTGCCGCTGGACGTTGCGTGTCAACCAATTAGAGAGACTCCGCCATGTAACCCCATTGGTGGCTGTAATTGGTGTCCTGCCAGGAGATGCAGGCACCGATGCAGGTTAGCAGATCATCAAACTCTGGTGAGATGAAAACAGCGCTGATGGTGACCTTTGTCAGCACCCAGCTAGCTTGTGGAACCCACGAAACTCACAACACCCTGATTTATCTGGTGAATTCAAACACTCGCCCTAATGGCCACATTCTGTTGAATTCAGTAAATAAAACCTACATACTTTCAATGTTTCATCTGGCATTGTTCAAAGTAGCCAGGAGAAGAAAAACGGGCAAGAGGCTCCTTCTATAGAGCGTTAGGCCGTTATCAGCAGTCGTTGTGTGTTCAATAGAAACTGAACGCAGCAAAGACATCCGAGTCTCTGTTGTGATTGCAGAAACTTTCACTACGTAATATTTTGATGCCACTCTCTCACTTTCATCCACCATTGTACAAAGAGACCAGCAACAGAAACAACAGCTCGTCCCAATGTGCTTACAGAGCGATTTTCATGCGATTTTCATGCGATTTCCATGCGATTTCCGCTTATCTAGAGCAAAATGCCAAGCGTCTCACTTCAAAGTGAAAACGCATTCGGTTTGAACGCAGCATTATAGCGCCAACAGTGAAATACTTGGTATTGTTAAAGTTAGACTGAACTGCAGTGCAGTGCTTGTTAGCCTAACAGGGCTGAATCTCTCTCTCTGTTGCATCTATCAGTCAATATCTCTGTTTACGTATTTTCAGCTCTGCTCTGGCACCTTGCTCATCAAAGCCTCCGCTCTGAAACATTCATCATTTTTTGACTGATCATATTTCCTGTTGAGTTTCCTTTAGGGGAAATAAGCCTGTGAGACATAAGGCGCAGCTCAAGGTGAGTAAATAATATGAAAAAATAATACTGCTGTCATGTGGCGCGTGACAGGCAGGAGGTATACATTAACCTGAACTTGTTCATTTTATAAGGGCACAACCATAAAGATCAGTGCATTTTTCCACATTTTATGGGAGAGAGAAACATTTTAGGAAAAAATGGTTGCCTAATTTGACCATCCTCCTCTTTTATTCTGATACTCCTAAATAAAATAAATAAATCAACTGCTTATTGAAAGAGGATATATGTGGCATGAGAAGGCTGGAATCTAATCTACACAATTTTCAATATAAAACATGGTAGTGGCAGCATTATGCTGTGGAAATGCTCGTCTTTAACAAAGGAAGTCGGTTCAGATTTGATGGAAAGCGAAAAAAGATTTTACATGGCAGTAAACCTGCAACCAGAGATACAGTGGAGCGGTTTCGATCAAAACATATTCATGTGTTAGGATGGCCTAGTCCAAGCGCAGACCTAATTCCAACTGAGAATCTGTGTCAAGACTTAAAATGTATCCATTTTTCTGAGCTTGAGCTATTTTGCAAATAAAGCTGATAGAAACGCCACAAAAAGACTTAGTCTGAATTGCAAAGAAAGGTTATGAAAATAAAAGCAGGCCACACTTTATAGATTGTCTATTTCAAAAACTATTAATTCTTTAAGAAACATTGTGATAGTCTCACACAAAATCATTAATGGACATTAATTTGATTAATTAATGCTAACAGTTAATAGAAATACATATTTTCAGCCGTGGAAAACTAGAACATCCCAGTTAGTTGACGTCAAATTAAATTTCTTTCAGTTTTTTCAGCTGAAATCATCATTTCTGGGAAACAACACAAACGTACAGTGAAGACAAACGCAGCCAAAGCGATGAAAGTGACTCTCAAAGCAGAAGTTGCAACAGATTTACTGACTTCTGTAAGAGGAAGGGCAAATTGTGGGAAGTAATACAAGCTACTGTGTTTGGATCTGTCATGGTTCAAGCCGCGTGCTGCTCTGTCTGTTGTCCCATGCGTTTGCAGAAACAGAAAAATACACACACACACACACACACACACACACACCACACACACACACACACACACACACACACACACACACACACACACACACACCCAAAAAACGCTGAATGAAAATGGTGCAGAGCGAGTTTGCTATTTTTACTGACTTAATACCGAAATCCACATTTTAATAATTTACAGTAGGGAAGTCAAACATTTTCAATTTCACTTTGGGCCACATGAATGTTCTTAAAGGGCCAGAAAGTATCAATAAACTAACATTTGGAACTGTTTAATAAAATTAAAAATAATATTGAGCATATTTTCACACCAATCAGTCCTTACATAATTTCACAATATTTTTGGGATTTTTTGTTTCTATGAAAATCAAAACTTTTCTGATGCCAATTTAGAAATATTTGCAAGAAATGTTGCAATATTTGCACTTAGGTATGATAAATCTGACTTTTTAGTTCTTGCAAATAATCAATCGCAGACTAGAACTTGAAATAATCAAGCCCAAAGCAGAAGTGTATAAGTAAAATATACTGCCACCTTCTGGTGGGAGTTGGCATCACCTCAAAATAATGTTTTTGACAAAAAAATGATGCAATTTGTTGATTTTGCATTAATTTCCATGATCACAGTGAAATTAGACATATTGATTAATGTAATTTGACAAGTAAGCAGATAATTTTTTGAAATTTGATTAATAAAATAATAGTTAAGCACACAACCGTTCTATTTATGCCACATAAAAAGGATTTGTCGATTTTAATGTTAAAATAATACAAATAGAGGACGACTGAATGTAGTTAGAAATAAAACGATTTTTTTCTGCAAAACTAATGCAAGAATAATAATACTGGTAAAAAAACAGACTCACCAGAAGCCTGAGTCCGTCAATCTTTAACCTGGTCACAGTCCCGGCGCAGTCTTGCATGTTATTCTGACGATAATCACAAAGAAACATTATCAGTAACTCTTCCTGTCAGTCACGGCTTAATTCTTCAAATGTTGAGGGAAATAGATCCCTGCCATCAGCTGTAAAACTTTTTATCATTCCTCTTAAACCCACCTTGCACATAAAATGCGCCACTTTCATGTGGTCCCACCCTTCACACTCTTCTCTGGTCGGCAGGTTCATGTCTGCCGCCGCTGGGAGCCTCTAACTCCTGACGCTGTGGCTCCAGAGCAAGTTTCCACACACTGAGGGTCCAGAGCTGCTTCAGCTTGAAGAAGTACAGGCACCGAGGTCACCTTAGAGTAAAAATACATGCCCAGTTTCATTCCTCATCACACATGAATATCAAATGTCCTGGAACTGTAACTAAAACACAAATGAACATTTCCCCATTGACGGTCTTACGGCATCAACGAAAGGGAAGCTGGAACTTCCTGAAAAAATATTCTATATTAAAACTGCAAGAAACCAAATGTCACAATCGTTCAGGGTTTACTGTAATGCAATACAATGTGAAATGGGAGTTTTTATTTTAAGCATGCTCGTAATACTGATAATCAGTACTAAATGGACATTCTGCAAATTTTCAAAATCCAAAAGAAACAAGTTGAAGCCTGACTTTGTTTACATCTCAAAACATGTTAAAAATATAGAAAACAAAATGTTTTTTTTTTATTATGTTTTTTTTTATTGGAAGTCTAATAATGTCATCAATATCCAAGAATCATTGACTGAAAATAAGCTCCTACATCTTCTTTAAAAGTTACTTGTAAGTTAGTTTTATCAGTGTACTAAGATACTAAGACACTTGCACTAGAAACTGAACAAAAATACATGATAATATTTTGTTTCAGCAGTGAAATTTCACAACACACTCAAACTTTACATCGTAAAGTTTGTTATTTTGTAATGTACATCGGCATGCCTGCATTTTCTCTAGGTTTAAAGAGACGGAAAGAAAAATCTACAAAATGTGGAAATCCTTGAGAATTGATGCTTACAGGGGATCCATTACCCAACACTTCTCAAGGATTTCCACAATTTGCACATTTTATACTTCCACATGAGTCTAATCTGTGTCTTAAGACAAACCAAGCATTAAAAAAACAAACAACTCATCTGTTCTTTTTGCAATAAGTTAATGATTTTTGGTGTTTTGTGGTTTCAAAAAACCTCCTGATTGTTGAGACATTCAACAAGTAATGTGCTGCTACCTAGAATAGGTTTGTACAATGGCTGCTGGAAAAGACTAGTGTTTTATCGTTGACTTACCATACATGCATTCTTGGTCATTGTGCAGGAGGCTCTACTTCTGCTTTTCAAAGATGTATGGTTGCATAATTGTACATCTGTTTGCAGCCAGTTTACTTTGAGAGTGTAAATGTTGAGTTTCGGGGGTGTGGCCAGCAACAGCTTATTTGAATTTAAAGAGACAGGACACCCTAAAACAGACCATTCTGAAACGGACCAGACTAAAATCTCATTACCTAAGAATGATTTTGTGAAAAAAAAAAGTATTTGTTTTTGATTGTATATGGTTACTGATTATGTTTGAATAGCCCATAAATCCTAACCAGATCAAGGAAGCATAATAGGTCACCTATAAGGCCATATGAAAATATAATTAAAGCCAAACTTAATACTTTAGCTCCTCACCTCCAGTTTACATCTATAAAATGCTGAACTATGGTTGATTGTAGCTCCTCTTGAGAATCGGCATCAGATGCACTCGCTTCATTTGTCATCTTAAAGTGAAAAATCTGCTTGTGCTTAACAAATGGTAGCACAAAAATAATCTAGAGGAAGTACCTTCCTCAAATTTTACTTCAACCACAGTTTGAGCATGTGAGCATCACTTTTAGGTGATAGTTGAAGTTCTAAGATTTGAAATTAGTAACTAATTCAGTGGTTATGCTCAGCCACTAAACTAACTCTCCGGCTCAAGTGGACTTCCTGTTTGATCGGTTCCACTCATGCAAATGTAAAGTTATAAAAGGAGGAAAGGGGATGTGGAAGAATTACAGAAATATTGGCAGACAATGTTAAAGATAAATATAGAGGGTCAGCAAAGACGGGCATTTTATCAGCAAAAAAAAATTTCAAAATACTTTACTAGATGACCTGAAATGAGCAACGGAGTCATGCGATTTTATCAAATGGTTTTATTTAGATCCAATTGCAGTCAATCATTTGAGGCTAAAATGATAATTTGCATTAATATGTTCTAATCAGTGGTTTCTGGTTGCATTGAATTGTTGTTTTTTACTGTCTTTGCTCATCTTTTAAGTGGAAGAATAGTCATGCAGAACCAGTTCGGACCGCCTACCAAGACCGGCTGAGGGAAAAGAAAAACCAAGAGAGTACACAACATTAATGGCAGCAGCTTTTATAAGTTTATCTAAGAAAGATACAACTAAAAACAGAAGCACTTGGCAAGGAGAAACAAACGACAACATGCTGTTAATTGCAGCAATAATTGCAAATAATGCATAAGCAGTGAGTAGAGAGGAGTACAAACTTGGTAATCAACAAGAAGCAATGCTTCTGTGGCAGGTGAATCTAAGGGACTGTTTACTCTTAATATGAATATTTTAGTTCCAGAAAAACAAACTAAAACAGAAAAATCTGAATCAAATTCAACTGTTCTTATTGATTCGCAGAGTTTTATTTTTTAAACAAAAAGAGGCTCTCCTGTCACATCCACTAAGACAAATGTGAATATTATTAAAAAAGTCATTATTTCAGTTGCATAATTCACAAAGTGAAAAACGTTATCTTGATTAATTAGACAGACTGAAGTAATTATGATAATTATCTGCTTACAGCTAATTAAAACACAACAATTAAAATTAGAATATAAAAAAGCAGTTTTAATTCAGAAATGTGACATTGCATATAATTGTGTCTTCTCTACAGGAATATGAAAGCTGGATTTGTGGCTTTTAGGGAGCACTTTCATTAGAGAGGCAGGCAGAGTAGTCAAAAATCATACTCAAGTAAAGGTAAAAAGTAGCCGTCCAAGAAATTTGTATAAAAAGTATTTGGCAAAAAAGTCTACTAAAATAACTGATCAAATTATTAATGTTGGTGAAAAAGCTTTATTTCTTTGGTATATTATTTCATAATCAACTGGCCCTGCGACGTTACCTAGCAACGCCAGCCAAGCCCAGCCCGTCGCCTGGCAACGCAGTTGGAGTTCCACTGGCAGATTATGTCACTTGTAACCAAACATTTTGCCTATGAAACTAGTATTTCTTCATTTATATTAAGGAATTGTTAACTTAAAATAAACTCCTATTTCTTCCTGAATAGTAACTGTGGCAGAGTAGCCAAATGTTGTACTCAAATAAAATTAGCACTACCTCAACATAGCTTGACTCAAATGTAAAAAGTAGTAGAAATTAGTTGAGTAAAAAAGTACTTGATAAAAAAGTTTACTCAAATGATCAATCATTTAAAATTTACATTATTAGATGGATCTAAATATAAAGTTAAGTGGAAATTTTTATATGTTTGGGACCAAAATTAAAGTAATTCATATAAATAACAAAAAAACATAACAAAATCAGCCAAAAGAAACAATTTCCAAATCAGCTTCTATCAATATAAAACAGATGAAACTTTAACAAAGAAGGTGTGTGACTGTGTCTGGTGAATTATTGTTTTTCATTGAGTGGGTAGAAAATACAGAAATGGTAAAATCACTCTGAAAGTAATTTTATTCAAAAAAGTTACTCTATATGTAATTAGTTGCCACCTAATTGGGGGCAAAGTTGTTTGTAGAAATTCAATTGTTTTATTTTATTTGCCATTTCAGATAAACTTTTTTATTATTTTAATAATTCACTTTTATTGCAGAAGCTCTAAATCATTTTTGTTGTTTGTTTACCGGAACATAATGTGAAAACTTGTAAAGGTTCATTTAGAGGTAAAGTAACAGTTTGTCAACATCGTTTGGTGCAACTGGTATATTTCTCTCCTTTTGTAACCCAAACAGCCCAGTTTGCCTGTTGAATTGTGTGAGACGTTAATGCAGATTGAATTTTATCTCAACTTCCTCAGGTTTTGTTGAATATTTGGTTTAGTTTTACTCTTCTTGTTCCCTTCAGTAGAGTTTTTCCATTTTGTTTTCAGATCCTTCGCGTGTGTTGGTCTTTTGTTCGTAGCCTGATGTTAGAAGCGTCTCTCGTTTTGAACTCCCTGCCTCAGCATCACACTTTTTCCCTTTTTTCTTGATTTATAAAAGTTGTTTATTTTTACATTCCAACTGCTTTGGGAGTCTTTCTTGTTTTTGAGTGCTACTCTTTAGAAAAAAAGAAAAGAAAAACAGAAACAAAATGCACTTCATGCCCAAAGGTTGTCAGGCCAAAATTTCTCCATGAATAATAAAATAAAAAATATAAAAACAAGGGAAATGCACTCTAGCTGAACTCTTTCCGCAGCGTAACAACAACTTATTTCTCGTCAGACTAAGAATAGAAATATTGTTTGTTGTCCTATGGTGAGGAAATTCACATGTACAAACAACAAATTAAAGGTGAATGGAAAAATGAAAACCAAGATTAAAAAAAGAATATGTAAGTGGATATGTGAACAGGAAAATAAGGATAACCGGCAGTACAGTGAGGATAAAACTCAAATTAAAACAAATGTGCAACTGAGTAGGAAAATAAATGTAAAAAAATCCAACAGACTATTTACAACAAATTAAAAGAACAATTAAATTTGTTTTTTATATGTGTGATCCTTATTTAAGGGATAAAAATGTTTGACACAAAATATTTCAAATATTATGCAGCAGCTCAAATGGTTTCTTTGTTTTATTTCAACACATTAACGGCCTAATGCCCAAAAAATGAAGACAGCCATAAATGATCAACAGATAATTATTTAAATAAGAAGGTTTTTTTATTTAATATTTGCATGATAAGATCGTCGCTTTAGGGCAGTTGTCCAACTTTTGGACATTTACAGATGCCTGGAGATGATTGGTTCATCTGAGGAAACAATATGTTGAAGTAGAAACGTCACGGAAACGTAAGACATCGCCGTCCTCAGAAAGCAGAACAGATTATGTCCCCCAGAGGTTAACTTGGTGTTTTTATTTATTTTGAACATGATAGCAGTATAAAATAACAGACATACAAAGTGCAAAACACATGATCTTAACATGTTCGAAAAGGAGGAGGAAGAAGAAGTAAAAAAAACTCATATTTATAATTACTATATATATGTGTTATCTATTACCTACATTTCTGTCCCTTGTGAAAATGACACAGAAATGTTTTTGGGAAATATGTATTATTTTCACAACATCTGAGACCTGAACTGACTCAGTTACACCACATCTGTCACCAGGATGGGCCAAAATCCAAACTTAGGAGAAACCTGTAAAAGGACCCGCATTATCATAAGAAAATATTAAATTTAAATAAAGTGGAAAGCAAAACAAGACTTTAGAGACTTCTCTATGTTACTATTCTGGCATGCAAATAGTTTTGGTTAACCTGACTGTCAAGAAACAGAAGATATTTAGTTTGATTTAATGTCAAAAGATGAGAAAAAAGCAGGACATACCTTATGATTATAAATTTTTGGTTTCCAGTGTAAATGCAGACATTTTTTCTGTTCTTAAAAGTTCATGAAAGATATTAAAAGTTGTTTTTACAGTTAGAAACAACTTTTAATCTGTTTATACTGTATGTTTCAAAAAGCGTTTTTTCCCCTTTAAACACACCACATGTAAATCTAACAAAGAGGTCAAATAGCAGATTAACAGTTCCAGTATTAAAGCAAACCAAATTTATTATTTGTAAATTAGTTGCAAAGAAGCAGAACAGTCTGTTATTTTTTTTTATTTCTTACTATTGTGTCATTTTAAAGGTCTGACTCTGAAATATTAATGGAACTAATTACATTTTACCAAGAGACCTCAGCAGTAAAGCTTTCACAGAATACATTTTTCCACCTCCTGATATTTGTGTTTTTTGTTTATTGTTCAATACATAAAGCCTTTTGAGACCGACTTTGTGGTTGACTTTTAAAACATAACCTTCTGAAAAGTGGATGTCAGAAGCATTAAGGTTAAGATTTTCTGTCACTTTTTAGCGAAATAAATGCCTAAAAATACTGAGTATTAAATTAATTTTCTCTTGTTTTTGAAAAAGTTTAACTTTTTCATATTTCATAACTATGAAATTTAAATACAAACTGATCTTGGGGAATCACCAGGTTTAAATTAGTTTTCTACTTTAAAGCAAAAGCAGAAATAAAACTATTCTTTTGGAGGACCAGGATTTAAAATGCAAATAATTAGTACCTCCAGTAAAGGTGTGCTAAAATGTTTAAATACGCTTCTATTGGAATAATATTATTTTCCACAGAAAATATCAAGAAACATACATACTGAACTTTAATTTCCGAACATTTACTCAGAGGGGAAATATAGTCCCACGTTAAGGAAAAACGTTGGAAAAGTTGTAGACAACCATGACGGGCTGACTGACTTAACTAAAACAAAACCGAACTCCAGTCCGGCCACAAGGGGGCAGTAAATCAGTAAATTAGCAGAAGACAAATACATAATTTTCTATATGGTACTTCTGAATATCTGAATACAGTCTAGAAATCCCGTTTTGTTTGGGGAGGCGTGAATGTGCGATCAAATTTTAATTCGGTCAAACTCTGACCTTCATCTCAGTTCGGTTAAAGTGAACTCTGGTTCGAATGCATATGTGAACACCAAGCGACTGGAAACTGCTCCCAAATCTGGAAGCGGACTACAACGCAGGGGCTTCTGGGTAAATGCAACCGAAACAAAAGTGCTACTTTGGCGCTAACAGGAGAAATGGCTTACGGTCTTTTACCAAAAGCAAAAGAGAAATCAAACAACCGCCAAAATCTGAAGCCTAACTATTCTGTTTGCATTTCGTGAAGAAGGAAGTGGTGCTCAGTGTCTTCTTCAGAGGTTTTTGTGTCTCTACCTTCAGTGGTTTTGGTGCAGCGCCCCCACAGATGAGGAGGGGAAAAGGTTTTCAAATAGTCTAGTTTGACTCGGTGAAGTGAGAAAGAGAACCACAGCAGCCGGTTCAATTTTGAACTGAAGTCTACTGGACTTTCAGGTGTAAAAACAACCCTAAAGGAGAGATTTTGTCTGCGTTCACACTGCAGCCTGAAGTGACTCAATTCCGATTTTTTGCCGGGGCCGTTCACACTGCCAGTAAATGGACCTGTATGTGTTCTGCAGTGTGAACGGGAAAACGACCTGAAAGTGTCCCGCATGCGCAGTAGAGGGCGCTATAGCGTCAGGTTCTCAGTGATCTGCCAACCACCATAGAAGAAGAAGAAGAGCTCAGGGTTTGAGGAAGTAAACATGGAGGCTAACGGTGGAGCTTAGCTACATATTTGAAGTTGTTGTCCAACCGGAGCAACATATTAACAACTTAATCCTCATATAGTCCATCATGGTTGTTGTTTTTCTTCCCACTTGTGTATCAGGACACAGAATAGTGAGATTTGTATTTGTTGAGAATCAGTGACGTTCAGTTGGGATGAATGAGACCTGGACGTTATGGTCGCATTTGAATCTGATACGTATTGGATATGGGTCACATTCTAAAAGAATCCGACCTGAGCTGTTCACACTGCCATGAAAAGATCGGATACAGGTCACATTACGCCAAAAAAATCGGAATTGGGTCACTTCAGGCTGCAGTGTGAACGCAGCCCTTGTCAGCTGAAAGTAAGACTGATGTTGATGTTTTCCCAGTAAATTGAAACAACTTCATGTGTTGGGCGTGTCCGCGATGCTGTCGGCCATGTTGTTTTCTTTAAACCTTAGAAAACTTGAGAATTGCATTAACAATTTGAGCTCCATTCTGTATTTTGAGTGCGACTGAATTGAAACAGTTTTTCACTCAGAGGCAGATGAACTTGGATAAACACAAACAGTATTCAAAAACTGCATTTGGTATTAATTCAGGCTGTTAATAATCTGAAACATTTAGCTGTGACCAAAAAAAGCCAGACCACAGAAAGTTTCCTCAGCGTTTTGAAAAGCTTTTCCTGGCAGGATTTAGCTTCCCTCCGGGGAAGCGGCTGAGTCCCGGCCGAACCCCAGCAGCTGTCCTGCCATGTCCGGTTCGTCCCGCCACTCACCGTCTCATTATGTCCGGACCAAGTCGGCGCCATCTGCTCTCCAGCTTTAATTAGCTCGCCTCCTAAAATGAACGTCTTTGTGTGCGTTTCCCCGGAGGGCCTCGCCGTTCACACGCGGCTCTTGCGCACATACAGGTGCTGTTGATGATTAGTAGCATTTACCGGCGGGAACGTGACTCCGTGCGCTGTGGTCCGGGACGCAGACCGAAAATAGATTCGAGATGCAAGACCCATTGATCGTTTTAATTTCCAAAGAGGTAATTACAACAAGAGGCATTCTGCTGCAGAGAACGACCATACAAAAAAGGAAAGGTCTTAATTTGCTTCAGCTGTAATTATGCACAAAATGCTTCAGATGCACACGCGGAAATGAGTTGTTTATTTTGGCACTGAATAAAAACCTTTGCAGACCTTGATTCTTCATCCAATTAGGACAGCCGTGTTCTCGTCCTCACCCTAATAAGCACACCTTTCTTTCCTCTGACAGGAATTATTACACGACTCTCATTAGTGCGGAGTGCCGGGGGTTAATGGATGTCAAGAGGACAGACACGACTAATTGGTGGACTGTTTACCCCTCCAATCAGTCAGCGGTAGATGAGGGTGTTGGCCCCTATCCAAAGATGAAACCAAGGAAATTCTGCAATCTTTCAGAAGAATGCAAAAGATTTCTGCACATGACTGGTGCTAACAGCAGCTCAGGAGTGCTCCAAATTTAAGCTGGACAATGCATATGAACCCCCTTCATGTTGTTGTTTACATCTGGAAACGTTGCACATGCGCACAATGCTGGAGAACA
The DNA here is from genome assembly GCA_033032245.1 of Poecilia picta. Classification (NCBI taxonomy): domain Eukaryota; kingdom Metazoa; phylum Chordata; class Actinopteri; order Cyprinodontiformes; family Poeciliidae; genus Poecilia; species Poecilia picta. Next base: position 4,663,278 of record CM065367.1, read on the forward strand.
ATCTATAAATGAAACCTGGAGATGTAGCTATTATTAATTTTGTGCTGTGCGTCACAGCAGAGGGGAAAAATAACGCAGAAAAACGGTTGAAGAGCAACTCGAAACCACTTTTTTTCACGCTCTCTTTGCTGGCTATGATAACGGCACAGATTCGTCGCCTTAGCAACTGACAACATTTCCAAAAAACACTCTGACATTTCCCACAAAAATAACAGAACATTCAGTTTGTTACAGTTTTATGTTTTAAGGCTTGACGATTAGTCTGCGATTTTAAATAAGTGATTTCTGTGATAGATTAGCTAGCACTGCTATTAGCTGAGCTAACACAGCTGTGGTTCATTAGCTAATTTAAACACCTGCTCTACTGGTGATCTGTCAGAGTTGGTGTTCAGGTTGCCTTGTTTTTTTTAACTGAACCAAAGCACAGAATTCCACAGATCGTCTACATGTTAAGATTTTCATAGTCAAGCTAGCATAACTGATCCACTTCCATCCCACTCACTGTTTTTGTTCATAATTAAAACTTTCTCTTGACCATATCTCGTTGTGGTAGTGTGGACAATCAGTAGCAAAGCTCTGCATCCCTTTTTATTTTGTATATCAGGCATATGTTTAAGATTTAGCACATTATATTGATAACTTAACGGCTTAACACCAACTTAACACCAATAGTCATCGTTAGTAAGTAGCTTTTTGCCCTCCAGCAGGGAGATGCAAGAAGTCCATAGAGGGACTTTTGACCTCTTGGCACAATTTCCATGCATCAAGTAGAGTCCTTGGTTCTCTCTTTGCTCTTCACCAAGCCCACAGGTTTTGTGTTTAAATCAGGGGTGTCCAAATTGCGGCCCGGGGGCCATTTGTGGCCTTTGGATTGAGTTTGTGTGACCCCCCCCAACAGCAGTTTGACAATGATAGAGATATGGCGCATCCAAATTGACTTTACTTTTAAATCATGGTGAAATTATTACCAACATCATGTTATAATAATGGAAAATGTTAGGTTCAACTCAAATGTTTGTGTTTTCATAAAAAGTTTTTATAAGTAGAACCACATTTACCCACAGATTCTTACTGTCCAAAATCAGCTTTTATTTAATTTTCTGATTATAAAAATAGCAAGCATTTTCACTTGGATAAACTTGACTTGGTTACTTGTGACAAATTAAGTTTTGCATTTCTGAATTTTTTCAGATGAAACCAAGTCAAGTTTATCCAACTCAGAGAGGAAGTGGAAATTTACAGATTATCTGTTATATTTACAGATTTTAACAAATATGTTAAAAAATATAGAGCTCTGGAAAAAATAAAGAGCCCACTGAACTGAACCCCATTGAAAACCTCCTGGTTATTCCACCATATATTTGTTTTCTGAACTCTTCCTGAGGTAAAACATCAGTATTGTTGTTTCTAAATGAATATGAACTTGTTTTCTTTGCATCATTTGAGCTCTGAAAGCTCTGCATCCTTTTTGTTACTCTGACCTTTTCTCATTTTCTGCAAGAAACTACATTTTTGCTTGGAATTTCAGAGACATGTTGTCGGTAGTTCATAGATTAAGAGAACAATGTTCATTTTACTCAAATATATACCTATGAAAAGTAAAATGAGAGAAACTGATCATTTTAAATGGTCTCTTTAACATTTTACAGAGCTGTTTATCTTAAGAAAAGTTACATACTGAACCTTTAAGTTTGACAAATGACCAAAAACAGAGTTAGTTTTTCATGGCATTGTTGTTTATGCCCATTCCCCACTGAACAGCTTTTACTGGAAATGAACAACTTCATACCAGCAGAGTGTTTTCATGTTTTCTTCCCCTCTGGTATCAATAATCAGTCAATCTTGGCAGGTGGGTTTTTTGGTAAACACCAAATCCTCAACACCTGTTGCCAGAAGCCTTTTCAGCCTGGCTCTGAGCAGCTTTGTCTCAACTGAAACGCCGTCCCAGAGAGCAGCGAGACATAAATAACCAACTGTGCCACGGCCAAAGTGGCACACAGTTGGTGCTGCACACAACAACCAGACAACAGCAGGAATTCCCAGAGGTGCAGCTCATCGCCAAAGACATGTTTCACGCTCCCGCCGCGCCCCGTCCGAAGAAGAGGTCAAAACCAGGAGAGGACAGTGTCTCCAGGCGTGAAGAGGCCACGTTCCAGGATGTTAGAATATTCCTGGTAGAGAGGAAAATGGGCCGCAGCCGGAGAAGCTTTCTGACCCAGCTGGCCAGGTCAAAGGGCTTTGTTGTGGAAGACATTCTCAGGTTGGGAAAAAAAAGATTTTATTGTTCACATTTGGCCCTAAAAGCTTTTTCTTGGAGTGGTGCTTTTCTAAAAAGGTTCTGATGGATTTCCATGGCATTTCCTAACCTTGAAAAAATAATTTAAAGGCCTCCTTCAGTCGGTCCAGCAGGCAGGCTTATGGAGATGCTAAATTAGGGCTTATCTTTTGTCACAAGCTTCTGCTTTTGTGTAATTTTTATCTAATTAGCCAGTCACAGCGCCACTGATGCCTCATGAAGATCTAATTATGAAGGATTATGGAATCAGGGGGCATTGTGATATTCCCACTGTATGATAACCTTGAGCAAAACACCTTTATCCATTATCACAGAAATTACAAAAAATCCCATAATTCTCTACAGATATTTATTTATATTTTCTAATATAAACCTTCAAGATGATTAGAAAAAAAATTGACTTTTCTCAGAATTTTGACTTTTTTTCTTTAAATTTTGACGTTAGTCTCAAAATTCACTTTTACCAAAATGTTGAGATTTTTGTAATTCACACACTTTAGACTTTAAAATGTCTGAATTTTTAAAATTGTTTAAAATTGAATTTTGAGTTCAAATCTTCTCTTTCTCAGAATTTTGACTTTTTTCTAAAAATTGACTTTTTTCTCACAATTTTGACTTTAATCTCTAAATTTGCTGTTTTTCTCAGAATTTTTATTTATTTTTATTCAGACTTTTTACCCAAAATTCAGATATTTTGTCACAATTTGCACAGTCTCCAAAAATTCACACTTTTTCTTCTCAGAATTTTGACTTTTTTGTCCAACAATATGACTTTAATCTCAAAATTTACTTTTTTTCTCAGAAGTTTTATAATTTTTGTTTATTCAGACTTGGTCAGAATTTTGGCTTTTTTTCTAAAAATTGACTATTTTCACACAATTTTGAGTTTTTTCTCAGAATTTTGACTTTATGACTTTGTTTTCCTCAGACTTTTCCTATTAAAGGATTAAAGTCAAAATTTTGAGTAAAAAAATTTTTGACTTCCAAGATTAAAATCAGACTTTTTTTTCTCCCATGATCCTAATTGTGTTCCATATAAACTTAAGCGATTATTTAAATGCTGAATTGAGTAATTATGAGAAATGCTTGTAGCAGTAAACATTTGAAAAAACTCAAAAGCAAAGGAAATGCCACTTTAGTTGACTAACATAAGCGCTTTTACTATCCCGATAAATAAAGTGCATTTCTTTACAGACATGAAATCTTAAACTGACCCACAATGATTATTGGAGTTTGACAGATTAAGAAATAAAAATGTAACTGCATGCTTACAAATATTTACAGAGCCATGATAGCTGGTGCAGCTTTTTTAGCCTTATATTAGTCGCCATGTCACTACAGGAGCTCACCGACTTCCTGCTTTCTGCAGACGGAAGAAAAGAAGCAGGAAGGTAGACAGAGACACAAGTCTGAGAAAATTACCAAAAATAGAGACGTAAATCTGCATGTCTGTCTAAAAACAAGAGAACTTGGAGGGGTCAAAAAGGTCTTTATTCAGAGTAAAGACCTTATTATTCATAATAAAGACCTTCCTGAGTTTAAACTTTGTAATGCAGAGAGCTGCAATCACATTAAACACATTTCACATTAAATCCGAGTTACTAAAGAAAACAATCTAATTTCCCTTCCTTTCTGCAGATCAATAACAAATGTGATTATCTTCTTTTTCTTCATTACTTTGGGATGAAATGTGCATTATCCCCATTGCATTTGGAGCTTTGCTCTTTTTGTGCCTATTCAACCGCAGAGAAAAACTCTGAAACATTGCTTGTAAAGAACTTTAAACCAAAAGTTGCATCTGGTTTGAAAGTACAGCTGGTTAAAACTTTGATATATTTTCATAGAGCCATAGAGCAATTTCTACTTTGCCCAAAAAGAAAGTAGAAATTGACTCGACCATCTGCAGATTGCTGGCAGTAAGAAAACAGCACAACAGAGGTAACAAAGCGCAAAAAACCCCCTTTTTTAATGACTTTGGTAACACATTTTTATGCCAAGTCACACTTAAGAACAAAAGCTTTGTGTGCCTGCTCCTTGGAGCGATGAATCTTCCATTGTGTGGTAATTATGGGAGCAGCATGCCCTGTTCGTTTCTTCCGTCTCTGAATAAAAGTGTCTTTCAAATCACAGACTGTGAGCGAGCAGAAGTCCTCTGCTTGAAATCAGCCGCGTTTCAGAGTCGCTTTCCTTTGAGGCTGCTTGATACTCTGGATGCAGCCACCTCGCTTTTTTAAGATATCAACAGTTTTGCAAAGCCGACACTTTAGGTTTTAGCTTTCGCAGCTTCGCTTTCATTTAAGAGGAAGGGGATAAAAATGAATGAAAACGGGTTCGGCTAAAGCGTCCAGACATGCATACAGTGCTACATTAAAAGTCCATGTGTGAGTAAGACATTGTTTGAACGCGTTTCTTAGCGTTCCTGCCAGCCTGGCCATGGCAGCATTCCCAGAAACACAGCTTGAGCGTTCCTACGGTTACACTTGGCTTGATACACTCGTCTGAAACCAACGACAGGAAGTGGAGGCCGCCTGCCTCAAACTGACATTAATCCTGCAAGCTCACCAAACTGATATCAGCTGCAGTTTGATAGCAGCAGCACCTCCAGTGTCTGGTCCTGTGCGCGTTACTGGCATATGGCCTGACACACTGCGCGACGCACTCGCAGAGACTCCAGCAGCAGACACACCACACACACACACACACACACACACACCCACACAAACACACACACACATCACACCACGCTCCCGCGGTCTGGCTTTCCGCCTCGATGCGCATGAACGTCCGTCCAAATATCGACATGTTTTTCCTGGTTGACTGATGGGCTGCTTCAGAAAAGGGAGCAACCCAAATGTTCACACATGCTGCTTTGTTTTCATGAGCCAGCAGTCGTACTAAACTAAAAACAGTGAGAAAATTTCACAGTTTGCTACTAATTTGAGATGATCTGTGAATTTATACTCTATGTATTGTCTTTATTATTATTATTGTTTTTCAAAATGAAAAAGCGTTTTTTTTTTCACATTTTCTGGACTAAAAATAACTTTTTGTGTCAGCCATCATAAAAGATGTGGCACCACCAAACGTTAAATTATAATTTCCAGTACACTCTGCCAACTTATACAACAGTATAAGTTCATGTTTTTTTTGTTTTTTTTTCATTGACAATAACATAAAGGATTCCTTTTGGACATAGTCGGTTTTAATTATCTGAAGACATTTCATTAAGTAAGTGATTTCTCTTTTTGTGCTTGAAATAAGAAAATTTCACTTATGTGAAATAAGTTATAGACTTGAAGTTTGATTGGTAAATAGTGATATTCTAGATTCTAGCACATATTTACTCATAAGTAATATTTTCTTAATATCAAGCTTTTCTATCTTACTGAGATAATTAAGTACAAAAACACTTAAGAAAAACATTCTAACATAAACCCCTCTTGGTAAGAAAAACTATCTTGTCAGAAAGAAAACAAGACAAATCTCCTTAATTTAAGATATTTAATCTTACTAAGATTTCAGTTTTTGAAGTGTGGATGGTGAGGCTGAATCTGTGAAGCCTGTTGCTCTCTGGATGTTGACAGATTTCTTTCTTTCTTGGAAAAATATGCCTTTTTAACTGAAACATACAGTGTATAACCCTTCAATGTTGGTCTCGGGTCCAGTAGGTCAACTTCCTGACTGACACATCAAGACTCTGTATGTATTTTAACAAATTTTTATTTATTCAAGTTGGTGGTTAACATCAGTGCAGCAGCTTCTGTCCCTATACATGAAATAAAATACAATAAATAACCCTAAGCAAACCACAGAACGAGGGCTTCAGTTGGCATCAGTTAAACAGCTAAAATGGACATTATTAACAGTTAAAAACGTTTACAAAACATAGCAAAATTACTGACAAAACACTGTATTTTATTAAATTTGTCTAAAATATATGTTAAAATATAATACTGGCCAAGAAAACACAGAGCTGATAGTAATACATACCACAGTTACAGACCAACAGAAAAAAGGGGGAGGAGCTGTCGGTTACCGGTTGCTATGGTAACCACCAACTGCCGGTTACCGGTTGCTATGGTAACCACCGACTGCCGAGAGCTGGGCTTAAAACTCCAATCTGAGGAAGCTCCTACAGACTAGCCAGTCGCAGTTAGCAAACCTCTCTGAGCAACACTGGTTAAAAAACATAACAGAGGAGCCATGTTGTTTTGACTTCCTGAAGGCGGAGTTTTTAAATAGACAGAGATCCAATGTCAAGGTTTTAAATTTTTTGAAGTAATTTTTGATGAACGAAACATTTATAAGAGTTGAACGTAGCAGTCACTTGATTCTGCTATAAAATGGCTCTATGCCTCTAGCTGAACGACGTCTTAATGAGGTGTTCGAGCTATTTGATTTAGGCACTTTCTTTCAAATAGAAAAAAATACTCCAAAAAAATCCATAAAGAGGCAGTTTTTTTGCAAAATTGGAGTTACGCTCTACAGGAAAAATGTATGAATTTGAGAATACTGAACCTTAAATGTGTTAAGTTCCTCAGTATCTCTTGGATCCGCTCATGGCAATGAATAAAACTATTATTATCTACAAGCATAAACACAATTAAGAGAGAATTTAAAATTAATGATATTGTGCCTAAATTATTCAAAATTCTACTCGTTTAAAAAGTTAGAACATGCAAACCAGATTGTACCCTGAAATAAATCTTGAGACAAATCAGAATCTGATGTAAGGGGGCTTAGATTAGTCACTTCAATAGGAAATAAATTGCAGCTTTTACTGCTCCAGCATGCAAATGACCTGCCTGCTGTGACTTTCCTGCTCTTAAATGGAGCCGTTAGCCAGACTCTTACCAGCTACGTCCTACTGTTTCTCTTTTATGATTCAATTCCTTTGACGAGGCATCAAAGCAAGTGTAATGGAGTAAATTAAGTAATAATCCCATGTTGATTTATTAGTATTAACATTTACGGTACTTGCAGTGAGTCTCATAAGATGAAGGGGATTATGTACAATAGAAAATAGGTGAAATTAGTCCATGATGTTGTCTTTTTTCTTTTTTTTTTAGCCAACTATTGATTTTAGCTGTTAAGTTGTCTACATAATGCGTGACATACAGGGACACGGTGCTTTGCCACCAATTGTCAACACGAAAGCAACTAGATGTCAAAGTAAGAAAAATTTTTAAGAAGGAAAAATAACAAGGGAGGTATGCTTGCTCTATGTTGACAACCTTAAAATGTTGGTGTGATGAGGAATTCGGTGTGTTTCGGTTTCGTTCAGTTACAAAATAAAAAAAAAGGTGACCTACACACCGACTCTGACATATTATCAGTAAAGCAGGTGCTGAGCGCCCGGAGAGAACCTATGCATGCACATGGAGAACATGCAAACCCCATGCAGAAAGAACCCAACTCTCACCGGAAACGAGCCTGACTTACTGCCGGCAATGCGGACCAGACTCTGACACGTGTTAAGAGTGTGACCCCGTGTAATTGGAGCACAAACTCCGTCACCCCAGTCTGCCAATCCAGGGGAACTGCCCCAGATGTCCATGCCAACACAACCCTACAACTCTGCTGGGACCATAATGGAGATGCACTTTGTGTTAAAACGAGGAAAATATGCTATAACTTACAATATGTGATCAATGTTCCATTTGCAGATTGACTTACAGCGACTTATTCATCAATATTATGAAACTATTGACATATTTCTTGCTGAAAAGTTACTTGTAAGTTAGATTTGTCTTATTTCAAGTGTATTAATGTACTTGTAGTAAAAACCAGACCACAAAGTACTTAGTAAGATTTTGTGTTTCTGCAGTGTACCTTAAGGAAGTCATGGGTCAAATCTGATCCAAAGTTTTTAACTCCTTCAAATAAAATATTTTTATTCCTTTGTAACTTAAGTTTTCTTCCAGTCAGAGGGTAGAACCATCTAAATCAAAACTAACAACAGCTGTGTCATTCTGGTAAACAAAATAATAATGTGTTTTTGTCTGATGTGCATATGGGGTTCTGGTTCTGGTGGTACTTATGCAGAGGATCATATGGAAATTAATGCTCACATTTAGCATGTTGTTCCCAGTGATACCGATACCGACCATCCGGATAATGATGACGCCGATATCAAAAGAGGCGCCGTCTGGGGTGGTGTGTTTGGTTCTGTGGGAGCGAGCCAGGCTAAGTAAGAGTGATGATAGATCATTGAACCCTAATGGGTTATACTGGGACCGACCCAGTCAACTCAGTGTGTGAGAGAGAAGCTGGGTCCTTTGTTTTTATTACTGGTTCAAGAATATCATTTTAATGGGTGGCAGAGATTTTTTGAAAAACAAAAAAGAAACATAAATACCTGGTAAAAGAAATTAGCTTTGAGTTATAATTACAAATATTTCAGGAACTTTTGTCTTCATTTTGAATTTTAATAGTTTAAACTTCAGTGGTTTTTGTAATATTTGTTTATATTGAGGCTAATTTTCTGGTCTGGCTGAAATTTGTGTTGTGGAAACGTGAAACTGAACACCAATTCAGCCATGTTGCTATTATTTGGAATTTCATGCTGGGTTTTAAGGTTTGGGGTGTCAAAACACATTATACTATTTTCCACATCAGCTAAAATTAAAGGGGAGGTTTTATGCAAAATCAACTTATATCATGTTATAAAGTCTGTCTCTCGTCAAAAATATACCTGGAGTGTCGTTTCCCCACTCAGCTACTCCAGACTAGCGGCAGCAGCAATTATCAAACATCTGCTGAGCTTAGCATGCAAACGACTTTTGAGTCCAGTTATTGTAATAATGGCTGTAAACGGTATCATGGAGAGGTATTGTCCATGATACCTCTCCAAGACTAGGTGCTTCTTAAAGGGACACAGGTCTAACTTCCAGTCGTCAAATTGTAAAGTCACATGTATTTTAAGTTATTCTTGATGTTTACAGCATTTTTATCACAGCTGAAGGCAACATAGTTACTTGAAAATACATAATCCAGCCACTGTGGAGGACTTGGCCGTCCCTTACCTATGGACTTTTAACAGTTTGTGTTTTTTGTTGAACTTCAACCAGCAGCCAGTTGTTGTGATGTTATAACGTTAAAAGATTTTATGCACAATGTCTTTAGTATGTGAAATGACATGTAGAGAACCTAAAGAAGCTCTGACTGAATTTGTTCTTCTCTTCACAGCGATGCAGTCACCCATGTGGTGTCTGAGGACAGCCAGTCGTCTTCCCTCTGGGCGTGGCTTAAAGGTCGCTCGTTGGCGGATCTTTCCAAAGTAAACGTGCTGGACATCAGCTGGTTCACCGACAGCATGAGAGAGGGAAGACCTGTTCCCGTGGAAACCAAACACCTCATTCAGGTTAGTCTAGGCCGATCATGCACAACTAAACAAACGATTACAACTTACAAATTAACTCAGTTTTTTAAAGTTAGAGCTCTATTCTCTTGTTCAGTTATTGTAAATAAGAATTTGTTCTTGAAGTGAAAGCATAACCCCGCCCCCTGAATAATGTCAGCAAAGTGGGCGGAGCAAAGAGACACAGAGGGGTGTGGTCACGTCTGGGACGTTACAAAATAATCACTGTGATTATTAGTGACTTTGTCGCTTTATTTAGCGACTTTCCAGAAACCTCTAGTGACTTTTCACACTCACTATTCAAACTCCTGTCTCGCCGTGTCTGAGGTAAGGCTGGGGAATAAATCAGCAACAATGTATATCACGATAAACGCATCATATGTCTGACAAAATATTAAATAATTTCACTGAACCCTGATCTAGAACTGCACAGCATTCTGGGGGATGTAGGCAGAGGAACGGCTTTAGCCGATCAACCTTAACAACTAGCTAAACAAGGTTCATCACTTCAACTACCTCCCTCACTCTTTGGTTACCTAGCAACTCCCTTACTCTTTGGTTACCTAGCAACTCGCTCACTCTTTGGTTACCTAGCAACTCCCTCACTCTTTGGTTACCTAGCAACTCCCTCACTCTCTGGTTACCTAGCAACTCGCTCACTCTTGGTTACCTAGCAACTCGCTCACTCTTTGGTTACCTAGCAACTCCCTCACTCTTTGGTTACCTAGCAACTCCCTCACTCTTTGGTTACCTAGCAACTCCCTCACTCTTTGGTTACCTAGCAACTCCCTCACTCTTTGGTTACCTAGCAACTCGCTCACTCTTTGGTTACCTAGCAACTCCCTCACTCTTTGGTTACCTAGCAACTCCCTCACTCTTTGGTTACCTAGCAACTCACTCACTCTTTGGTTATCAAGCAACTCCCTCACTCTTTGGTTACCTAGCAACTAACTCACTCTTTGGTTACCTAGCAACTCCCTCACTCTTTGGTTACCTAGCAACTCCCTCACTCTTTGGTTACCTAGCAACTCCCTCACTCTTTGGTTACCTAGCAACTCGCTTACTCTTTGGTTACCTAGCAACTCCCTCACTCTTTGGTTACCTAGCAACTCGCTCACTCTTTGGTTACCTAGCAACTCCCTCACTCTTTGGTTACCTAGCAACTCGCTCACTCTTTGGTTACCTAGCAACTCGCTTACTCTTTGGTTACCTAGCAACAATCTGTTGAGTAACTTGCGTATTAGCAGTTTAAGGTTTCAGCAGCATGCCTCATAACTGCTCAAAAGTTGAGAAACAATGGCGTGGAGAAAAGAGAAATGAGTCCAACAGCTTGAGAAAAAACTGCACATAAAACAGGAAAGGTCACATCACCAGTTTGGCCAAACATCTTCACCTTGGTTGTAAAAAGTTTATCCATGAGCTCTTCTGCTAGTCTGACATGCAGCGAATAGATTTTTTTCAGCTATCTAACCTCAGGTTGAACTTGTTGTAATGTTCAATATTGTGGAAGATTATCAGCTTTGCTGAACGTATCCCTCCAGTCTTTGAAGGAACTTTGTTACAAGGCCAAACAGAGTCTTTCATAATCTTTTCACAGCGCTGATGATCTGTTACTACTTTACAACACATAGATAACTTAATCAGAAGACTTCTGGTTTCCAGTGAACATCATGTTGTTTGATAATTATGTATGCTGACTCATTTTTAAGACAGTTTTGATGTTTAGCAAGCAAATTAATATATGAATCATTCAAAAGATGCTGGAAGTTTGATGCCTAGCTCCAGATGTCTCTGCTCAGTGCTCTTCTCTTCTCTGATAGTAAAAAATAAAAAACAAACATCCTCCAGATTGTGTGGGAGTGTCAAATGAACCCATCAGCTGTATGTCAGGGCTCATAGCAGCCCACTAACAGACACATATGGATGTTATATATATCCATATTTTCATGGATGCTCAGTGTTTTCGCTCCTGAATGGCAGCAGCAGAGTCTGGGAGCAGATCAGGCCTTCATACATAACACTCAAGCGTTGCCAGTTTGACAGCCATGAAGTTTTCTCTGTGTAGCCTGCTTGGACAGTAATGAGAAAATAATACAGCGCAGATACTTTATATTCTTTGGCGGTGAGTTAGGGGTGTCAGGAGAGTTTTTCCCATTCGTCCTTAAAATGGACAAAAGCAGAAAGTATTCACAGTGTTTCATTTCTCTACATTTTGATATGTTACGGTTTTATTCCAAATTGTGATAAATCAGTGTCTTCTGCACATAAAAACTTCGTTACAATAATGTGGAAAAAGGTATAATGTACTCAGATAAATATAAAAAACCAAGAAATCATAAAATACTTTGTTGATCCACCTTTAAATCTGAATCACCTATCTTTAGTTAGCTTAAGCCATTCGTCTTTGCACCAATCTGATGTTTGAATTACCTAAATAACAGATTAAAAACAAGAAATGTCTTCATTGTTGACCTTATATGTGTATTTTTCAACAATTTAGCTACAAAAAATGTTTTTAATTTAAAATGTTGGTTATTTTGTTGGTATAGGGTTTGATTAAAATGCAATTAATTCCGATTTATTGATTAGACACTTGAATTTACTCAGTTAAAACATTTAATCGAGTACCACAGTTAATCTCTATCCTGTTGTTTGACTGAAATTTATTCAGATTAACTGAATTTATTTAATCTGAATCTGGCCTGAATTGGAATCTATGTAAACTGGAGCTGAATTGACCCGGTTTGTCCTGATATATTTTTTGTGAAGATGTTGCATTCGAAGGGGCAGCATTATGTAAAATTGACATTTTGAGTTTCACATGGTGTTATAACGTTATTCCGTCATCCAAAACAGAAAAATAATCAAAAAACACAGTGTTGCTTTAATTCTTTCATGCATGTTAGAGAAATCTTTTAATCTCCATGGCAACCATTCATCTGTGCAAAACACCTGGTTGGACTTAGCTCCGCCTTCAAAACGCAGCTCAGATCACTCAGATCCTTCAGACTAGCCAGCATCAATTAGTAAACAACTGCATCATCTGAGCTCATTATAAGAGCTGCTTATCAGTGAAACGCTGCTAAAAATGTTATTAAAGGGTTAATAGAGGAGCCGGGTTGTGATGACTTCCTGAAGTTGGAGTTTCAGAATGAGCAAGAGTTTTAAAGAGACTAAAGCCCAATTTCAAGGGATTAAATTACAAAGTCAAATTTCTTTTAAGTCATATTTTATATATACAACAACTGAAGGTAACAGTTATTTGGTTGAGTTATAAAATGGGAATATGTGCCTGGAAAATACATATTGCTGTCCCTTTAAAGTCGAGGACATTTCTGGTATTAAATCTGCTGAATTGGGATATTTTATTTTCTGGTTTGGCTGTTTAAGTGGCAACTGTGTCAAGATCCACAAATTCTTCATTTGAAAAGAATGAAAGTGGAAATCGACTCAGAAAGGAACCAAGTGTGTGAGGATGTGTGTGTTGAGGAATAATTGCAGGGCCAAAACAGGAAGTGGAATCTCATGGACCTTTTTCCTGATTGGTGGCCTTCGTTAACCCGCTCATTTGGCGACGGGCTTCAGCGCGGCAGGAGCTCCAAGCCTGGATCGTCTCGACGGTTCCAATGCGAACGCGGGACTGTGTGAGATGTAGCAAAGCTTCTGTTGCCCTTTCATCTCAGCATATGGTGTGTGTGGAGCAGCGAAGTCCCGGTGTGCAGACTGTACACATTAGATTAGTTACATCGAAAGTCACAGAGCAAAGGTGAAGAGGACGCTGGAGGGAAGCCCAGTGGGGGATGTGCTACCTCTGTGCTCTGGCTTCCTCCCTCTTGTACAATATGGCTGCATAATGTCTGAGCCCAGATGGGGAACCAACCTCAGTGTGCTGAGGCACCGAGGCTTTTCTCTACGGAGCCACAATGCCATATTACATTAAACCAACTGCAGTTAAGGTGGAATAGCAAAGGAGAATCCCCTCCTGTTGGGTTTTAAGGAAACACAGACGGGAGATAATGAAGGCAGTTTTAGTTTTGGCTGCCAGGAAAAAAATGTGGCGTGAAATACAGTAAATTCAAAGCTGTCATTTTCAGGAGGGAAACGAGGAAGAGTCCTAGGGGAGAATAAACGCTGATCATGTTTGAATCCAGCCCAGTGTTTGATGTGTTAAATCATTTTTATCATCTATTAAAGACAACATTTTCCTCTCTGATTTGATTCCTGGATGATGGTTGTCTTTCCAACAGAACAAAAGCATTTACTTTTAATATTTTTCAGCCTCTTTATCTTCCAGAATCACACTGTATTTGAGATGTATGGAAAATACATCTTGTCTCAGTAGAAACAGCTAGACTTTGAATTTAGTAGAGCTGAAATGGTGAATTTGGTTGCTGCATTGGTTTGTTATGTTTTAAATTGTTAAATTGAAGAAAAGCTTTCTAGATCTTTCTACATCGTCTGCATGTGGAAGTCGGTCTCGGTGAATCTGTCATGGATTGGTTTCAATCTTTTCTTTCTAATAGGCTAGAATGTGTCTGCCTTGGCAACTCCAAGTCCCAGACCGTTAGTGTGTCCTGCGGCGTCCCGCAGGGGTCAGTTCTAGGGAATATGCTTTTCTCTCTTTACTTGTTGCCTTTAGGTAAAATCATCAATCGGCATAACATTTCATTTCACTGCGGACGATTTGCAACTTTACATTAGAACCGGATCATCTTCTACTTCACCTCTGCTTACTGCACTAACGTCCTGCCTGGAGAAGATCAAGACTTGGATGAACCAGAACTTTCTTCAGTTGAACTTTTCCAAAACCGAGGCCAGACTGATCGGACGCCTCACCAGGTTCAATCCTCGACTCTGACCAGTATTTCATTCTCTGGACAAGACATTCCCATTTCCTCCGCTGTTACAAACCTTGGTGTTCGAATGGACTCTCACCTCACATTTGAAAATCACATTAAGCACCTGTTTAAAACCTGTTTTTTTCATCTTCGCAATATTTCCAAACTTCGTTCATCTCTCTCCCGCTCGGATGCTGAGACCCTCATCCAGCCTTTGTCTCCTCCAGACTCGACTACTGTAACTCGCTGTTCATTGGAGTGAAAACACCTTCAGAGGCTTCAGTATATCCAAAACAGAGCTGCCAGGATCCTAGTGAGACTCGTAAATCCGACCACATCACACCTACTCTTCCAGAGCTTCACTGGCTTCCTGTTACCTATAGGATTCAATATAAAATTGCACTTATCACCCATCACTGTCTGTATGGAACCTCACCGGATTACCTGAAGGACCTCCTTACTTCACATTCACCTTCCAGACTCCTACGATCCCAAGCCTGCAATCTTCTCCACCTTCCTCGATCAAAACTAAGGACTATGGGTGATGGAGTCTTTGCGGTGGCGGCTCCTCGTCTATGGATTCTCTCCCTGACTATTTGAGAGCCCCGCAATTATTGTCTGATTTTAAAACTGGCTTGAAAACTTTCCTTTTTAGACAAGCCTACCCCACTTTTAAATGACAGTTGTTTGTTTTTGTTTTTTTTTTTAAATTGTTTTTGATAGCTGATTTTATGTTTTTAGATGAACCATGTAGCACTTTGAGATTTTTATTAATGAAAAGTGCATTATAAATTAAATTGATTATTATTATTATTAGAGTAAAATGTACAGATGTCATTGATATGACAGGAGCTTTTTGCTAGTGAATTTAAAGTAAAGTTATGATTAGCTGCACAGGATAAGCAATGTCTTTCTTTTAAGGCTTTGTTTCTCTCATAAAGCAGGAGCACAAAGTGGACAAGACAGATTAATAAATGAACAAACTAAAATGTTGTTTTCTGGGCAACCACAAAAAACAACAACAGGATTTTGCAAAGTCTAAGCAAATAAAAAGAGAAA
Organism: Poecilia picta; assembly: GCA_033032245.1. Taxonomy (NCBI): domain Eukaryota; kingdom Metazoa; phylum Chordata; class Actinopteri; order Cyprinodontiformes; family Poeciliidae; genus Poecilia; species Poecilia picta. The sequence goes on from CM065367.1 coordinate 4,678,831, forward strand.
TAATCAACAAACAATCGAGTACGAATTTCTGCAGCTCCTCCAGAGTCACCTCGGGCCTCCTGGCTCCAGCCTGGTAGTTTGGAAATATGCTCTGAAGATTGTGATATTATTTTATGACTCCATCCACACGTTATATTGCTAATTGGATGACTTTTGAAAGCAGTTTGATTGATTTTATTTCAGGGTGAAAGAGGTCGTATATTTTGTATGCTGAACTTTCTTTGACATTTGTCCTTTCACATTTTGCCCTGCTTCGCGTTTGTCTACCACATATAATTACAATAAAAAGAAGCCATGAATATTTTTCTTTCCACCCACATCTTAGGACGACTGTCACAGCACGCCATGTTACATTTTATGATGTGTAATTGTCTCCACGAATATTAAAAATTACTTTGGTAATCCGTTTGCTGCTTATTTCACAAACATGGAGCGTTTTATTTGTGGAATGAAAAGGCAATTTACAGGAAGAAAATTGGATGATGACAAGCAGATTTGTAATGCCACGGGTTAGGTAGTGTAATGGATTTGGATGCCACCAGACTGTGAGATGAGTGTCATTAGCCTGTTGCCCCGGAGACACATAGTCATAAAAATAACTTCTCCAAGGCAAATGGCTGCATTTAGATGTAATTAAATTTGAACTCTTGGCTGTGGGCTCATCAGGAAGTGACCTTGCACACTTTTACACATTCAGACCATTGGTGGTTTGGACTCAGAGGAAATTATACCCGTGTGTTTGAGCGTGAATGAGTTTGTGACGCTCTGGTTGTTTATTTTATTTTATTTTTTTTACATTTTCTTTGCAAACAGAACATCCTGCCAGAGGCTCCTAAGGCCGCTCCCGTGAACAAGGTTTCCCAATACGCCTGCCAGAGACGGACAACCGTAGAAAACAACAACAGGATTTTCACAGTAAGAAACACTCAGTGGCTGCCCTGCTTTGCGATGTAAAACGCTCCCCCTAATCTGTTCTGCTCTAATTGGATAGCTGGCTTGCCTCACTCACCGGCAGTTTGACACAAAAAAGCATTAACCTCCGAATGAGCAGCATCTGCAGCCGCGACGCGCCGGAGGCAGAGCAGCTGACATGCCGGTGATCCCGGCCACAGGGGGGCAGACATGGACACGCCCTGCAGCTCCGCCGCCGTATCAATCTCCTGTCTTGTCAATGGGAGCGATGGGTCTGTCTGTCTGCCATCTGTGGGTTTAGGATCACAGGAAAGAGAAAGTCAGCAGCAGCAGCAGAAGAAGGGGTTACTCAGGTTTATTAAGTTAAAGCTGCAGTATGTGACTTTCTTGTGGTATGAGATGGATAATCTGAGGAAATCCAGTGCTAACTGGACACAACCAATCAGAGCCCGGAGGAGGGTCTTGGCGCTGTCAATCACACTCTGTGTAGCACTGCTCTCCCCCCCCCCCCCCCTTATTGCTCTCTGCTGTAGAGTAAAACAGTAAAAGTAGTTCACTACTGTTCATATATTTGAAAAATCAACTTTTCGGAAATACAAAATCTTACCAAATATATATATTTTTTGTCTAGTTTCTTAATATACTTGGCATTACACAAAACTTACTTTTAAGTAACTTTTAAGTAAATAATTCCTGAATATTGATGAAGATGTACTAGTTCCACTGGTAGATTATTTTACTTATGTCACAGTGGTTACCTAGCAACACCAACCAAGCCCTGAGCCGTTGCCTAGCAACCCAGTTCTAGTTCCACAAGCAGAATATTTCACCTACAAATATTTTCCCCGTGTTTTAAGTTAATTTATATTCCAATGGAACTTGTACTTTTTTTTTTTATCAATATTAAGGAATTATTTACTCTAAAAAAGCCTATGTTACTGAAAAATTACTTATTATTGTTGTATTTCAAGTTTACTAAGATATTTGCAGTAGAAATTAGAACAAAAATAATTGTTAAGATTGTTTTTTGTGTGTTGCAGCACTTGAGCATTTATCTTTCTGAGAACTTTTTAGTTTTACTTCCTACATTTTAAGAGAAATATCTGTACTTTCTACTCCTTATATTTTCACATAGGACTGAAAAAGATAATAATAAAAAAAATCCATCACTCGCACAATAGCTGTCTTATAGTGTTTGTAATTCACCATTCAGCTGGATGCAACCACAGCAAAGCAAAAGGGGAACAAACATACTGTGGCATGAGAAAACAGAATCAATGGAGACTTTAACCTGAATAACATTGTAAACAACAGAGGAAAACATTCACAGACGCAAAACATTTCCAATCTGTTGCCTTATTTTAAAAAATTCTTCTCTTTGTTGGCTCAAAGAGCGATTAGGGACGAATTCTCTGCGTCTTGTGCAATCGAAATGACCAGTATTTGGTAAAATTTCTATACCACTACAGTGCAAAAGAAAAACATAACAAATTTTGTATAACTAGAACCTCTTATTTATTTTAGACTTATCAAAAGTTATTTTTTATTCTTGAAGGTGAAAATTACATTTTACCTTTTGCACATCAAAACTTGTACTTTTTCACTTTCACTTGAGTAAAACATTTCAACCTGTATCTTCACTAGAATATTTTTATGTATCTGTACTTCTACTTGAGTAGAAAATGTGAGAACTTTTGACACCTCTGGCTCTCAGCTGGTCATGAGTGCTAAGGCTAGTTAGCATGATGGATAAACAGTAAGTTGTTTCTCCACCATTAGCACATTTAGCAGCACATTCATGACTTTGATTGACAGCGCTAAGGCCCTCCTCCTGACTCTGATTGGTTGTTTTCAGTCAGGAGCGACGCATGTCTTCAGACGGCAATAGCAGCTCAGGGAAGAGGTGGAAGAGGTCGAGTTTTTCACAGATTATCTGTCTCATATTAAACATTCACAACATAGTGACAGTTTTAATAAATATCTTAAAAAAAGCAACTTTTTTAAAATCAAAGTTGCATACTGTAGCTTCAAGAGTTGGCGAGCAGGAAAGGAAAAGGGAAAGGATGTTGCTTTTATGATGATAGTAATCAGCAGCTGCAGGTGGTGAGCTAAACATTAGTAGAGGAAAAGAGAAACAAGCTGGTGTCAGCATGAGGTCAACGTATTTCTCTGGTGAGGAATAACTGACTTGATGCTGATCATTTAATTGCGTTCCTTTCCACTTAGATTAAATACTAAATTAAAATGTATTTTAAAACAAATAATGCAAAAACATGACACTTGTCTGGCATAACATTATGACTACTATTTTGGTAATTTACTGGTTCTTTGTTTGGTGTTAGAACATGCCTGACGCTTTGAGGGAAGGACTATTTTAATAACTGGCCAGAACTGATAAAGAATCAACGATTTTACACAATAGAGATATAATTAAAAATGCAGGTGTTAGTGGTTTTTCAGTGTTTTCATGGAGTAATTGCTTTGAATTAACACAACAGAATGACACGAAAAGTGCCAGTAATATTTTTTTTATCTTTTTTTCTGGTCATTAGGTTAGAAACTATATAGTTTTTCCATAAGTATTAACATCCCACAAATAAAAAGATCCATCCTCTTTTTGCAAAATAAAATAGTAATAATAATATAAATGTCTTGATTATAAAACTTTAAAACAGAAGGGAAATCATGTTTAAAAAAACTGCATCACATCTCCTATTGTAGATATTTATATAACATTCTAAGATTTTAAAAATATTATGCAAAATTTGTATCTCTAAATGTGTCTTATTTTGCTGGATGAGAGTAAAAGTGTCACAGATCTCTGGGTTATTTCTACAGACACTCACAGCAGTAAGATGTGGGGGTTTCTGACGGTAACCCTGAAGTTGGTTGTTGTGCTCCTCCAACTCTTCCTGAACTTTTTTTGCCATGTGGTAGAACAGACCTCAGGAAATATCGTCTCCATCAAAGGCTTGATTGATCTGCACCAATACTAAAGTCATTTATAAAGCACTTTAAAAACAGCTATTAACTGCAACAAAGTGCTGTACTGTAAACATGAAGACCTTGGTTATTCATATGCTATAACACTTTTTTCTTCCACTCAACTTTCCATTGATATTCCCACTTTGAAAAGCCAGACTTGTGGTGCTTACCCTTAATAAGTGTCTGTTGGATTACTGGTGAGTTTATCTGTAAGCCATCATCATTAAAATTCCAAAGGCCTAAAATATTTTTTCATATATTATGCAGATTTATCTCGTGAATCTACATAATATATGAGTTTTTGAAACAAATGACAAAAATATTAAATATATTCTAACATTCTAATTTCCGGAGCTGCGCTTGTCCTTGCAGTGAACTCCTCCTCCTCCTTGTAGGAATCCAGCTTTCTGCTTTGTTGTTCTTATTTTGCATTTTGTTGCATCGTTCAAGCAATCTCGCCGATTTATTTTTGCCTCTGACTATGAAGATGGGAATCTTCTGTGTGTAATAAGGTGAACCAACTGCCAGCTCCAAGTTTGCGCTTGTGTGGGAGCACGGAGACCCCTTGATGAGTTTTTGTAAGACCTATTAAGCGCTGCTTATGAGGGCCTGTGAGGCATCTGCTTCATAATGAGTCTTTACTTCCCAGAGAGGCTAAATGTTCAGATTCTTGGCACACGTGCCACACTGCTTGCCCACGTGTTTTTGCATGTGTGTATTAAAACTCTTACAGACTCTCACACGTGTTTGTCCACATGGACGGGCAGGTGCAGATGTGCACACCATCAACACGTTCTCACCTGAGGGAGGCTGCTGTTCAATTTCTGATCCACGGTTTCTTTCCACGGCATTAACTCCGTAATTAGCAATCCCCCTCCGTTTTTCTATCCCCATGATTAACTCATTATCTCTGCATAAAGCCACATGGAAGGAGAGTTTCTGATTAGAAAGGTTGTTCTAGCTGTGGACCTGAGAAAACTACAGGTAAAACACTTCACCGGGGCAGAAAGAAGCAATTACTTTGACTAGCCAAGTCAGACAGGAGTAGGAAAAAAAATGTGTTGCGTTGCTCCTTGACTGTAAACCAAGTCCCTGCTTAGAAATTATTGCTAGCCAACCACTCGGGAGAACTGTGATAGAAAAGTGTGATAATGCTAATGAGGAGAAACCAATTGATCCATATTGATGATCCTGAATCTGCTTTACTGCCTGCTTGGTTACACAATATCTCTACTAAATGTGCCTTTCCTGCTATACTTGCATTTAGTTTTCTGCATATTTGTTGAAATACTCACTACACCTAGTAGCCTAACTGCATCCCTTACACCAGGGGGGCCAAACACCTTTTTATTTTGAGCCATATCAAAAATCTGAATGTCCTTAAAGGGCCAGTTGTACCAGGATGTGCTAATAAAACACATTAAGCTGCTAAAAACATTAAACAAATATCTGTTCAATAGCATTCAGTAGGTGTTTTTTCATGTTGAACATCTTTTGACACTGATCAGTTCATCCAGGATCTTCTGATTGTTTTTGCAGTTTTTTGCAATTAAAATCACAGACTTTCGACTGAAGCAGGAATAACTTAAGTCCAATGTTTTTGGCCAATTTTGAGAAAAAAATTGCAGTAAAAATCTGAAAAAAGCTTGATTTTGAGTGAAGTTTTCAGATTTCTGAAAAACTGGAGGGACTTATTCATGTAATCTGGAGTCTAAAGGGCCACAAAAAACAGCTACGATGGGCCAGACTTGGCCCCCGGGCCTTGAGTTTGACACATGTGGCTTACACTATTTCACATTTCACACAACTAAGTTAGATTTAACTAGGACTTTATGAGAGATAAATAAAAGAAATGTGCAAATCGTGGCAAGGAAGGAAAATGAGAGATTTCAAAATCTGTTGCAGATCATAATCTGAAAAGTGGCTCAAATTTATATTTAGCTTATTTTCCTCTGATATGCTAAATAGTTTCCTCTATACATTTCAACTTCATAAGTTGCATTTTCTTTCAAATATTCAAGAAAAATCCACCAATCTGCACATTTTCCATGATGAAACGAAATATCTGCAAATGTGGTGTAAGTCCTCTATACAGACCATTTATTAAAAGGAAGATAATATTTTAGCATATAAAATATATGAAACGTAGCGTAGCCTCTCAAATTGTACTGAGTTAAATGGACATATTACATTTTTGATAATGAATAAATGATTAAGTTAAGAACCTAGTGTTTTTCACAATTTTGAAATAATTTTTTTCCTGTCTTGCTGTTCTGTTTTTAATTTGCCGATATTTTTACTTGACATTATTCAGCACTATTTCCTACCAGTTGTTAATCACGGTTATGATAATCAGCTCCACAAACAAGCAGCGAGTCAGTGGGAGAACTGTGGATGTGGATGTTATCACTAAATGCAATCTCGTGGCGAAATGTGAAACTGTGTGGACTGAGTTTGTGTTCTGTGTCACAAGCTTAGTTCTTTTCATGAACTCAGACGAAACGTCGACTTTTGTGAAACTTACCCGATAGGAAAGGAGAGAAGAAAGTTACAATTGGATGTCTCCCTGGGCAGCCAGGTCAATTTCCTCTCTGACTGATTTCCTTTTACACTTGACACTTTTCAAACTTTACTTTTCCCTCCTATTTCTGCACTTATTTGTTTCTAATTGAGACTATTAGTGATTTTGAATCAACTCCACCTTTTTTCATGTTCTGCTCTGGTTGTGGCAACACATCTTAGCCTAGAAGCTGCTTTATTGTAAAAGCCACTTCTGGTCCTAAAATGAAAAAAAAAAAACCAAAACCCTTAATTATAAATCACTCAACTCAAGAAAAAAAAGGGTAGGTGGAAAAAAGTCCAAACTGTTGAAGCACAGAAAGAAAATTCATGAATAAAATCGATTTTAACTCTTTTCATGCATGAAACTAAAATGTTTTAAGATGGAAAAACACATTTTCTTGATGCAAAGAAAAGATTTTGTTGTCTTTGTATATAGATGAATTCATAAACGATATGGGAACCATTAGAGAGAGAAAAACTCAGCAACAATTTATGGCTCGAGGGGTTGAGAGGCACATCTGGCGGAGCAGGGTTTGCTGGTGTAAGAGCAGGAAGTAGGTGGTGCAGAGAGGTGTCAGGAACACCAGGAGAGAGAGGATGAGCATCATCCCAGCAACACCCCCTACCAGCCGAGGCGTCAATCACACACTGGCAGCGAGCGGCCCGCCATTCCACAACCATGCACTATTGATTTATTCATCCCTGCTTCCTCTGCCTCCCCTCCCGCCTCTCCTTTACTCCCATATTACTTCTCTTTTCCCTTTTGTTGTTTCCAATAGCATCTTCCTTCAAAATCCTTCCACTCATTGTTCTGCCTGTCTCCACACTCTGTCTACACACACACACGCACACACCTACACACGCACGCACACGAGTCAACCCCCAACCTATTTTTTTCCTGCTCAGCCTCGAGTCGACTGCTGCCATCACTTCACCGCATGCCGGACGTAAGGAAACACAGAAACTGATGTTTGTTTCCTGACTGATTAATGTGTAGCCTGGGCAAAACTTTTCTCAAATGGCAAAACACACACACACACACACACACGCACACACACACACACACACGCACGCACATATACCGTATGTACGCAGTACCGTGATCCAAATCAACCTGGTTCTGTATGAAAAAACAGTTGCCCCAAAATCTTGTGTGTGTATTATGGAAAATTCATATTTTGTTTATTTTTGTGTTTCTATTTGTGTTTCTACTGCTTCTAAAAACAACTGAACAAGCATTAAAAAACACTAAGTTGTTTTTTGGCAAGAATTTAATATTTTTTGGTGTCTGAAAAACATTACGTCAAAATTTGCAGGCACTGCCCGTTACCAAGCAACCCATTGGAGTTCCAGCATGTTTGGTCAGCTGGCTTTACCACTGATGGTACAATGGCTGCTGGAAAAGACAAGTGTTTTGTTGTTGGCTTACCATCCAGATTCTTGTTGGATGGTAATCATACAACCAATACACCTCAAAGGTGTATTGGTTGTATGATTGTGTGAGTAGAAGTTGATTTGGGTGTGCCAGGCATATTTAAATTGGATTCAAAGTGATAAGAGGCCCTTAAAACACTCAACCTGAAAGAATCTTAAAACTGGCAGAACTGAGCAGATTCAAATCTCACTATCTGAGACTGATTTTATGCAAAAAATATGACAAACATTTTGTAGTGCATAAAAGCATAGTGGGTCACATTTGAAGGCTCATCACTTGTGGTTTTATCTGCACTTCTAGTAAAACACAGCATGACACTTCATGGTTATCTCCAACAATGAAACATATATATAACCTTTGCCAATCTGGGTTAACTTGGGTCCCTCATTCTGTGTAGAAATTTACAAAACACACCCAGGCCTGCAGAGCTTTTATAGATTTTTGCTTGGAAGGGGCCGTGTGGAATGCATGAGGCAGTTTGAGCTCTGTCCTAGTTTAATCAATATTGCAGCTGTCACTTTATGGCTCCAGCTAATTAGGCACACATCATCACAAGACAAGGTTCAATGGAGCAGGTGACTGTAATAAGGCCGAGGAGGCTTAAAAAGGGCTCCTCCTGGTGGCCGTTCAGATTTTATAAGCCTCATCTAGGTTAGAAACTTGATTAAGATTTACTAGTGAGCTGGAAGAAGGATGTAAAATGAGCTGGCATAATTATATTTGTTGTTAAACATCAACAACAATAGAAGTACATAAGGCCCAGAATCAAATCCATCTGTTCCTGTTATTTCCTCCCTCATGCATTGAAGCAGAGAGCAAAAAACAAAAACGTTCTTGAAGGCATGTCCGTTATAAGTTGGTGGTGGGGGGTAAATGGCTGCAGTATATCAATGTCCCCACACACCGAGCCTCTCCGCCTACCTTATCTCCTCATTAATCAGATAAACGCATATGCAGGGTGTAGCCTGGAGCACGAACACCACAGAACTGCTGCAACAGCATGACAGCTGACAAAACGGCAAAGATCGAATGCCTGTATGCAGTTCCATTTTTCCACAGGTTAAGCAATTACATGGGAATGTTGGGTTGTTTTTTCTGCTCCATTAATTTCAAAAAGCTGAAGGGTCACCAAGGCTTAATTACTCCAATTATTTTTTTTTCTCAGTAATATAAAAGAAAGTTTTAAATCAAGAGCTCCTTGGAAAATTTTCTTGACAAGAGTTAAAACGGCTCATGGCTCATGCAGCTTGTTAAGAGCATGGCTGTGTTATTTGTTTTCTTCCAAAACCTTTTGTGTGAAACACTGGAGATCACAAACAAAACAATGTAAACTTTAGTCCCTGTTAACTAATGCTGGGGTGACATGGACAGGCTGAATGCTTGTCTGACTGATTAGTGTTGGTGTTTCCACTGAAACTCACAGATTTTGAGAAAAGATCTTCAATATTTCTGGTTTAAGAGCTTAAGATCAGCTATTTTATAAATTACCTCAATTTAAGGTCTTAAGCTGAACTTTGAGCAAAAACTGTTTTATGGGCAAATTTAAAATGTACTGGAACAAAAACTGAGCCTTGTGGAACACCGTAGTTTAAATCCTGTAAAAAGTCCTCTATTGGTTATAAGAGTAGGAGATTTTGGGACATTTTGAAGAATTTTATTGATTAGATTATGGTTGGGGCATCATAATTTATACTTCAGCCAACAGCTTGAATGTCTAAATGTGCGTAAATGTTTGTGTATGTCATAGTATGTCCCCTTTCTCTGTACAATACTGTGCTGATTGTTACATATTCAAAGACAACTAAATAAGTAAAAAATATTACTAAATGGTAATATTTTTTAGTAATATGGAAGAAAAAGCACCAAAGGCTTCACTAAAGTTCTTCTGATGTTTTTGTTTCCTTTCATGTTGCAGCTAATATTTGATATCAGTAGAAATTAAGATGTTGATTATATATTTCAAGAGTTTTATGTAAAAATCTGAAGTGATAATTATCCAGAAACACGATGGCATGGAACGTCTTTATTTTTTTTATGGTGAAAAAAATGCCAAACTTCCCAAACTTTGAAAGTGTCTCTGCAGGTTGATGTGTTTATGTCTGACATGCATCTTTCTTCACACTCTGTCAAAAAAGTTTCAAAAATTAACAGAAACTGCCACCCGACAGCACCAATTAAAAAGGTTTGACAGGTAAACCACTGGTTTATTACTTTGTTTACTTGGGCTGCATTATGATTATGGCTCCAATGAAGATATAGGCTGCAGTACTTATAGAAAATCTTTGCTAATCCGCTCAGTCCATGTGTGCATGTGGCATCTGGAGTAGAGTGAAACAGATGCAGAGTGTTGTCGGCTCGGCTGGAAACATCTCCTACATGACATCAGGTTATGCTGTTAAGTTGGAAAACATTACACTGAAAATATTTAATTCATAATAAAAAAGCGAGAAATTAGCATAGTAGACCATCTTTTCCGTTTGAAAATGACCCAATTACTGTGTTGTACTTGCTGTTTGGGATGCAAGGTGCTCACAGCACAGCCTTCCACAGCACCAGTCGGCTGTAAAACCTATTGAGTAACAAGCTTGAATTTCCTATTTGTTGCACGCTGAGAGGAGAGCCCAGCTGTGTGGTGTGTGTGTGTGTGTGTGTGTGATGTAAAGGGTCGTTTTCTCCCCATGCGCAGCAGTAAACGGGTCAGCGCCTCTCAGGGGTGAGCCGGGCTGCAGGTCTGCGCCGGACCACGGGCGCCGCGGTGACCTCACATTTCAGCTCAGCTGGAGGAGAGGAAAAGCAGACGTAAATGTGCTAAGGTCCAACTCTGCTGAGTTTGTGGCCTGAATTTCACTCTCTTCAACTTTAGTCCTCATGTAGCAGCAGCCGCTATTTTTTATTCAGGCGTAGTGGAATGGTTCAGCTGTTATTTTATAGATTTGTTTCTTTTTCCTTTGCATTGCGAGTCTTATAAATATTCCCTAATCATAGATTTTATAAGCTGGCTTTCCTTTTGCTAACCTCAGTGTCCAGAATGGAGGAAACTAAATACCAAAAACTTAAAAGACTTGATACTGACTCCTGCAACAAATACATTAACACGATACATGTAATATTCAATAAAAGCGAATGGAATTATTTTGTGCAGCTTTCAACTGCACTTTAAGATTTATTCAAATTTGTCTAATTATTACTACTGATATTACAGTACAAGTACAACCACATTCTGAGCTCAAATCAGATTTTATTTAATTTATTAAACTATAGCAAGAAACCAATCTTGTAACTGAGAACAAATCTGCAATATAAAAACTGTACGCCTTTCTTTTGTGTAAAATCCTTTTAAAGTTTTGGCTCTACAATGAATAACATTGCTTTCCTGAAAAATAAAAAAAATAACAATAAAATAAGAGTACTTTATTTGCTTGTTTTTTGTAGTTTTCAACTGAAATGCATGACACAAGGTAAAAAAAGTGATTTTAGAAGAATCACCAAAAGTATGTGGTGAAAACATAGCAACATGCTCTTTGATATGTTTTTAAAAAAAGTTTTTACAAATAGTACAGTTGGTTTACTTAATTAAAGTATGTTTAATTAAACTGTTTTTATCAAATCAAAATGTTAAACATAATGTTGCGAAGCTGAAGTTAATTTGATACCAGACGCATACGCACAACTGGAAGTACAGTTTTATGAATAAACTGAATCACAATTTTAAATAATGATTAAATTAAATTAATTTTCTTTCACTGTGATGTAGTCTAGTCAAATAAACCAATCTAGCAACACATCTGCATGACCATACCATGGTAGAACAGGTCAAACCAAACAACAAAATCTAAACAAAGAAACAGAAATTAGATTTTCAATCTAATTTACAAACTCTGCTACATAATTAAATTATCTGCAAAGCAAGACCTAATACAGAGAAACTCAAAGGGTTGATTTAATTAAAGAAAACAATACAAAACAAAAAGAAACCCCTTCATTGGGTAGAACCCGGTGATGCAATCAGTGACGTCATCGCACATGCATTTAAACAGGAAGTCCCAGACACAGACTCGGGTTTTAGCATCTGAATGTTCAAACAGTGGTGAGTAAAAAGAAAAGAAAAATTATAATTTACCACAAAAGAAACTTTCACATTTATCTAATGCCTGAGTTTTAGTTTTAGTTTAACTAAAAACTTAGGCATGGATATATACGGCAACACTTTGCTGCCACAAACACCAAGAATAGTAAAAGTTGTGCAAGTTACAACAGCAGTTTAAATTAAAACGGGATGACCAATGTAGAAAAATGAAACAAATGTATTTAAGGGACAAGTGGTAAATGCAGACTTAACCACTTTGTCACAATACTATCATTGGGGGAGTTGACAAATGTTCCCCACAGAAAATTAAAATAATTATTGGAATGTTTTCAAATTTTTACCAGTTTAATAGACAGATTAATCTTTTTTTTTTACTCTTTATTTTGAAATAACTGAAAACTGACCAGCTATTGAAACAGAAAAACAACAATACTGCTCAGGGAATCAACACTTTATTTACAAGTAGCTAAAAAACAGTTTAGCACTTTAGTTATTTGTGAAAATATTCTGAATCAGTTGAAATCTGTTTGTATAATGTCCTAATTAATGGAACACGACCACAGAAGCTGTTCAACTATTCAGTAAAGAACATTTTTCCTCATATGGAAAGTCAAATGTCAGAAACTCTAAATGAACAAAGTAGATTCCCACAGCAGATTCTGTTCTGATTCTAATATACATGAATGATGGTGGGGACTTTTGTTCTGAGCCGCTAACAATAAACCCAAAAAATAAATTGTTGGACGGAACGGGACAACCACACGCTAACCTGATTTTCAAAAATGAGCAATTTGAGAGGAGACAGACAGGTTTCTGTTAAAAATGATGCATTAGAATTGCTGCAGTGTGCAGATGGACCAAACTATAACCTTCTGTTTAAACCCTCTTACTTTTTCTCCTTCCTTTTGGACATGAAGGCAGCTGGATATTAATTTCTTTGCTTTATGCCCATCTCCATCTTGTTGTTCTATATTAAGCAGCTGTCTTTTCCTGGAAATTGCTGACTATTAGGAATAATTAATAACACCAAGAATTATCTATTGGCTCCTTTTTTCATGTTTTTTTTTCCAGTTTGTGCTTATGTTTTAAAATTAAATTAACCAACTAGAGGTGGAGGCCGTTAGCACATAGCTCTAATGTGGGTCTTCATCTCGTCTGCACTTGGAGGTCTAGTGTTTTATCTTTTTCTTAGAATACTCCAGAGATTTTCTGTAGGCTTTGGTTGGGCCATTTGACTGACTAATTAAGAAAAGTGATGCACATGGCCATTACAGTCCTTCCACTGGCTCCCTGTAGCTCAGAGAACGGACTTTAAAATACTGTTGTTGGCTTTTAAATCACTAAATGGCTTATCAACAAAATGCATTAAAGATCTGCTGTTGTTGTACCAACACTTCAGACCAATTGGGTCTTCTGGTTCTGGTCTGCTTTCCACCAGAACCAGAACCAAACATGAAGATGCAGCATTCAGATTCTATGCACCACAAATCTGGAATATGCTTTCAGAAAACTACAGAAACTGAGATTCTTTAAATTTATCTGTTTCTTTAAACAGCCCAAGTGCTTAAAACAACCACCCAACTGTTGTTTTGGTAACAAGTTTATGTTTTTTAGTGAAAAAAGAGCCGTTTCAAAAACCTCCAGAATGTAGCATCAGAAATCAACCGTTACTTGGCAACCCCAGAGAAGTCCAGCCTGTTACCTAGCAAACCAAGCTGAGCTCCAGGACATTAAAGTCCTGAGATTAATGCACAAACAGCCATTGTCCAGCTGCATGTGCTGGACAATGGCTGCTGGAAAAGAAAAGGGTTTTGTTGTTGACTTGCCATTCAGAAACCACTCTTGTTGGCTGTGCAGGAGGCTCCAATTTTGCTTTTCAAAGATGCACGGTTGTGTAATTGTTCATTTTCATGTGGGAGTGTAAACTTTGAGACAGCGGGGCATGGCCAGTTCTTCTTTGGATTTAAAGTGACAAACTCCCTGAAACAGCTCAAAACGGGCAGAACTGACCAGACTAAAATCATTATCTATGAATAATTTTGTGTAAAAAAATGTAATGAACATATTTTTTTATTGACCACAGATCTATCCTGACCTGTTCAAGAAAGCATAATAGGTCACCTTTAAAACTCGTTGTTATACTGTAAAATGTAAATACATTGCTAATGTTAACATTTCATGTTAACATTAGATTCTACCTTTGGAAAAAAAGAAGGCAATATCACCACAGAGCCTCTTACAAACGTTGAAAATGACTGGAAACTGTCTTGTGTGACTGAATGTCTGTGTGTGTGTGTGTGTGTGTGTGTGTGTGTGTGTGTGTGTGTGTGTGTGTGTGTGTGTGTGTGTGTGTGTGTGTGTGTGTGTGTGTGTGTGTGTGTGTGTGTGTGTGTGTGTGTGTGTGTGTGTGTGTGTGTGTGTGTGTGGTCAACCAAGAGAAAAGCCACATGCAGAAGGTCCTAGACGGGGACACTGATGGAGAAAAGACAGAGGAGTGAAATGGAGCGTGCTGTTATCTCTGTCTGGTTTTCCTTTATGGTTGAGTGAAGAAAATCCTCACCTGGCATATTTTTTCGTGACCTCATTTTCTCTCCTTCTCTTATCAGCCCCTCTCCTTTTAAAGCTTCACAATGGTTAATATGTCATATCTTACGGAGGGTAGAAGAAGCAGCTCCTCTCTCCTACATTTTCCCTCCAGCCTGACTTAACCTGTCCTTGCCTTCATCCCTTTAGGATGCGTTTGAGGTTTTGGCGGAAAACTACGAATTCAATGAGATTGAGGGGCGGTGCTTGGCCTTCAGGAGGGCGGCCTCCGTCCTGAAGAGTCTTCCCTGGGCCGTGCTGAGTGTCGGGGCCACGCAGGACCTGCCATGTCTGGGTGAACACACTAAGGCTGTGATGAAGGTAAGAGCCAAGAGGCTTGCTTCTCCATGTTATCTGAGCTTTGATACAGACACTTTCTCATCTAACAGCACAGCAGGAAATAATTGGTCAGTGGAAGGAATATGTAGATGTTTTTTTTTTAAATAAAAAAAAGTGTGACATGCATTTTGTATTTGAAGGTGCAGTATGTAATTTTTAAAAAATAAAAAATACATGTTTTTGTTACAAGTTCTGATTATGCTCAGCATCCCTGGACCCAGAACCAAACATGGAAAAGCAGCATTCAGCTTCAATGCATCACAAATCTGGAACAGACTTCCAGAAAACTGCTAAACAGCCGAAACACTGAGTTCCTTTAAATCAAAGCTGTTTGGAGTTGTTTTTTAAAACATAATCCATGAAATATTAATCCACCTTCTGATGTGCAATGATGGTAACATGTCTCAGTTATTGACTGTGTCTTTAATGACTTTGTATTTTTGTGTTTTTCTGATTTAAAGCTCTTTGAAATAACTTGTTACTGAATCTATGCAATAAAATTAGGTTTGATTATGATCTGATGTTTGTTGAAACTGTTAATAATGTGTGACAGCATGGTATGCTTGAGATGATCTGTGGAAAAGCTCCTCTGCTTTCTCCCAGTGCTCCCATTGCTAACTAGAAGCAACCAATCACATCCAAGAGGCGGGTCTTAGTGCTGTCCATCACTATCTTGTCTGGCATTTGTCATCCGTAGCCTGTTTAGCACAACTACTGGAGAAGTTGTATAAACAGTTCTCCTGTTTCTCCTCAATTAGCACATTTGGCAGTGCGTATATGAGATTAATTGACAGCGATAAGACCCGCCTTCTGGCTCTGATTGGTTGTTTTTGGTTGGGAGCGGAGAATTTCTTCTGACAGCAACAGTATCTGAAGAAGGAGCTGGAGGAGATCAATCTTTTCACAGATTATCTGTCTCATAACAAACTGTCAAGACATGGTTCAAATATGTTAAAAAAACACATTTTCTTTAGTTTCATACTGCAGTTTAACTCATTAGTACTTTGTAAGTTCAATAACTTAAAATCAAGTGACATTGGTATCAAACGTTTGTGCAGCAGAAATTTTCGTTTGTGCCGCTATCGTTTGTAAGATACTGATTAATGTTTATATAGCACAGTTGATTGACACCATGTTTTGTTTGATTTTGCTGCTGTAGAGTGGCTGGCTGACCTTTGACCTCTGGAAACATTTGTTATCTTTAAAATGATAGGAGCACAAAGAAAAAATGTTGTTGCACAAACCTTTGACACCGATTTCATTGAATTTGAAGGTCGGGTAGCTTCACTCAGGTTCACTGTGATTGTATTTTGGTGGGATGGTTCTGTTTGAACGCCCTAAAAAGGCACAAGGTGTCATAAATACATGCACATGAAAACTACTAAACACTTAATAGTTGATGTCAGTAGAAATAAATGCTTAAAAAAGAACCAACACAGGGAAGCTTTAAGCTTCCTCTGTCTTTATGATGTTTTTTATTCACATATATTCAGAATTCAGCTGCATTGATGTTAAGACTAAATTACATGCACACAGTTTTCTTAGTTTGTACTGAATTTAATTTTGATTAGATTTTTTAACCCTTTCCCTTTTCAACCAGGGTTTGTGATGACATCAGTGAGATTATTCTTTCAGTGCCGTGTAGAAAGGATCCTTTTTATCAGCTCCGGTCCATAAATGTTATTTAGAATAACATTAATTGAAAATATCAGCCGCTCAGAGTAAGATATTCTCCTCTGTTTAGTTTCTTTGCTAATTTGGTATCAGGAGTCAAATCCGAAAGAAAATAGCAGAGAGTGGTCAGTGGTTTAGCTAATGCATGTAATTCAATCAGTGGTAATGAAGGACCCACAGGAACAGTTGTTTTTGTGGTAAAATGTGACCTTGAGTGTGTTTTTAATAATTCATTAGAAGAAAAGCATGATTTTAGTTTTAAACCTCATCGCTGACTCCTGCATCACTATTCGATCAATTACTACACTAATATAGATGTTTAATAGTGTAATAATAAAACAAAATCATTCATTTTTTTTATCTACTTATGGTTTTCTCTGATAAATTAGAGGGAATTTTTATTCGCTTTTCTTAATTTTCCTTTCAATTGCAAGTATTTTTAACAGATTTGTTCTGTTTTTTCTATTTTGTCATATATGAATGTTTCAGATCATAAGAAAAACTTTAATATCAAACAAAAATAATGAGATTAAATTCAAACTGAAGGTTTGAATTTAATTACAACAAATTTAAACAGGATTTAAAACAAATCCTACATCTGTGTGAAAGAACCTGTTGCCTATAAGTCAAGCCAAACATCTGAAAACCAGCTCTGCATGAGAACAGATCACAGAAATTGCTTCTCCATGTTGACAATTTATTGAGGATTCAGATTTGATTGCACGAGGTCAAGTCACTGTACTCACCATATCCCAGAGGAAGAGCAACAATCATTCAGTGGAGTAAAACAAAATCACAACGAGCGGTTATGAAAAACGTGGGGAGGGGAGCTGTGGGTTAGACACCATGAAGGCCGAACCGCGCTCCGTCTCTGCCTCGTGGTGACCTTGATGGCTGCCGCCGCCGCTGCTGCTTTGATAGTCATTCAGACTGTTGACGTACAAGGCAGCCTGCATTGAAGCGAGTCAGTCTGTGTCAAAGCGCCGTCTCTCACAGTGCAGTTGGCTTTATGGAGGAATTCAAAGGTGCTGAACTCATGGAATAAGAAATGCCACACAAACTCCATTCTCTCTGGCTCACAGACAACAAGGAAGACATTTAATGCACATCTGCGGCATCACACATTACATTTTCATCGTCTCATTTTCATCGTCTCATTTTCATCGTCTCAGAATCCAAAATGTCTTGTCTTCTATTCCTGACTAAGTATTTTTACTGTTTCAGTCTGCTGTTGTGTATTGGAAAGCATCTGACCAATGGCGTTCTGAATCTTGCTTCTGGCTCCGTTTTACACTGAATGTGTGTTGGAAGTTCTGAGAATTCAGGGCTGACCTCGTGGAAGTTAAATCTGCTCTCTCAGAGACCATTAGTCAAATTGTTAGTCTAAAAACAAAGATTATTTTCCAGTTCAGCCCGACTCCTTCGCACGCAATCAGGGAAAGATGTTGCCAGGAATTCCTTGCACAACAACTTACTATGTCAGATTGACCCAGCACATTCGACATAATACATTCCTTTTCAGTAAAACATATCTTAATGTGAATCAACATAACTTCTAACTATTAACATAATTATATTCTTCTACAGCTTCTGGTTTTGGCGTTCTGAACCAAACTGACACCTCATTTCAAGTATTCAGAGCTTTCTTCAATCCTAACACCATCTTTGTTTGCTGCACAAAATAAACCACCAAGGCAACAGAAGGAGAATTTGGTTTATGGAGGGGCCTAGCCAGGCTGCAGGCCTGAGTCAGAAAGAAAAACTGGTAAAAGCCAAAAGAAGAAACAAAACCTAAAAGATTTAGAGCTTTTCTGTGCAGAGACATGGTCCTGGTGACCAACTACAAGTGCTGTTTTGTCTTGTTTGACCACAAAATGTAGCAATTTGACATTTTGAAATTAAATCAGCTTAATCAAAACATGTAAATTTTGAAAAAATTGTAGATTAAAAAGTATGAGGTGGGTTTTTTTGTCGTATCGAAATCAGTTAATTTCACAAAACTGCAATGAAAACACTTTTTTTGCATCACACCAGTCACATACTCAACAACCGGATGTTGCCATTGGTGTAAACCAAGAAGAGAACAGGAAGTAGTTGGCTGTTAATGGTGCGGCATGTTTTTAATGACTTATCACATGAACAGACTTACTCTCATATGATTTTAATTGCATAATGGAAACATCACAGAATATTGACAACATGTTGACCACATTTGTAATGGAAACATGCCACTGCTGCGGTTCTCAGTCTTGGTCCTCAGGGAAAATTGTTCTATGTGACTTTGTTTAAAATAATAATTCCTCAGAATGCCATTAGGTTTCCCAGAAACCTGATAATCACCAGTCGGCAGTGTGCTGCAGGGAAACGCCTTACCATTCTGCTCATCAATTTCAAATATTGTTTTGTCTTTTCTGACTGTCTAGTTTCCGAAATGTTTCATTTCTTTGTAATTGAGGAATTTTAAAACAAATCAGATCTCTAAAAATTCAACTCACTTTGTGTAGAGCTCATTCACAACGAATGTCATATCAAAGTGTATAAGGGAAATAAATTGACTTCATAATAAATTTAGCATATAGAATTACACAGTGTGTAGAGGACATTCATAAACCGCTTTCTATGTGAAAGAAGGCAGAAATAAAATGAACAATAATTGACTTTGAGTGAAAGTGCAGCTGTCCTCTTGGTTACCACACAGTCTGTTGAGTTTCTTGCTCTGTCAAATGAATACCAACACAGTAATTACAGTCATTTGGGTCCAAATTGCTGCACGGGTTGGACAGTCGAGGGTGGAAAAGGCTACACATAAACCACACAAGGAAAGATGAAAACAAGCAGATATGACAAGCACACAAAGCCAGTCAATGGTGTTCATCCTTAGAAGAAGAAAATCACAAAATCTTTACTATTTGTACTCCATATGTACATCTGGTTAATGACAGCAGAACACATTCAGAGCTGGTTAGATTTGTTGCCAAACAAAGTAAAGTGTGAAAAATATAAAAACATGATATACATGACCTTTAAAGACACAAATAAAAACATATGAGAGATAAATTTACATAAAAACACTTAAACCGGTGCAGACGGGGTCTGGACTGCAGGGACGGCTTGTAATGAGTGTTGAACAAAAATATTTATGGCACCATTTGAACCTTTCATAAACAAAAAATATTGGTGGCGCAATTATTGGGGCTCCCACTGTTAATATTTCTTGCCAACAGGACAGAACTTTGGGTTCATGCTGTAACATTTCACAAATCTTCCTCTTTGCACAAAATATTTTAGATCATCAAGAGTTTTGGGTTATTTCCTGAACTTTGCTCGTCACTGTTTCCTTCCTGCCATCCCTAACAAATTTGCTAAATAGAGATTAGATCTGATATTAGGGAATTTAGTCAAGAAGCTCTTTTCTTGTAGCCATTCTGTGTACATCTGTCTTTTCCATGTTGAAGAAAGCAACATGGAAACAGCGGGTGTTCTTGCAGTACATTGTTATTAAAATGTCATCAGTAAAAGAGGAAAAGAAAACAGGATTTGGAAGTTGATCGTTGTGCTGCTAGCACTTCGCTTTCGTCAACAACATAAATATAGTGGCGCAACATAAATAATCACCCTGCAGTAACACGATGCGCTAAATAATAAAACATAGTTTAATGAGGCAGGTAATTTTCCTCTAAATTTAAATTATCGAACTACTTGAATCATTTGAGGAATCGGTACAGTTGTAGATTATTATAGCAAAAGCTCACTATGTATATGAAAGGTAGCTGTTACAATGCCAAATTGTTAAAACCAGTTTTACTGAAGTTAGTGTAATTAAATGTATTGGACAGACCAACGAAAGAAGAGTGATGCTTCTTCCTGTACTAATATGCTAGAGTTTCATTTCATAACATTCACTCAAATATTCTGAACGTAAAGGTAAAAATTTTCTTCATTTCTTTGTGTGACCTGAAGCTGTTCCATTGATTTTGTGGCGTCTTTTAAAACAACTTTCCAGGGGTGTCAGTAAATTTGCTGTGCAGTTTTGTTTAAAGCTTATTTATAAACTCTCACCAGTGACATGGATCACACCGCAGGAGAAAACAGACAAATGTTTGTCTGAGTGGAAAAAGTCTGCTAAAGTTACTTCATCCTCTCACTTTGTCAAGCTCAGGTCAGAAATCATGGCAGCTTGTCAGAGAAAGTTTGCGTGGAGAGAGCGCAGAGTCCCTGCAGATGAAAAAGTTAAAAAAGGGCAATCCAACTTTCTGACACGTTAAACCTAACATCGTCACAGCAGGTCTAAGAGCAAGCCTCCAGATCTGTCAGAGCTGTCAGCGCTGAGGCAGAATTATAAAACAAAGTAACGTAACTGTGCCGCTGAGACCAAATTAGACAGTCTGCGGATGACCTCTCGTCTTTGTTGTTAGCGCGCGACGCAGACACCCACCTCACTCCGAGCTCTGCGCTCTCAGTGTTGTCTCTTTGCCGCGCGAAAACAAGAGAAATGACATGACATGAAAAACAAAGTGAAGCCGAACGGAGTTAAAAAAGAGAAAAACAAAATGCTTGATGTGGCTGTGAACATCAGAGTGACACCATCAGCGGCGACTGAGCTCCTCGCTGACAACTGAGCATCCAAAGAGGGGAGAGGACACAAGCATAGCGACGTAAAGACGAGGCGGCACTGAGGGAAGCGTGGGGATGAACGTGTGCGAGGCAGAAGCTGCGCGTGTGAAGGAGCATATCTCTCCTGGAGCAGCAAGTGTGGTGAAGCATTATCCTCCCGTTTGAGGTTGGCCTTAGCTGGAGGCTTGAAAAGCAGAGGTGGACGGTTGGCTGCTTCGCTGAGCAGTGAAGGCTGCTGCACACTGCTCTGTACTCACAGCCTCAACCTTTGGATCAATAGTTCATCCATGCTGGTTGCCTTTCCTTTATGCTCAAGCTTAAAATGAGCACTAAGCCCTGCAGAATTGAAAAACATATCAATCTCAATGCTTTCTTTTTTCTTTTTTTAATACTAGACAGGTAACTGCCACTTGGTTTACACAATGGAGACGTTTAAAATAGAAGTGCAGACGATTTCATTTAGAGCAAGTAGTGGAGTCTGAGGGAAAAAAAAAAACCCCGTCACTCTGGGCGTTTAATGATTGTCATTAAAGCTGGTGTTAATCCCAGGTTTCACGGCAACAAAGATGTTATTTCTGGGAACAAAATGGAAACGACGACACCTGATTTAAGTGGAAATGGTTTGCAAATGAGCAGCAATTTGAGGGCATTTGCTGACTGCAGACAGAAAATAGAAACCCAGGAAAACAGCGCTTTTCTCTCATCTCATTTGCTTTTATGTTTCACAGGAGATCCTTCAATATGGCCGCTCGTTTGAGGTCGAGAAAATACTCTCTGATGAAAGGTTTCAAACTCTCAAGGTTGGTAAATGAAAACCAACTTCTGTTAGTCATCTTTTTGCGTCATTTAAATAGCACCTCCTTCCCCGGCAGCTGTTCACGAGTGTGTTTGGGGTTGGACCTAAAACAGCCGAGAAGTGGTACCGCAGAGGGCTTCGCTCATTCAGCGACGTTCTGGCGCAGCCCGGCATTCATCTGAACCGGATGCAGCAAAGTGGTACGTCAAAAATGTCCCCCGTCTTCAGAAAACCACTTCACAAATTATAGAGCAGGGAATTCAATACGAGCTTGCTTCCAAAAAACACTCAGCAGCCTAATCGTTAAATTTTCACCGTGTCTGTATCTCAAGTAAACTTTAAGAGGTTTATAGAGAGGCATTCACACGTTACATTGCAATCCTCTGTCTGCTGAAGGTTTTCTGTGATGAACATGGAGCAGTTTAGTGTGATCACGAAAGTCTGTGTTTATATTCAACCCCTTTTACTTTAGTACCTCTAAGTAAAATCCAGGGGAATTTAAAACAATATCCAAAACTTTTACAGTGTAAATTGTTCCAGAAATTATTTTTAGACCATTTTCAAGTAATAGTTCAAGCACACCCTCTCAAAGATCATAAAATTTTTATTTCTAAGGAACATTTAACACTGAAACAGATTTTATTTTTAAGTATTTAAAATGGAAGCAGAAGTCTTTGGTAACAAAATTCTCGTTGAGACCAGCGAGCCACATTGAAGACTTTTGTCGTCCAATCTTTGGTAGCAAGAGAGACGCAAATGGAAACTAATGAGCTTTTTTAAATGCATTATGTGATTAATTGATTTATTACTTGTTAAGGCAGGGTTAGTAGTTTGTTGTGGTGACAAAGAAGCTGAACCAAAAAGCAAAGTTCTCGATTTATTGGTCCATCTACATTTCAACCCTCGTGGTTATGAGATACTGACTGAGTGTGAAATGAGTCAGTTTATAATTTATTTCTTTATTGATTATTTTCTTTATTTGCCTTCATGAATTGTTTTCTTTACACTTCATACTTATGCATTATTTTAAGCTGTGTGCATACGTCAATATGGAGCTGGAGGTGAATAAATCGCAGCGTTTCAATAGCTGAGGCTTTCCAAAAGATGCTGCCAGTTGCACATAGTGTTACACTTCATGACCGGGTGATTGAAAACCTCAAATTGCAGTGTTCACAGGTTGCCATTCATTTCAGACTCCATTCAATAGTTTATAATGCTGACAGATACGTCCATCAAAATGGTCACAATCCATCATTCGGAACGCCGGATTCGTCACTTTGAACGGAGAAATATTGCAGGTTTTTGAAGTGGAAAATGTCTTTGAACCCTAATCGCCTCACCGTATTCTGGAAATCTTTACTGAGCAGAAACAAGAGCCATCCCATTAATTTTCTGCAGCACCGACAGAAAAATCATTAAAGGTTTTGTAATTAATTGGAGGTGCATCGCTGTTCGTCTGAGGAACAGAAAGGAGAATTAAGTGCTTTTTAAGTGGCACAAAGACGGGAGAAAACGCAAAGTGAGATGCATAAAATGAGATAATCATCAATGCATCAATTATAATTAGGAACAGTTTGTAGATACAGTAATCCTCTTGTGTCTGCAGCCGGAGCACGCTGTTAGTCGGCTCCTATCAACAAGCGGAGCGTATCACATTTCTACCTTACTTTTAATCCACCCTGACTCTGTGCTTCCCCAGAGCAAATGGCTGTGATTGATGGCTAGCTGCCAGACTAATAACCATGTGGTCTTTTCCCTGCAGGTTTTCTGCATTATGGAGACATCTCCAGGGCTGTCAGTAAAGCGGAGGCACGGGCCGTGGGGAACATTATTGACGAGGCTGTCCATGTGATCACACCGAACGCCATAGTAGCGCTGACAGGTGGCTTTCGGAGGTACAAGGCTTGTCTCCTTCTTTCAGCGATGAAATTGTAGATGAAATAGAACAGCGCCTCCGCCTTTTTCTTCCCGCCGCATTTCTTAAATATCTTCCTTGTTATGCACAGCAAAACACGGGTCTCAGGAGGTGTTGGTTCCCATTTGAATGTCCCTGCTGCCTTCTGTCAGAGCAGCAACTGAAGGAGTTAGTTTGGCATTGAAACTGGATTCTTGGTCTTTTTAAAGGGGAAAAAAAAGAACAGGTCAGTGCTGTTCTGCGCCGAGTCTGGGTCACTCAAATGCATTACATTGTCAGTATCAGGGCGCATGGCTGGTGTTCTTGTAAAGCAACCTGCTGAGTGCAACTTTTTGGTCACAGACAACACCTCCCTCCGTTCCTACCTCTTTGTGCTGCTCTCTTTTTATGTGCGCTGCTTTGTGCCCGAGTAAGCACGGAGCACTCTGCTCTGTGGCGCTGTAAAAATCCACCCATAACCCAGCAGCATGTGAGGTAAATAATTCAAAGCGCAGTCTGGCAGTGAGGACATGCACTTGCTTCTCAACGGGGGTGAGAGAGCTGCAACGACTTAGCTGATGACCTTTAATGCTGTCTGGGCTACAAACATAATATACACTTTCTCCTCTTTCCTCCATAAACCTTAGAAAGGTTCATGTTTCATATTCTATCTGGTTTTCCTACTTAGCAGAAAAGGACTTCAGATTGAGCATTAAATGTAAATAAACACAACTTGTTTAGTCTACATCTCAAATGATCAGTCACTAAATAGTTGCATGCTGTCACCATCCATTTGTATACATATTAGTTTTTTTTCCAACCTTTAAAGGGATCCATGATTATAGATTTCATTTGAGAAATATGCATTTTAGATGTATAAACAATACAGTAATAATGCTGTAGACTGTTTAGATTTTATACATTTTAATAAAATATTGTCACACTTTTGTGTGACAATATGTCACAATATGTGTGACAATATGTGTGACAATATGACAATATGTGTGACAATATGTCACACAAATGTGACATATTGTCACATTTGTGACCTTTATGTCTATAGGTCCAACAGACAAAACAGCAACGAGTAATGTCATTAAGCCTTTTTAATTTGAACTGGAGCGCGTTGAAGTCAATGGGAATGTAGAAATCACAAGAGGTAATGAAGGTGAGGACCAAGCAGAGGAAGATCAGAGTTGGCCGAAGAAGCGGGTGTTTTGCTGCTGCTGCTACCTTCAGCTTCATAAATGAATCAATCATATCTCTGGTCAGACTTTGGGATCCAGTAAGTACTTGATTAGCTTTGGATCCGGTCTTTGAACGTAAATGGCAGTAGTTCTGCCGGTACTAGAGCTCCGTTAGCATTTAAGAGCTTCCAGCACAGCTTGTCTGATGTTTCTCACAGCGTTTTTCACTCTTTAGACGGGTGTCTGTCATAGGCAATTTCTGTCAGCATGGTATTTATTTTTAGCTCGTTAAGGTAATGATCACCTGTTAGAGCCTTCATCGGTTTTGCTCATGCAAATGACTCAAAGTCTTCTGGAGAGAAATGTTGAGAGCACAAATGTAGGACCTTCGGAAGTTTTGTTCCGTTCTTTCCCACTGCACTCTTCGGGGTTTTTTTCTGTGTAGGAAGCGATCCAGAATGTTTTTTTTTTTAATTACGGCCAACAGTGACAAAGTGTGGCCTTATCTAAAATTACACCAGTCAGACGCAGTATGATAACCAGCGATTCTGGGAAAGTTAGCCTTCCTGTGCTAACGCTATAGATTCCAGAACAGAATGGACCAAAATGCGTCTTCAGCCCATCGGGTGAAAAAATGGAGACCTCCATGGGTGAAAAATATAACAAAGATGTATATTTTGTTGAATTAATTATGAATTTCAGTGTTTCAGAGACAGGAATATTTTAGTTCATAGGATAATTACAACATATTTAGGCCAACATGTTCATCTAATCGTGGTTCACTTAAAGGTGTGGTATTTTTTTTAAACACTGGTTTTCTATTTACACTCAACGTTCACATTTTTTTCATAACATCTGTACTGCAGTATACACAAAGAAACTTTACAGCTTTTTCTAATTAATACCGCATCAAACATCGCCAGCGGAGGAAAAAAAAAAGTCAAAATCCCTTATCTACAGAAGGACAGATGACAGCTGGAGAGATATCTGATTATGTAAATAATGGCTCCTCGATGAGTGAGTGTTGTAAAATGAGCTGGGGAAAGTGATTAGCGCATCATGGATAGTTAACATCAAGAATGAAGGGGAGGAACTACTTAAGATTTATGGGCCAGCAGTTTGCTGCAGAGCGTAAAGGGGCCTGTGAGTGAGCCGTTATGGATTTAAACTCCACCAGATGAAGCACCCATTTACCTCGCTTTAGATTTTTGCAGACTTGAGGAGTCACATGAGACTTCATTGGAGCCATGCAGAGATGCAGCTGAAAAGTAATGACTTTTACTCCATCAGTCACTAATTTAGCATGTTCTTGCTCAAAAGCAGACGACGCCTGGAACAGTTCAAATGCTCCAAGCTGCACCACTAATAATCGTCTGGTTCTCTGCAGTGGGACATATTAGATACATTTTTGAACATACTGTCAAAGCTTGATTTAATAACCTATAATTTGAGACTCTCATTAGCTTTGTGGCCAATGGCCCTTGTCAAA
Source organism: Poecilia picta (assembly GCA_033032245.1). NCBI lineage: Eukaryota > Metazoa > Chordata > Actinopteri > Cyprinodontiformes > Poeciliidae > Poecilia > Poecilia picta. Next base: position 4,705,388 of record CM065367.1, read on the forward strand.
ACGTACAAGTACAGTGGATCGTATAGCTCCTCGGATAGATATTTTCGGCTCTATCACATCTTTTATCTCTGTATAAGATGCACAGAAAATAACTCCGCTCCCAAAAGTTTTGCAAAATAAGGGCTGTGCTTCACAGGCTGGAGTTGTCATCCACTTCAGAGGAAAGCAGCATGGCGGGGATTTGTTGATGCCACTGACATTAGGCTTATTGAAAGGACAGCTGTGGAAGGCGGGTGACAAGCCTTAAAAGCGGTTTTGTTGGGGTAGGGGGGGGATTAAAAATAGATTAGGCGTGAAAATGCAGCTTCTACCAGCACTCTGCGTGAAAAGGCTCGCGCAGTGTCAGTGGAGCGCTGTATTTATTTCAGCATGTTGCCAGCGATTCCCTGCTGTGGATCTTGTGCAACATCAGATTGTCTGGAATATTAACTCAAAGTGACACTGATGAGTGGGGGCGGTGGTATCTGCTCTCTAACGCCTCAAACAGGGGCTGAGTCTTGGGCTTTGTTTGCCTGCAACAGCAGCTCAGATAAGGATTCCTTATCGGCTTAATTCACGGTGTCATGATTATTCAGCCCAACTCTATTATCAGCTCACAGGAGGGGAGAGCAAAACAACATGTCTGGTCTTAATGTATGATCCAAAGTACTTGGTGTGTCTCCATAGCTTCATGCTGCATCCATAAAATCAGGCAGAGCCGGAGTCGACGCATTGCTCCTGGTGATTTAGCTGCTGGAGCGCGTTCCCAGTGAATGCCGGACTCTGCCAGGTCTGCCCCTGGTCACTGATCTTGTTTGTGGTGTTGAGTAATGAAGCAGCCAAGATATGAGTCAGCTCTTAAGCACGAGGTCACGGTTCACAGTAGGACTGTGACTATTCCTCGAATGATTCGAGTTCCTCGATTATTAAAATTTCTTGGGGCAAATTATCTGCCTCAAAGCTTCGGTAAATTATGTTTTATTATTTAGTGCACCGTGTTCCGGCCGGGTGATTATTTATGTTGCACAACACTCTCACTTGCGCCTCTGAGTTGTTTGGTAAGTGTTGGCAGCATAACGCCCAGTTTTTAAGTTTGCTCCATGGAGATTCTATTGACTGATGATGATGTCACGGATTTAATCGTTTTTCTGGGGACCAATAAGCCTCCTTAAATTAACGGGCCCGACGCCTGGAGTTCTGTAGCCTTTCTCCTCCGGGAGCAGGGTGAGAGTTCATCTATTAAATTGACTGAAGACAATTTCATAAAAGCTGTGCTCAATGCTCAATGGAGAACCTTGAGTTAGTGGTTTTGATGCTCTCAAATAAACCCAATAATTTCATTTTGTCTTATAGATTTATAGCCCAAACATAATGAAAACAATCCCAAGACTTAGTGGAGGAACTATTCAACTCTGGACATCTGGGTTTCCATCTTGGGTAATGTCTGTTACCTTGGTGATCACAATGCATTGAATAAAGACAGTTCTGATTTCTTTTCTGGACCACCTTCTGGTGACTTCAACTGAGCTCTCTCCCTCCTGCAGATGACTTCATTCTGTGGGTTTTCCATCAGCAGCAGCAACACTTCCCACTTCTTTATTATTCATACATGTCGCCTTGTCGTCCATAGAAATTTGTAAATAGCCATGTATATTTTATAGGCTTAGTGCATACCTGTGAATAATTTAGCACTTTCCCTCACGCAATAAAAAAGTAGACATGCTGAATTCACACCAGGTGTTCAAAATGTTCTTCGCTTCGGCTCTGCGTTGCACCACTTGCTGAGAGACACATGGATGCTACTCTACACTTCGCATCAGTGAACAAGCAGAACCTTTGTTTCAATAAAGAGGAAAATATCTGCTGTGCTACAGAAACGTTGCAATGTGATGTCACGATCGCAGACGCAGATTTCTAATGCAAATATTTTATCAAAATAAGACAAAACTAACTTTTTTTTAGTAAGAGATGGAAGCTTTTTTTTAAGTAAATAATTCCTTAATATTGATGAAAAGTTCTAGATCCTTTGGTGACTTATTTGACTTATAACAAGACATTTCCCCATGTTGTAAGTCAGTGGAACTAATTCCTTTTCATCAATATTAAGGAATTATTTACTTTAAACAATCTTCTACATCTAGCTGAAAAGTCACTTTTAAGTTAAAGTTAGATATTTGCATCAACTAGACCAAAAACACATAAGATTCTGTTTTTGCAAATGCAACATGAAAACCTAAATCTTAAATGTACACCTTATATGTAAAAGAAAAAGGTACAAAGTAATACATTTCACACATCAGTTAAAAGCTTTAAAAAGTAGCGAGGGAGAAAGAAATAGGTCAGCTATGCTAGCTTGACTTTGACAACCTTAACATGTAGAAGTGTTGTGTTTCACTGTGTGTTTCGCTCCAGTTAAAGAACAAAAAACACACAATTAATCAACCGCTACTGTGCTCAGACGATCACTTATCGATAATCACAAAATAAACATTATGCATGAAAACATGAAACTGTAACACACTGCATGCTCTGTTCTTTTTGTGGAAAATTATCCTTGTTTTTCTGATGCTGAATCCTGAAATACTAGTGGAGCTGTTGTCAGTTAGTTGCTCCGGCAACGGGTCTGCGTGTAGCGAGAAAAGTGAGTGGTTTTGAGTTGTTCTTCAGTGATTTTTATGTTTGTTTTCCCTTTGCTGTTGCAAACTGCACTAAGTTAATAATAACTACATCTCCAGGTTTTGTTTGGTTAACAGAATTGCATAGATGTGCAAAACTGCGGGATGTTAGCAATAGCTTGAAATGTGTATGCGTGGACAGACATTTTTATTCGGCCACCGTATTTAATATCTTAAATTAAATAATATATTTGCATTGACCTGACAGATTTTACTAAAAGAAGTTAAAATTTAATGCCAGAGTGTCTTTTCCACAGATTAGTACTGAATAATCACACAGAGATCAGGTTGTTCTTGCAACATGAATGTTGTTTTTTTTTTTTACAGCCTTCTCCTCCATTCATGAAGCACATTTAAGCTGAACACTTGAGTGAGTTTTGCCTGCACAGCAGAAGCCAGCAGTAAAAGTAATTTAACAACATTAGCACAATATACTTGCTGGAAACATTAGAGGGTCTCAGCTTTTCCAATTAAGCGAGTTGAATTAGAGGAATGACTCTCGCTCCACAGAAAGAAATCTTTGACGCATTTTAAAACAGTTCAGTCCTACCAGTCAAATGCTTGTATCCTTCTGTCTTCCAGGTGGAATAAATGTTCAGAAATAAAGGGGAGAGATATCATATGTTGGCTAAACTTCCCATTTTCGGCTTCTTTTTGCTTGTTTTTTTTTCTTTGTCGTTCTTTTTATGTCTCCTACTTTGTTCATAGGCAATAATTATAACTCATGAGCTACAACCATGAGCAAAACAGCAGAAAAAAAACTTGTAAAAATGATGACGTATGCCCTTTATCCTCTGCCGACTCATCCTGATGTTCCGTTAATGCCACCATAACTGTAAGGGCTCAAACTTTTCTTATTTCTGACTTGCTACCTGATTTGTGAACCTTTGAAGCTTTCGCCTGCAGCTATCCTCAGCCTCTCTCCATTCCTTTAATGTCACTCACACTGACTGCCGTCAGTCATTTGCCAGTGGCATGAAGGAGAGATCAAACGCAGAGCCTTGTGGATGCAGAAGCTTCTTTGGCGCCGTATCGCCCACAACATTCACTGACATTTTGCTTTGTTGTAGCAGTGACACTGGAGCGTACTTCTGCAGGATTTTGCCTGTTGTTTATCAAAGGGTTTCTGTGGTAAAGTGTGTGTAATGTGTGTGTGCTAGGTAATGATCAGCTTGAAATGAGTCGTTTCTTTTTTATTTGGCAGGACGGGCCAAGTTGATGCGGACAAGTCCATCATAATAAGCTTTTTTCCCCCCCACACAAAATCCTTGTGCGTCATTTCTATTAAAGCTGCTGTTTTTCTGTCATCTTACTTAAATGGCAGCCAGAAACCTACAAAGAAAGAAAAACATCCTGTGAATCATTGTAGATCATTTCTATAAACAGTTTAGATTACATTTTTATGTAATTATTCCTAAAACAGAACAGTTGTTGTACACTGTAAAACACATTTAGTCGTCTACTATCTTCTACTCTTTAATAAATTTATCAAGTTTTAGGTTTTGAACAAAAATGTGAGTTTGTGAAAAATAAATGAGGTTTTTATTCATTTTTGTCAAACCTCCAAGAACGTTTAGGTTAGCACTTAAAAACGGAAAGAAGAAAAAGGTGGGAATGGGAACTATTTCCCAGAATGCTTAGCGGCATGTGTTTTATCCTGAGTGCGTTACATTGATCTGACTCTGGTGTTATTAAGGCAAATGTTTATTTTAATGTACTAAATGTTTCTGAGCTGAATTCATTGTTATATGATCAATAAAATTCATTTTCAGATCAGAATTTTTGTTTATTCAATTTGAAACAAGAATTTAAATTATTCTAAAGTAAAATAAGTATTTGAACTTGACATTGTGAGTAATAGAAAAATGTGGCTCTTTAACTAGGTCAGCAGTGTTTTCTTGTATGTTGTGAAATTTAAAACTCACATTTCAAAATAAATACACTTAAAAAACAATGTTTAGACAATTTAAATCGACTTCATGAACTTTAATTTCTGAGTTAAAACCAAAACAATTTTCCTGTTGACCTAATTTTCACTTTCAAGCAGCAGGTGGACTTTAGTTTTCAAGTTAAACTATCTTCAAATGTTTTACAGTGTAGAAACATGTTATGGATAAAAATATTTCAAATGTGCAAGTTCTTTTAGGATACTAATAACTATATTTACTTTTGCAGAGTTTAGTGCCCTGCAAAAAATATTCATAACTCTTGAAACTTTTCCACATTTTACCGCTTTGCCTCCACAAGCTTAAATATATTTCACTGTGATTTTATGTTTACAACATTTCTACATACTGTATTAAAAATGTGAAACATCAGGCATTTCAAATGCATCCAACGCCCTGAAGGAAAATGTCTAACCATTATTTGTCAGATTGGACCTGAAGCATCTGTGACAGCCAATGATTTTCAAGTTTTTTCTTTATGATTGAACTTTAACTAGGCCAATCTGACACATGAATAACCTTTGCTTTAAATCATTTTATTGCGCCTGACTCTTTATGGTTATCATTTCAGTTTTTATTTTAATCATGGATTATATTCTGATTATGTCACAATTATGCTCTACATTGTATTTGTTGCATCACATAAGATGTGATCTTAAATAGAAATAAAGTTTGAATATACTGAATAAAGTTGATCTTTATTCTGTAGCTACACAGATTCCTGCTCAGATCTGATTTATCTGGTCTTGCTTTGCTTGGATTCTCTGCTTGTTTATCGACATTATTTTATATCTTCAGGTTTTACTAAATGCAACACGTCCTGACTCAAAATAAAAACATGCATTATTCAAAGTCTATTGAGTTTGGAAGCAGTGTTGTTGGGTATGCTCTGAGAAAAGGGTAATGATTTCAGAGTTCCTGATCCAGGTGCCAGATAGATGCTCTGACACACCTTTTGTGTGCGTATGGTTCTGGTCCTGCAGAAACACTAATCCTGTCATGATAACCTTACAGGACTGAAACCTCCCTTCAACACGGCTGTACTGATGGATAAAACATCAATTCAAGCAGAAAAAGTTTGAATTGTTTGTACAAGAAGCAAACAAAATATTTAAAACTACTCTGATGCCTGCTGCCTGTTTCAGCCACAGTAGGATTCGTTTTATTTTGAGGATCAAACAGTGTAAACTGAAACACTTTGTGTTTTATTTTTAGGGGGAAGGACTTTGGCCATGATGTCGACTTTATAGTGACCACAACAGAGCTGGGAATGGAGGAAAACCTTCTGATCAGCATCATCGAAAGTCTGAAAAAACAAGCAAGTAGACACTTTCAATTTCCTGCAAAAGTTTAGCAGCAGAAAAAAGAATCATTATTTTCAGATTTTTAGAATATTTTGATGTTTGCAAGTTTACTATAAATTGCAAAGTGAAGTTCAAACTTCACTGCTCATCTGAGAGTTTGCTGTGTCACATTGCTTCACTTTAGATGTGCAACAATCAATTTTGAAAATATAAAACAGAAATAAACAAAAGACACATTTTTGTATCACAATGATCTTAATATGCTTAATATGCTCGAGAATATTTTAGGTAACAGGTAAAATAACATTTAATAACTATCAAATGTACAGCTTTATATGTATTGTACCAAACTAAATAAGGTGAAAATATGTTAAATATTATTTAATCTAAAGAAGTTGCAAACACAGCTTTTTATTAATATTTTAACAGATAGTTTTATCAACACATTCCTCCACAAACAGCCCTTTAACGACGTTTGTGATCTTTATGTGAAATAGAGTTCGACAACCCTGCCATAAACTCATATTATGTTTTCCTCATTATTCAATAAAAAAAGGAAAATTACTTTTTCATTTTATCAGTTTTTTTGTCATGGACTCGTCAAACACAGATATGCCTAAATGTTTGCGTTTACACATTTGTGCAATTTCTCACCCATATTTATGAAAATGACTTCCTTAAATTTTGACTTCCTCATTTAACTTTTTCCATAATTTTACACCATGAATTATAAAACAAAAGCTATTATGAATCCTTTAGTTTAAATAACTAAAAAATAAAATAAGTTGTAGACAATTATCTTCAACTAAAACTTCTTGACGTCCATTAATATTCCACTCAATGTGTCTCTGAAAATTACATTATAAAGCAGAAAGAAACTTTTCAACCATGTCTGTCTTTCTCATGTTTGATTGTGTTTGTGCTGTGTGAGCGACTGTGGCTCTGTGGATAGAACAGTCGTCCTGTGATCGGAAAGTTGCAGGTTCAATTCCAGCTTCCTCCTGCCACATGTCGATGTGCCCCTGGGCAAGGCACCCAACCCCAAAGTGCCTACCGAGCTGCGTATCAGTGTATAAATGTGTGAGCGTTTGAGTGTGAATGGGTGAATGTGGCTCTAGTGTAAAGCGCTTTGAGTGGTCAAAAATGATTGGATAAAGCTCTATATAAGTTCAGTCCATTTACCAATAAAGGTCTGCTGTTTCAGAAACGCATTGAGTGAAATGTTTGGAAAGGTGAGACGTGTGCAAACATTCGCTCCATACCTGGAACCTACACAAAATCTCTCACATGTCAGCAGATCAGACAATGCATGAACTGAGCCACAAAGCTTTCAGACACAGAAAAGGAGAAAGTCTTCAACACTGGATGCATTCAAAAAACACTGTTTCATTATCAACACCAAAGCACTGCTGACTTTCCTTTAAGAGATGCTAATAAATACTGTGATTTTCCTGCAGCGGCGACAGCTGCTCCTCACCAGACACCCCCCCCCCGTTCTCCAGCTGTAAGACCACATCTCAAACACGCTGGGAAAAAAAAATAAAAATAAAAAATATATATATAAAAACCTCCCCCTGTGATGCAGATGTGTGAATAGTAATGTGCCAAAAAAAAAAAGGTCTAAACCAGATTGTCAGCACCTGCCCTGGAACGCCTTCTGTGCTGATGTGTGAAAATGGGCCTGAGTTTGTTACAAATGTTCAGCAGCCATGTCTGTCTGCCAAGAATAATACAGCTGAGCACTGATCATGTTCGAAGCTCAAATCTTTGCTCCAGGCTTTTGCTTTTTTTATTTTCAAACCGAATAGCCACTTTTTACCCCAGATTGTGTGAAAGTAACACAAAATCTAAAACTTTCACCAACAAAAAATTTAAAGTTCCAGAACATACTTTCAAATATTCATATTATATCTTGGCTGCACGGTGGTGCAGTTGGTAGAGCTGTTGGCTTGCAGCAAGAAGGTTCTGGGTTTGATTCCCGGCCCCGGTCTTTTTTCATGGAGTTTGCATGTTCTCCCTGTGCATGGTGGGTTTTCTCCGGGTACTCCGGAAAACATGACTGTCAGGTTAATTGGCCTCTCCAAATTGCCCCTAGGTGTGAGTGTGTGTGTGTGCTTGGATGGCGACCTGTCCATGTTGACCCCGCCTCTCACCCAGAACATTAGCTGGAGAGGCACCAGCACCTCCTGACCCCACTAAGGGACATGGGTGTAAAGAAAATGGATTGATGGATGGATGGATGTTGCCTTTGAAGTTTTTTAATTTATTCATTTTTAACTTAGTTGGAGTTTCTAAGGAGTGAAATGTTAGAGTTCATCTGCTATCAAATATCCTGAAATAATTTTTATTAATAATAACAAAGCTGGTCTCTTATCACCTGAAGAACATTTCCAGGATTAGAGGACTAATGTCTCTGTAAAATCTAGAGTGTCAAACTAGAGGCTCGGGGGCCAAATCTGGCCCGCTCATGTTTTTTATGTGGCCCTCCAAAGTTTAGCAGGAGACTTAAATAAAACCTTCAAAATAACAGTTCTGTGCTTAAATATTGTTTTATTAATCAAATTTAATCAGTTTTTTATCTGCAGACTGCCATAAATGTGAAAATATATTTAATATTATTTAACTGTTGTCAGAAATGGCTATTCATTCACATTTTAGCAGTTCTGATGTTAACATTCTGATGTGTAACAACAGTTGGTGAATGTGCGTTCTACAACTTCCTGTTTTTTGTAAAGCACTTTGAAATGCTTGTAGCTGAAATGTGCTAAACAAATAAACTTGACTTGACTTAAGCTACAGGGATGGATTTGACCAGAGTTCACCTGGTTGTTAAATGGAGCAAAGCGATTTACTGCTATTCTAGCAGATTTCCATTGAAGCTTTCTTTTTGTTCATTTCACTCGAAGGAAATAACAAGAGTTGTGGTACTTACGTTATCTGAAATTGAAAGAATTAAGAAGATGTGGCTGAATTTAATAATAGATAACACACAATTGGTTATTTCATAAACTTGTTGCGGAGCGTTTAAGGCCATAGATCGCTCTGGACACCCTTTAATGGAAAATGGATCCCTTAATCGAAAGTGGGCCAAATGGAAAGGTGGCTGAAAGAAGGAGAGCATGAATGTAAAAGGCAGGCAGCTGATGAAAGCAGAGCCATTAGAAAACGATAAAGTGAGAAAATGTGTCAGCCAAAGATAAAACATGGAGTCACAGTGTTAATAGCAGGTTATGTTTACATACACTTGATGTTTTAATTAATAGCTGCAATAAAATGACGACAATTACTTTCTTCTAATTTGACAATAATTTGACAAATATCGTTGTGCTGCTGGGGAGTCTAATTTAAGCGCTGCATGGAAACACATTGCTGAGAACGGGATGTAATTGGAAATAAATGAGACTTTTTAAAAGACTTGGAGAATCTGTCGAAGGGATTTGTCACAAATTGTCTGTTTTTATGTTTAATTTGTTACCATAAATGTTCAGCTGGGTGGTCAGAAATGTTTGAAGCACACCAGTACTCCAAAAGTGCTTTTATACAATACCAACACAAAGTAGGGTATAGTTGTGGAACAAAATATGGCCTAGAAGCGGACTACACCGCAGGGAATTCTGGGTAATTACAACCAAATGAACCGTGAGAATCACTTGGTCCAAGAGAGAAATCCCACAACTGCTAAAACTCCATTTTTATTTGATTTCATGAAGAAGGAAGTTGCGCATGTCTTCTGAGGTTTTTGTTTTGTTACCTTCAGCGGTTCTCGGTGCAGCGCCCCCACAGGCGAGGAGGGCAACAGGATTTTCAGTTAGCTTTGTTTTTAATAGCATTGATTTTTTGATTACTTCTGTATGTATTGGTCATACATGCAGAACTGGCTCTCATGAGGTCGCTTGTGGTCTGATCCAAGTATCTTGCTCAGCAATAAAATCTTTTTTTATTGTGTTACATCTGACCAGTTGACAGACTTGCTTTGTTTGTGTTGTGTGAATTGAATGAATCTGAGGCTTGTTTCTTGGTGTTGGTGTGAAGGATTACCAGGTATTGTTTGTTTTTGTCTTGGCTTCAGGTGTTTTTTCAAGCCACAGTGTCAAACCAGAGCAGGGAACCTCCAAACCCTTACATAGACAAGCTTATTATGGGATGTTCCACGTGTGATGCTCTGCCTAGTGGTGTTTGTGTTTGGTACATCATTTTTTTTAAAGAAGAAATGCATTTCCATTTGCAACCAAACAACTTAATTGTATTTTAAATACGGGCATTGCTACATAGTCTTTGTGTTTCTGTTGTCTGTAATTGAATTGTTTGTGACTAAACTCCAGTTAGTTGGTCTTTTGGGCGGAGCGTCCGGCATAAAGCCTGGAGTATTTGCTCACTGCTGAGTGCTACACCTCCACAGCTTACTTTCTAATCTAATGTGGTTCCAGTAAAAACTTTTGTTTTTGTGAATATTTGTTTTTCATAATCCATTACTCTGCAGTTTGCACCTTACTTGCCAGGCAGAAAAAAAAACAAGCACCCTTTTTTTTCGGATTGACTGTTTTGCCATCTTATTAAGCAGCTAATGATGTGTTGCTAATGTTAGAGCCCGTTCTCTATGAAGTCATAGCCGGTTCTAATTGTTCCCAATGCTCCCTGTATGTGTGTCTTTTTCCTATGTGATCTTTAAAATCCCACGACATGAACAGAAACTGGACTTGGATGTAGTAGAGTTAACCCAGCATTAATCAGTGACAATCTTTATGCGTTCATCATAGCCTGATTCTAAATTTAGCCAAATTAATCATCAGTTATTTAATCATCATTTCAGAGCTCATTAAACAAAACTCTCCTTTACCAGCTGACTGTCAGAATAATAGATCTTACATTGTTCAATCATGACCTTGAAAGTTTGCTATAAATCTACTAATTCAGCAGTAATGAAGTATACTTTTGCCTTTGTATGTTTCCAGTTGTTTGAGGGTGGAAGACCATCTTGCCATCACCGTAATTTTTACTTTCCCCTTGTCAGATTAAGTCAAGACTCCAGCTGAGTCATTAGAAAAGCATTAAAGGTGACCTATTGTGCTTCTTTGAACAGGTTTGGATAGATCTATGTGGTCATTCCTAGATAAGGACATTTTAATCTGCTCTGTTCTGAACATGTTGAGCTCCTTTCAGAATGAGCTCTTGTCACTTTAGATCCAAGTAAGTCACTGCTGGCCATGCACCTGCAACTCAATGTTTACTCTTGTAAATGAAAATTGATGCAGACTGATTTGTAATTATACAACTGTAAATATTTAAAAAGCAGAAATGAAGCCTTCTGCACAAACAAGAATGTCGCAAGTGGTTTCTGGATGGTAAATCAACAACAAATCACTTGTCTTCCAGCAGCCATTGTACATGGCATACAGTGGTAAAACCAGCTGGAGCTCAGCTTGGGTTGCTAGGTAACGGGCTGGGCTTTGCTGGGGTTGCTACGTGACGAGCAGTGACTTATGGTTTGCGACGTTGTATTTGGAAAGGTTTTGAAATGGCTAGTTTTCCAGACACCAAAAAAATATGAACTTACTATCAAAACAGATGCGCTTAAGTTGTTTTCAGAAGCAGTAGAAGCCCAGACAGAAGTACAAAAAAGTTCAAAATGTTAATGTTTTGCATAATAGTTCCCTTTTTAATGCTATTTACAGCCAGAAGAACTGTGTCGGTGAAATTAAAAGGTGACTTAAAATTACATAAGTCATTTTCCAAGACTTTGTCTGCAAGGAGCTTTGTTTGTCAGCTTTCACACTGATCCAGAGTTGTATTGAGATGTACAGTCTGAAACAGAGCAGTGAGGACCTGGGGGATTGTTCTCACTGAATGCTGCTCTATACATAGTTTGAGACGGTTATAACAGGAGATAAGTGCTTCACAGACCTGCACTGTCTAGCTACTCTCGTCTTTTTGCCCTCATAGGGTTTAAAAATAAATCCCTCCATCTTCATTCTCTGTTTCAACCACTGCGCCTTGTGTCTGCACCCCGCCAGAGGTCTGTCCTTATGATAATTACCTCCTACTTACTGTCTGCTATCACTGGGAACTCGCATCTCGCAGCCGTTTCCATTCACTGTAGGGAGACAGAGCAAGGTGAAGGTGTGAAAGTGTGTGCGGATATGCGAGGACAGTGAATTAGATGGATAGGGCAGGTGTTAAAAAGGATTTCAGAGCCTAAGAAAGGACAGCGTGATACGACTGGAAGCTTTCTTCTCAGCGGGGCTGGCAGAAAAGGGATGAGGAGAGAGAGACTGCTCTGCAGGGACGAGGACACGAGAGGTAGTGATTAAGTGGAGGTAGCAAAGGTTGACTTTAAGTCGTGTAACCTTGTCATCTGCGATCGAGGCCCCGGGGGCCGTCGTGTCTTCACTCAGGCCTTGTGTCACAGGCAGGCCTAACACATCTGCACCCCATCCAGTCCGTCCAGCTCCCCTTGTACAGCCTGAAGATAAAAATACTTCCATCTAAAAGTGTCCTTGTAAAAAGGGGTTCATCATTTTTACCCGGCCCCTTCTGATGCTGGTATTCAGGAAGCATGACTTGGGGGCAGAGTCAAGGTCAGCCAGGAACGTCTTTATCAGACGGATGAGTTTCAGCTTCACCCGGCTAATGGGGATGGATATCCATGTGACGCCATCGATCATCTTTGTCTCTAAATATTGTCCTCTGTGGCACTTCAGTAACTTCTGAAGCCTCATCATTAACTGAGTTTCAATTACAAAACTGGGCAGAACTTTGTCTTTATTCTGCTGCTGTCCAAAAAAATTATACAATTTTGCAATTATGTTGTTTCTATTAAACACAATTAAAATCGCATGATTACGTTTATTTACATGATAAGTCATTAAAGAACATGGCGCGCCATCATCCAGTCGTCGTCTTCTTGGTTTGTGCCAGTGGCAACATCCAGTTGTTGATCACGATTCATGAAGGGAAAGTGTCTCCAATACAGCCAAATAAACAACACCTGAGCCTAGAACCAAAACCTTTATCAACAAACAAGAATTGTTATTTTAATTTCCATGGATCCATTAAGAAAATGTATTTTCAAAATACCAAATTGTGCAGTTATATTGTCAATGGAAATGCAGCTATTGCTCCTAGATACTGAGATCTTAGTCTGATCACTTCTGCCTATTTTGAGCTCCTTTCAGAATGAGCCATTTTAGGGACACTCACACTTTAAATCCAAATAAGCTTCTCCTCGTTGTGAAATTATTAAACCGAACATCTTTGAAAAGCAGAAGTTAAGCCTCCTGCACAGCCAAACCACACAGCAAGTCGTTTCTGAATGGAAAGACTTTTCCAGCAGCCATTGTACAGTGGTAAAACCAGTTGACCAAATGTGATGGAGTTCTGCTTGGATTGCTATGTAACAGACTAGACTTTACTGGACTCACAAGTGGCAGTGTTACTAATTTGTGACGTTACATTTGGAAGGTTTTTGAAACAGCTCATTTTCCAGACACCAAAAAACATAAACTTAATGCCAGAAAAATGGCTGTTTTTGTTTGTTTGTTTCTGAAGCACCAGAGATCAAAATGGAAGCATAAAAACATACAAAATGTGAGTTTTGCACAATATTAGTAAAAATTGAAATATTAATCAGGTGTTTACAGATGACAACTTAACCTTAGAATATGGGACATTTAAGTCATCGACTGAAGTTTGATTGTGCTGTGTCTGTTTTAGATTAATTAAAAACTAACATTTTAGTTAATATAAACCATCAAAAGCTCTTCATACAGCTGGGGTTGTTCAATCAAAATGAATCTTTTTAGTAGCTAAATGAAAGTTACAGTTACAAAATTTTCCACTTTTATTCCAGTAATTAGTAGCTTTAGTTCTGGCAAAACTTCTGCTTCAAAGTCGCACATTAATCTACAACTTGAAGGCGATTTTGAATATTTTTTTTAAGCCTCAGTTTTCGTGAGTCAGAGGGAATTCGAGATGAGGTCAGAGCGCCTGCCGGGCCCCGACGACGTATCACTCATCTTTCGGTTCCAGATGGCTGCTGTGGCCTCTCGTCATCCTCCCTGAAGGAAAGGAAAGCAAGCTAGTAGAAATTACAACAGCTTCGTCTTCAGATCACCTTTTCAGAAGGCTTGTTTACTCAACTCTTATTATTATTTATTTTTTTAAACCACTGCTCAAAGAAAAGGCTTTAGGGAAAAGTTTATCCTCCTGCCGAGCTCTTTTATGATTCTCTGTGTAAACGGTTCTGGTAGAATAACATTATGCTCAGATGCTGGCTAACGATACCTGCTGTGAGTGAGATGATTACAGAGAGCTGTTGGGCTAAACAGTTGCCAGAAATGCTGAGATGGGGGAACTTCATGACATCTGTTTTATGGTGGATTTCTTGGTGACCGACTTACAGCTGTTGGATATTGAACTGTGTTGATGGTTCAGTTTGTAGGGACATAAAGGTTAAATCTCACAGAACAATCCAGTGAGTTTTGTATAACAGTTTAATAGTGTCTTGTGTGCATTGCTGATGTTTCAGGTCTTCTATTGGAGCTGCTGAATATTCTGATTAGTATTTTATTTATGCGCAAAGTCTTGAAGAAGTGCATAAACATCCTTCCATCTACACTGGCTCATCCTTGCAAGTTTGCATTGGTGCAAATCTGAAAAATAATGCTGCATGATTTTACTTTTTACTTTTACAAATAGCAATTTGTTTTACCATTTAGTTAAAGATGCACCTTTATCTAACTCCCGTTTGTGTTACAGATATCTGAAGAGCTTCTCTTGATCAAAATTTGCTATTTGCTTAAACAGTGTTTGTGATACAGTAACTGTGAATAGGGTAAATGTTGTTCTGAATATCTAAAACATATATTTTTAATATTTATAGGTGTACTGCCTTCCCATGTAATAAATACAAAATGTCTTGCCGTAATCCATACACGAGACAGATACTGCGGCGTAGACACCTGTCAGGTATCAATCGCTGTTTATTGTTTACAATGATAAATGTACTTTATAATTTCTGTCATGTTTTAGGTTTGACTAAAGTTTTGACATTTTTCTATTTTTACATGGGTCTGTCTTATCTTTATGTTTTTATTTAATGTGATGGCTCGTCGTCTTCGTGTAATTCGGTGTTGCGTCGCAAGGGACTGACTGCAAAGTGTGCACAATCTGGTGCTTTACAAATAAACTTGGTTTATTCTAAACTTTTCAAATCATATTTATGCGTGTAAATCATATATATATGTGAAATATATAATATGCTCTCATTGGTTTCTAAGTAGAAAGTTTTCTTTTTCACTTCAATGAATTCCTCTAAGATTTACTTACAATTACTTTGCAGACCAGGTTTTGTTTGCTTGGTCTGCATCAGGATGTGAATTTTCACATGTGCCTGAATGAAACGAGAACTCTGGTTTATTTAAAGCGAACGAAACAAATATAATGAGAAAGATTTAGGACTACGGTTTTGGTTTTTCTTTCAATAGAACAATGATCCTAACCATGCAAGCAAAGCCACAGTGAAATGTATACGAATGGCCAAGTCAAAGTCCAGAGCTAAGTTATGCTCATGTAATTTAGATGTTTGCAAATCAAAAACTGCAGATGTTTTGTTTTCCAAAGATTAAACACAAATACATTCGAGTGTTTTTATATTGCACTTAGTTCAAAATTGCATGATTTACCTTCCACGCTATAATTATGTGCAACTTCAGTGCACAAATTTGCAGTAAAATAGATCACTTCAAAAAAGTTAAAGGCTTATTATTCCTTTTGCAAACCACTGTTTTCTTAATACTGCCCATGTGAAATGCTCTGTAACTTTACTTGGTTCTGCTGTCTGACTTGGGGAGGGTTTTATTTTCAGATTTGTCAGTATTTTAGTGCTTTTATGCCGACATCCCTGCCTCATCTCAGTTGGTACTTTTAGTGCCAGCAGCTACACTGTTATTGAGCATCAGGCGAACTTTAAGAATCCCAGTCCTGTCCTATTATTGGAGGGTGAATGGTTATCTGTAATTGCAGAGAGTTATCAGGGATGCAGACAAGGGGTGACAGGGAGAATTTCTCCCTATAGTTGCACAAGAAATGACTCCACTTAGAAAGATAATTAGAGAGTGGAAGTAAAGAGGGCCTGCTGGTTTCTTTGAGGTTTTTCCTTCCCATCTGTCACTCAGGTTTTCCAAACTGCCCAGGATTTCTCATTGCCTTGTGAGAAACATTGTTCCTTTCCAGTGACCTGTGCTCAGGAGCAGCAATTCACGCTATGCTGACACGGTGTTAAATGTTTTGTAATTACCCTCTCTCAACAGATGAGCAGGCAGAGAGGCGGCCTCCTGGATTTACTTCCTCGCTTATTGGTCCTTAAGGAGAATGTGGCAAGTTTATGGGCAGCGTGAGGAAAGTAGCATCCCAAACAATCATGGTGGCCGCTGAAATTAAATTGAAAATTTGCAATCTAAAGCGCACTAACTCTATTGGATCTAGGAAAACCCTTAATCTTCCAGAGAGTGTCCCTAAGGAAATCAGTCTATTGACTTTCTTTGTTTGTTGCCTCAATCTAAGTTGCACACTTTGTACTTAACTGTGTTTTACTTTTTCCTTCAGGGCTGAGCATTTTAATCCTTAAAAACGCAACTTTCATTTATCTTTCTCTGTTTCTCAATAGCCCAACATTATGTTTGACTGTTTTTCACTGCTGCATCATGTAAAAAGAATTAAATCCATATATGTTTGACCTTTTTTAGTACTTTTTCAGATCAATCATGGTCGACGAAGTTTGACTTATTTGACAAAAGAAACACCTTAGATGTCAAAATGGAACATGATTTCTACAAAATAATGACAATTTAGTAATATTTGCATTCACACCAAGCGTGACTTGAGTATCTGGTTTACATTCAAGGTCTATGTGGAAACCATCGAGGGGCGCTGTGGCGGGTTTCGTACATCTGGCACTGCGCGATTGCGTTTTGAGTGTCCAGTACCTCCAATGCAGAAGTTAGAAAATCTGAACTTTTGCCATTGGAAGCGAAGCGTCAACCAATCGAAGAGTCTCTGCTATGTGACGCAGTGGCCTGTCGTTGGTGACCTGACAGGAGATGCAGGCGCCGATGCGGGTTAGCAGGTCATCAAACTGGGTTCTGGTCAGACAAAAACAGCGCTCATAGTGTCCCTCAACAGCACCCAGCTGGCTTGTGAAACTCACAACACCTCTGAATTATCTGGTGAATTCAAACACTCACTTTAATGGCCACTTTCTGTTGATTTCAGTAAATAAAACCTGCATACTATCAATATTTTATCTACCATTTTCAAATTAACCAGGAGAGGAAAAACAGGAGGGAGGCTCCTTCTCTAGAGCACCAGGCCGTCATCAGCTGTCGTCGTATGTTCAATAAAAACTGAATACAAAATGTTCAGCAAAGACAGCTGAGCCTCAGTTCTGATTGCAGAAGCTTTCACTATGTAATACTTTGGTGCCACTCTCTCAGTTTCATCCACCATTGTACAAGGAGACTGGCAATGGAAAATAACGGTTCATCTAAACCAGAGGTTCTTAACCTTTTTTGAGGTACCCAACCCACCAGATTCATATGCGCATTCACTGAACCCTTCTGTAGTGATGAATATGACTCTCCCCTCCCTCCAAATTTAAGACATAAGAGTAGAGATAAATCTAGTTGTTTCACCCCAAGATCACCAAGTCTTCTTAAAAGGTCGAGTCTCTGACAACAGTTCTTCAAAATATAATCATTGTTTTCAGTAAAGTTGAGCTGAACTGTCCAGGAACGACCCAAGGTATTAAAAATTTGCCACAGTTTCAACAGGTTGACCATCAAGAGAAATTGGAACCACTTTAAGGTTTAGATTATTTAATTAGCTCTACATTCTTAAGAGAATGAAAAATTTATAATAAATAAAGACTTTGTGGTATTCTGATTTAGTAATGTAATTATGTTAGTTGTGTTACCACCCCACGCCACTAGAGGCAGAACCAACCCTGAAAAGATGAGACTAAGGAGCAGATTTAGAAGAAAACCGAAAGCTACAGAGTTTGGTAAAAACTGTGAGTTTTGCTGAAGTAATTAAAGACACAAGTTCAAATCCATGCTGAGAGTGGAGCTCCTCCAATCAGAGCTCCTCCACAGCTCTGATTGGCTAAGCAATGGAACGTGATTCTCTGATTGGCTAAGCAATGGAACGTGATCCTCTGATTGGCTAAGCAATGTAACGTGATTCTCTGATCGGCTAAGCAATGTACCGTGATCCTCTGCAGCCAGTGATGGCAAAGCTGGGCGTCATCACGACTTTACACAAGTGAGTCTTTACCTCAGAGGCTCCGCCGAACCCCTGAGACCGACTCACCGAACCCCTGGGGTTTGACCGAACCCAGGTTAAGAACCACTGGTTTAGAGCAAAATGTCAAGCATCTGACTACAAAGCCAACGTGAAGCATCAGACGCGTTTTTGACACACAAAACACATTCAGTGTGAATGCAGGAATATGCAGCATCAAGCATCTTTACAAGCCTTTTTGCTTTTGTTCTGAAATTGATGCGTTTGGGTCACATAACCCATCTACTTCCTGAACAGTCTGATAGTTTTGCATTTCCATGCTTTTCAAACTAATAGTTTTAACAGATGAGCAAAGTACCTTCAAGACTCTGACCACTTTTAAGGTCAGCCTTTAATGTGACCATCATCATCTGCTGTAGTTATTACACATTCTGTAAAAAGACAGAATGTGTCTTTTATAGATTATTTCCTCTTTTCAGAAGGAGTCTATATCTTTAGTTCTTTGTCTGAAAAGTCCACATATACCAGCTCTATGAGAATTACTGTCAACAAACTCATCACTCATTTTTTTTCTCTTTTGAGAATTTACATTGAATAAATAGTACATTGTGAACAAATAGTACATTGTGGCAATACCAGATAATAAAAAAGGGGAAAAAAACCTAATTGCCTGCAGCAACGACATCCACTGGATAAATTAAAAATAGTTTTGCTGGGAGAAAAAAAAAAGCAGATCAAAGTTTTTGTATAAATCCTGCGGCAGTGTAATTCACAGCAAATTTCATGCATGTTATTTGAATAGTTATCAGTCCTACTCACCATCAACAATAAACAAATATCAGTCTAGACACTGGCTCTCATTTACAGGGCTCAGTTACTGAGAGCATGTTGAGACTTCATCTTTATTCATCAGCGCTCACATGAGAAAAGAGACAAATTAACCTCAGCATCACTGCATCGACTTGTCAACAAGATTTTGTCGCTGAATTCTTCTCCTTCCTTAGTTCACTGCTTTGAAATGGTAAATATAGCCAGCGTTGTTTAAAGAAACATAACCTTGATGCAACCACTTCGAACACCGGAGGGTTTGTGTCTGAACTGCCTTTTATCTCCAAGATTAGACTCTGACTCTGAAACATTCCCAGCTGCAATATTTTCTAGGAAAGCATTCGAGTTTCCAACAAAACGGTACTTCTTTCTCTTGAGCTTAAGTTTTGCAGAAGCATGAGATTCTGTAAAATCTCTGTTGCTTCTGCTAGAAGGCAGGACTTTTTAATAGTGTTACGGTATTTACACAAACACTCTTGCCAAAAATGTGTTACATAATCTAAATGCTGCTAATAAAACTTTCTGCTTCTGTATGTAAAATGTTGTGTGTCAGAAAACTGCAAGCCGAAAGTTTGGAGCTGAATCTAATTGCAAAGTTGTTGCAAGACTTGAAAATTGCTGTTGACAGATGCTCTCCATCCCTTATGATATAACTAGAGATATTTTACAAAAGAAAAGGAAAGTCTAAAAGGTCACTTTAAAGCTTCGAGAATCTGGGAGCTTTACTGCAAAATGTGCTTCTGCAAAGAAGCGACTTGGTGACATAAAAATGAATGCTAGCCACTATTTTCAGAGTTTTATTCATATGTAAAATTGTGTGCATTATTTTTCTTTCACTTCACAGTTACTCACTACAATAAAATCACAAATAAAAAAAAACATTTGAGTTTGTGGCTGCAATATGGAACAAAAGAAAAAGGTCCAGTGGGTGTTGTTTTTCTATTTTATGCATTAGTAATAAAATTACAAGAACAAAGTCAAAATAAAGTTGAAATACTGAGAATAAAGATGTATATTGAGAATGAAATAATATTTTGAGAACAGTCATATTATTAATATTAAATCAATAAAGAAATATATTTTTTTTATGTTTTTGCTGTTCTTTTTCTTTAGAAATGACCCTTTATATTTGTACGGAAACTAATTACAACCCCCAAATTTGAAATCTACAGCATGATTTCATTTTCAGAGTGAATCCACTACAAATGAACAGTTGAGTATTTTGGACCAGACGGGAAACATGATGGCGTTTTCACTCTTTTAGCCTCAAGGCTGAAAGAATTGTTAATCTTTTCCATAAGACGCAGTATTTTACTTTAACTCTTTGTTTCTCTCCATCAGGGTCTTCTACTCTTCTCTGATTGCCAGGCGTCGACCTTTGACATATCGAAGCTACCCAGCCACAGGTTTGA
Organism: Poecilia picta; assembly: GCA_033032245.1. Classification (NCBI taxonomy): domain Eukaryota; kingdom Metazoa; phylum Chordata; class Actinopteri; order Cyprinodontiformes; family Poeciliidae; genus Poecilia; species Poecilia picta. The sequence continues at coordinate 4,725,826 of CM065367.1, forward strand.
GGCCATGGATCACTTTGCAAAGTGCTTCCTGATCCTGCGTCTGGAGGGCAGTCGGGTGGACGGAGGCCTTCAGAGGGCCCAGGCCGACGGCCGCGGGTGGAGAGCGGTGCGCGTGGACCTGGTGTCGCCGCCGGCGGACCGCTTCGCCTTCACGATGCTCGGCTGGACCGGCTCCCGGGTGAGGAAGCTTCTCACCGATGGTTTCGACTGCTATCACCATGTAGACGTGGGTTTTTACTCTCCTTACTGATTATTTTCTAATGAGGGCATCATATCGCCCTCATTTGAAAACAATCAGGCTATACAGTTAGTAGCCACAATTTGGCTGCACAGTGGTGCAGTTGGTAGAGCTGTTGCCTTGCAGCAAGAAGGTTCTGGGTTCGATTCCCGGCCCTGGTCTGCCTGCATGGAGTTTGCATGTTCTCCCTGTGCTTGCGTGGGTTTTCTCCGGTTCCTCCGGTTTCCTCCCACAGTCCAAAAACATGACCTTCAGGTTGATTGGTCTGTCTAAACTCTCCCTAGGTGTGAGTGTGTGTGTGCATGGTTGTTTGTGTCTCTGTGTTGCCCTGCGACAGACTGGCGACCTGTCCAGGGTGGAGAGGCACCAGCAACCCTCCTGGCCCCACTAAGGGACAAAGGTGTAAAGAAAATGGATGGATGGATGGCATCAGATTGAATGTTAGCCTATCATAAGGGTAAAAATCTAAAAAAAAATTGTCTGGATTACGTAAAACAAAGTGTTGATTTTAAGCAGCTAATTTCCTCTTTCACAGATGTTTGAGAGAGACTTACGAAGATTTGCTCGACTGGAACGACAGATGCTTCTGGACAACCACGCCTTGTATGACAAAACAAAGGTACTGTTTATTTTAGGGTACACAAAAATATGATTTCAGTCTAAAACTTTATTTTCATGTTTTATTCTTACTGGTTGTTTCATTTGGATCCAGTTCACTGCAAAAATAAAATCTTACCAAGTATTTGTGGTTTAGTTTCTAGTGCAAATATCTCCACTTGGAAAAAGACAAAACGAACTATGATGTAACTTTTCAGCAAGAAATAGGAGCTTATTTAATTATTTAATTCCTTAATATTGATCGAAAAGTACTAGTTTCATTGGCAGGTTATAAATAAAATAATTGCAACTAATACTTTTTTGTATGTATTAGGGAATTATTGACTTAAACAAGCTTCTATTTTTTGCTGAAAAGTTGCTTCACAGTTATTTTTTCCTTAATTCAAGCAATATTTGTATAAAAAATTAGACCAAAAATACTTTTGCAGTGAAGAAATCACTTAGAGAGAGATCTGTTTTGATAAAACAAAATTACAATCAGAACGAGCCAAAAACGAGCAAGTTTCATAAGACGGTCTCTTTTTGTTGAATTTCTCTTTTAAATTAAAATATGTTGAATATAAGAGCAGTCGTTTAAAAACAAAGACCCACAGACATTTTGAACAAAGTAAAACGATCTGGTCAACGTCTGTAGCTACCGTGAAGCTACATGGTGCTCCAGTTTTTGAATTGATTTAGATTTATTCAAAGTGTGTCGGTTTCTGAGATCTTTTATCGTTCCTTTTGTTATCAGACAGTTTTTTTTATGATTTCTTGACTTTACAGGTTCAGCGATATTCAGGCCTGGGTGTGGCTAATGAAATTAAATCACATTTTTTAAAATAATTGCAGTTAATTCATGATCTCCTCAATCATGAAAACTGATTTTAGTATATTATGTTAGCCTGGTATCGATTTATTTGGTGATCTAAAATGTGTAAGTATTTTGGATCACAGAAGCGATCTATAATGGGAAAATACATTTTTAGATCATCCCAAATGAATTGAAATGAAAGAATATCTCATTAGAAATTGTTATAAATACAGTTTGTTGTTGTATTAACTAGTTTAAAAATGTTTTATGTCAGTAAAGATCCATGCAGGCTCTAAATGGATCTGCTGGAAACACCGTCTCTGCTTTCTGTACCGTGTTCTTGGATCCAGTCCTGAAACAGCTCAGGTCTGCAAGGTAACTAGGCGCCAAACATTTGGCTTATTATTCAGTAAACTGACGGGAGAACAACCAAATTCACGGAAACCATCAATCTCGCTGACGGCCATCTTCCATCCTCGGTTTTTCTCCTGAGCTTGCGACTTATTTCCGATGCATGGAGCAGACAGGCGAGCCGATTGGGTTTGGAGTCGAGTGGGACAAGGGTGTTAGATGGATCAGCGTGCAGATTGACAGGGAAGAAACCCTGTCACTGCAGTGTCCCGTCAGCGGCTCCCCGGGGACGGAGGTCAGAGTCCCGGGATCAGCGGGCGGCAGATCCCTGACAGATATTATCCACGGCCAGCCAACTCAGATGGCGTTTATTCAAATGCAAGGGCAGAGCTGCGCCTGCTGACAGTGCAGTCACCCATGCACTGGGCTGCATAAGAGGATAAAATACACAAATAGTCTTTCCTTTCCTTCCCGTTTTGCTGAGTTCTTTGCTTTGTCTCATGCAGTCGCCACTTTGTCAACGGCTGAAGCATCACTTCTTCTCTCTGAACCGTCAAGGACAACAGAAAGCTTCACATGTTGCTCACAGAAAGCTCTTCACGACCCGTTTCTCATTCTGAGCCCAACATCACAGCCATAATTAACCTAATGAAGATCAATTAAGTGTCTCTGCGTCTGTCCTTCCTCTGCCTTCACACAACTTGGCTCATGTTCGTTCGTTCTCACTTTGCCTTGGGCAAAAGGGGATTTTTTTATTTATTTTTTTGTCCATACTGACTGCAGTTAATTGGTTGAACGTATGGCTTAGGACAACGTGATAATAGGGCTTTCATCTTTTCCGTGTCCTTTCTAATTGGCCGTCAGTTTTGAGGGGACTTCTGCGCTGCTTGTGTGACTGGTGTCACAGAAACAGGGGAAGCGATGAAGACTTATGTCTGATTAAAAGGGAAACATCTCAGCTAAGGACCAAAGGCGGTCGTTTAGAGGACTTTAATCATCCGGGTCTCTGGGAGACTCTCAATGGACACCAGCTGGTCTCTGTCTTATTATAAAATGCTTTAAAAAAAGATTAGAAGTCTACAGCATCCTAATGATTTCCACTCAATTATGAGCAGACTCGGGGGAAGTCCTTGAACCGCCCTGGGAGTGTCGCACAGAAACACACTGACTTGGGGTTCGTGCATGTCAGATACATTCCTGATGTCACACATTCACTGAGAGCCAGTTTTACTGGCAGAGAAGGCGGTTATTGGCCGTTGTCGAAACATAATCCAAACCAATTACGGAAAATAACACTACAACACAAAGCTTTATGAGCGCAAGGCGATGGATGTTGACAGTTTTACTCATAAAGGTTCACATTACACAAAATTCACACTGGTATGAGCAGAGGAGAATACTTCACAGGAAAGCCACTTAAGTACAGGGGATAATAGAAAGCAGTTCGTCTTAGTAAGGCAGGGAATGGACCGCAGTGTAATAGGACCATTGTAGATGAAAAAAATACATTTCCACCTAAAAAACAAATGCATCTAAGTATGAAAAGTCAAAACTTTGCTAGAAAAAAATGTAACTTTGAGATTTATCTTTGAAATTTTCTAGAAAATATTTTAGACTTTCAAAAGTCAAACATTTTTGACATTTAAACTTTCAAATTTCCAACATTAAGCTCAACATTTCTGGCTTTTTTCTTATAAATTTTGGACTTTTGAAACTCGGACATTTCCATGTTTATTCTCACTAATTTTAGAGCTTCAACTCAAAATTTCTGAGATTTTTTTTCTTGCAAATTTTACATTTTTGCAGCACAGACCTTTTCAGTTTTTAACTGGAAAATTTCTGATATTTATCTCAAAATTTCAAATTTTTTTCTTGTAAATTTCTTAAATCTCAAACTCAGGAATGTCCATGATTTTTCTCCAAAATGTCTGAGAGTAATTTCAAAATTTCTGAGATTTTTTCTTGCAAATTTTAAACTTTTGAAGTTCTGAATTTTCCATGTCTTTTTTTCTAGAAATTTAGGAAATTAATCCAAAATTTCTGAGTTTTTTCTCACAAATTTTTGACCTCTGGAGCTCAGACCTTTTAAAGTTGTCTGTAGAAATTTTCTGATATTAATCTTAAAATTGTTGAGTTTTTTGGTGGAAATGTTCTCATTTTTTAAAAATTATCTATAATGGCTCTAATGGTTGAATCTTTTTCACTTTTTTATGTTTATTTATTTATTACAAAAATCCTAACAGAGATTCTCGGCATCAAAAACTCTCTTGACATCTCTCTTGTCATTTATACATGTGTGAAATAAAAAACCCTTATAACTAAGGATTCTTTGTGAGTGGGCGAAGATATACACGACTGACATTTATTTGTCCTGTGAAAATGTTCGTGCCTCAGACATCGGAGGTAACGAAATTTCCTGAGCAGCTCAGCTGGTGAACTGAAGTCTGAGTTGGTGATGTTAGCTTGGGTAGTGGACCGCCGAATGGAGGCTGGTGTGTGTGTGTGCGCGTGTGTGTGTCCTCTGCTGTAACTCTGAAGGTTTGTGATAATTAATATGTGTTGTGGGTTTGATGAATGAGGACAGGTAGAGGATTTCATCATTCCCAGACATACTGACTCCCTCCCTGGGCAGTAGGGATCCATGACCCTGCCCAGCACCTCCAAAAGCACACACACACCTCTGTGCGTGGCTGGATCTACCCTTGAAACTTGCTGCGTACGTGTGTGAACGATCAGCGATGCGACTCTGCCATCGCTTCGATCAAAACCCAGGTTGTTAAAGACGTGTTTGAGCTCATTATATTTGCCGTCGTTTGTTCCGACTGTTCATGCATACTTTCACACACTGAATGGAGTGCATTGAATGCAGTGCATGAGGGTGTGTGCATATGTGTCTTTCTGTGCAGGTAATTACTCTACGTCATGTGCAGGAGTGTGATTAATGAGGCTCTGGTCAAAAGGCTGTGAGCGTAGATGTCCTGGCTTTGGTCCTGAAGCACATGTTCCAATATGAAAGGTTCATTTATATTTTCTTTCTTTTTACGCCGACATCCTCCAGCTCTGCGGTTTAGCTTCAAACGAACCATCAAACATGAACAGAAAACTGCTGAGACGGCAGTCAGGCATCAAATCAGAACAGGGACTCAGGCGGACGGAGGAAAGTTGTGTTTTGGCTTCTTTGCTCAACGTCTTCTTACAAATTGTTACTGTTTTACTTCTCTTGTCTATAATTATTTCTAGTTTAACTGGATTCACTGGGAATGTGTTTCTCTTAGCTCAGTTGTGTGTAAAATACTTTAAATTTATATCTAATCGAATTAAGTTTAGTTGCCTGGAATGAAGTGGCTGTGAAATGAGTGTGATTACATGTAATTGGACTTGAATTAAAGCTTTTTATTGATTCTCTGCACATTGTAACCAAGGCTTTGGTGTCTGGAACTAAAATAAGTATCTATGTTACACTCAGTTTTATAAAATGCTGTACATACTAAGCATAAATTTTAAAAAAATTACTTGATTCCTTGAAATTGGGTCTCTGTCTTTTTAAGAAGCTCCCATTCAGTTTCCAACCGTTCCTAGCAGCGTTGCTGTTTGTCTGGTATGCCAAGAGCATTTACTAGTTCCAGCATAATTAAAATTATGTAATTAATTAATTCAAAGTGTTACTGTCTTTGCCTTAAAATTAATCCCGTCAATAATAATTATTTGCACGTTTTAGGGACATGGCAGTTGTCACATGAAAATGACTGTAAGCATTTCAATGAACTCTACACTTTATACAAAATTACACTGCAATAATGTAATTAAAATACTTAATGACTCTAAAAATCTCAACTGTCCAAGTTATGAGCCAGCCATCCCAAATATAACCAAATAACTCTCCTTCCTTAGTTACCAGGACAAATACAAAAACTCCTCAGCAACATTGGCTGTTTTGAGAAGATAAACACAAAAAGGACATTTCTAATTAATCACAAACTGAAACACCAAGAGTTGCTTTAAGAGCCACTGGAGATTCTTTTGGAGGATTTTTAATTGGCTAAATGGAAATCATTCTGCAGGTTGGTACCCCAGTTTTTGATGAAAGTCATGAAATCTTTAATTTAAAAGTGCTGATAATTCTAAGTTAGTTTGGTTATCCACAGGGCTCTTTAGTACGACTTCATCTGTGTCAAGCACAGGGCGAAAAGCTGAATTTAATTCAGCTCTCTCTGTCAAATTATTGTGTCTTTGATTTGAAGTTCCAGCATGCTGCTCCGCTCCTCTGCCGCCCTTCCAGCAGCGGATGAGTGGACAATAGCAGGGCAATTGCACTGGGCTTTGGGGAGCAGCCGTTTTGAAAGTTCCCCCCTCGCCCCTGGCCGGCTGGTTGGTGCTCACAGGTGGCGTCTGCATTGAGGACAGCAGGCCCGGCTGGAAGGAGGGCCGCGCTTTGCTAGCTGAGAACGAGGGAGGAGAAGTTTAATTTAGCTGTTGTTGGCATGTGGACTCTAAGGGCTGACACAAGCACACTTCCTGACAGACAAGTCAGCCAAAATGGGGGTTATATTGGGGCTTCTGCCCTCTAAATACCCTCCTGGCATGTGAGGAGACGATGGGAAAATTGCCATTCAGACAGAGACATGAGGTTATATTTTGACACCATGCCCTGCAAAAGTTAAAAATATTTTAAAAGTTATTGCAAGAAGTGAAAAAAATGCTTTTTTTTTTTTTTACATTTATTCTCTGGCATTGTGGCACTTAAAATTATTGTCTTGAATGTCTATGTGAGGTCCTACAAATTTTCCTTCACACGCAGAACAAAGCGGGTTTCGCCATGATGCTCCGCTTGATATATTACTAAGTTAAAGACATGTGACCTGGATGATGTACGACATTCAGAGGGGGTCAGGACGTGGAAAATAACACAAAAATAATGTTTATCTTTCTCTCTATTAGAATGGTTGGAACAGCCATACAGGACACAGACTGTAGGCACTTTAAATCTGAGTGAACAGAAGTAAACAGGCTGCATTTACTTCCTGACCCCATCTGCACCGCGTGACGTCGATGCTACGTCATCTGCTGGTTAACAATACCTGAAATATCTAAAGGTGGAGTTCGTGTCTATACTTCTCCCACTCAGACTCTTTTTATTTTACTAGTGGTAAAATAGGCAAAATCGTGGAGCAGAAAAATACATTTAAAAATCAACAAGGAAAGGAGATCTAATGTAAAAGTTAGTTTGAACCGACTGGTTTTATCTGCCTTCAAACACGTTGTTACATTTAGTTCTTTCACACTGCAGCCTGAAGTGACCCATTCCGATTTTTTGGCAATTCTAATTTTTTGGCGGGGGCGTTCACTCTGCCAGTAAATGGACCTGTATGTGTTCTGCAGTGTGAACGGGCAAACGACCTGAAAGTGTCCCGCATGCGCAGTAGAGGGCGCTATAGCGTCAGCGTTCTCAGTGTTCTGCCAACCGCCATAGAAGAAGAAGAAGAGCTCAGTGTTTGAGGAAGGAAACATGGAGGCTAACGGTGGAGCTTAGCTACATATTTGAAGTTGTTGTCCAACCAGAGCAACATATTAACAACTTAATCCTCATATAGTCGTCATGGTTGTTGTTTTTCTTTCCACTTGCGTATCAGGACTCAGAATAGTGAGATTTGTTGAGAATCAGTGACGTTCAGTTCGGATGAATGAGACCTGGACGTTATGGTCGCATTTGAATCGGATACGTATCGGATATTGGTCACATTCTAAAAAGAGTCCGACCTGAGCTGTTCACACTGCCATGAAAAGATCGGTTACAGGTCGCATTACGTCAAAAAGATCGGAATTGGGTCACTTCAGGCTGCAGTGTGAACCCAGCCTAACAGAGCGCAGACGACCATGTCTCAAATTAAAAGCTTGCTGCAACAATCCAATAAGCTTTAATTCAGTAAGCTTCATGATATCTATTCATAGGGGCACACATGTTTACCGTACTCATGCAATAGATAAATCTGTACGGAAGTCAACTTAGTAAATATAATACAAAACAGCGAGCTGCTGTTTGTCTATAAATCATCCGTATGAAATGGGGCTGAGGAGGGCGGCGTGTAGATAATCAAAAGCCAGAGGGAAAGTTTATTTTTTCCTCTTCATCTTGTCTTGTATTTGCCACAAACAAGATGCTGCATTTCATTAGACGTACTTAGCGGCTCTCAGGCCGAATTATTGTCAGTGTTTGTTATTGCTGAGTATTCCTGGAACATTAACCTGGAAATTGCTACATGGGCAAAACTATTTTCAGGAACTGAAACTGATTTAAAGTTTTTGCTTCCTTCCTTCCTTTAGACTGTCCCAGTTTGGTCTATTTTATTATGGGCTGCATGCGGTTTGTTAGTGGTTTATTTTGCCCACTGAATTGAATTGTTTTCCCTTTTGCTTGATCAACTACATGAAAGCTTAGAGTGCATCTAGGCACATGAAGATTAGACTAAACAGACAAAAGAACAAATCCGGTGCTGCTGTCGTTCCTTTTTTTTGAGGAGTGGTTAAAAAAGCATAAGTTTGCAGAAGGTTAAGAAAATTATTCCTGCATGGGTTTGCAGAAATCTGGAGTGAGTTAAAGATTAAGGTGATGACAAGGATGATTTCCAACCTGAGGGTCTATGAGGTTGGCGTCAAGAGGAAGAGAAAAAACTGGCCTGCAGCTAAATAAACAGATTTAAGCAATTCAGAATCAAACCCATATTACTGAAATGCAACTTTTTGAACTTTCCTGATTTAGATCAATCTCTTCTCAAACTGTAGGGCGCCCCATTTTGGTCCACAAGGTAACCGTGACGTCAGTTCAAGATGTGAAGCTGCAGGTAGCTTATCACTCCAAAGAAAAACTGGATATACGGGTGGAAAGAAAACACCAGGGCTGTTTATATGATCGGAGGACGCCAAGAGAATGTCGGAGTGCCGTTTACGAGCGATTTGATTCTTTTGAACAGTTCTATGCCGACTCAAGACTCAGTGAGAACTGTTCTTTGCTTTTTACGACTTTTGCTTATGATTTGCTTTTAATGAAAATGATTAAATTAAATTAATTAAAGACAACAGATAGAGTTTTTAATTTGTATATTTAATGGTGCAGAAGAGGATTTTGTTTCTGCCAAGGCAACTCAAGTATATTTATCTTTTATTGTGCTTATAAATGAGATACAGACCTACATGTTATTAATGCACACAACACTTGGTAGACTTATTTTGTTACTTACATGTATTTGACATGATTAGAAAGTGTATAATACGCACTTTTAGAATATGTAAGTAGCACTGAATGTTAAGTGTTCATGACTTTTTTGTGTCCATTCACATTTACCACACAGCACTGCTTTTGTTCATTAGGATGAACAAAGAAAACATCACTAAAATATTTTCATCTTAGGTTGTATATATTAGGATGTTGTTGTGTTGCAGTTTTCATGTTAAGTGTTTCTTAAATGAGTTAAAGGTCCTCATCTTGAAAAGGTTGAGAAACTGATTTAGACCCCCTCTAACGGTGGATTTAAAGTTTAGAAAGATTGAAAAACCTTTCTTATAAAATCTGAGTCAAAACATTGAAGTTAGTGGCTGTAGTGTGACAAACTGTGGAAAAGTTCAAGGTGTCTGAATACCTTTGGGAGGCAACGTATGGCCAGAGGCAAACGTCAACCTTTACCTAACGGCTATCTGCTATGCCGACCTCTGACCTCAACACAAAGTAATTACATAAGGTGTTAAATTATAAACTGTGTATTTTCTTTATGCTTTTGGATGGAGTGTCAGAATACCAGCGAGAATCCACGGCTGTTTGTTACTGAGTATGTAAGACCAAGCAGCACCAGAGGGGAAAGTATAGATATTAGTTTCAAGAGAGCGTTAATGACAAAATTAAAGAATATACGCAGAAAAGGAGATTTGATTGGTTTGGTAATTTGTGTTAAAATATTGTCACCATGAGAGGAATGTTTCTCACAGTTTCTCCTGTAAGCTCAAATATTATCTCTGCAGATAGAAATGTCATCAACGTAGGTATCAATGTCAAAACTACAGGTGAGGATATCACCTTGGGTAATAACAGGTCTTCAACTGCTTGTCACATCCCAGAAAATATCCAATTATTACCCCAGAGCCAGCTAAAGACTTAAAAAGACACGACTCCATGTTGTGAAAACACTGCCCAGTAAAAAATGGGCATCTAGAAATGGACAGATTTACCGCATATACACAGTCCAGTCACATTAATGTGACCATCTGTCAAAAGCCAGAATAACCACCTTTCGCAGAGCGAACTGCTACGAGACGTGCAGGAAGAGAGTCACTTAGGTCCCTGAAGGTCTTCTCTGGGATGTTGAGCCATGCCGACTCTAATGCCGTGGCCAGCTGCGCTAGATTACGCGGTTGAGGATCCGTGGCGCGAACAACTCGATCGAGATGGTCCCACAGATGCTCGATTGGGTTTAAGTCAGGTGAGTTTGCTGGCCAGGGGAGGACGGTAAACTCATCCTGGTGCTCTTCGAACCACGCACGTACACTGGCAGCTGTATGGCACCTCGCATTGTCCTGCTGGAAGATGCCATCATCCTGAGGAAAAACAATGCGCATGTAGGGTGGACATGGTCCGCAAGGACAGATGCGTACTTGTATTGATCCATCGTGCCTTCCACAATAATCAGTGAACCCAGAGAATGCCAGGAAAACATTCCCCAGACCATAATGCTCCCGCCTCCAGCTTGGACCGTTCCTGCAATGGTTGCAGGGTGGTTCCTTTCAGAGGTTTCACGCCTTATACGCCAACGTCCATCTGTCCGATGGAGCATAAAACGCGATTCATCTGAAAACGCTACCTGTCGCCACTCAGTGGACGTCCAGCTGCTGTACTGGCGTGCAAATTCTAGCCTTCGTCGTCGATGAACACCAGTCAGCATAGGTGCACGAACCAGGCGTCCGCTTCGGAGGCCCAGACGCAGCAATGTTCGCTGAATAGTGGTTTGGGAGACACTTGTGGTAGCCCCTTGGTTCATTTTAGTGGTCAGTTGCTCAACGGTAGCCCGTCTATCTGCCCGAACGCATCTCCGCAACCGTCGTTCGCCTCTGTCATCTATGGCCCGTGGTGCACCACATTTGCCACGTCGTTGATTTTGGACAGTCCCATTTTGCCATGCACGGTACACTTTTACCACGGCGGCACGCGAACAGTTCACAAACTCAGCCGTTTCGGAAATGCTTCCACCCTTGGCCCGAAAGCCAATGATCATGCCCTTTTGGACGTCGGATAAATCGCTTCGTTTCTGCATTACGCCAACGATTGAAATGTTTTCCGAAGCCCACACACACCCTTTATATACGCTCAACTGCACTGTGCTGCCACCTGCCTTCTGTGATTGGTTATTTAACTCTGAAGTGGAAAGTACGTGGTGGTCACATTAATGTGACTGGACTGTGTAAGTCATCTTTAAGCAGAGGTGGATGAGGAACAGCTTCCTAAGCTGGGATCAGAGTGGAGGATTTAAAGAAACTCAACATATCTCACATTTTCAGGCCGTCAGCTGCAGATTTAACTCATAATACCTTGTCTTACGCTCTACAAGAAGCTTGCACCTACCAGGGAGATAAGGACAGGAAATGGCAGATTACAAGAGCCACTCGGATTTGTAAATAGGATTTGTAAAATTGGACCACCTCGAATGTTGCAAACATGAGCATTCTCTCTGCTTGTCGTCACAAAGTTAAGACGAGGACGGCGCTAACATTTCCAGCAGATAGGAACTAAATGGAGGAAACGGAGAGGAACACTTAGAAAGCAGACACCGTCGACATTCACGTGACCACAAGTTGAACAGTTTAAAAAAGGACAATTTATAACTCCTTGTTCTTTATAGTCACATTCCTAAAAAATGGCTCAAGTCATTTTTCACCAAAAGTTTTTTTTTGCCTTTTGGCAATAGAAAATAAATGATTTATGATGATTTTTTTTCTTTCCAAAATCACGTTTTTTTGTTGCAATGTCCTAGTCAAAGTTTAAGCCAAAATTCAGGTCAGAAGCTTTATCAAAACTAAAAACAAAACATGTTTACATATACTCTCCATCTAATCTAAGCTTGAACAAAATGTTTTCTCTGAATGTTCAGAGCTGTACTGACACATCCCAAACATTGAATTTTTTATAGAGATAAAATCAGATGTCAGTGTGCAGATAGTTCACCACATCATTTCATTTGTATGTTATAAGTCATAACATACAAATGTGTATTAATTAGCTGAAATATGTAATCCTGACCGCTTGTTTTACAAACTATTGTTAATGCCTGCTATTATATATATATATATATATATATATATATATATATATAAAATGTGAGCATCTTACCACCCCTATTAATGAATCAATCAGGACCATAACATTAATTCATCTGATAATGGAAACAGCCATTCTGTATTCTACATGTTTACTTGTTCTGCTCTATTTCTACATGCAAATGTTTCTTTCACCAAAATAAAATCCGAAACAGCAGAAAGTTGTCAGACACAAAACAAATGATTTATTGATCTAAAAAGTGTTCATGGATGCACATGGCATTTCAAAGTGCAGTGGAAGTATTTTTTTCTTGTTTATTATAGACTTTGTTTAAAGAAACGGGCAGCAGCAGGTAAAAACAGAGAAGCTCCTGTGGAACATTTCGCTGCCCTTCGCCTTGCTTGTCATTACTGATTCCCATTCATTCGCCTCCAGTCTGTGTCCAGGCGCCGTAATTAGGATGAATGTGTTTATCAGTTCCCTGTCCATGTTAATACGGTGGCCGCGCAACAGGTCTGACTTCATTTTTTCTGCTTCCTTTTCCTCCTCTAAGAGAACTGTCACTCAGCATTACCACGACTGGAGTTTCTTTGTTTGCACAAATTTCAATTTTTTTCTCTGTCAGTCAAAAACGGGTTTAAGGAATTTTTCATTTCAGGGATTTGCTTTGATCAAAGCAGTCCGAATGGTTTCTCCGGTGTGTCGCTGAGTTGGTTATGAAAGACTAGCAGCCTTGCAGAAAGGTAAATCAAAGTGGACTCAGAATGGATAAAATAGAGGCGAAGTTGATGATCTCTAATGTTAAAAAGTGTTTATCTTGCACTCCAAATATACTCTGAAATGTCCTGTCAGTTTACATTTTCTCCTAGAAATATCTAAAAATCTGTTCCACCTTCCAGATGAGCTGTTGAATTAACTTCATTTTGCCCTAAAACAAGATGATTGTCAGCTGCAGCTGCCAGGAAACGATGTTCCCAGGACAGGCGGACAGCGCAAATACGAAACGTTAATTTTAAGGTAGAGTTGCCATGTGACTGGGTCGTTTCTCGTAGAGGTCAGAGAAACAATTAAGACACTTTAATGAGGAGGGTTGGGGAGTGTGAAATGGGAGGGCTGCTGTAATAATGGAGGACTGTGATGGAGTAAGGCCGGTCATGTGGAGCCAGTTAAAAATGCCCTTACTTTGCTGGTTCCTTTCTGTTTTACTAACATCGACAGTTTTATTTTTAAAGCAGATTTGAGGCTGTATCTAGAATGGGAATATTCCTTGAATTTTGGTCAGCTTTTGCTGCTGTGATGATGCTCCTTGGTAATAAATCCTACACCGTAGAAAAAATATTGCTTAATTCCCTTTAAATGGTGCCACGTTTGAATGGAAAATGCATTTCTGGATTGCGTCCATGAAGCTCTTGCCAAATCTTCTCTGCCAAAGCCAAAAAATGTTTGTTGGAGGCGTGGTGGGGCATCTTCTCCCTTTATGGAAAATAAGGCTAATCACCACTGGAGGCAATCCCAATCTGCAGAGACATCGAGATGAGATTCTGCAACCAGTGGAAACACATATATCTTCACTGTTAGGGACCAAACGGTATCTTCTAAGACGAAAACGGTCTTCTCCACTTATTGTGGTTAACTAAAGTATCTCCAGATTAATTTGTGCGCTCAGGTTGAGTATAAGGTATTGATTATCTTCATCACTGGATTTATTTTGTAAGTGGAATGTATTTTAGTGCAACATAAAAATATTTCAAGTGTCGATACAAGCATAAAAATCACCATATGTTTTTCATATTTCCCAGTAGCAACTTAAATTTCAGGATGAAAGCCAGTTTTCAAGATGGCTGCCGTTTTTGGAGCAAATTATTGTCATAAATTTGTTACCCATTTTCATGACTTGGATGAACTTTGTCATATATTTTAAACTTTGGTCATCTTATTCTTACAAAACTTTAAAGTGGTAAGATGAAGCAAATTCAGAAACCTCCAGTCGTCAACTGGAAGGTGATGAAGATGTCAGACAGTCGTCTTAATGGTTAGCGTTAGCTGCTGCTAATGTTTTACTGATGCTAATGTTAGCATTAGTGAAGCTAACATTCTTGTTTACCAAATTAGTAGTTAGTGAACTGTCCTTTTTGTTTGCTGTGCCTAACACTTGCAGAGGAATAACTACTGTCGATGTTAGTGCAACCATGACAACCATGGCGGTCATTTTGAAAAAAGGAAACACAAAATCAAAAATGTAACTGATTTTTATGGTTCTAAATATAAAGTCAGATAATTTGACACCACATCTAATTCAGTGCAAAAAATTAATTTTCCATGACAGCCATGATGGTTGTTGAAAAATCAAAACATTGTCAATAAATATGATTTCTATGTGTAAAATTAGGTATAAATTAACAGCAAGTATTGGTCTGTGATAAATATTGGCCAATTTAGTGCAAAAATTTTTTTTCCTTGACGGCCATCTTGAATTTGTTGCTGTTGATAAAATTACAGGAAGATGTAAAAAGTCTGTCATTCTGTCGGATGATTGACCCTGTTTCTCAGCTGCAATTGAATATTTCATGACTTTTAATGCATTAATGTATTTACATCGTAAAAATTGAGGTAAATTGATTCTTTAGATATGAAGAACTACTGAAATGAACTGACTGTGCCTGTATTTTTCACCGTAGTTCAGCAGATCTGGAGATTCTGGACAGGCTACCACTTTCTGTATCACAAGAATTAAACTCAGCTGTTGATTGTTTCATCAGGTGGGTTTACCAAGCAGCTGTTGAAGAGCTGGAGAATCAGATATGGTAAAGGTGTCTCAGCTGGAAATGGTGTTCTCAGAGAAATGATCTCTACTGAGCAGAACGTATCCAATTTCTAGACAATCCAGACACTTTACTCAAATTCAAAAGAGGAGAAACCAGCATGTTACCAGGATTCATCCCCTCAGGACTCTGAAGGTCTGTATTCGGTTTCAAACATAAAATAATCGTTGAGATATTTCAGTCTGGAGCAAAGCCATACAGCTATCACTTACCAATACTATTCATGTGGAGAAAAGGCATCTTTCTGCAAACAATACTGCAAAAATCAGAATGCAATCTTCGCTATCAAAATAGATGAAAACAAATGCTGAAGCAAATGAATGAATGAAGAGCGTTTTACTATTAAGATAAAATCCAGAGCAAATGTTGGTTGTTTTGTTTTCACCAACAGTTTTTTTCTCCAGCATCACATTTTGTGTGTCAAATAAGGCAACCCCGTAACATCAAAGAGAACGGAGCAAATACAGAAAAAAATAAATAAAATAAACATGAGCTGCAATTTATATGCTAACAGGATGGGAGTATTTCTGAATAGTTTCCATGTGAAGCATGAAAGGGGAGGCAGCTCGGGGCAACAGCGTTTAATACGGACATATAGCGGAGAAACAAAGGAAATAGACTACAGGAAAGAAGAATTAGCACTGGCTCAGTAGAAAGATCGGATTTAAGAATGTTGGTTTTTCTAGCCTCCTTTTTATCTGACTTATTCGTTTCTGTAAATTGACAGGGAATGATTCTTTTGCTTCCAGGTGTACCAGGTGTACCAACCGAACAGATAGCCAGACAATTCAACCAATTAATATCAACGCTAGTCCTTTTTCTAAAGGGTGAAAACATGTTGTATTCGGTCCCTCCAGGAGTCTCAGAATCTAAACAATAAATACATAAATGTTGTTATTTTGCTGTTCTCAAAGACAGGACACGGTTCAGATCCAGAACAAAACTGCAGTTTGTTGCTCTAATATCAATATCATTAATTTATGAATAAAAGGAAAACTTCTCTCTCTGCAGGGTTCGACTTCACAGGGTTAAACACACAAAAAACCTGAGTTAAATTATCAACAAGTCATATAAAAACATGGAGGAACGGATGTTCAGTAAATGATGGGATGCTCTATGTGTTGAGTCAGAAAGCCTTTTAAATCACTTTCAGTTTATGCTTTTTGCTTTAAATGTCCTCCATCAACACAACTTACTATAATTTTTAACATGTTTTTTTTAGATTAAGTATTATTAATTTACTGAATTTAACTTATACCTAGTTCTGGCAGCTGATTTACACACCACAACATTTACAAGAAATCGAAGAAAAAATATCCATCTGGGACAAGGAAAACAACAGCCGAGACAAACAAAAATAACAGTAAAAATATTCACATTATTAGTCAGCATGCTAACTTCATTAGGAATCCACTTGGCTAATATTTGGAAATACTGATATCTACCACCGTGCAGCTTTTAATGAGACATTTACTAAAAGTTTCTAGCAAATGTTATAAAGAATTTATGTAGCTGCTATATGCTTGTAATTACACTCTTGTTTTCTTCTTTTCTGCAAATTGGTGTGTAAAAATGTTGAAAAAATAATCACTTTACAACTAAAAATAGAGCCACATAGCAACACAAACAAACCGTTGTAGGTATTCAGAGGAATTTGTTTTGCTTGAAAGTTGTAACAAAAATTGATTTAATGGTTTTGGACCTTTGAACATGGAGGAGTAATACAATTTTGAATTGTAAAAACCATTACATATTGTTTTAAATAAATGCAATCAGTGTACGAGGGGGTACCCAAAAGTTTCCAGAATGACGCTGCTGCACGCGCAGTTTTCGTAGAACACGAAAACGCATCTGATACAGTTCAAATGTTGAAGACCGCTTACAAGGATGATGCTATGTGTCAAGCTCAAGTTTACTTGTTTTTCACCCGCTTTAAAATGGTGAAATGTCAATTGATGATCAACCGGTTTTTTCCCAAGCAGGAAGCAAAACTTCAGCCGCTGCTGGACAAAACAGCTCTTCCAAGAAAATTCACTGTGGGTTGACCAAACCTTCCACATCAACGCCGCTTGGCACACTGATTGAGAAGGCGTGGTTGAACAAATAACTAGCGGCAGAATCGTGTACTATGAAAACTGCGCGTGCAGCAGCGTCTTTCTGGAAACGTTTGGGTACCCCCTCGTATTCTCTGGTATTTTTTTTAGGCTTATGATACAATAATGATGTCAAACCGTTCTGACAGGTCTGTGGTTTGCTGTGCGAAAGTCAGTCAGTCTCTAAGACAGACTGCTAAATAAATCAGAATGGTCATCTGTTCAGTTTTCACAGCAGGATAAGTAACCTCAGTGATAAATCACATTGCTTCCTGCTGCGCAGTGAAGGGAAGGAGTGCTGGCAGCATGGCGAGTTTGGAGCTGTTGAAAAATAGACCAAAAATTAAGCTGAATTACAAGCGGAGGAAGAATGATGAAGACATGTAGCAGAGGGGAAATTTGAGTAATGTAAAAGAACATTATCTTTTCCCTTAAACTCTCCCGTCTCCTCCCCCCTGTCTCCATCCCCAGCTCAGCCTCCCATCCACCCACACGCTGCCTGTTACCGCAGCCTAATGGGTGAAAATAAAGGATGGGAGGTATTTATAGATCCCATTGAGCTTGTGTTTTGCATTACTAAAGAATGGAATTCAATAGTAAGCTATTATCCTCTAAATCCTGCAACCTGCAGTCTGTTTTTTTTTTTTTCTCTGGGCTTTCTGCGTGAAGCCGAGAAACGGTTTGAGTCTGTGAACTCATGGGAGAAAAGATGGGAGGGGGAGGATGTGAGATTCCGGGTTTTGGGGTTGGGGATGTTCCTGGACAACGACATGAATCGGTTCGTTCGGCAGACGTGTCCACTTCCATTATTGATGACGCCAAATGGCAGAGGATTTTTAGGAAGGCCTGGTGGTTAGTTGTGTCTGCCTGTCATGTAACATTAATTGACACTGCTGCTGCTGCAGCTCTGAGAAGCCCTCAGTCCACAACTCCTATTTCAGTTTACCCCATGATTTATTTACAGCAACACTCAACTGAACAGTCATTAGGTTGCTTCAGGTTGGATCTGTAGTCTCGGCTCTGACTTGCTTCTGAAAATGGACAGATTCACTGAGGAGCCTGGAAAAGTAAAGAGAAATTTCACCATAAAACTGAGGGAACTAAACCACAGAACATCATCACTGACAGATAACCAATCAATCAATTAATTAATCCCTTACAAATTAAAACGAGCTCCATAATTTCCATTCTGATTATTAATGTTTTCTGAAGGGGAATTTTATTTAGAGACCTTAGAATCCATTTTATTCATGGTTTTGCTTGTTTGGTGGTTTTTGTTTATTTTTATTTATTATTGTGTCGCAAATCTTCTGGTTCCAGAGTGAAGTCTTTACAAATTTACAGTTTTTATTTGAAACAGTAAATTGACATTATGTCATTATCAATATATTGCTTGAAGTTGGTTTCAAAACAATATTATCATTTATCGCATTAATTATTGGCACAATTTATCGTTAAGTAAAATTTATCGTGACAAATTTCAATGACAAAATTGATTCTAGCAAACTATTAATATTTTTTCAATAAAATCTAAAGTTTTTGATATTTACAAAAATACTTTTTATTGATCAAAAATGGAAATACTGTATTTTTGTATAAAATATTTAGTAAATATTTTTGTGAATATTGTACAAAAATATTTTTTGTATTCTATCAATTGTACCCCTTGGAAATTATTGGGTTTATCATCCACCAAAATTTATTGAGACAAAATTAAATGAATTTATCAAAACAAGCTTTAAATTTTGTTTCAATAAAACTTTCGATTAAAATTAAGTTTTATTAAAATATAATTGTTTTAGCGAAAAATATTTCCATAAATATTGTGTAAATGTTTTTACAGGAATATTTACATTTTGTAAGAACATTTACAAAAATGTACATATTTTAGGAAATATTTCCAAAAATTTTTATCTTACAAAAATATTTTAGTATCTTAGAAAAAACATGCAATATTTTTGTATTCTATCAGTTGCAGTACAAAGTAGCCACTTTCTCATAGTAAATATCACCATATTTACTTTTATTGTACACATTTCTTCCAGTGTCTGGGTCTTTTTGGCTTTAATCTCATTATAAATTAGTATATTAACAATAAATTCATTCATTCACGATGAGGTTTGTTCCATACACTAAAACCCCTGACAATATAAACTCACGATTCCCTGAATGCCGTCCCATAACATATTTATATAAATGTACATGAAAGCACTCAGGAAGCAGCACAGCTTTTATCTGCTGATGTCACGAGGCAGTGATTCAGTCTGCACCCGATTCATAAAAGGTTGAGCAGAAGCTATTCCGAGTGCGGCTTGTTGATTAGAGTCCGTCTGCACAAACATGAGAGCGAAAAGCAGCAGAGCAGCTTCTACTACGATGCAGCTGCACAGGATGCGGCTCGTCACCTTCTGGCCCCAGTGACCGATGCAGCACGCAGTCTGTGCTAAACAGGAATACGTTAATCAGGCTGCGTGGGCTTTGACGTGAGTCAGACCTTTTCCCTTTATTCTTTTCAGATGCAGTCCATTCATAACAACAGTTTAGTGATTCAGAGAACAGTTAGAAGAAAAAAACCCCCACAATCACTGACGCATCACTAAGAAACCTGTGATTTATTTACAAGTTTCAAACTAATGCAGCTCTGTTCAGTTTAACAGTGAAAAATGAAGGTGAAAATGGATTACTGTTCACCTTGTCTTGTTATGGCTGTTGATTTTCAGTCATAAGGAGAAGCAAACAATGCAGGTTTTAAAGCTGTAAACGCTGTGGGGGATTCCTTTCAGCACCTTCAGCTCGTCTGTGCAGCAGCTTCACTCTGCAGACACAAACATGTCCAGCAGAGCTGCACCTGGACGCAGCTCTTCAGTCTCCAGTAAAGGAGATTCATTAAGTTGGAATATTAAATGTTTCGGAATTATTTCATGTCACAGAAAACACTTGGTTCTTACCATCAGAGGTTCCTTATTGTGTCTGAACAGCGTTTCTAAATCAGTAAACAATGCTGCAAATGTAAAAGAGTAGAATGATGCATCCTTTATCTGTTTATATAAAGAAGTGAGTGAAGTCAGATTCAGTCTGTGAATATTTGCTGAAGTTGGTATTTTTTCCACCATGCCTGCATACAAGATTTAGTCAAACAGGTCTAATTGAACTGTTTCTGAGGACATCTGTTAATTTCTGCCTCTTTAAGCCAGTGTTACACATAGTGACTTTAAACAGCATGATCCTTTAAATGTCTAATGTGGAGACATGGTGCATCGCAATAATTAACAAATCGTTGCCAAACTCGGATATGATGTGATTCCCAGACATGTCAAATGCAACATAAAAAATGCATCATATTATAAAATATTACACACAGTCTTTAGAAGTGCACTCTAAGGTTTTGTAGTTATATTAGGGTATCAAAAGAAACACTGTCTTTGGTTTCTTTTTGGGGGTGGTGGTTGTGGTCCTTTTGGCACCAAATTATTTAATTTTTATTGAGAAATCTTTGTGATGCAAACAGAGCTGGTCTGTCATAACACAAAGCTTCCAGCTCTGCTTTTAGGTTACCTAAATATGCATAAATATGGATGTTTTTCCCTTAAATGTACTAAAGTTTTATTTAAATGTGTCGGCACACATTGCTCAATATCAGTATCACAGGAGCAGCTTTCTTATCCTGTCATGTTTTAATTTAGGAGGGCATAAAAATTAGGTTTGCCCCTCTGGCTCCTCAAACTTTATTCCAACATTCAGGTAATAATGGGCTCCTTAAAGATTAGGAGATTCCTAACGAGGCAGGGGAAGGCTACAAACCTAACACAATTAGCTGCTGCCTAAATTAGTCATGAAATTAAACAGTAGCTGTTAACAAGAAATCTGACAAGGTGATTTATGGGAGATCAAAAAAACATTTTGAGAGAGTGCTTTTAGTCTTACTGGGAAGATGAATGAGAGCCCTTGTTTACAGCCATCAGAGAAATGCAGCAGCTCTGATAATGACCTGTTGCTGTGCAACATCAGTGCAAATAGACAGAGAAATGAGAAGACAACTTGTTTTTATGTTCTTACTGCAAACGTTTTGATCAGTTTCCAAGATATTCTACCAAATACACTGCATCTTTTTGTACAGTCTTTTTTACTTGATTTAAAATTATTTGATGTGAATTTGTAAGACTAGTAGCGATTCTACTTTATTTTCCCGTGATGACTGAGCTTCTAATCTTGTATTTGAAGTTAAGCCCATCTTATTTCAGCTGCTTGTATGTTGGATTTTTTTTTGGTCTTATCACCATCTTGAAATTATGGCTGGACAATATGGCTGAAAAATGTATTTCATATCAGTCAATATCGATAATTATTGATAATTTTATTTCGTTTTAAGTATCTACAGTACTGCAAAACTGGTGTCATTTTATCCAGTTTCCTCTGTTGTAATAATTTTTTCTTTGACTCTATACTGCCATTTTTTTTAAGGAGTTACGACAGAATCTTAAACTGTTCTTGCGCCAGTTACTGGTTGTTGCTAGGTAACCAAAGAGCGTGAGTGAGTTGCTAGGTAACCAAAGAGAGTGAGGTAGTTGGTGCCACCAATCTTGCTTTGCTGTTAGATGTTGAGATATTGAGTTACAAAACTGCTGTTCTGGATCAGAGTTCAGTGAAATTACTAAATATTCTATTAGAAGTATTTATTGATATTGATCCTGTGTGTGTGTATATATATATATATATATATATATATATGTGTGTGTGTATTTCCCAGCCCTACTTGGCATTCAGACTGGTCTAATGACAGGAACTTTATTTTTTTTGGTAAATTAAAGCTTTAACTTTAGGTTTGTGGTCTGGACATTTGCTAAGCCTTTCCATGACTTAAACCTGATTCTGTTATCACTAATTTCCTGTGTATTTTGGTTAATTTTAAAACTGAGCAACCCATTCACAACCCAACTGGCTAAAGGAATTTTCTTATCCAGTATTTTGTGGTACAGTTAAGCCCATTATCATTTATAGTCCTAGCAGATTTCGTTTTAAGGAGATCCAGTTCGCCGGTCTCCTATATGAGGGGTTTCTGGAAACCTGGTCAGATTAATACCAAACTGCTCCTGGGTAGGTCTGTGCTAATCCCTCCCATTTTACAGTACAATCCCTTTCAACCTTGTCTACTGTATGTTTTTTTTTATTTGTTGGTATTCTGTCTCTCCATGCTAAAACTCTTCTGTT
Source organism: Poecilia picta (assembly GCA_033032245.1). Taxonomy (NCBI): domain Eukaryota; kingdom Metazoa; phylum Chordata; class Actinopteri; order Cyprinodontiformes; family Poeciliidae; genus Poecilia; species Poecilia picta. Next base: position 4,748,246 of record CM065367.1, read on the forward strand.
CTTCCCAAGTCAGCAAACTTAATAAATCAGCAAAGATGATAAACTAGGTAGTAAATCTCCTTTCATCCCTTTGCTTGGTTATAAAACAGATTTATATGTTATGTATTTATAACATATAAACCTGTTTATATGTCTTTAAAATGGCTTTCCAATGGCCTTTGCTGTGATGGATGTGTTTTTCTAGATCAGAGTGAAACATTAGAAAAATGCTCCAAAGAAAACGCATAAATTTGATCAAACACAATCCTTGAGCATCCCAGATTGACCTCGGCGAAGCTGAACCCCGGGGAGACATTCAACCTTTTTAACTTGAGCATTTTAACCCAGAATGAGAAAAACATCAAAAGAAAAACTTATCATACAGAAGTTCACTGGATTATTCCCTGGAAGACTTGAGGCTCCAATTGCTGCCAAAACGTTGGAGCAGAAGAAGAAAACATGCAAGTCTAACTGAAAGACCCGAATTCTTTTAAGTAAATCAAAATGTCAGATCAACACAAATGTGAGAAATAATTCACAAACAAAGCTTAGATTTGCCAGTGGGTTGCTTTAATTAGGCAGAATGAGAAGAACCCTGACGATGCAGGATCCACTCGCTCTGTCTGAAACCGAAAGCTAATTGGTTGTGCAAAGTTAGCTCCTCTTCAACAAGCCGTTTTATTATTTATAAGCTTCAGTGGAGCGGAGAAAGTTAATTTATTGTTATCATTAGAAGACTGTTTTGTAAGGGTCCGTTTGAGAGAAAGTGAAGAGACGGCAACAGGCGTCTGAGTTAACGCCACGCTGCAGACAATGATGTCCGTTTTAATGGAAAAAGCTTAGCAAAAAACAACAAATATCACAAGCAAACTTTCAACACAAAACCAAGTTTACATGAGTAACATATAATCAATTAAATGTGTACAATTAGATTCATATTTCATTGAATATATTCCAATTCAATCCTAATTCCTTCCTCTTCATTATGCAGATGGGTAGATAGATACTTTAAAGGGGCAGTATTGTGTAAAATGTATTTTTTTTTAGTTTTACATCCTGTTATAATGGTGTTGCCTTGATTCTTTCTTGCATGTTTGAGAAATCCTTTAAACTCCATGGCAACCATTCAGTCGTGCAAAACGACTGGGTGGACTTAGCTCCGCCTTCCAAGTATTTAAATTGAAATAAGTGTGAAATATTTTAAATCATATTTGATATACAGCTCTGGGAAAAATTGAGACCACTTAAAATAATCATTTCCTCTGATTTTACTCTTTATAGTTATATTTTTGAGTAAAATTAACTTTGCTTTTTTATTCTATGAACTACTGACCATATGGCTCTGAAACTCCAAGCAAAAATGTAGTTTTTATTTGCAAACGATGAGAAAAGGTCAAAATAACGAAAATAATGCAGCACTTTCAGACCTCTAATAATGCAAAGAAAACAAGTTCATATTCATTTAGAAACAACAATACTAATGTTTTACCCCAGGAAGAGTTCAGAAATCAATATTTGGTTGAATAACCATCAGGTTTTCAATGGGGTTCAGTGCAGTGGGCTCTTGAATTTTTACTGGAGCTGTATATAACATTTTTATGACAATCTAAGTTAACATAGTTACTTGATTATGCAGTAAAGTAGCATTGTGTGCCTGGAAAATACACACGATGTATTTATATATATATATATATATATATATATATATATATAGATATAGAAAAAAAAAAATTCCCTTCTCACCCTCTGTGGGTGGTCTCTCTCTTTCATCCTCTGAGCTCGGGTCCTCTACCAGAGGCCTGGGAGCTTGAGGGTTCTGCGCAGTATCTTGGCTGTGCCTAGTACTGCACATTTCTGGACTGAGATGTCTGATGTTGTTCCTGGGATCTGTTTTAGCCACTGCTCCAGTTTGGGGGTGACTGCCCTGAGGGCTCCGATGACCACAGGCACCACTGTGGTCTTCACTGTGGTCTTCACCTTCACCTATATTATATATATATATATATATATATATATATATCTGTATATGGGCGAGAGGTGAAAACATGGATCTGTTGGAATGCTACTACTCAAGTAACCCTAGTCAGAGGGGCTACATGCAAAGACTGTGGGAGGAATGGTTACTTTGACATCCCCAGTCAACACTAACTGCTAAGCAACTAGTGGCTCAGTGTTCCAACATCCGCAAACGGCAACTGCTGTCACAACTTGAGATTGACGAGGTTCAACACAAATGCTATGGCAAAGGGGAGGAGCCAGAACGCCAGGTCAGAGGGGAGTTAACTACAACTACCCGCCCAGAGACTGAGTATGTAGCCCCAGTAATGAACGAACCAGCAGAGCTGAACGAGGCAGCAACTGACCTGAGAGAAAGAATCGTGGCTGTAATGAACACCAGACAACCCCGACGCCAATTACAACGGCTGAGTGAAGCACCACCAGAAAGTCTAATTGAAGATGTGAATGCGGCATTGAGAACGATCCCTATCAACACCATAACAGAAACCAATGAGCTGATATACAACTCAGCATCAGTGATCCTTGAGATGCTTGGCTATAAGAGCAATCATGAGACCCAATACCCACCATGGAAAAGATGGTTAGAGGCTAAGATCAAGATAACAAGGAGTGAAGTGAGCCAACTGTCAGAGCTCCAAAGGGGTGCAATGAAAAGATCAGTACACAAGAAGTACAGCCAGATGTCCATACCTGAAGCACTCGAAACTGCCGAACAAAGGCTCCAAGCCTTGGCCTGAAGAGATACACAAGAGAGAATGAAGCCAGAAGGATTAACCGGCTCTTACACACCCAACCAGCTAAAGTGTACTCTCAATGGCAGGGCACTAACAACAGAGCAGACCCACCAAGGCTGGAGACTGAACAATACTGGAAAGGCATATGGGAAAGGGAGGCGACCCACAACAGCAATGCAAAGTGGCTGACCTCTCTACGAGAGGAACACAGCAACCTCCCTGAACAAGCCCCGGTAACCATCACTGTGGCAGATGTCCAAGAAAGAGTCTCGGGTATGAAAAACTGGACAGCACCAGGACCTGACATGATCCATGCCTACTGGCTAAAGAAACTCACTGCCCTCCATGAGCGACTGGCAGCTCAAATGAACCAGCTGCTACAAAATGGGACTCACCCTGAATGGTTAACTGAAGGTCGCACAATCCTGATACAGAAGGATCCCTCAAAGGGTTCAATCCCATCCAACTATCAGCCAATAACCTGTCTCTCTACAACATGGAAGCTCATATCAGGCATCATAGCGGCTAAGATAAGTGGTCACATGAATAAATACATGAGTATGGCACAGAAGGGCATCGGCTTAAATAGCAGAGGAGCCAAACACCAACTCCTTGTAGACCACACAGTCGCCCGAGACTGCAAAACCCGACACACCAACCTGTGCACCGCTTGGATAGACTACAAGAAAGCCTATGACTCAATGCCACACACTTGGATCATTGAATGCTTAGAAATGTACAACATCAATAGGACTCTAAGAGCCTTCATTGCAAATTCGATGGGGCTGTGGAAAACCACCCTTGAAGCCAACTGCAAACCACTTGCACAAGTGTCCATCAAATGTGGCATATACCAAGGATATGCTCTGTCCCCACTGCTGTTCTGCATAGGCCTGAACCCCCTCAGCCAAGTCATCAACAAGACTGGCTGTGGATACAGACTCAAGAATGGGGCCACAATCAGTCACCTCCTCTACATGGATGACATCAAGCTGTACGCTAAGAGTGAGCGAGACATCGACTCACTGATCCACACCACCAGGATCTACAGCACTGACATTGGGATGTTATTCGGACTAGAGAAGTGTGGTCGGATGGTTACAAAGAGAGGGAAGGTCGTCCGCACAGAAAGGGTCTCACTCCCAGAAGGAACAATAGCAGACATAGAGCACAGTTACAAGTACCTGGGAATACCACAAACAAATGGCAACCTCGATGAGGTCACAAGGAAAGGAGCCACAGCCAAATACCTCCAACGAATAAGGCAAGTCCTGAGAAGCCAGCTCAATGGCAAGAACAAGATCCGTGCAATAAACAGCTATGCCTTACCAGTAATCAGATACCCTGCCGGAATAATTAGCTGGCTAATGGAAGAGATAAAGGCCACGGATGTTAAGACTCGGAAGTTACTAACCATGCATGGAGGGTTCCACCCCAAGTCCAGCATCCTGAGACTATACACGAGCCGTAAGGAAGGAGGCAGAGGACTAGTGAGTGTGAGAGCCACTGTCCAGGATGAAACATCCAAGATCCATAAATACATAGGTGGCGGGCATAGTGTACAGGAACATCTGTGCAGAATATGGACTGGAAGCCCCGAGATCGAAGTGGGAAACACCCCCAAAGGTGGTGGAGAATGACCGAGCTAAGATCCTGTGGGACTTCCAGATCCAGACAGACAAGATGGTGATGGAGAACCAACCGGACATTGTGGTGGTGGATAAAGAACAGAGGAAAGCCGTTGTGGTGGATGTAGCTATACCAAGTGACTACAACATCAGGAAAAAGGAGCATGAGAAACTGGAGAAATACCAGGGCCTCAGGGAGGAACTGGAAAAGAACTGGAAGGTGAAGACCACAGTGGTGCCTGTGGTCATCGGGGCCCTCGGGGCAGAAACCCCCAAACTGGAGCAGCGGCTAAAACAGATCCCAGAAACAACATCAGACATCTCAGTCCAGAAATGTGCAGTACTAGGCACAGCCAAGATACTGCGCAGAACCCTCAAGCTCCCAGGCCTCTGGTAGAGGTCAGAGGTCAGAGGATGAAAGAGAGAGACCACCGAGGAGGGTGAGAAGGGAATTTTTTTTTTTTTTATATATATATAGCACCATAAAAACAATACCTGTTACTTATAAATTTCCATGGTCAACAGGAGGCGTTGTACAGCAGGATATCCTGTTAAAATGCATCCAAAGGTTGGGAGACTTTCCAGTCTGTGTGCAGATAACAATATCTACGCTCAGCCAAAGCTCTGTGTTATGAAATTAAAGTGAGTGAAGATTGAGCAAAACTTTGTGTAATTCAGCTCTACACATAACCTCAAAAGTGAATTGAATTTTCACCTTAAACATAACTATTCTGTTAGAGGAATAAAGACCTTTAATGTGTCAAACATGTTGTCTTCGCCTTCACTGCGAGGATGAAAGTTTCACCAAGGAGCGAAATGTTGCAACGATGTGCAATGCATTGTCATCGCTTACTTCAAGTTCCTTTTATCAATGAGGATGTACGCAAATGGAAGTGTGAACTTTGAAGTTTCAAACTAATGCTTTGGTGACATTAGGAAGGCGCCGAGGAAACATTAAGCTTTTATTGCACCTCTCCCTGGCGCTTTACGCGTCTGCTCATTGCCTCTGGGCAGCCTAATCAGCTAAATAACTTTGATTTGCAAATGTTTACTCCTCCATGGGAGCAGAGCACCATAACACCGCAGATGTCAAGTGAAGATCCCATTGTTTCTGATTAGAAAAATCATTATTTTCTACCTGTCTGCCTTTCTGCCCCGTGCACCGGCTGATTAGCAAGCCAGAGAAGAATAAGTAATGACGATAACACTAAACTCGATAGCTCTTTTATAGACAGCGGTGCTTTATGATGCTTGCATTAATTGCTGGTGTGATTAGTGAGGTGTCTGTCCCCTCCATGGTGTCTCAGGCTGTCCTGTGAGCTGAGGGCTAGCAGGACGCTGCCGCCGCCGTGGAGAGACGGGGGCGAGCCGCATTTTGTTACAGGGGGAACAAACACACTGGGGCATAATTCACCTCCTGCTTTTTCTGCCCCCGTCAGCTCTTTCCTGCACGCTGCAATAAAAACAGATTTAGTCAAATTCAAACACTTTTCCCTAATCTCCTGACAATAGTCTATTTCTAACAGTAAGAGAGAGACTGGGAAACCTAAAATAAATGAAGTGAGTACATTTGTTGACTGTGCAATTAACCAGGCTTTCTTAACAAAAGGTACTAAACTCGCATATGAAATACAACCTCTTGAACCAATAGATCTATAAAAAGACAAGCTAAAACGTTTGGGTTATAAAAGTTTTATGCACAGCACATCTTTGACTTCTTAACATCTGACTCTTAATGATTTCTGCTGCGGACAAGCAAAGTCAAAGCTGGAAAAGAGATGACCACACAGGATGAAGTCTGAGTGCAGATACATTTTCTTGCTAGAGAACTTCCAAGAGAGCATTTGCATAGATTTGAGTCGTGTTTGCATATTTATTTGCCTGACCTTTAGCTCAGCTCCCTTAGCTGACTTCCTTTTTATTTTGTATTGCAGAGTTCCCCAAGATGAGTTTTCTGGTTTTACGTAACGTCTTTGCAGCAAATGCAAACATTGACATGTCACTGAAGATGCAGCAATATGTCAGAAGTTAGTTATTTATGGACAGAAAACAGGTGTAATATTTTTTATTCAGTCAGGAGACGGATGATGTCTAGACTGACTTACAGCTTTCAGTTCAGCTCCAAAAATTTGAGCATCATGAAAACCGTTTATCATTTTGATTGTTACAGTCTACAGATAATGAGAAATTTGGCATAAACCATGCAGTAAAATAATTATTTCTCTCTCCTACTTTGCACTTCATGCATTTCCTCTCGCGCTATTATTCATTCTCGTCAGTGTACAGTCATACCGACATGTGACCATAAAGAACCAATCAGTGGCTTTGTTACCTTTCAAGCAAACATGTTGGTAAAACCACAGAAAGAATAACGAACCTGATTGTTTGTCTATCGTTTATGGTTGTTTAATTTTTCACTGTACGTATTTATCAGATTTTATGGCCATTCAGAGTTTGCATAGTTAATTTTCTTTGGTGGTGGTTGCACAAAATTCAAATATGTGTTGCATAACAAACATAAATTCAGTCTGTGACTCTCTTTATACTTAAATACTTACTTACATCTTCTGATAACTAATTCATAATAAGACTGATTAAGTTTGACATTGGCACAGTTTACCTAATATAACTCAGAAAATGTGTATATTCCCTCGGATCAACAAAAATAAAGGATATTTTAAACAAATGTCAGGCTTCTGAAACGTATCTTCATTTCTACACACTCAACTACATTTTGATTTTGTTGATTTAGGCCTTAATATTCCCACATTCCTCATTTTTCCATGGAGATATGAAAGTACCTCCTCCTTAACATGCCAGGCAGTGATGATGGCATCGTCACTCCCAGCTGGCTGCTGGTGAACGAGCTGAAAACAAGCAAGCAGACAGAAACCTCATCCTGACGTGAGGATCTTTGCAGCTTAAATAGACCGTCCAGATTGGGAAGGTATGCTAGCAATCTGGGCTAGCACAGCTAGAGCTGCTTCACTGAAATTTCTCATCGCTTTATTTAATGCACGTTAAAGACCTTCTGGCCATTGTGTGTCTAGTTTCAGGGAAACAAATAGTGAAACTCATCTTGAATCCAAATCAATAATCGAAGCGTTGGGCACCATTGAGATCAGAGGGAGACTTTAATGTACAGGAGAATTGTTTCAGATGATACAAAATATGCAGCAGCTCAAATAATCACTCACTACGGGCCTGCAAGATGGAGTAGCTTCTCTGTATGCACAGCAGGTTCCTGCCTGAAGCATTCATACTGAAGTAGACCACACTAGACAATAAAACAAAAAGCACAAGAAAAACTAAACACCTGGTAAATTTATACAAGAAGGCTTGAAGGATGAAAATGACAAACGCCCTCATGAAGCTCTTCAGCAGAGGAAAGTGTGAAGTGCTTTACGTTCCTGGTTTATTATTGCGCTTACTTTAGGTTTAATAAAATACTCTGGACTAACACAGCACAAGGCATGACTCCACAATTTGTCTTTAACTATGGAAACTTCACAAAAGACCTTCAACAGCTTTGATTCTGAGTTTTTCTGCTTTCCCCCAAACACTCTGGGACGTTGCTTTTCAAATAAATGGCAAGATTTCTTTTCATCTATAAGGAATTTATGGTCTCACTTAGACCATAAACTCAATGGTTAGTAAAACCATACAAATTGGTCAAAGAAAATTAGTCTGCTTGCTTAGAAAGTTTTGTTCTTTTGGGAAGTTGAGCACAGCTCTGATCCGGACCAAAAACTCTGGTCCGCCTACAAACCTAATGCTGCTTTCACACCAAACGTGATTTGAGCGTTAGGAGTGTCTGATTTGCGTTCAAGGTCTATGTGGATGTGCATCGAGGGCGCCTGCGGCGTGTCCAGCCCTGCACGATTGAAGCGTTCGACGTGCATCTGATGCTGGAATTAGAAAATCCGAACTTTTGCTGCTTTACGAGGAGAATCAACCAATCAGAGACTCCACTATGTGACGTAGTGGTGGCTGTAGTTGGTGTCCTGCCAGGAGATGCAGGCACCGATTCGGATAAGGAGGTCATAATCTCAAGTTTTCATCTGCCATTGTTCAAAGTAACCAGGAAAGGAAAAAAAGGCAAGAGGCTCCAGCACACGTCGCGCCGTCATCAGCTGTCGTCGTTTGTTCAATAAAAACTGGACACAAAATGGTCAGCAAAGACGTCTAAGTCTCTGTTATGATTGCAGAAGCTTTCACTACGTAATAATTTGGTGTCACTCTCTCAATTTTGTCCACCATTGTACAGACAGACCAGAAACAGAAAACTATGGCTCCTCTCAATGGGCATCAAGAGCAGTTTTGATGCGTCTGAAGTGTCTGATGTGCATCTAGAGTAAAATGTCCAGCGTCTGACTTTCAAGTGGACAAGTGTTGAACTTAAAGCATCGGATGAGTTTTTGACACGCAAAATGTGTTTGGTGTGAACGCAACATTGGTTTGGACCTGGTTGATGTGAACCATGAAGTGAACCTTCAGGTGTAGCATCTAGTCAAAAGTCTTAATCTAAGTTTAAGTTTGATTTCTAAGTATTTTCATCTTGTTCTGTGTGGAAACTCACGTTTTTTACTCTGTGTCCTACATGCCTCCCCATTTGCCTCCTGGCAGGGTTAGCGTTGAGCAGCGATCCTGGTTTTCCTCTCCATCACTCTGTCTGCTTCTCCCGGCTTCATGTGTCAGTTGATTCGTCCCGGAGGCGGGCAGCCGGCCATGTCCATCAGCTCCTTCCATCAAGCGCTACGCCGGGCGGCGGGGAGAGGATGACGGGCAGCAGAGACGCAGCAGATGTTTTGCAGGAGCTGATATGTGTTTGCGTCCATGAGGGATGTCATTATACGGTGGACGGAGGAACGTGTAGCTGATTAGTGCCTTATTAATTCAAGGACACAGGCTCGCAGGAACACACGCTGCCGCCTCTCTGGCATGTGGCGCTGACGGTTTGCCAGTCGCAGACAACATGAGTGTCTTAGACAGATAACCCCTCTTCCTAATTAACCGCCTCTCTGTTCCTCAACTCTCGGCTCCTTCTGATACGCCGTAAAGCTCTGAAATAAAAGCAGCCTTTTGCAGTTTTAAGGGCTGGCTTCCTGTTTGTGCCCAAAGGGGAGAATTTAGAGGTACAGGAGGTTTGTGGATTCATCTCCCATGGAGCTTGTGCTGTGTTGTGGTAAGTAAATAAAGTAGCTTCTACCTGAGGGCATGTGAGGGTTGTGGGAATTGAGGGTCTGGGACAGCACAGTGAACCGAGGACAATGGCTAAACTGGGGATGTTAGAGTCTCGCCTGTGCTCCTGTTTTTTTCCTTTTCCCCTCCAATTCCCTTCTGTACAACGAGCCTCAACACGTGATGTTTTCTCCGCAATACACATTGACCTTGTCTTATACTCTTATTTGTTCCTGTTTTCTTTATTCTTCTCCCACTGCTTTTAATCACGTGTTTGTTTGATGCAGTAAACTGTAGCAATGTGGTCAGCAGTGGGAGCCAGAAATAGGCTCAAAGTTATGAGAGCAATAAAGAAAACACGGGCAGCGGTTAATGGACCTCAGGATGGTTTTAGCTAAACCAAATACCAGCGCTTCGCTGTTCCTGTGAGGGAAAGGGCAGCTTTCATCTGGAAAATGGGAATCTAGAGCTGTTGTTTAAAAGAACAAATGCTAAAACTAGTGGTATAACTTGATTTAAATTTGTATTTGAGTACATTGCAGGCTCTGTGATTAATAACAATCATATTTCAATCAAAAATAAGAAACCTGTTCAATTCAAAAACCATTGTTGCTGCTAGGTTATTGATTAAATAGACATGTGACCCCACAACTTCAACACAATAATCTTTTCCAGTGTCCAATCAGATCGGTTTTTGAGGTAAAAATTAAAATTAAATGAATTTGACAATACACCTTTAAGGTTTTTGACACCCCTGCTTTATGTCATCTAATTTTTATTTTTATGGCTACATTTGAAACTACCCATCATAATTTTAGCTTTTGCTTTTTTCTACCATCTTCTCCTGGTAAGAAAACAGATATCAATCCAACATACTCTAGCAGTTACTTTGTGATTATGTCAAAAAGCATATCATCTCTACCTTTACACAAGCATATCCATCTCACCTACAAAGCATATCCATCTCACCTACAAAGCATATCCATCTCACCTACAAAGTGTATACATCTTACCTAGAAGCATTTTGTTTCCAAACAATCATTGACCATATGTGACAAGACTGAATTTTAGCTTCAGTTTTCTGTTCTTGTCCAGCAGGAAATGGACCCGGTTTGGTCTCCTGCTGCTGTAGCTCAGCTACTTCAGGGTCCAACCCAGGTTGCATGTTGGTTGTAGCATTTGAATTTCTGTTTGCTTTTTATCATCTTAAATGAGTTTGATCATTCTCTTCTAGCCTCTGATATGAAAAATGAACGGTTTTGTGTAAGAAATGTAGAGCAGCGTGTCTGGCATCAATAACCACATCACAAAGTCACTTCATTTCGCTTCCTTTGCTTTTCTGATTAAATAGTTTGAACTTCGGTTAGTCATCTTCACTCAGTCTGTCTGAATGAATGACTCACTAATTTATTAATTTAACAAGCGGAGGCTCAGTTGTGCAGAAAATACACACATTTCTTTTCTTTTTTCAATAAGTTTCACCATCATGGTTGCAGGGCAAACCTGGACAGTCTGAGATATATTTGTAATGAGGTCCTCTGCTTTCTTTAACCAGACATTGCAATATATACGAGCACAGGCCAGTGTAAGGTCAGAAACCTGAATCAAAGTGAAACCAAAATCGTACAATGTACCACACCTTGACCTGTACAGCATTGTCACATTTTCTCTGATGACTCTACATACATGTTTGTTAGCAAAACGCTAAGAAAAATATAGAGACGTTTGGTGGAAGATGTTATTGGTTGTAAAACCACAATCCTCTGAATGGCTGATTAAATTAAAGGTTTCCACTTAACAACTTCCTTTTTCTTTTAGAAAATGTTTGATGATTAGACAACTGAAATAAAATATTTATTCATACTTGTCTTAAGGCTTTATGCAGTGTCGGTTGAATTATTGACTTATATTTTCTGCTGCAGTGATGTACAGTGGAGTATTAGGCTCACACCAACAAAAATACAAAACTAAAGTTATGAGAAGAAAGTCATAAAATTACAAGGATAAAGTAGAATAAATTCCAATGAGAATAATTTAAAATAATACAAGAATTGTAGTATTACTGTAATTCTCAAAATATTATGACTTTATTCTCATAATACCATTACGAGAAAAAAGTTGTACAAGAATGTAATCAACATATTATGAGAATAAAGTCATGATATTACAAGAATAAAGTAATATAAATATAATATTTCAACTTTATTGTATTATTTCATCTTTATGCTCATACTATGACTTATCATATTTCTTATAAGTATTATAAGTATTTCTTATAAGTATAAGAAATATGCTGTATATTATAATGCTGTTTCATTATTACAATTTTAACCACAAATGACTTTTTTCCCCTTTTTTGTATAGGAAGGTTAAAAATGACAGAAAATAAATTTAATGTGTTAATTGCATGACTTTCTCCTCATAATGTGATTATTTTCTTTTACATTTTCTCAGCTTGGCTGTGATTCTCCGTCGTACTGATGAAAGAACTGCAATGCGGTTTCCAAATATAAACGGTGCAATTTCAACCAAACTCCCATCTGGAAGAGATTTAAACAGGTCTGATATGAGCAGAGTTTCCTGCCGAGCGCTCGACTCTCCCTGCAGCACGACCAACCTGTCATTTGCATTAAAAATAACAAAGCTCTATGGAGGGAGACGTGCCTTGTGGTGGTTTTTCCTTCTCCTGCCCGTCTGCTAGTTTCCCTCAGTTAACTCTGCCTTTGGCTGGCAGTGGGAGCTGACAAGCTCTGGTGTCAGGTCCAGTTTAGCACTTGAAGGCAGCGCGTGTCACAATCACAGGCCGCTTTCTCTCCCTCTCTCTCTGCAGGCTGCTTCTCTCCCAAGGTGAGTCATGCCTCGTCACCACTCCTATAGAGACATAAGCCTTCACATCGTGCTGGTAGACGGCCGGCGCCTAATAGCCCTGCCGTGATTTGTCAGGGAAAATACTCATCTGCTGAAGAGAGCAATCACTTAGAGCAAGGTTAAAGTGTTTATGTGTTGGAGGAGAGTGGGATTCTAAATCCACGCAGCCTCGGCATGTCTCGGTGTTTGTGCAGCCAGGGTTCAAGTGGACCTGAAGTGATATTGGCAGTTTGAAATCAAGCTGAAAGTCCTACAGAAATAAAGGGAGAAGTTAAAAACGATGTTTGGAAATGTGATCTGTGTGTTGGTTCAACTGTTGGTGGTTTGATTCTGGCCTAAATGTTCAGATCATATGTTTTTTCATATTGACCCTTTGCAACTACATCACTTAATCATGCGAGCCGTCATGACGGACATCAGAAGGGAGGGGCGGGAGTGTTGCACCGAGCGACTGAACAAAGGTGGTTTGGTTTTTGTACACGGTTCCAACGTGATTGGGAAAAACCCCCCAAAACAACTGTGATCTTACTTTAATATTGAACCCTATGGATTAGGAATGGGAATGGGTCACTTAAGATCATATGAGGTTAAAGGCAGGTGAGTGAATACTTTTGGTGGTATAGTGCATATTCTAACTACCAACGAATAACTAAATTGATGGAACTTACTATTTACAAAGAGTCAACATAAACAGTCATGCAAAATCTCAATGAAATGTGTTAAGATCTTTGCTGCAACGCAAGATAAAGACACGTTTAGGAATTATTGCACATTTCTGACCAAGCCGGTGACACAGTGTTTGCCTGTCCTGTCTCTAGAAGGAGTTCCTGACAGCAGCGACTGAAAAGGACATCTTTGACCATCTGGGCCTTGAGTACATCGAGCCTTGGCAGAGGAATGCGTAGGCCTCGGCTCCTCCCTGGACGGATGCTGCCCTGTGAGCACATCAATGATCGCCCCATCTGCTTGCTGCTCTCAGGCCTCTCCCATGATTTACTTTCAAACGGCTTCTGATTCCCGTGACTCCTTTGTGTTGTTGTTGCTGTTGTCGCCTGAATTACACGCTGATGCATGATTCATAATTCATAATTTGCCCTTGTTCGCTATTGTCTGACAGAGAATAAAAATTCTCTCATGCCATTCACGGCCTGCTTGTGTCTAAGTGTTGTAATCATGGGCAGGACAAAGAGGCAAATCAGCCGCCGTAGGAAATCGCCTGAGAAGACGCAGGAGAGAGGGAGCAGAAACAGGGTTGACCAGTCAGAGAAGAAAAGGAAGAGGGAGAAAACAGGAAACGACGAGAGAGGCGAGGGGGAGGGGAGCTTTTTTGTCAAGCAAAATGTTGTAATCACCCTCCTCCTGGCAGGAAAGTGCTCAGTGTGAAGCTGAGCCAGGTCTCCGGGGGAATGGAGAGGCGGGTAATGAGCATCAGATAGAGGAGTGCTTCGCGTCGCATTTAGCTTCCATTTAAGCTTTCGTCCACTGGAGATCATTTAGCTGACATTCCCCAATCCGAAGACCCGTAGTCTCAGCTCATTGTTGCTCAATGAATCCCTTTCCCTGGATAGTTGGCTGAATTGGAGGTAATCAGCTGCACTGGGAAATCAGGAAGAATTCAGATGGAAGTTAAATGAGTCCACTGAACACATGCATGGATCCTGGCACAGTGGATTCATTATCCCACTGCCTTCACCTATCCTGCTACACGCATCGTGATGCTTTTTATGAATTTTGTCCTCCTTTATCAGGATTCACTGATGAATAAAGTTGGTCAATCCTGACTTCAGCAATGACAACGATGGAAAAACACAAAATTTACAAAGTTTTACTCCAACAATACCAAAATCTTACCAAGTGTTTTTAGTCTAGTTTCTAGTGCAGGAATCTTAGTTTTCTCTTACTTCAAGTTTAATATCTTACAAGTAACATTTTACTAAAATAAAGGAGCTTGTTGTAAGTAAACAATTCAATAATATTGCTGGTCAAGTACTTCTTCCATTGGTAGATTATTTAACTTATAACAAGACATTTTCCCATGTTGTAAATGACTTTATCTCCCAATAGAACTTTTAATCAATATTAAGGAATTATTTACTTAAAACAAGCATCGACATCTCGCTGGAAAGTTGTCTAAGATATTTGCACTTGAAACTAGACCAAAAGTACTTGGTAAGAATATGTGTTTTTGCAGTGTAGTATCTGGAAATCAGACAAAGCTCAGTTAAAAGTACATTTTCAGTGAGTAAATAGCTTTGATTTAATGTTTAGTTTAACAGGGAGATTTTTTCACTTATAACAAGACATTTTTTCCATGTTATAAGTAAAATATTCCCCCTAGAGGAACTAGTATATTTCAAATCCCATGTATTAAGGAATATGGTTAAAAAAATAGCAGCATTCAGCTTTGATGCACCACGAATCTGGAACAAACTTCCAGAAAACCGCAGAATTGCTGAAACACTTAGTTTCTTTAAACCAAGGCTGAAAACCAAACTGCTACTTTTGTGTGTTGACAAAATGTAACGTCTGTTATTTGCTTTCACAACTGTTGACTACATGACGAATTTATGATCAATCAATCAAATTTTATTTGAATAACACATTTCAGCAGCAAGGCATTTCAAAGTGCTTTACATAATTAAAATAAACACAGCATGACATTGAATAAACAGTTAGAAAAGCAAAGAGAATATTTTTTAAAAAGAAAAAGAAAAAAGATAAAAACATTAAAACCTGCACCTCTTGTAGGACTTCAGTTAAACATCTCAAACCTCAGAGATTTAGTTAAAACGCTTTGACTCGTCTAACTGGGACATTTTCCGGGGGGCTTTACATAGACGGTGTGAAAGAGAAATAAAAAGAAGTTAATAAATAGATGAAAAGTAAAGGTAAAAACATTAAAACATTAAAAAACATCAAAGACATCAAAACCCACAATCTAGCCCTAATGTAGCCATAAGCAACTCTTAACAGGTGGGTTTTAAATTGAATGATGTTTTTAAAGTTTTCACAGTGCAAAGCAAAACGGTTTTCTTGTTGACTTAAACTGCGTTTTCAAGTCAGCAGATGGACTTTAAACCACCTTCAAATGTTTCACAGTGTGTACAAATTAAATTAGCTTTGTCTTACTTCAGGTTTGCTAAAATACTCGGTAGGATTTTGTGTTTTTTTTTCAGTGGAGATGCAGCCTTCTGTTTCCAACTCAACCCATTTTACCATGACGCCTGGCCCCCGGTTTATCCCATGGTGCCTCAACAAGAGCAGAGACAGATGACAGCAATGCATTCTTGTGAATAACCCTATTTAAATATCTTTAACTAGAACAGTCCTCCACTTTGAGGACTTGACCAAGGCCTCAAACTCTCCACCTCTTCCTTCTTGGTCCCTCTTGGTCTCTTTCTTTCTCTCCTGCGGTGTAGCTCAGCTCTTTCAGCTTCACAAGCACAAACAAACTTTATAGCTTCCACGCTGCAAGATTAACCAGGTGGTCCGAGCTCCAGCACCCTGATGTTCTGGGTTTTTGTATTTTTTTTTATGTTTGGACTTTGTAACGAAGGAAAATCCTGCTGTTGCTTCGCGGAAACCTCCCCAGAGTGAAATGAAATCAAGCTGACCTCATTACATTTGCATCAGTCCTGCTCTCTTTTCCCTAATTGTTTTTCAAGTGCAGATGGGATCTCCCTCCACGTTCACATTAAACATTCATTAAAAATAAAATCGGGATATTTATGGATTTAGAAACTAACACAATTCCTGAAAATTAAAGAATTAAATGCGATTTAGAAACTGTCTTCCCCCAGCAGAAAACCTTTGGAGCAATTCACTTGTTTCAGTTTTGCCCTAAATTATTAGATACAACAGGAGATAGCTCTGAACTACACTTTATCTTTTTTACATAGTGTCAAGTTAAATCCACACACTTTAATGTATTTTAAAAGCGATTTACGTGACAGAAAAACACAAAGTAGTGTGCAATCGTCGAGCGGAAGGAAATAGAAGATTACAGGACCTTGTCCTGTCAGGCGATGGGGCCGTGTTAAACGGACGGCGCAGTCCGGCGACGACAGGCGCTTAAATCCCATAACAACAGTATGTGGTAACACTTTATTTGAAGGGTGTGAATAAGACTGTCATGACACTGTTATAAACATGACATAACATGTCATGAACATGAATAAGCCTTCATGAATATTTATGACTGTTGTCATTAAGTCTCATTCGGTAAATTATGACACTTTTAATACAAATTTGACATTATTCAAAATGTCTTTGTTATGACAACTTGACATTAACCAAGAAATCATTACTGTTTAAACTTTACCTTTAAGAACATAAAGTTACCTAATTTTTAAAGTGCAATCAGTAAAACTTTTATAACAAATTTATATCAATAATCATTTCTTGGTTAATGTCAAGTTATCATAACGAAGACATTTTGAATAAAAGAAAGTCTAATCTCTTATGACTTTTGTGTGGTTGAGTCAAACTTTTGAAATCGGTTCTCATTTTCACAAGATATGTGATGAAACTACTCGCCTTCCAGAAGCCAGTTTTTCTCCCACAGAGCAGAATGGGGTAGCTTTGAGGAGCGAGCTACAGCTAAAATCTTAGCCCAGTGCTAAGATGTTAGCATCTTAGCCAACTTCTGTGTTGTTAGCCTTATCAAATGCTAAGATTGTATTTTTCTGACATGAAAATATAAAATGAGATTTTCCAGCTCATCAGTCATTGTTCTTACTTGTGAACTTGTGCAAGTTTTGTTCCTCTCCATCATGATTGATAAACGACACACACTCTAATGTTACTGTAGCAGGAGTTTCCAAACATGCTGGCCCCTTTAGGCATTTAGGAGACGCTGCAAACACGTACTGGAAGCTGCTCTGGTCAGATGGAACCACAATATCTTTCTGGCCTCAACGCAAAATGTTCTTTCTAAATGCATCAAGCTCACAATGAAAGACAACGTCTTCGTCTCAGGAAGGAAGGATTGCATTCAAACTTCTAAATGCGCAGGAAAAAATAAATCCAAAGGTCGTCTGATAAAAATGTCTGGAGCATCGTCACCCTGGATTTAGTTCAGTCTAGAAGTAATCAGATGACCAGCATGAATGTTAGCTCCAGGTCTCACAAGTCAAGCACCACCACGACACAGGTACAAAACCTAAGAGCTAAAAGGTTCTTTAGTTAACTCTGTGGCACATTGAATCAGCCACTGGCCACAACAGAGACACACTGTAGCAAAAAACGCTTTCTGAAGGTACACTGCAGGAATCCTCTAATGGCTTCTTTATTGCACCAAGGTGCAAGCTATATTTATTGCACCAAAGTGCAATAAATAAGCCATTAGTGGAGACGGGCACTGGGCAGACTTCTTTTGTATTTTTGCTACAGTTGGATGTGAGGTGAGCAATTCATCTCAAGTTTTAGGTTTTGGACTGGTAGCAGAAATACTCCAAATTAACCCCAAGTGCCAAAAATAATCAGTTTCTCTAATCAACATATTGAACAACAGTTGATCAGAGTCACGCCCTGAGTGCTTTGATTCGGTCTGTGCACAATCAATACTTGAAGAGGTCTGTTGTTGTGCCACAGAGTTAAACCCTGTGTCATTATTTCCAGCTCTCGCTCTTCACCTTTCGTCAGTCTCGCGCGCCTCCAGCTATGTTTCCATTGGATTATCATGCAAATTTGAAGTGGACTTTTAAAATTTTGCAAACAAGAAAATAGAAGAAATCTACTGGGTTTATCAGGTTTCATCAATATAATAAGATGACACATCTCAGAAAAATGCAGAGCCCTCTCCTCCATATTGGAGGAGATTAGAAATGTCTCCACGTTTTGTGCCTCTGGTAAGGCACCGGTTGATGGGAAAGTTCATTATGTCAGAACTTATTCTACAAATGTGTTTCCATCTTCCTCTTTTTCGGAAAAGCCAAAAACCACCTCAAGCGAGAGTAAAGACTTTGTTTTTTTGCTGCCAAATTGAAGAAGTGACTTTGAATTTTGACGTTTTTGTTAACTGTTTTTAATTAAACAAGTCAAAATGTGCATAAAAAGTGTTGATGGAAACACAACTAATAGTCCATAGTGATAATTTCGGCCGACTCCTCTAACAACTGACCTTTTTTTTTACATGCTCAATGTTTGAGGTCTGACTGGAATGAAAGACGTGTGGGGAAATGAATAGAACATGAAATTTGCATAGGGTGCTTGATTTGCTGACGCCATGTTTTTTTTCTCCACTCAATCAGTTTTTATTTCTACCTATGCAATCATTTTCCTCCCCCAGTTCTCTTTCGTTCGCTGCTTAAAGCCCTCAATCATCTCTGTCAGACAACCGATTCTTTAACTTGCACAGATCCATCACAACACAGGAGTTTCACATGGACATCTTTCAGCCTCACTCTCTGACCTTTTAGTAAACATGAGCTCTGTGATGCAGACATGGACGGATTACTAAATGGGCTCCCTGAATGTTGGGACGATGAGACGTTTAGCAGGAGACGTCAGCGAAGATTTGAGCAGAAACGACGACACTCAGGTCATTAATAAAAAAGAAACAGGAAAAAAAAAATACAAACAAAAAGAAAGATGATGCTCTCAAAATGTTTCATTTCATGTTCAAGTTAAACCACCTTCAAATGTTTTACAGTGCACCTAACCCGGATATTTTAACTAACATTTCTTTAAGTTTCATCAGAAATCTATAGTGTAAATGACAGATTCTTTTTACTGACTTTAAACAAATTACTGTAGTATTTCTGCTGAAATATTACTTGTGAGTTAGTTTTATCTTATTTTAAGCGCGACAACACATTTGCACCAGTAACAAGACAAAAACAAATACTTGGTTAGATTGCGTGTTTTTGCAGTGAGTATTATGAACAAATGCATTTTAAGGTGGTGTGGCTGTAAAGTCACTATAACACTTAACCGGAATAATTTTACTGAATTTGCTAGATCGAATGGGAAGACAGATGCAGAGAGAAAGAAAACAACAGGAGATGTTCGAGAACAACTAAACGTCTAAACAGCTCGTTTATGTGCAGGTTGTGACGTCTTTAACTGAAGTGATGGATTTATTTTCTCAGCAGGCAGAGTCGGTTTGAAAACTGAACCAGAAATATCATCATTCTCACCCAGAGTGAGGAAAAAGTAAGAGCAACACGTTTACAGAACCGCGTGGCAGAAACGTTTTATTTATAATGTTTGTTTTCTGCTTCGTTTAGAACAGAATCGGATGATAACACAGCTGTGTACTGATGAAAGAAAACCCTCTGAAGCAAAGTGAAATATTTTCCAATAAGACATTCTCATTCACAGTTGGGTCAAAGCTGCACAGTGGGTCAGTTTTGAACTTTGTTACTCTGCAGCCGTAACATCTCTGGTTTGATGGGAGAACGTGTGTGCGTGCGCATGTGTGTATGGTTCTTCCTAAGACAAATAAACATGAAAATGCACTCTTTTAAACTGATTTTTGAAGGGAACAGATCCACAAACTCCTCTAAATATTTTCTCTTCAGCCATCTTGCCAAGCTAACTGCATGAACACTTTAAAAACTGGAAAACTACGGCTGCAAGAAAATGTATAAAATACGTTTTATACATTTTGACAACTAAAATGTTGATTTTTGATCAAAAGCCAATCTGAGTTTTTAGAGCAGATATAAAAATACACAATGAATAAAATTTATCACTCAAAGACTGACTAATCTGAGTTAAAGTAACTAAAATATAACTAAATATGTAACTGTAACCAGTTGCATATTGCATTTCTTTAAATTTCCCCAGATATTCAGAACTGGGTTACTTAATGTTTCATTCCTACATTAGTTTGTTAGTAGTAGTAGTGGGAGATATTGCCAAAATAATGATATTATGACTTAAATACCTCAATAACAATATCACAGATGATATTTAAAATGTTCTGCTTTATTAAAATTAGATTTGGTCAATCTGCTCTTACTTGAGAAAAATGTCTGGATTTTCTTCCCACTGAATGAAAAACAAACATGTTTTAACTAAAAACACCTGCAGTTTTTATTAATGTTTTATAAGTTTTTATATTGAAAGAAACTGATTTGGAAAAAATTATTTTTTTCCTGATTTTATTTTTTGTTACTTTTATAAATTAATTTTACTCGAGTAAAGATTTGTCGCCATGATTTGGATTATCGTCTGCCGTCAGCTGTGCAACATTTTCTCTCCTTTTAAACATCAAATTTGCCAAAACACATAAAAAGCACATCTCATATGTCACCCACAGACATCCTGCAATGCAAAATGATGGAAGGTCATTCTCCAGCTCCATCAGTTTGTCACTGTATATATCATGAAGTTGACTGCTGATGATGTGAAGATAGGTTGCGTTTATAAGAAGCGGTCAGAGATTAATAGGAGGCTCTCAGAGGAGGAGAAATGCATCAGCAGCAGAGTTTCCCAAGAGATGGGAGCGCCACCTTTCTCTCAAAGTTACATTATATAAAGGTCATTAATAGTGTGCAAATGCAATGCATCTATAAATTAAATTACTTGATTCTGCGTGGCGTGGAGACACCATTTGAGTCAACAGCATATTTCTTCTTTTGTGAGAAATGTGCTGAAAGGAAGAAGGCCAACACATGCAGGGACCGAACATAGACTCTGTCTGAGCTGCGTTCCTTCGGCTCACTTTTCATTTTGTTGTATCAGAAGACAGTGATTTATTGGCTGTGCTGCAGAGGCTTTAAAGCAAGTGTTGGGGCCAGTCAAAGCCAGTTGGGAAAGGTGACAGAATAAGGACGCCCGCTGCTTCTGCCTCTCTGTCAACGAGGTGAAGCCGACGCAGAAAAACAAAAGAACGAAACGGTGAAGAAAAGACGACGTTTTAAAGATAATTTAAAAAATGAATTTTTTTTGGTCATTTTTTTAAAGAAAAGAAAAATAGTCTCACTGAAAACTTGTAATTATCAAAAATATCTGCAGCAGACCTTAGAGATAATTGCCTTGCAAAGAAAACCTCCCTTTGGTGTGACTTTCAAACTGCCGAATGAGGAGTTACACACACAGAGCGAAAGAAACAAACTGTAATTTGAGGTCAGCCGCTCCGTTCATGATGAATGACCCTCCTCACGGCTTTCGGGAGGGTAGGCGGTTTTGGGAGTGAGAGTGTCCACCTCCACACGTGGCTCAGGTACGGGAGGAAGTCACAGAGGATGAGGAGGAGGAGGAGGCGCCCATCTGCTGCCGCCTCCCATCCCATTCCTTCTGCTTTTGTCAAAAAGAAACAGGAACTGACCTGATCTGGTTGTCTTGAGTAAAATTGGCTAAAGTTCGCATATAGGCTCTTTTAAAAGCCTTATAATATTTTCCCCACAGTATAAGTTCATTTGTCTGCCAAAAGAAGTACTTTTTCATGAATATTAAGAATTTATTTACTTAAAAAAAGCATCTATATCTTGCTGAGAAGTTACTTGTTAGTTTGTGTAATAAGATATTTGCACTAGAAACCAGACCAAAATTACTTGGTAAGATTTTGGTTTTTGTAGTGCATGTCTGGAGGTTTGGAAATAAAAACATTTCTGATGTCTTCTTTTGGTCCAATAAATGACAAAGTATATAATTTATTTTAAAACATAACACTGTCTTCACCTTATTTCCTTATCAATTTCACTAAAACACAATTTTCCTTTTGTCATTGAAGGCATCATCACCAGGGAATAAATGGTGAAGATAAACCACAATATTTGATTAGATTTATTCATTTAAAGTCCTGATGAAAATGTTTAACACTGTTTATGAAGCTTATATATGAAGGATTTTAATCTAACTGGTATGTAACTGGAGTATTAACTGCTTACTGGGCTTTTATGGGACTTTGTATCTGGTGACTTTATAAAGACTCGACTCGCTTTGTGACTGAGCCCAATACATGCATCATTATTATCAACTGCACAAAATGCAGATGAGGTAAATGCTGCTAAGCAAAGGTAATGTTATTTATGTGTTTTATTTTATTAGGGTGTGACAATAAAACCAGCTCAGAGAACAAAACAATACAAGATGGAGGATTTATGAGACCAGATTATTGCGATATGTTTGAGGAAAACTAAGAAATCACAAATCAGATTTTGATTTTGTAATCAATGTTGAAAATATCCATCTGTATGTTTAACTAGTTTCTGAACTGCAGGTATAATTTAAATGAATCCTTAAAATACAGGTAAATATCAGAAAACCGGAATAAGTTTTCAGATCAGGCTTTTAAAAGACTGAAAGTACTTTTTAAAAATAATCTTTAAGCAGGCATAGAACATACTTTTCACAAAGCAGAAGTTTCTATATTAAAAAAAGTTTTTATTCATCTAAGATTCTAAATTGAAAAGAATTATGTTTTTATTAGCTTTAAGTGAAAAATCATCACAATTAGCAGAAAGAAAAAAATATCAACTTGTGTGTAAATAATCTGTTTCACTTTGTGTACTGAGTCACTAATTTTTAAATTAACTTTTTATTAATATTCTGATTCATTTAGATGAATTTGTAAATTTAATGCTGCATATCAGACTAATTGAAAGGCTCTTATAGCCATTTAGTTAAGAGATGCTAAGTTTAATGACTAATAGTTACCCAGCCATAGTTCAAATTAAATTGTTGCCAGCTTGCCGTACAAGTGCTCTTCCTCAGATGAATTAATCCTCAAACCAGCAGGGCTCTTCACGAAATACTTGTTTTCTTATTTCAGAATAAGAGTCTCAAACATAGAAATGGAGCATCAAGCTTGAAGCTGTCATCTCCATAACAGTTATTTACAATTACTTCCCCAGACTGACACTGCTGATCGCAAAGGGACGGCACTTTGTGAGACTGAAGTGCTATCGAGTCACAGCGACTCAAGTCTCAAAGTAATGAAGCATTACAGTACCGCAGTGAGATCGTTTGACAGTTCTAGTTACTGCTGTAAAAGAGTAAATGTTTACCAGCAAAGGTATATGATTTAAAATGCTGTGACTGTTTAAATTGAAACTATTTTGAACCCTAGAGTTACTTTTGAGCCACGATAATCGAAACACTAACCAACATTTTGATGCGTAATGATGCAAATGTAATGCCCAGTTGTTGATTTTTGTGTTTCTATGACAAGAAGCAATTTGAACTACGTTGTTGTTGAAATGTACTATAGAAATAAAACTTATTTACTGATTAAATTTCTATCTATTACCGTATTTTCCGCACTATAAGGCGCACCGGATTATAAGGCGCATCTTCAACATATGGCCTGTTTTAAAACTTTTTTCATATACAAGGCGCACCGCATTATAAGGCGCATAGAATAGACACTTCAGTTTGGGTTGCCAATTTGTTCTGTACTCTATTATTACACATCCACATTTGTAAAGAAGTGGTCCCTGAGTGCGTTATATAGTCATCTGCCCCAGTAGTTGCTTCACTCACGGTGTTGCGATATTGTGCCCAACTGCTTTCTGGGTAACACAGACCAACCGACACGCCGCTGCCACCTCAGTCTCTGTCTCTCTTCCCCTGACTTTAAATGCATCATCAAACTTTATTAACAAACCAGCATTCTGACAACAATCCCAGCATGTACCGCGCATTTCTTCTTCTACAGGGGAAAATAAAGTCGGCAGCTGTTTATTGTAGCTGTTAGACCTGTTGTGGCTCAATATCGGTCCATATATAAGGCGCACCGGATTATACGGCGCTCTGTCGACTTTTTAGTAAATTTAAGGTTTTTAGGTGCGCCTTATAGTGCGGAAAATACGGTACTTCAATGGAAAGCAAATTTTCTAAGTTATTTGCATTTTAATGTGAGTTTCTCAATGAAAAGTGACAAAAGGTAAAAAGTTTGAGTTTAGTGATGTGGAGAAATTTTCAGAAATGCTCAATATACTGAAATGAAACGTCTCTCTAAGAGGCCATCTGTAAGGATATACCTCTGCACACACCCGGTTTGAAGAGCCACTGGGTCTCCAAACAAATGCATCTGCAGATGGTTTCAGTGAGGGATTGTTACTTATGTCCCAGACATGCACAGACATGCAATATATTCTGCTGCTGAAAAAAGTGTTTTAAACCGTATGGCCTGAAACTCACCCTACACAGGATTCTCCAACAAAGAGCAGAAGGTAATCTGTAGATCAAGGGATAGTATCCAGCTTCCTTATCCAGAAGTTTCACAACACAATGTAGATAAGAGAAAACACATACTGTCTGTTGATGTTTTATTTATTTTGAGATGGGAATTACTTCAGAGTTAAGCGATTTCCAGTTGCAAGTCCCCAAAGAGTGGGAAGAATTAGATACAAAAACTTAAACTTTTGCACGTTTAACACGTTTAAACACAAATAAAAAGCTAATATGAGCAAACACTTTCCCACACTGAGCTTTATGAAATAGTCATGTGAAACACAAATGCTGTAAAACATTCGAAGGTGGTTAAACTTGAAAAGGAAAGTCAACCTGCTGCCTTGAAAATGCAAGAAAATTGTTTTGATTTTAACAAGAAGAAATAAGTTGTCTAAACATTGTTTTGTTTTTTTAAGTTCATTAATCTTGAATGGAGGTTTGACTTAGAGCTGCATTTTAAACCAAATAAAAAAATGCCTTTACTCAGTTAAAGAACCTATTATTTCTCTATTATTTCACTCACAATATCAAGTTAAAATAGCTACTTATTTTACTTTATAATAACTTACATTTTTTGTTCCAAACTGCATGAAAAAAAATTCTGATCTGATCATGAACTTTATTAAACATCACAGTAAATTCTGCTCCAAATATTTAGTGAGAACAGGACATAAAAATGAACATTTGCCTTAATAAGACCAGAGTCAGATCAATGTAACGCACTCAGGATACAGAAATATGCCGCTAAGCATTCTGGGAAATAGCTCCCACTCCTGTCTTATTCTTCTTTCAGTTTTTTAAGTGATAACCTAAAATCTCTTGGAGGTTTGACATGATATAAGTCAGATGTAAGTCTATCTGCCACAAACTCACACACTCATTTAGGTTCAAAATTTAAAACTCGCTGAATTTATGTGACTTAAAGTGTAGAAGATAGTAACTGAATGTGGCTGAAACGTTTTGCAGTGAACTTGTATGTTGAATAGTTTCGGTTTCCTTACTTTGTGAAGCAGCTCAGACTCTCAGGTCAGAAAGCCTTTTTTTCTCAAGCTCTCATTGTGTCAATCCCGTTGATTGCTGCCTGCTAAATGCATGTAAAAGAGGAAACTGATGTTACAACTTGGAGAATCCCAAGGCATCTTTAAAAGTCAGTCTGGCACAAAATGAGCCCCTGTCCTAATTTATTTGACTTAATTTATCAACACACTGGCGTTGCATTCACATGGGAAACAGCAGCAGTTGCATTAGTCTCGGCCCACACGCTGTTACACTTTGCTTTTAATAGTAATCGGTCTTGAGAACTGACGAGACACTTCTTCCTGCTCCATTTCATTACATCCGTTCAGCGCTGATCACAAAGTAAAGTGTTATTTAGTCCATCAACTTCAACGCAGCCGATGTTAGGCTGCAATCAAACAAGAAGGCCAACATGGACCAGACACAGCAGTCTCAAATCTCCCACTCTCATTTTACTTGTCCTTTTTTTCCTTTCATCTCATTTTCTTTATTCTCCTCTAATCCTTTTTGCAAACACAGATTAGCTGAGCAGCAAGAGCTGATAATATTTTGCTTGATGCAGTAATGGCATCCTCAAGTCTCTGGCTCTTCAAGAGGACAGAGCAAACATTTTCTAATGAGAAGGATTTTTGTTTTGCCATCCCTCTTTGACAGTTATGGTAACAGTAAGTATGTATGAGTGTTTCTCAGTATGTGTGTGTTTATTTTTATGTTTGAATTCCATCCAAAGTAGAAAATAGACTCCCCACAAAACTGACTCAACAATACAATTATTTTGTGTACAAGATAATTGTACACAATGTTTTTAATCTACAAGGTAGAGATTAAAAACATTAATTTCACATGGAGGTCAATAAGCTCAATAACTGGAGTCTTAAAGGGGAAATCAAGAAAACACATAAAAGTCATGTGGACGCCTCGAACTCCTTCAGACTAACAGGAAACACTGAGAGGTCATTGGTGCTGGTAGCTGTTAATAAATCATGTTTTCAGTCGCTATAAGTAAGCAAAGGTTTGCTTTCTAGGATCAAACTTACTTAAACACAACATGGATATAGAGATAATGAACTCTTAAAAAATCTTTAGACTTAAAAATGCTTTGTGCATCAAATCAACAGCAGAAATGAGTAGTTATTGTTCCAGGTGAGCAGTAAGGTCTCCTTCACTTTGTCTCCTGACGTTTCAGACTGAATGGATTGTTGTAAATCTCGAAATGCTGCTGTGCTCTTAATGCTGTTTTCTGCTCTTTCCCCATCACAATGCCAGCACCAAAGACAGCACAGAAAAACACGGATGTCTATGTTACACCGTAGATGCACATTTTTTTGCCGTGGCTGTTCACATTCCTATGAGAGAATTTCTCTGCCATAATTTGAAAGCACACATTTTCAGTCTGAAAGTAGGATTTTCTGAAAACTTTAGGTCGTGGTTTATCCCTACATCCAATGGGCGGTGCAAATTGTTACAATTACCCACTAGAAGAAAACAAACACACCCTGTATAACGCTTTCATTCTATTGGCTGAGAGGTTGCCAGGCGACAGCTTCCTTGTTCCAAGCCAGCAGAAAATGATTCACAAGTGAGCAGAGAGGTTTGCAAGTAGAGCTTGGATCCGAGTAGAGACAAGTTTTGAAAAAGCACCGAGAATATTAGAAAGAGACCAGAAGAATTTTTGAGATACGAAATGAGAACAAACTGAAAATGTGTGTCCTCGCATTATGGCAGAAAAATCCCCCTACACATTTCCAGATAGTATATGCAATTTTTCAGTGATCTGCTGTGTGAAAAGCAAACAACCTAAACATATTCTACATGTGCAATAGAGGACAGAATAACGTCACACATAGCGAGTTGTTATCCAACCACAGGCATCACGTTAACGACTTAATCTGCATCATCGTCCACCATGGTTGTTGTTTTTCTTCCTGCTCATGTGTATCAGGACGCAGAACAGTGGCGTTAATCGAGTGTCAGTGACGTTTAGGTCGGATGATGCGACCTGGCCAAAGAGACTCGGGTCACATGTGAGTAAATCAGACGTGTCGGATTTAGATCTACATATCCAAGTCGCATTTGTAAAAATCAGATCTGTTTTGTTCAGACTGTTATTAAAATATCAGACACGGGGGGAATTAAAGCAAAAAAAAAAAAGTCAGTTTTGGTGACTTTATGCTGCATAGTGAACATAGCCTTAGATTAGCATCAGTCTCTTTGGTTTCTTTGTGTTTAGTTCGGCTCGTTTTGTGTTAATTATTCATATTCCCTCTGTCTGCCTGTTTGCTCTCCTCTCGTCCTCCACTCTTCCCTCACTGGTTTTCTTTTTGGATTAATTAATTTTCATTGTCATCAATAAACAATTTTGTATTCTTGGAATTTAGGCTGCTTTGTTTAGTGCCAAATTATGAGGACGTTTCTCCATTAGATCGTTACTCTACCTTGTCACTTAACATCGATAGTGTGTTTTATGTCTGCTTTTGTACGGCAATAAATTCCTTTACAATAAACCATAAACTTCACTCAGACTCATATTTCTTTTTTCACAGCAGTAAAGTTACATCCCAACTGTCAGATTTTGCTCAGCTGTAAAGTTTTGTGTCATGAACGCACACCCCTCTTACTAGTCAAATTGAAGCTTATGCTTTGCTGTTTTTGTGGTTTTTCCTCCCTGGTTTGATCAGAGCTGAAATAAAACAAAGACCATGTATAACACAGTGTAACACCTTAACACATATAAATACTTCCTTGAATCCTGCGGTAAAAACAGTCAGCGGCAGATTTTCCCACACAAGAACATTTGATCCTTTTCCTTCTTTAAAAGCTGTATATGTGCTTTTCTCGACTTCTATTCGTCATTATAACTGTCATTATAACCCTTTGCACATTACTGGCCCTTGACTGTGCGTCTGCAGGCTACTGGGTGACAGCTGAAGGTAATTCACTTTGCCTCGTTTAGCTTGCTGTTAACAGCTCATGGGATGATAACGGGAGAGCAAGAACTTTAATCATATTCCTCCGCCTTCAAGAGAGATATTGCTTTTGCTTGGTATATTGAGCGGGTGGGGGTATGTGTGTGTATTACAGTAAGAAGGCATGGCAGGGTGGGTGGTGTGTGTGTGTTTGCCTTATAGGTGTCATGAATGGCCTGGGGACATGTATCATCGATCCGTTTCTCCAGGCTTCCTGTACATGGACTGGCATTAAAATGATCCATGGCCCCTTTCCTGGGCTAATACAGCTGATATTAAGATATCAGCCTGCTGCTTTGGGTGGGCAGGGGGCGGGTTGGGGGCCAGGGCGAGGACACAAAGCAGGACAGGAAATTTCTCAGGTAACAAGCTAACAGGGACGTTTCGCTCTCACTTTTCTCTGCTCTTGGAAAACAAAACCTTTCTTCAACTCCGGGCTCCCTGCTGCCCCTGTGGCGAATAAACAGCCAAGCAGCAGCAAAACGAGTGTAACATACACCATCTGGCTCTGCACCGGTGTCTGCCGCAGTCACAGAGATAGGCAGGAGTCGTGAAAGGAGGCGGAGGCGGTGGATGAGCTGATCAGAATGGCATCTCCTCCTCACCTCGACAGGGATGCCACACCGACGCCAAATTCCTACTAACACAAAACACACAACTCTTGGATGCTTAGCAGGGAAAGTCAGTGGGTTAGCGAGAGTTCATTACAAGGTGTATGGGGTACATCTTCTGCCATATGTATAATTACTGTTGGCTGCAAATCAAATGAGTCTCCGTAAATCTGTCCACAAGCAGGATGTGAGCTGGCAGCCTGCTGCCCACATGCAGTGGAGTTTTCCACATTCGTGGGATTAACCAGGTAGCTCTCCTGCTGTTTTGGCAGAAAATAGAAGCTGGAAATGAAGGATTTGTGTTTATTTTTGGTTTTCTCCCCGCTGCCGTGTTCCCTCTATTTCTACTCCATCAAGTCGCACCACAGAGAAGCAGCTAGAGCTCACTGTTCCCACCTGTAATTGTCCCCTAACATCATCTCCCTGAAACATGTTACCCAGATTGTTGCTCATCACTTAAATCCAGATCCATCCCTTCAGCAGAGCATGTTCCACTTGCAGACTTTCACCTGTAAAAAGGTGAGATATATATTAATCAAATCACACTTTTGAGGTAACGACCTTTTTATTCTCTCACAGCCAAGTGAAATTAGAATCTGTTTGTGTTTCAGGCTCACTGCATATAGGAGAGCAGACATTATGCACAGGTATTGATCACATGTGAAGACAGGAATACATAGTCAATACTTGCAGGTAATGGCTGCATCCTGTAAGTCTGCAGCTTATCAATCCTGTTTAAATTGCTTGTATGCTTTGTTTGCTTCATTCATTTACAAGGACACTGCATGCAGCCAGTTGTATATGAATAGAAATAAAAAACCTATTTATGCAGTGTGTGAATAGACTGAAAATAGCAGAAACTTACAGCTGAGGTCAAATATTTACATCCACTCATCAGCAGCATGAATGCCATTATTTTAATAATTTAGTTTAAACATTGCTTTTTGTTTTTCAGTTGTTTCTATTGTTACTCTGAATATTTGATTTAGCCATTACCACTTTTTCTTTATTTCTCAATCTGACAGATTGCATTACTGATAGAAAGTGCATGTAAGCACTCTCACAGCTTCTCTGAAGCATTGCAACCCCTTACATCTTTATATTCAGCTCAGATTTTTATCATATTGCTTAAATCAGCCAAGCAGGAAAAGAGAGAGAGACTTCACATCCTTCCACACTTTGGGTAAAGAGCTGCAGCTGCAACTTCTCCTGGGTGTCTATAACAGGACAGAGCCACACAGCAATCAGCAGGGAGGAGGCAGTGCAGACAGCGCATTTAGCTGAAGTGAACAACTTTACCAGACTCATCACTGGAAGTGCTATAAAAGCCTCGCTAATGAGAGGCCAGCCCGAGTCCTTTGAACAACAAACTGGAAAGAGTAAATAAAATAGATTTTACTGCTGCTGCTACCTTTCAATCAAAGCATAATTAAAGTTATTATTATTATTATTATTATCTCCACTGGGAGTGTGAAATGCTCATGTAAGGACACAAAGGCATCGTAGGAAATTCTGTGCAGCTGTTTCTTGGAAAAAGACCATGAAACAGAGTAAGTTTCTAGCAACTGTGGTCTGCTGGGGTTTACTCTCAGTGATCGCTTCCCTCGATGAAATCAAAACACCTTCTGAAGATGCTGGGAAGAAGGTTTTATTATCCACAGTGAAATGATTCTTTTACTGACGCGTTCAAAGGAAACTCAGCAAGGAAGAAGCCTTTACCTGTAAAGCAACATGGCCAGATTACAGTCTGGGAAGGAAAACCTTTCATTTGTGGACTCATGTCCTGAACTCTGATGAGACTAAAACTGAAGTGTTGGGCTGTTATCACAGTTTTTAGATTTAAAGCAAACCAGGGGAAATTATATTTGTGTTAAATGGAGGATAATGCTAATTAAGAATTACATTTTAATTTTCTTATGTGGAAGCAAAATACAAAAATCAAAAGGCATGGTCTACCTTCAATGGAAAGAGAAAACTGTGGCAGCAATAGCACCGTGTAATTTTTATTTTTATTTTATCAATGGCACAGACACAGCCAAGAAACCCCAATTCAAGCAAACCTTCTATGGAAATAAAGAAGTGTCAAAAATAACACACAATTAGTCCTTAAACCGAACATAGACGGGATAAACAAATGTAATGAAATATGATTAAAAGTAGCAGTTTTTTCTGTGACTAAAGCTATCTTTACAACTAAATGAGAATTCTTATCAGATTCTGTTTTAGCTGACTAACACTGCAGCGTGTTGGTGATGTGTAAATGAAGATCTCACTAGTGTTACGGTTTTAAGTACCAAGATCATTAAACATTATTTGTCACTGGAGACTGCACAACTCATCTCTGTACCGAAATAAAAGCTTATCCAAACGTCTCCCCTCTGCATAAGCTTCTGTGATTCAGTTGTGTGTCAACATAAAATATTTATTTTTGAATGTCATTAAATGTACTTCTAGGACACCAGTTACAATATATTTATTTATTCTTTCTACTGCGACTTTTTAACAGGTTAAATGTCTGGGTGGCTGGTAATGGTGTTGAACATCTTTTTGTTGTGTCTCATGACCGATGAACAGGGTCAAAGGTTAATGGGCAGTGAGGGCGGGTTCATAACATGCCCATTAAATTAAACTCAGGGCAGAAAAGCCTCAATAATTAGCAGTAACACTTTTTGCATGTAATGTTTTTTTGACAGACTTGTTAAATATTCAGACGCAATTACAACCCCTGGTCCCTTTGAGTTATTCTGTTTTGGAATAATAAAGTCTTTATTCTGGAGTTTGCAGATGTGAAAAGGATATAAAGAGTTGCAGTAGTGCAGAGACAATCTGTTTATGTGACATGGTTTTAACAAGTTTCACTGCAAAAGGAAATTGCATTTACTGAAACATAAGAAATGCAATCCATCATCCTAAAAATCCACTTTTACATCAACAATTTCACATTTATTAAACAGAGATCTAACAGAAAAGATGTGTAAAAAATAAATTGCATTCTATAACTCAACAGATCATTATAACTTGTAGTATTTTTTAAAACTGTTAGTCTTTTTTATTGTTATGGAGGAATTTTTGCAGGCTTTTTATTTGCTCTCATCCAAAAAAAATGTTATTGTAAGCATCTGAACTTGAGAGCATCAAACGACTAGTCATTCGCTTTTGAGGCATCCAGTTTTAGATTTGCTGCTGTGTCCTGCATCATTGTCCTGTTGATGACCCAATTCAGGCCATGCTGGACAGATGGACTCATATTTGCCTCTGGAATATGTCGTCATAAAGAGAAGTTGATTGTTGGCTCACTGACTGCAAGGCACAAGGTTCTTATGGCTGCAACGCAAAAAAGAAGAAAACATTATTTCTTTGCAACCTTATTGTTGGAGATTTTTCAAAAGTCTTAACCATCATTCAGGTGCAAATTAGTTATTCCGTTTCTTTCCTTTTATGGATATTTCCACAAAAGTTCATTCATGTAAAGTCTTTTTCTAATTGTCCTGACATAAACTTTAACATTTCACATACTGTGCGAAGAAAATAATTATAGATTTTTTTTATTTTTTATAATTTATCTGAATTCTGGCAGCTGTCTTGTGGTTTCTACTTTAAAAGTAATCTTTCATTTTTAAAATGATTGATCAAAATTGTTTTGTAATGTCATTGTATCTGCTCTCAGATTGAGTGGGAATATCTGAGAGTGTTGTTCAGATTGAGCAAATGGGATTGTACTAATACAATCTCATTTTTCCTTGTCATTGTGTTAGTACAAATCTATATGCTCCGTACCAGAAAACTGAAAAATCTCCTGTTTTTATTACAGAAGTCACACTGAAGATAACCAATTATGTAGTGTATATAATGAACAAAATGGTCCCATTCTCCTCAAATCCAATGCAAAAAAGAAAACTTAATGTATTCAAACAATAATCCCTCACTTGTTAATTATATGTATGCATTTTTAGTGATTTATTTAACATTTTCTTAATTTAGCTGTCTTTCGATTTTATCCCTAAATCATTATTTAAACAAGATCTATGTAATAATTTTGAGAAAGTTTTGTTTTATTTTTGCGGTCGTAATCTGTGACGTCACTTCCTGCTTCCGCAGACCCGGCTTTCGAGGCCCTTACTGAGGAAAGTGAGTTTCTCACGGAGCTTCAGTTGATTTTACGATCTAAAAGTTGCAGTAGAGAAGGAAATATTTTACTATCTTTTAGCTAACGTGCTTGTAGGATATTAGTTAATTTTTTTTACATATAGTTCGGTGGAGAATGGACTGATTTTGGCTTTACTGCTGTAGCATGTTGTGAACAAGCCGCTGTGTTGCAGGTTTTTATGTGGTTCCGTACCAGAAAACTGAAAAAACTCCTGTTTTTATTGCACCAGTAGAACCAGGTCAACTGGTGTGATTTTTCGTGTTGCTGAACTGTTTAATTCCATTTTGTGCAGGTATTTTGTTCATTTTTAGGGTTTTAGATATTTTATTTTAACAATATTTCAATTGTTAATCACAGATATCTGCTGATGGTGTGAATGTCTTTTATTTTTATGTGTCAGGATTAGCTGTACCCCAAAGAACGGAAATAAGTAAGAGTGTGAATGTTAGCTTCTGTGGTAATGCCAAGATGGCTTCCACTGGGCGTATTAATGCCTTTTATGGTATATTCGTTGTTTAAGTTATTAAATAAAATTGGATTTTTCAAAATATAATTAACAGTTTAATTTTTAGTTTGGTTATATGTACAATTAGTCAAGATAAATCTGAGTAAGTGATTCATAAACCTTGAAGTTTATATAACAGGTGTTAATATCTCATTACATCATCAAGCTAGTCTTGTCGCAATAAGCAATACATCAATTAATCGCATGATAAATTAAAACTACCTCAATCATTTTCAATTGCTTAATTTATCATTTTTGTCTTTTCTCTCTCTTTCTACCAAACACTGGATGACAAAAGTCTTCAGTCTGGCAAATTGGTCTCAAAATTGTCCAAGTTTGTTTACAGAGACTTTCTGATTTATTTTATTTGTTGTTTTCTTTAAATTGTATTCCAGTTCCAGTGTTAAATATCAATCAGAATTTAAAGTTTATTCATCTTTCCATAACAATTATATCACAAGAATATCGTTTTAAAGCAACAATTTGATCATTTATTTAAATAACTTCTGGAACAATTTATCGTCCAGCAAAAGTTGTTATTGTGACCGGCCTACATCACCTGATTCAGTCGCTCTGTCCTGAGGAGATCTTTACAGATCAAACTTGCATAATCATATAATTTATGAAGAGGTTTAGTAAGTGACACAGATGAATCGTGCCTGTAACTTGAAGGGTGAAAACTTGCTAAGATTTATTTTCAGCCGTGTAAAAATCAATTTACATCATTTGAGCTACTGCAGTTTGATTCCTTTGGGGACTCATGCATCCAGTTAATATTGCTCAAGTGTCTGCAAACGAATGACAAATTTCAGTGGCTTCCGAATTAATCAAAGCTCACTCGTCTCACTGGCTTACTCAAACCCAACTCTGCATTATTACATAAAGAAAATACTCCAAGTCCTGGAGGAGGAAAGACTCAGGGGCCTGTTTATGTGTTTGATTCGAGGCGATGGAAATGTAGAGCGAAAAAGAAAAATGGTAAAGAGGATATGAAGCAGAGGTTGAAGGAAAGCACATTCTTGCACATGGAGTGTTTGGACTCTCCAAGTCATAATACTCTATAAACAGTCAGGAAGTCAAATATTTATCACTAATATTTGCATTCCTCTTGTCTTCATGGAGTTGGTGCTAATCAATTTATTTTATTGCCAGAAGAAGAAATGACAGGAATGTGTTTGGGGTAGGTGGGTTATCAACATGTCTGATCAGTGTAAATTTTTGTTATGAGCCTCAGATGTGAAGGGAATTACCTTAAACTTCACATTCTTCTGTAGAGACTCATATTTTTTGAAGTAAAAGAGGATCTGGAGTTGCCTTGTTAAATTAACAGTCAGAAAATAAAGATTGCTCAAAAATATTCGTTAAACAGCCATTACAAGCTCCAGCTAACTCAAATTAAAGCAAGTAAGGGTGCGTTCACACTGCAGCCAGAAGTGACCCAATTCCGATTTTTTATAACGTAATGCGACCTGTATCCAACCTTTTCATGGCAGTGTGAACAGCTCAGGTCAGATTAAGTTGTTAATATGTTGCTCCGGTTGGACAACAACTTCAAATATGTAGCTAAGCTCCACCGTTAGCCTCCATGTTTACTTCCTCAAACACTGAGCTCTTCTTCTTTTTATGGCGGTTGGCAGATCACTGAGAACGCTGACGCTATAGCGCCCTCTGCTGCGCATGCGGGACACTTTCAGGTCGTTTGCCCGTTCACACTGCAGAACACATACAGGTCCATTTACTGGCAGTGTGAACGGCCCCGGCAAAAAAATAGGAATTGCCAAAAAATCCGAATTGGGTCACTTCAGGCTGCAGTGTAACTATGCAGCTGATGCACCTTAAAATATCACCAGGCATTGAGTAAAATCATTGAACTAATCAATGTATTGATGTGCTATAGAAACAAAACGGAAGTAATTATTTTTGACCTAAAGAGGAATAGTTAAGAGTCAGCAGCTGGAAACTACTTATCAAAACTGTCAAGAACGGATCTGGAAGGAGTGACTTGAACCTCCAGAGACACATAAATATGGTTACAAATTTGGACTTCTATCACCTGAAGAACTGTTTGACTTGTTTGTTGTTTTATTTTCTAATCTTGTAAAGCACTCTGATTCTCCTTGTTGCTGAAATGTGCAATACAAATACAATTCCCTTCCCTTGACTGTAAGTTTAACTAACTGTTATATATGTATGTGTATGTGCTGCTTACGTCCTCCCTTATGCTCTCTGTTACGCTAGCTCCCCAAAATAGAGCCTGTAATGAATGCTCAGGCTAGTAAACATAGCCACCAATAAACAGTGTTCCTGTCAGTTGTTTTTCCACCATTAATAAGTTGAGTGTGATTGGCTCTGGGAGCAGAAGGAGGAGCTTAATGTTTTTTCACAGATTATCTGTCTCAAATTGTACTGTCACGACTTAGTTTTATATAAAAGTAACATACTGCAACTTTAAAGTTGTTTCACATATCTTTTTTCAGGTAAAGTAATGCTGGCACATCGGTTTGTATATTTGCCTTATTCAGTGTTTGGAGATTAGTGAATATCCAGATACCGTGTGTCTCCACTCTCGTATTTTGCCTGCAGCTTTTCCTATTCTGCCTTTTAGGGCTTCCATACATCAAGCGAGCATCACGAATCAGCACCCATGCCTAGCTCACCTGCTGTGTTCCCTCAAGATGCCAGAGGCTGGGAAAGTTACTTATGTTTGAAAACAGTAAAGGGATGACCTCCATTTGCCGGAAATGTCTCAGCAAGGAGAAACCATTTTGTAAAGCAGAGCAGAATATTGCAATGTTTGTCAAAAACTGAGAAGTTTTTCACATTTTAGATGAGATCCAGTGATCCAAATGAAGTATCAATGTTAACAGGACCAGTTGTTATCTGTTTGTTGATACATAGTATAATCAGAATATACCCAATGATTGGTGCACTAAAACCCCCATTGACACTTCAAGGAGAAGAAGGTATAGCCAATGAATGAAGGGATAGTCGGATTTGCTCTTGTAACAAGTTTAGAAAATGTGCTTTTATTTATTTTTATAATGTTTGAAATTTTAACAAATCCTGATCAACACTGAAGAATCCTATTTTTTTGTTACATTTTAAGAATTGTATTATTTATTTTGGCAAACACTACTACCTGTACTGTTGCTTTAAGAGAGTGTTCTCTGACATCATTACTGTACTACTCTCAGTTGGTGCTAGGCTGCCTGAGAAGAGGTAGGAAAGTTTCTTTGCTCTTGGTTAATAGGGTTAGGGTTAATGCTTTTTTATATATATTCATAAAATAATTGAAAGCACATGCAGCTGTGAATGTTTATGTTTTAATACATTTCTTTTGACAAGTTCAGAATTCTTTTTTGTAAATATTAGAACAAATATTGTTATTAGTTAGTCACAGGATTTCTCCATGTACTTATCTGCTAGGGGAATTCCGACTCCTGTGCATGGAAGAGCTGCATGTTAAAGGACTTTTTGTATTTCTGTTTGTGCAGGTATGTGTATTTGGTTATTTTGTTCTATAATGTTTAAGCTGGTTTTACTCAGTACACAAAACATCTGGGTTATGCAATTATTTCAGAGTTTTCTTTATTTTTTTTATCATTTTTTGTGGGTATTGTGAATTTTTTTCTGGGAACAATGTTATGCTACTCTGAGTTGGCCCTAGGCTGCCTGAGAAGAGGGGAATTCCGACTCCTGTGCGTAGAAGAGCTGCATGTTAAAGGGCTTTTTGTATTTCTATTTGTGCAGGCCTCTGCCAGCCACCTGCATTAAAGATCAACCAGTAACTCGAGTGGTCTGACTCCCTTCTTCATCTGAACACAACGCAGAACATATCAAGGTTAACCGACTGTATAAGACTAGATTATCAGTTAAGAACACCTGTAGTATACACCGGTTACACTCTCAAGAATCAACTTTGTCTACTTTGTGAGTAAGATGAGTAAAGGTACTGGGAAGTAGGAAGGAAGAAAAGCTTGTCTTTATTCCCTAAACATCGTGGTAGTGTATGCACATGAGTATTTTTGCTGGAACAAACTGCCATTTGAACTTTTTATTCTGATTTTGATCATTGAATATCAAAATTTGATAATTTTGATATCCAAATGCATTGGATAATTCTAGACATGACATACTTTTGCTCAAACAGAATAGCTTTCAGTGACAGAATATTTCCAGCCACATCTTGTTATATTGAAAATCTCACAGCCAGTTTCACATTTTTGAAAATGAAGATGGAAGAAATTAACACTTGAAGCAGATTTACATTTGGAAAACTAATTAAATTCTGCAAACGCACTTACTGAAACTTTGTAATTATGTTTAGGCAACAGCAGTTTATTTACAAGTACAAAAGATTACATGACTATGAAGCAAATCTTTTCAACAATAAATTGATTGAAAGAATATCGTCTCAGCAGTGACTAAAGACTACCAGCCCCTCCAGAACTTTCTCACACTATATTTATCTTGGTGCAGCAGAGAGGATTTTGCTGCTGTGACTGTGTATTGTGACATTAATTCAGCAGCAGTATGCTATTTAAGTGGAATAATTACATATTTGCCTGTCAGTTTGACAGGCATTAGGCTGTCCACAGATATTTCTTAGGCTTCCTTTGCGACTCTCAGTGACGATCTAAATTCAGCAACATTGTGGGAGTAATGGCGTTTTCAGTAAAACTGTTTTCTTAACGAAGAGTGCATTGTCCACATGTGAGAACTAATAGCTTCACTTAAAACTCCTCTTTTTTGGTTTCTATTAACCTTAAGGAAATTCCTGTTCCGTTTGTAAGAGTCCATCCAGAAAAGCCCTTTTCTTCAAGTTTTTAAAGAAAGTGTATTGAAAACAGAATTATAAAGACTAAAGTGCATCCACTGGCTCCAGGATCCAGGGAGAGAAATTACTTATTACTGCTTATTCTGATATTTCAAACACTAAATAAAGCTTAAAAATGACCCATTATGCTTCCTTGAACAGGTTAGGATGGTCTATGGGCAATAAAAACATGTTCATTACACTTTTGTGATCAAAATCATTCTTGGCTGATGAGATTTCATTCTGCTCAGTTCTGCCTGTGTTGAGCTCCCTTCAGAATGAGCTGTTTTAGGGCCTCTTGTAGCTTTAACCCCTTTGCATGCGAGGACTGAGGCAAACAGAGGACTATGGAAAATGATACAAGTCTCACGTGTGTGGGGTCAGTGTGACCCCATTTCGACATACAAGGGTTAAATCAAAATGAGCTGCTGCTGGCCAAGCGACCACAATTCAAAGTTTTCACTCGAATCCCAAAATGGCTGCAAACAGATGCGCAATTATGCAACCATTTGTCTTTGAAAAGCAGAAGTAGAACCTCCTGCACCACCAACAAGAACGCATCAAGTCATTTCAACATGGTCAATTAATCCAGCAGCCGTTGTACACCACATGCAGCAGTGAAACCTG
This sequence comes from Poecilia picta, assembly GCA_033032245.1. Classification (NCBI taxonomy): domain Eukaryota; kingdom Metazoa; phylum Chordata; class Actinopteri; order Cyprinodontiformes; family Poeciliidae; genus Poecilia; species Poecilia picta. Next base: position 4,787,470 of record CM065367.1, read on the forward strand.
CTGACTAGTTGTAATTCTGCTTGGGTTGGTATCAGGGCAGTGACGTTACATTCAGAAGATTTTTGAAATGTCTCGCATTCCAGACACCAAAGAAGATTAACTTGTTGCTAAAAACTGGCTGGATAGTTTTTTAAGTGCTTGAGCTGTTTTTAGAAGTAGGATAGAGCGGAAGTACAAAAATGTGCAAAACAGGTCTCTTTTCTTTATGCATTATTCTGTGGAAAGTGACTCAAAACTACTGCAAATGCTGAAAACCACGATCCTCCTTAAACATCTTCGTTTAAGGAGGGGCTAGTTCCAACGAGACGTTTTGAACAGCTGAAGGGTTGTGCTTAGGAAATATATTTAAAATAAACTAGCTTTAAAATTTAACATGACTTGATTGAAATAGCCTAATTATAGTTTTAAAATGTATAACTTATTCTGGCCTATTGAACTTTATTTTTACCTTTAGTTAAGGCAGATTGTTTGCCAAGATCTCTGTCCTTTGCCCTTTGTCTGTTTGGGAGACAATCAGTAGAAAGTAAACCAGCAGGAGATCAGGAGAAGCTCTCCTTAGACAATGGGGACCAATGGCTTTAGAGAAAGGGTCAGAGACAGGTCCTGGTTGAATGAACAAAGATACGCCTTATTTGAATAAATTAAAGAAAAGAAGATAAAACTGTCCACACAGAGTAACAAATTAGATTTTGCTCTTTGCAATTTCTCCAAGGACGTTCTTGCTTTCTGTTAGTCTTTTTCCTCTTCTCAGGTAAATTCATGTGTTGTTTGTGCTTTGAGTTTTCTGATGTTTTGTGATGTGCTTTTCTGGTGATAGTATGCATCTGTCTTGAATAAATGCTGATTATTGTGATGCTGTTGTCTCTGCGTGATCTCAGTCTTTGCGGACAGCATTTTTCTGAACCCAGGGATAGAGAGGATATAATGAATCAAAAGGTTTTAAAAGTTTTAGAATTTTTCCTCTCTTAATAGTTGCCATGGGAAATATTTTTCCACGCTTGGGGAAATATCTCCAAATTGGTGGATTTTCAATGGCTAATTTATACCTTCCACAGAAAAGACAAGGGTAGCCCTGAACATTGGGCTTTGTGCTAGCTGGACTGCAGACAGGGCTATTGGCCTGGAAAAACTAAATCCATTATCTGGCTGGAAAAACAATGGCTCCAGTAATTAATTTAGTTGTATGTTGTTTAATTCACTGTCTCACTGTCACATTTGTGGGCACAGCTTATGGTTTTATTAACTGCTCAAAGATATTACAGAGTTTAAATCTGTTCATTGTTTGCAGTACAATATCTGCTAAGCCACACCATCAAATGTCCAATTTGCTGGGGATGGAAAGCAGACTGAAATTACAGCCAGACAAGAGTTGAGACTTCAGGTCAGCTCTGTTGTCTTGGCTGAACCTTAGTGCCAGTTTGTGCAGATGGTTTGCTGCCATATATACAGAGCAGTTCCTAGGGAAAATACCAAATGTTTTCCAAGAAAATTCTGAGATATAACCTACACTCTTATTTTTTCTTAATTTCACATTCTCTGTCACTGGATATGGTACAAGATTAAATTAAGGATTTTGAGGGAAAGATAGACATGGGAAGGTATCATTTGATTTCTACAACCAATAACAGATGGTATGTTACGATGCAATTATTAAAAATTAACGTTGTATTGCACATAGTAAATAAAGACTCCTTTGCATTACAGTCAAGCATTTTTAAAGATTAGTCTAATCTGTCGTTTTCATGAGCAACAATGTGTGCTAATAAAGTAATTACATTAATCAGCCAGCGCCTTTGATCCAACTCCATTTAGCTCCAAGTCCATCTTGTCCATAGGGCTTCAGATTACTGTAAAATAGACGAGTCACACTGAGTCACATGACCTTTTTAATATTACTGGATAACAACATATTAAAAAATAAACATAATTTCAGTGTAAACACAACTATTCTACTGCTCTCTTAGACAAATAAGTTTTGATCATCTTATGGCCACCAGTATCAGCATTTCTATCTGCAGTATGAGAGAATTGAAGAAAGTGAGTTTTTTTTGGGTAAACATTCAGTAAAACATGACTTTTTGATATCCTGATGAGCGAAATTACAAGGAATCGTTCACATCAATCAATATTTGTTTTTATGGTATCTAATCTGATCACTTCAAGGTTCTAAAGCTTGAAGTGCTTTTATTTTAAAGATTTTGATAGACTATTGGCTTTTCTGAAACGCCTGTCTTCCAGAAGTGATCACATTCCTCCTCTATTAACCCTTTAACAATGTTTTTACCAGTCCTGCACTGAGAATTTGCTCGCGTAAATAGCTCTGCAGATACGCAGTTCCAACAGGTATTTGCTAATTGCTTCTAGCTAGTCTGAAGGAGCAAGAAAACTGCATCTTAGAGGAGGATCTGCGTCTCGAAAGCAGGGCTAGGTCCAACCAGGCGTTTTGCACAGCTGAATGGTTGGTTGATTAGAAGATTTCTCAGACATTCATGAAGGAATCAAGGCGACACTCCAGGTAGGTTTTTAATGAGGGAATAACATTATAACAAAATATAAAGCTAAAAATTCAGATTTTACAAAATCCGTTAAAACTTACAAATCTCCTTCAGTATATCAGTAACCACATGCCGTACCTTGGACCCAGACATGCTGCCACATTGGAACATCATGAATTTTGAGCATGCTGAAAACAGTCTGGTAATTTTCATTTTTTATGTTGAGGTGTGAAAGGTGGTGGAGGTGTAGACACAGTACTGCTGCACCAAAATGTGATCCTATAAACTTCAGGCTCAAGCTGTGTGCTTTGAAACACCTTTTTTGTGTTTTTATAAAGAAGATAAAGAAGATGTGTAGAGGATCAAACTATTTTAGCTGGAATGCTTTGGGAAGCAATTAAGCTCAAAGGCCGGCTTTCCTTTTCATTGATCCAGAGCCCTTTGTGCAAACAGGCTGCATTGAGTTGTATAGATCTGGGTTTTGTTATTTATAGTTAATTTGCGTCAAAGTCTCCTGCCTGGAGAAAAAATATATGTGCTGGGATATAGCAACTTGATCTATCTATGTGATGGAATCCAGACTAATTGGAACAGATTTTTGTTCAAATTATAATCTACACTTTCCATGATTGCATCCATCTTGTTTAGTTACTGAAAGCTTTAATTTCAAAGTTGTTCAAAATTAAAGCAAATAAACCGAGCCTTATCAAAATATGTTAAATATTCCACTATTGGACAGTTACAGCATATAAAATAGGATGAATATAAAATGAATTTATTGCTAAAAAAAGTCACATTTTTAAAACATTTGATCATTCTGCCCAGCTGCTTGGTAATAACCTCTACCACTGTGTTTGACTCTGATGACAGAAAGTTGGACTTCAACAAAAACATGCCTACTCAGCACTGTCTCACTAAAGCTAAAAAGGGGAAAAAAGAGATATATGTCTCAAGGGGAATAAATGGGACTATCTTACTGCTCTTGTAGAATAAGGGCCTCATACTGTTAGTGCTGCTGCCACTTGCTGGGACACTCTTGTAAGAGAGATTTTTAATCTCTTTTAATTTCTTTCTTTAAGATATTCTGGTTAGATAATGGTTGATGATGATTAGGCACATCTTCCATTTCTGCCTAATGTGGTTTGGATTGAGTCCATGTAAATGCAGAGCAACTCCAGGATGATTCAGAGTGATTTCACCCTTGCACTCTCCATTTACTGCAGCTTGTGTGGACACCAAATAATGATTTAATGTGTTATGTGCTGTACAGAAGAGCTTCAAGTAAATAAATTGTGCAACTGTGTAATACGATGCATATTTGGCTGCGATAGAATCTATTTGTAACTTATCTTAATGCCATCAACATGTCAGGGTCAAAGGAGTAAAGCATACCCAGGAAGGAAGTGTTGGTGAGTATTTATTAATGCCTTTTCTATATAAATACTTTCCTCTGAGGGTGATTTTGGAGATTTAGAGTCAGCTTTTTCCTTGGTACATCATCAAAAAGTGGGGAGAGTTACTGCTGAGCCTCTCAACCTCTTTTAGATATTTGCACTTCTAAAAGGAAGAATGATAAACAGGACTGCAATTAAGGATGCAATTTGCTTGCATCCCTCGGCCTGTGATCTCAGAACCAATCCCTGGTGCCTTCCACACGTATAAATCTATGTACAAATATTCATCAAAACTAATATTCCCAGTCTGCCACTCTTGTTTGCATTCTGCAGCAGCATGCTCTGGGACCTTGGTTGACCAAGAACACTCCATGCACAACAAGAGAAACATCATTAAATCCCCAAAATACATGAATTATTCACAACTGAAAATAAACCTCAACAGGAAGTCATTGTCACTACATGGGTGTATATACAGCTCTTTGTATGTGGCTCTGTGAGTATGCCGTCATATTCATGTGTACCTAAAGGTGGGAGTGGAAATGGCTGTGAACATACATACAGTCTTATTATAATCTTCCACAGAAGTCAAAAATCAAAAAAGCACGATCATGTTATGTTTCAAAATGATCACCAATTAAACTGGACATTTTACATATATGTCTTTAGAAACCAAACTTTGCTAAATCTATATGCACAGAGAACTCAGTAAACTAGACTATCAACATGTCATGATTGAGGGTAGACTTCTGACCCACATGCAGAATCAGACCCGGAAACAACTGGTGAGTTACTACTTTTATTAGAAAACAACAATCAAAGGTTCTGCAGGAGATCCGTGGGTCTGGGCCCGATCGTGTCTTCTTGGAAGGCTTTCCGACGGAGGGGGGAAGGCAACGAGCAGTGGGCTGGAGCGGGCAGGCAGGAGAGGCTCAGAGCTGCAGACAGATTCACCGGTGGAAATGGACCAGATCCTGAACCGTGGAAGGATAATCATCCGGCAGAGAGGAGAGGTCCAATGGCTCCTTAAATCCTCTCGACTGATGATCCAACTGGCTTCAGGCGTGCAGCTCCACTCCGGGCCACTCCCCCCCACGGGAAGCCGAAGGGGAGAGAGGCCTTTCTTAAAGAAAAGCCCAAAACCTGACACTACCCCCCCCTCAACGGCCGCCACCTGGCGGCCAAGAGGAGCAGGATGGACGAGATGCCTCAAAATCGCGGAGCAACCGCGAATCCAAGATGAAGGACCGAGGGACCCAGGACCGTTCCTCAGGTCCATAACCCTTCCAATCCACCAAGTACTGGAAACCCCTGCCACGACGTCGAACACCCACGATACGGCGAACCGAATACGCGGGGCCCCCATCAATGTCCCGGGCGGGTGGAGGGGGTTCGGCAGGAGGGCACAAGGTACTTGAAACAACGGGCTTAATCAAAGAAACATGGAAAACTGGGTGGATTCGTAAACAGTCAGGTAGCTTGAGACGAACTGAGGTGGGACTGAGAATCGAGGAAATCTCGTAAGGACCAATGAACCTGGGAGAAAGCTTATTAAACAATTTCACTGTAATGTCCTTGGTGGAGAGCCTTGCCTTTTGACCAGGTTGGTATGAGGGTGCAGGAGTCCTCTTCCTGTCAGCTAGGCGTCGATTCAGAGCCGCGGAGCAGTTCAGGGCCGTGATGGTTTGATTCCAGGTATGCCTGCATCGACGGAGATGGTGTTGAACGGAGGTGACAGAGAGTTCTTGTTCCTGAGAAGGAAATAATGGTGGCTGGTAGCAAAGGGAAGATTGAAATGGTGACAACCCAGTAGCTGATGAAACATGACAGTTATGGGCATATTCAACCCAGTGAAGCTGCAAACTCCAAGAGGTGGGATCAGAGGCGCAGACACAACGGAGACAGGCCTCAAGTTCCTGATTCAATCGCTCAGTCTGGCCATTAGTTTGAGGGTGAAAACCGGAACTGAGCGCCACCTTGGCCCCTAAAGCCCTTCCAAACTCTTTCCAAACCTTAGAAACAAACTGGGGGCCTCGATCAGACAGGATTTCAAGGGGGGTTCCATGAAGACGAAAAACATGTTTAATAAGTAGCTGAGCCGTCTCCTGTGAGGAGGGGAGTCTTCGTAATGGGACGAGGTGACAAGCCTTAGAAAAACGGTCTACTATAGTGAGGATGATGGTGAAACCCTTAGACAGTGGCAAACCAGTGACAAAGTCGAGAGCAATATGTGACCAGGGGCGACCTGGGATGGTGAGAGGTTGGAGCAGCCCACTGGGGGGCTGATTGCGGGCTTTGCTTCTGGCACAAACCGGACAAGCGAGTACATAACTCTTAACGTTCGCATAAAGGTTGGGCCACCAAAATGAACGACGGATAAGTGTGAGCATGCGATTGACTGCCGGATGGCATGAGAATTTGGCAGTGTGAGCCCAATGGAGGAGTCTCGATCTGACTGCGGAGGGAACATAGATTCTGTTAGGGGGCCCTGATCCTGGGTCCGGCTCTAATCTTTGGGCTTCCAGAATCTCCCTTTGAATATCCCATGTGAGGGCCCCAAAAACACAAGACTTAGGAATAATGTTGGCAATAGTTTCTTCATGGCCAGCAGAGAACTGTCTCGAAAGGGCATCAGGCTTAGCATTCTTAGAACCAGGTCTATATGAAATAATAAAGTCAAAACGAGAGAAAAAAAGTGACCAACGTGACTGTCGTGGGTTGAGGCGTTTGGCCTCACGCAGGTAGGCCAGGTTTTTGTGGTCAGTCCAGACAATAAAGGAATGTTTGGCCCCTTCCAACCAATGTCTCCACTCCTCTAAGGCTAACTTGATAGCCAAGAGTTCCTTATCCCCCACATCATAATTTCTCTCAGCTTGAGACAACCGATGGGAAAAAAAAGCACACGGATGGAGCTTATTGTCTGGGGCAGACACTTGAGAGAGGACAGCCCCCACGCCAGTATCTGAGGCATCAACCTCCAGGATGAATTGTCTGGATGGATCTGGCTGAATGAGAATGGGGGCAGTAGAAAACTTCCTCTTAAGTTCTTTGAAGGCCTCGTCAGCCTCAGAGGACCAGACAAAAGGCCTCTTAATGGAAGTTAGGCTGGTAAGTGGGAGAGCCGTCTGGCTGTAATTTCTTATAAAATGGCGGTAAAAGTTGGCAAAACCCAAAAACCATTGCAACTGTTTACGGGTTGATGGGATGGGCCAGTCTAGGACGGCTTGGATCTTCACTGGATCTGTCTTCACCTGCCCGCTCTCGAGGATGAACCCAAGAAAGGTGAGAGAAGAGGCGTGAAACTCGCACTTCTCTGCTTTGACGTACAGCTGATTCTTCATCAGGCGCTGGAGGACCAATCGAACATGTCTTTTGTGTTCCTCAAGTGATCTGGAAAATATGAGTATATCATCAAGGTACACAAATACAAAATGGTTCAGATAGTCTCTAAGGATATCATTTACGAGTGCTTGGAAAACTGCTGGTGCATTCATGAGACCAAAGGGCATTACCAAATATTCAAGTGCCCTAGGGGGGTTTTGAATGCTGTTTTCCACTCATCACCTTCTCTTATTCTGATGAGGTGGTAAGCATTCCTCAAATCCAGTTTAGTGAAAATGGTGGCCCCCTGGATGGGTTCAAAAGCAGCAGTAAGGAGTGGCAACGGATACTTGTTCTTGACTGTAATCTGATTGAGTCCCCGATAGTCAATGCAAGGGCGGAGAGTTCCATCTTTCTTCCCCACAAAAAAGAACCCTGCACCTACAGGTGAAGAGGACTTGCGAATAAGACCTGCAGCAAGAGATTCATTAACATATTTCTCCATGCTCTCCCTTTCAGGTCCAGATAGGTTGTAGAGGCGACTGGAGGGGAGTGGAGCGCCAGGTAAGAGGTCAATAGCACAGTCGTAGGGTCTGTGTGGTGGTAAGGACAAAGCTCGAGACTTACTGAAGACTCTGTGCAGATCATGATATTCAGAAGGTACATTTGTGAGCGCTGAAGGGTTAACCTGCTCCTCAGAGTTTAGGGCCTGGGGAGCGCCCCAAGCTGATTGGAGACAGGAGGCCAGACAATTGGTGCTCCATGACTCCACCCTATTCTCTCGCCAATTGATATGAGGGTTATGCGAGGACAGCCAAGGAAAACCAAGGACAACAGGTGCCTGGGGGGAAGGAAACACAAAAAATGTTAGAGACTCCCAATGGTTACCTGAAACTAGAAGGTTAATGGATTTGGTCTTATGCGTGATCTTGGGCAATGGGTTTCCATCAAGAGCAGCCACCTGGATGGGAGCAGGGAGGGGGATAACTGGTATTTGAAGTTGTTTTACTAGATCTTCATCCAGGAGGTTTTGTTCACACCCTGAATCAACCAGGGCGAAGGTCTGGAAATGGGTCTTTTCATTAATTAGAGCACAAGAGAGTGTTACTCGGGAATCAAATTTCTTTACTCCACCCACCAGTATTCCCGAGTGTTAGTTTGCGACCCAAGAGGAAAACAGACTGCAGCCAGCAGGTGTAGAGTATTCAATATTTTTCTCTTTATCTTTAGTTCAGTTCAGTGCAGCATACAGAATGGCCAACAGGTCACAAAAGGAAGAGGGAAAAAAAGTCTCCCTCTCATCTGGATCACCTGGTTTTTAAAGATTGGCCTCCACAAAGGGTAGAGGGGTGGAGACATTTCCATTTCCAAAAACAATGAACAAACCTTTGCACCAAATAATATTCCTAACAAAAAAATGTCTTCAAATACAATTAACTCAAGCAAAACTAGAAACAAAAACAATCTGGGCCCAAACAAAATCCAAAATACATCTTTCCTCCCTCTCAGGAAATGGATTCTCCCAATGAGGCTGATTGACAACACCAGGTCCTTGTCAGCACTGCTCATGGGCGCGCTTCCATGGCAATGCATGACCCGGTGACCTCAAAGAGATGAAGATGATTAAGTAAACAAATACAACAACCTCCCCAAACAATACATCCACCCAAACAAACCAGAATATAAAATACACAGAAAACAGCCCCTATTAGGGAGGGGGTAAATCCCTCACACTTCCCTCCCCTTCAGGAGACTCGCTGTGTCCACAGCGAGACAAAAAGTCTGCAACCGTATTCAACACAATTCCCACAATGTCCATACCTATTCCTGCATTAAGCTGGACTTCTGTTGAAGGTTGTATCGGAAGGATTTTGGTCCCCGTCTTGCAGCCAGGAAGTTTTCAACAAGTTCTACTGCTTCTTGTGCCGATGCTGGGCTCCTCTCTTTGACCCATACTCTCAGCTCCGGTGACAAAGAACTGTAGAACTGCTCCAGAATGAGGATCTCTCCACTCTCATCCTTTCTTCTCTTCTGAGGTTGTATCCACTTCAGGTAAAGGTCTTCCAGACGGTTGTAGAACTCTCGGGGGCTCCACCCACACGAACCTCTGGCTCTCCAAACCACCGTCGGTACACCTCCCCATCAACCTCATATCTTGTCAAGATGGCTGCTTCCACTTCACCACAATCACAGGAATCCTCTGCAGCCATGGCCACGCACGCCGCTCGGGCTCCGCCGGTGAGATGAGGCACCAACCCCACTGCCCAGTCCCTCCCGGGCCACCGGCATGCCGTCGCCAACCCTTCTTGCTTACACTTTTCTTTGTCCCATCTGTCAACAAAGTCACTCTGGAACTGAAGACATTTTTCCAGCATGGCAGTAATGTTCTTCATGTCCACAGATGCTGTTTCCTCACTGAACTGCCACGTCTCCTGACCTATAGCGCCATCCTGCTCTGCTTCCTCCACTGGGGCTGATTCAGCAGTTTTAAGGCCTTTTGTCTGCTGCTTTGGACCCATAATTAGCACTTATCTGGACATCAGCGTCGCATCCCACTTCTGACACCAAGTGTTAGTTTGCGACCCAAGAGGAAAACAGACTGCAGCCAGCAGGTGTAGAGTATTCAATATTTTTCTCTTTATCTTTAGTTCAGTTCAGTGCAGCATACAGAATGGCCAACAGGTCACAAAAGGAAGAGGGAAAAAAAGTCTCCCTCTCATCTGGATCACCTGGTTTTTAAAGATTGGCCTCCACAAAGGGTAGAGGGGTGGAGACATTTCCATTTCCAAAAACAATGAACAAACCTTTGCACCAAATAATATTCCTAACAAAAAAATGTCTTCAAATACAATTAACTCAAGCAAAACTAGAAACAAAAACAATCTGGGCCCAAACAAAATCCAAAATACATCTTTCCTCCCTCTCAGGAAATGGATTCTCCCAATGAGGCTGATTGACAACACCAGGTCCTTGTCAGCACTGCTCATGGGCGCGCTTCCATGGCAATGCATGACCCGGTGACCTCAAAGAGATGAAGATGATTAAGTAAACAAATACAACAACCTCCCCAAACAATACATCCACCCAAACAAACCAGAATATAAAATACACAGAAAACAGCCCCTATTAGGGAGGGGGTAAATCCCTCACACCGAGCCTACCGACGGGCAAGCAGCCACAAAATGCCCCAACTGACCACAATAAAGACAAGCTCCTGTCTTCATACGGTGCTGTCGTTCCTTGGGTGACAACCTTGCTCGGCCAATTTGCATGGGCTCCTCTGTGGCAGGTTCAGAGCCACTGTCAGAAAATGAGGGGTTGGGAGGAAAAATTGGTGCAGGAACATGGAGGGGCCTCCTCTTAACCCGAGATCTTTCTCGCCCCCTGTTGTCAATCTTTATCGCCTGGGAGATCAGAATCTCCAATGTCTCAGGCTCAATCATGACAGAAGTAGTGTCAGGTTTTGGGCTTTTCTTTAAGAAAGGCCTCTCTCCCCTTCGGCTTCCCGTGGGGGGGAGTGGCCCGGAGTGGAGCTGCACGCCTGAAGCCAGTTGGATCATCAGTCGAGAGGATTTAAGGAGCCATTGGACCTCTCCTCTCGGCCGGATGATTCTGTCATGATTGAGGGTAGACTTCTGACCCACATGCAGAATCAGACCCGGAAACAACTGGTGAGTTACTACTTTTATTAGAAAACAACAATCAAAGGTTCTGCAGGAGATCCGTGGGTCTGGGCCCGATCGTGTCTTCTTGGAAGGCTTTCCGACGGAGGGGGGAAGGCAACGAGCAGTGGGCTGGAGCGGGCAGGCAGGAGAGGCTCAGAGCTGCAGACAGATTCACCGGTGGAAATGGACCAGATCCTGAACCGTGGAAGGATAATCATCCGGCAGAGAGGAGAGGTCCAATGGCTCCTTAAATCCTCTCGACTGATGATCCAACTGGCTTCAGGCGTGCAGCTCCACTCCGGGCCACTCCCCCCCACGGGAAGCCGAAGGGGAGAGAGGCCTTTCTTAAAGAAAAGCCCAAAACCTGACACAACAAAAAGCGAAACATATATTAAATATTTATAGCACCCACAGAGAACATGCAGTAATACACCAGGCTGGGATTTAAACGCAGGACCTCCTTGCTGTTTTTAAAATAAAAATGACATAAACAAAAAAAACTGAAAATGTATCACACAGACTGTCACAGCTAACAATACATGTGGAAGTTGACCTTTTAAATAATATTTTCTGTATCATAAACTGGTTTATAAGTCTTTATTATTCTTCTGCAGCAGTAACACAGCTAATGTTTTTATTTTGAGAGGTGATTTACGTCAGGTGTCGTAAATCGATTGTCGCAAACTGTACAGCAGCAACGAGAACTCCCAGTGCTCGACGGTTAAAGTGGAAAATTATTAAGTTAAGGTGCAAACGGTTCCTTAGCACCTGATTGAAGGTGGAACAAGGTTGGTATTTACGTTTTGTTACGTAAATGTATATTTATATATATTTCACGGAGGATACAAAATGGTATTAAATGTAGCTGCTACCGATTTGGCCTGTAGAGGGTGCTCATGCTCTCTGTTAAGTTATTCATGGTAAATTAGTAAATCAAATGGTTAATGGGAACATACATTTTGTGTTTTTATGATGGCATTGTTTTTTTTTAGCAAATCGGTTGTCGCAAACGGTGACACATGCCGGTGTGTTCACATGCAAGATTGTACAATAAAAAGATTGTGAAGCATCGGTTTGAGAGACCATCTTTTCAACTAGGACACTACAGACCTCACCATAGTCCAAGAGGCAGTGATTTTCACCCCAACAAGGAGAGCCACATGGTGCAGTCCCTGAAGAAGTTGGCTGTTCAAAGTGTGCTGCATCCAAACATATTTCTTGGAAAGTTAAGTGGAAAGACATAAAACATAAAGGAAGATGAAAGAAAAGAACAAAATCAACAAGGATAACTGTAGCCGTGTGATGATTAGCAAAGCCAATTCGAGAGCTTTGTGCAGATACATCCAGGTCATGGTCAGCAACTGTGACATTCTTTGTGTTGATCTGAACCACAAATACTGTTAGATGTGTCTCAGCTGGGCTAACAAGCAAAAGGACTTCTGGTGTTGGTCCACTGTGTTTTATGAAATTTTAAGTTAGGGCAGGAAATTTTAGAGCACTTCATTCATAAACCCAGTGTTGATCTCCTCAAGATGCTCTGAAAACCCAGAACTCAGTAATACATTCAGAAGGGTTAGATTTTACTGTGCAATTATTAGGATGTTTTTTTTACTGTTTTCTTCTTCTCCTCTGACAGATAAAAGTTTTTTTCCTGACACCAAGAAAAAAGGAGAATTAATCAAAGCACAGTGTTGTGACAACTAGTACTGCTTGATCTACTGATATGTCACTGAAAATGTAAAAATGAAGGATTGTTAAAGATTTTAATACCAGAGATGTTAAGAGAAGATGGCTGTGGGACAATTGTACCATTAAAAGAGACACAAAAATCAATCTGCTGCAGCCTCGCTGTCCTTGTAACGCAGACATCACTAAAGCATGTATGCTGGAAAACCTTTAATCAGACAGGCTTTTCAGAGCGTATGTGCTCTTTCTGAGAAAAGTCTAAAATAGAAAGAAAGGAAGAGGATAAGCTATTTATCTTTGGCTCATTACGGCTCCACTTTGCCTGTCTTCATCTGGCAGAAAATCTCTTCTCTTCACCAAATCAGAGGGCCATTCATTTTTAATGGAAGACCTTCAAAAGGAGGAAAAAAGCACTTCTGCATTCCTCTCTCCTGTGTTCTCAGAGCCAGGCCAGGAAGAAATGGAAAATATGAATAGATTAGCTACAGGAAGTTTTATGCTGTACTGTAATAAGAGACGTGTTTCTGTGGCGCTAAGAGGACCCTGATAGAACCGAACAGGCAGAAACAAAATACCATCCATCAAAGGAATATGTGAAGAGATGTACCACTGATAAAATGAACTCTGCTCTCATGTTTGACTAGTGAAACTGAAAACTTGAAAAGGTATTTGGATGAAAATAGGTATGGTTTTAATTCTGACTGAAGCTGGAAAGTACATATCTTGCTTTACATACAAGGGTATTTGGAAACACAATTGTTTCTGCCAACTCCTCTGACTTTTCTTAGACAAGATACAGTCAAAGCTTTGCAGTGATTATTCACTTGATTCCTAATTAAGTGGCTCATGGGCCACTTAATTAGACACACCTCTTGTTAAAATAAATGGTGAATCAGTCAATCAGTTGCAAACAGCTTAATGTATTCATGCTTCTAGATTTGCTCAAGTTCAGCCTAAATATAAAAATAAGCGTTTTTGTACATAGTTGTTGGCACTAGAGATGCAAGTGTGAGAATTTCAGAAATTGCTGAGGTGATGTGACTTAATACATATTAACTATCCAGTGAGATTCAGTTAGATGGACAAAAAATTAAATAGCTTTTCGATTTCAGGAGTCAAAGGAAAATGAGCATACTGGTTTGAGATGACGGGAAGGCAACAGTAGCTTTAAAACTGTTACAACTAGGCAATGCCATCTCTAACAGCATACAAACATTATTCTTGACTTTTGAAATGTCCACAGCTTGGCTTGAATCCGTCATAAACCACTTTCTACGTGCAAGTTTGGGGATAGAAGTAATTTAACTGTCTGAAATTTACATTACATTGACAAAACACAGTCCAATGTGCTGAAAAGTGCTATGAATACCTATTTGTAATACTCAGTGTTGTACCAAAATTACCTTGTAAAATTTTCACCTAAATTTGGTTTATCAGAAGTTTTTGGGAGATTTTAGCTCATTCTTGTTGCTTTAAAAGAAAAAACTTCTGGTTTGCAACTTTACTTGTTAGCCTACATGTACAGAAAGCACAGGCGCTTGCTCAAGCATGTGGACCGCAGCTGTTTAGTATTCTGTGTATTTTGGATTCTCCTCCAGGTTTCCATTACCTTGCTTTCTGAGTCAGAACAGGCTTTGATATGGGCCCAAAACAATCCAAAAAGTTAAATGTCCAAGATTTTAGATCCTTAAGATTGTCTGAAGAAGGTATTAAGAGAATAAAACTAAAAACTTCTGGCTCGTTATATTCTCTTATGCTCCCGGATTCAATGATTCCATGCGTGGAAAGAAAAGCCACACAGAGAAGATAGAGTCACAATAATCAGCATTTATTCAAGATAGATGCATACTATCACCAGAAAAGCACATCACACATCAGAAACCTCAGAGCACAAGCAACACATGAATTTACCTGAGAGAGGAAAAAAGACAAGATGAAAACAACAAAAAGCAAAGACGTCTTTGGAGAAATTGCAAAGAGCAAATCTAATTTGTTACTTCTATGTAGAATGTTTTATAGTAAAAGCGTATTCTTGTCTTTAATTTATTCAAATAAGGTGTATCTTTGCTCATCCAGCTGTCTCTGACCCTCTTTAAAGTTAGAAACTCTCTGCAATTTGTTTGCAAGATCAAACACCAGTTGTCACCATTATCTAAATAAAGTGGAAGCAGAGCTTCTCCTGAACTCCTGCTGTTTTATGGCTTTTCACAGATCTGAGTGAAAAGCTGGAACTTCTCCTGATTGTTTTCCCAGACACACAAAGGGCAGATCAAAGATCTTAGCAAACGATCTGCTGTAACCACAAGCAAAATAAAGGTCAATAGGCCAGAATAAATTATTAATTATAAAACTATATTTAGGCTATTTCAATCAAGACGTGTTAAGTTCTAAAACTAGCATATTCTAAATTTATTTTCTCAACAAAGGGAACCAGGACTAAAGTTAGCATAAAAGCTAGGCATTACTTGTAGATGCACCTGCTTCCTGTGGACTTGCTACTGTAAACAATCCACCCTGTTAATACTTTTGCAAGGCACTGTATATTTGATCTTAGCCTTTGGCAGCTTTGCAACTATATTTCATTACCTTGTCCTCAGACAATTCTTACATCCTCACATTTTTGTGTCCAAAAAGAAGTAAACAGTCCAGAATACTGAAATGTATTCTTTTAAGAATGGCTCTCCTTGCCTCAACACATTGGCAAACTTCATTTTTCACATTGACACCAGCTCATACCACAGATAGGCTTGTCTGACACAGAGGTAATTGTCTGGCCTCTCATCTAAAGGGAGCCACCATAAAACTCTGCCTAGAGCTCAGAAGTGACAGGCAAGGTGCTGTTAACCCTGACTCACATTCCTGCACTGCAGTTTCAACCAACAGACCAAAGGCAGGTGTTACGGCTTAACATGCTAATTTCATTTCTGAAAAGCCAATCAATATAATGAATGTAAATCAGTTTGGGTAACTGTGGACTGGTGGGAAGAGTAGTTGTCCCACAAACAATTTCACCTTTATGTTACATGTTGATGTGTCACTGGGCAACTTGGCCTCAAGTTGACTGTGGATCTGTGTCGGTTCATGAGTGTTTAGGGATTTGTGAGTGCTTTGAGTGTTCAAAGCACACTATTTATACACATAAATTCAGTCCACTCTCCATATTAAAAAGCAAAACCACAATGGTGGTGTTAATAGAACACCATTGGACATTTCTGTATAACTTTATCCTTTAAGGGTGTGCAGAAATAGAGCTTTGCAGTGCAGCTTTTACTTTAAAAATGTTATGAAACCTAATCTCTGCTAGAAGATAGAAACACCTGATACAATTCAGTCTCAAATACTGCAGAAATGAAAAACCTACAAAAAAAATCGCACAATGATTTATGTTCAAAGTTTCTTTAAGATTAACTTTTTTAAAGATTTGGTGTTGTTTTTCAAAGACTTTTACAAATACACAGCTCTGTTAATTCCTTGTTGAAGTGATACCCAATTGTTATTTGCAGTCATGAATAAATAATCCAAGATGAGAAAGATCAAGCAATGAATATGTGCTCATTTCCCTCTGCATCAAACCCCTAGTTTCCACCGCTCTCTACTTCAGTGATCAAAAACATTGTATGTTCTGCAATTTGGAAATGTTAGCTGAAATGAGACCCTGCTGTGCAAAAAGATCCGCCTTCAAAACAGTGAAACAAAACTACTGTCAACATTTGCTACTCCTAAAATCTAAACTACTTACCATCTAAATGGCAGCTTATTATGAAAAATCTCTTCGCTTCAGGTTAATTTGCTACCATTAGTGCCGATTGGAGCTGGATCTGATAAATAAAATCCTGCAATCACTGCAAACCAATAAACATGTAGACTTGCTCAAGGCTCACCACTCTTCGCTCAGCTTCTTCCTAAAGTCTCCAAATTGTCTCAAAGCATATTCCTTGTATATAACAGCTTTGAGAGGTAATGCTTTTCATTCAGCCCATTTTGCATCCTTCTTGGTTTGCTGCTGTCTAGAATCACATTTTTAATGAAGACGAAAGCTGAAATAGTCTTTTGAATTGTCTGTTTGATTGCATCCTGCTCCTGGGAAGTTATATCAGATCTTCTGCAACCAACAAGATGAAGCGATTGGAAATGTTAAAAAACTACATTTATTTTAGAGGTGCCACATTTGCAGTTTTCTGGCCGATCGTCGATTACCGATCATTTAAAATCCTAACTTACCGATTCCAATTTTGGCCAATGCCATTTTTTTCTCTGAAATGTTACTCAATATATCAAGAGATTTTCTGAATTGGAAACAATGGGATGATTTTTGTTAACTGTAAATGTGCAGATATGACTTGGTCAGTCAGTCAAACCTCTCATGGGAGAAAAGAAAAGCACAGTGGTTGATTGTTAGACCTTTGCCAAGGTCAATAACATCGGTGGATAAGATGTAAAAATCAGCCAATCACCATTCTCCCAAAATTAAGGAAATCAGCACCAATAAGTTGGCTGGCCGATAAATTGGTGCACCCCTAATTTATTTAAACATTTCTTTCTTTCAGGGGTTTCTTTTACTTTAAATTAAATTGTTGTGTAGAAATCAGTGATATTACACAGATGTGAAGATGGAGTCTGTTAAGAAAAATCTATCTAATGTAGGGGTTTGTAAGTTATATGGCTTTTCAGCAAATGCAAAGACTAATGACCTCCAAGTCATGTTGGATGCAAACACTATTTCATCTTATGTTTATCAAGGATTAAATCTCATTGCCTAGTTTTTCAACTGTACAAAAATGATCTGATTGGATTTCATCTCCCTTCTTCATTGCTCAAAATTTCAGCAATTGTCATTATTTAAGGTTTTTCTTTGTTGGGTGAATGGTTTCTAATTGGTCTGATAAGTTGATGCATCCACCCACTGAGCAATAGCTCTGATTTAGATGTGTGGATGAAGGTCAAGCTCTTTACACTAAATAGAGTCTGTGGAATATTTTAGGTTTTAAAATACACAAAGAGTCCTGACATTACCATAAAAACAACTATTAGCTTAAAAAACCCCTCATTGATAATCATTTAAATGTCACTGAGCATCACAAAGACAAAATAATGTGGCTTAATAAGAGACAGCGAGCACCATATTTAGTTCCCACTGGTGTTTCTTTTCATCTTTTCCATGGCAGTATTAAAGTAGATTATTGATGGCGTTGTTCATCAGTTGGACTCTGTAGAGACCATCAGCCTGAGTCAGAGAGTCTGAACAGTTTGGAAAACAGGCTGTCATTTATTAGATGCATGATTTGGAAAATCTGTCATGAGGCTCCAGCTTTATGACCTCGTTTCTTTCATCAAAGTGGCCCTGGATGCATAAATGTGGGCCAGTTGCGATCGCAGAACGGAGTGCATCTTCGAAGAACTAGACCCGCATGAGCAGGCAGCACACAAATTATTCTGACATGGATGCTGAGGCGCATTCTCACGTCGGTGTCACACAGAGTTCACCACCTCACAGCACCGTGCAGGTGGACTCAGGAACCTCCGCAGATCGCCTGAGGGCTTATTGGCACCTGCTAATTTGAATTTGACCATGTTGGTGTTTGCATGAGCTGCTTTAAATTGTTGTGGTTACTGTGAGCAGAGTAACACATTTGAATTTTTATTTCAGAGTACTTCAGTGGATATGGCATGCAGAGATGTGTTTGGTTATGTTTCATAAACACATGTTTTTATGCAGTTGACTCACATTTTAAACTCTAGTGGACTATCAAACAGAAACAGATTAAATAACTCTTATCCAAGTTTGACATGTTTATTTGCATTTTACTAAACATATGCAGTTTGACAACAGGATCGATGACCTACAGACACGTTTCAGTCAACGTGTAAGGCTGAGAAGATTTATATACGGATACAGCTAATGTATATTCATGTTGTACACACTGCTTCTCATTATAATAATTCAGTCTGTATGATCAGGAAGTGCAGTTTAAAGTGTATTCACAGTGCACAGTGCTTTTATTTTTGTTTTTTTCCCCACATTTTGTTACATTTCATCCATATTTCAAATTGAATTTAATTAACCTCTTCCCTTAAAATTCTATGCACAAATACCTCGTTAGGAAATTGTGGAGATTTTTTTTTTTTTTGCAAATTTATTAAAGAAATAGAAAACAAAGAAATCCCGTTTGTGTAAGTATTCACAGCATTTTATTACTACTTTGTTGATCTGACTTTGGCAGCTTTTTCAGCCTCATGTCTCATTCAATGGTTCATTCATCTTTGCAGCGCTTCTCCAGCTCCATCAAGTTGAATGGGAGACATTTGTCAGCCACTTTCAAATCTTTTCAATCAGATTGAAGTGTGGACTCTTGCTTGGCCACTCCGGGTCATTCCCAGATTGGTTCAGAAGCCTTTGTGATCTCCGTCATGTGCTTCAGGTCGTCAGCTCAGTCTGAGGTCAAGATTCTCTGGAACTGGTTTTAATCCAGGATGTCTTTGTATATAGCTGCGTTCATCTGACCACGCTACCATCCAGACCTGATAGATCCAGATCTGGTTGTCCATCTGGAAAGTTCCCCTCCGCCTGGATACTTTTGCTTATTTTATTTGTACGCACTAGTTCTTTAAATGCCCTGTCAGTATGTATATTTGCCCATTTATCCATAACAACTTTTAATATCTAGCAAGTTATTTTTGCAATTTACCGTTTATCAAAAGTGCCTCTCAGATTAATTTCACTCCCTGTAGAGGGGGTGAAATTATTGTAATAACCCGATATTGACTGGAAAGCACAACGCCTCCTCTGTAAGAAACCACTGGATTTTCTAGATAGCTCAAACTTTGGTGGAATTACGGTACTGCAAAGTTGGCTGGATTGTCGCCGACCCTTCAGGGTGAAGGGTTAAACACTTGGCTAGCTCTAGAAAGAGTTCTGCGGGTTTAGTGATGGAGGACGCTGAGCTCACCGGGAATTTCAAAGCAGCAGAATAATTTCTGAATCCTTCCCCAGAGCCTTTGAGACAATCTCGTCTCTAAGCTCTACAGACAATTTCATGCTTGGTGCTTGACCTCTGACCTGCCATTGTCAACTGTGGGACCTTATTTATACAGGTGTGTGCCTTTCCAAGTCTAATTAACTGAATTTACCACAGCTGGATGCTATTTAAACTGTAGGAATTGCAGGGGATGTGAATACTTACATAAATGTTATTCTTTGGGTTTCTTCATTTAAAAAAAAAAAAATCCACATTCTCTTAATTTACGTTAACATTTTTTAAATTATGATTAATATTTATTATATTAGGGGCTGGAAATACACCAACAATGTGCCTCCAGTACATTGTTGGACTAAAGCAGACATATTGCATTTCTTTTGCATGTGATTTGAAATGATATCACCTTCAGACAAAAGAACTGCCAGATCCTCTGTGTCACATTAACACCGTCTATCATAGATCATATGTTTTGTGAGATTTTCTTTGTCTGCATAATTTCTCTTTGATAGTTTGTCTTTCTACTTCAGTGTTGGTGTTTAAACACCAAGCTTGATTTACATCTCTTCTTTTTTCATCACTCTTTGATGTCTTATGTTTCACTTTGAGCTTCTCATCTCCTGTTTGCATTTAAAGCACTTTTACAACAGCAGGTATTATAACAAATGTGACACTTTAAAATAAAGATTTGCATGTGAAAATCAGTTCATCATCCACAACTTGTTTTAACTCTAAATGTATGAGGCTTCAAGTGGCAATAATTATTTTCTGAGACTGTTTGTGTGACGTTTAAGGGCTTTGTTTAATAATCAGCTGATAAGCACAGGGAGATTTTTTTGAACAATATTTTATCTCCTGTTTCATCTCTGGTATCAGAATGAGTCAATCAACAATTTAACAAAGCATGATTTAATATTTTAAATGTTGGAGAAGGATTTAAGAGGATGTTAGTGTGACAATTTGCAAGGAGAAACAATTTCAGTGGAGCTAACAATATGACTAAGGAAGCTCTTTGGAACTTATTTT
Source organism: Poecilia picta (assembly GCA_033032245.1). Classification (NCBI taxonomy): domain Eukaryota; kingdom Metazoa; phylum Chordata; class Actinopteri; order Cyprinodontiformes; family Poeciliidae; genus Poecilia; species Poecilia picta. Next base: position 4,808,031 of record CM065367.1, read on the forward strand.
ACTAATAAATCACATAGTTGATTTAGTTCTGCAGCATTTGTTATAGAAAAACCTCCCAGAGTGGTTGGTTAATAAAAAATAAAAAAAATTGGTTGCTGAAGGAATAATCAATATAACCATTTGCAATGTGACTTGAAACCAGTTTGCTTGGAAATATAATCTGCATAACAGGTAATCGGTTTTTCAGGAAAGGCAATCTGACTGCACAAATTACTGCTCTTGTCTCCACTGATGGTCAAAGTCATGATTTTAATTGGTTAGATTTGCTGAAATGATCTGTTCTAATTCAGTTATTATTACTAGAGACTTTATGTTCTGTTTGTTTGTGACTTTTTCCATGAATGACAGGTGACTTGATAACAGTGACTGTGCAAAGGCCCCATCAGGCCCTGAATGCTCGATTATAGAGACTATATATATGTAGAGTCTCTATAACAGTCTCTACATAACAGTTGTGAAATATACACTGGGTCACGTTGTTGGGTTACAGCTTTATTTAAATAGCTATATTTGGGGACTTAATGGTCTATTAATAAAACCGAACTACGCCTAATGTTGAATCACAAAAACAAAAGGAGACTATTATGAAAGAGAGATCGGAGGAAAACGTCTTTTACCATCACCACCTTTGTTTGAAAACAAAGCAGAGACACTAGTGTGTGTTTGAGGTAAAATTTGCAAACTTGTTTTAGTTTTATTTATAGATTTCCTTAAAAAGGGGGTGTTGTGGATTTTCCTGGCATATAATGACATTTTATAGCACAGTCAATAAACCAATACTGTATATCACAAACATGACTTAAAAGACATTTGACTTCTTGAATCTGGGCCGCCGTCTCTTTAAGAAGCTCCTATTTTTTCCGACATGCTGTCTTCAACACATCACAAACAGGGTGACACCATTTTGATTTCCAATTTCTGGCTTGGCACAATATATTATCAATATTGATAAGGGCTGATATTAGTCATTTTTAAAATATCACTGAGTCCAGTAAGTAAAACTGGGCCGATATGAACATCTGGTGTTTATTTCTACTGGGTCCCCTGAATGGTTGCCACAGGAGAATGAAGGATTCCTCAAACATGCATGAGAGAATCAAAGTAATCCTGAAGGCATGTTTTGGATATAAAGCTTAAAAATCTTACATTATAAAACTTTCCTTTATTCCACTATTGTCACACTTTTGATCAATATGAGGGACATCCTCTAAACCTGGACCCTCTACTGTAGTTGAATTTGCAAAAGCGTGGGATAAAATTCTTTTTACTACATTTAGGTAAAATATATTAAGAAATGAAACCAGGCATGTTTGTTCTTTGGTCTTACAGCAGAACTGATATTGTAAACAGTTTCTTTAACGCAGCTGTAGATTAAGAAAGTGAGACTGAAGCAACAACTGGCTGTAAAATGAAGGAGTCGAACAGAAACTCAGCAATAACAATCATGACGACTCATCTTTTAATTTAGGTGATTGACCACCTAGTAAGGAGCAGAATGGTGATTTCAGGTAGAGAATGTATTGTCTATCGACCTGTTTGCTGATGTTCACTTGGTTGAGCACATTATGTTCCACTTCATAATGTTGTTAAGACACTGAAAGGCTGAAGAGGTAGTTAAATAAAAATAAAACCTTCATGAATAAAACACGAATCCAAACACGACATTAGAAGCAAACAAGAAAAAACATTTGGGATAAAAATGGTATGTGACCATAATAAAGAACTAGAGGCAAATCTGTTGTGGGTTTTTTTTTAACTGCAACTTAACATTTCAGAAGCTGAAAGCAAATCCAAATTAGGAAAATAGGCACAAAAGCAAAACATAAAAGATAGAGGAACAAAACATAAACTTGGCAAGACCAAATACAGAATGTATTTGTTTTCCGAACACATTTTGTCCTTTCCCAGCTGTGAACAAGCAGAGTTCAACCTGAATAGACTACAGTGCCAACACAAAACCCTAAAAGTTAAAGCAAAGCTTCTACAGCAGCTGGAAGGACAACATTATATGAAAAAAGAACAAAAATAAGAACAACTCACACCAGTAAGGATAATTAATGATTATTTCTAGAACCAAATTACATACTTATCAAAGCACTGGGTGACTTTGAAAATTCTTGAATGTCTTTCAAATGGCACATCTTTCACTGATACTGTTAAAGATACAGAAATATTGTTGCTTTGATACCATCCATAAGCTACTGATTAGAGAGGAGACAATCACTTCTTCTATATTGACTGTATTACCCATAATAGTCACTCTAATTTTATGTGGTACTAAGGATAATTGTCCTAACACTCTATGCATTTACAGAGAACCGCTCAACACTTTTACAGCTCTAATCTACTTTGGTACATCCTGTCTACTTACAAGACAAAATGGTTCCTGTGCAAATTAAAGTTCCTTCAAAGAAAGCTGAAGTGTGACAGGCATTTCTAACGGACTCACCACTTTATTTCGTATATTTTGCTACGACTGGATTTTCTCTGCAGCGACACCTCAGGTTAGGTAGTGTGACTGCAGCGAGAGGGATTCATGAAGTACCTGAAAACAAACAGTTTGCCAAAAGCAGTAATTTGATTTCATTGTGTACATGTAGGTACTGGGGCCACAATCAGTGGTAATCATTCCTTGAACGATTCTAGTACCTCGATTATTAAAATTCCTCAAAGAAAATTACCTGCCTTGAAGCTTTGTTAAATTATGTTTTATTATTTCATGCAACGTGTTCCAGTCTGCAATTATTTATGTTGCACAACACTCTCATTTCCAACTATTTGTTGACAAATGCTAAGTGTTAGCAGCGTAACGCCTCAACTGGGGTATTTTATTGATTGATGATAATGTTCAGGCTTCTATTGTTTTCAGGGGACCAATAAGCATCCTTAAACTGACTGCAGCAGTGGCTGGAGTACGGCAGCCTTTGTCCTCCCAGAGCTGCTGCCTGGTGGCGTTGAAGAGCGCCACCAGGCGGGTGTAATTATACAGGTGAGCAAATAGACTGAATTCTAGTAGTTGTGCTGTAGTTGAAGCTAAATGTAAGTGTAGCTTTACAAACTTACCAGAAAATAAATTTACTACCATCCCGCTTGCAGCAAATAGCTGGTAGATGTGTTTTTCTGTTTGTGACAAAGGAACCAAATCAGTCGTTCACATGGACATGAAAGCTATAAATGGCTGGGCAAGGTGAGAGTTCATCTATTAAACTGACTGAAGATAATACATAATACATAAACTGAAGACTGGAGTTTAGAATTTTTTTCAGAAGTGACCTGCCTCTTCATTATGAAATTGAATATAATTTCAGATTTTTGTATAATTTGTATAATTATACAAATAAGGGTTCGGGTCCAGGTTAACTTTAAAGTGAGCTGTTACTGTTACAGACACATTTTCTAAACTTCAGAAAAGTTATTGTTAGGGATGCACAAAAAATTGGGCCAATGTTTATATCCAATAGTAACACTGCTTTTGTGGTAGAATTTACAAATATTTTATTTTATCAATTTTTTTCTATTACTAGATTAATCATCAGAATAATTGATAAATACTTGATTACAAAAATAATTGTGTATTATTCTCTAAGCTGAATGAATATTAAATGCAAAATGCCATTATTACCATTATAATAAAAAAATTGATGGGTAACAATAATTATGACATGATGTTTTTCAGTCAAAAAGGCCTCAAACCTATTTGACATGATTTGATCTTTGTGACATGGTCCATTATTCTACATATCTTTGTGTTATTTGTACCTCTGTTGGCTTTCTGTCATCTCAAACCAGTTTGTCCAGTTTGCTTCAACTTCTGACACTAGCAAAGCTTTTTAACTGCTGCTCACTGGATGTTTTCTCCCTGTGAGTGGACTGTGTGTGAGGATCCCAGCAGATCAGCAGTTTCTGAACTACCAAGAGAAGTCTGTCATGCACAAAAAGTGTACATAAAAAAGTTTGCAGTGAATGTCCTTTCATTTTATTTTTTTCTTCCTACAATAATTTGATTTACGGTACAATAAACTGCACAATGTAACAAGTGCAGTTTGCACATACAGTGGACTAGCTGTGATTCCCTGAGGCTCGACAGCCATCAGTGTGTTTGAAATGTGCTGCACGGCATGATGAAGGCTGAGAGGAGAAACAAAGCACAAGAACTGAATCATACAGCTGAGAAAAAGGTTATACAATTTTGCTTTGCCTGCAGATAAAAATAACTTCAAAGATCTGTCAACGAAAAAATAATAAAAATAAAAATCTTGCCTCGTACATTCCTTTATTTTTAGGGGCAAACCTGAAAACTCTCATGTTTGGTGATTCCTCCGCAGTCATGAAATCAGAAGTGATCAAAGTTGGTGTGAACAGCTTCTGGCTTTGCTTTGTGAGCAATCTGACTTCAGAAGGTGAGACAGCAACGAGCTCCTGAGGCAGTTTCCAACTGAACCGACTGGACTTGGCCACGTTTTCCCTGGTTCTCCCAACCTAACAGCAGCCAGTTTAATTATGATTTTTCATTTCAGTGAAGAGGAATATAGGTGAAAACTACATTTATTTCAGAAAGTCATCTTACAAAATACACAGTTATACAGAACGTTTACATGTCAATTTTGGCTTTTATGATTTACATAAATTCACTTTTGAATTTTTTTTTTCTTGTCTACTTATCTCCTATCTCCTCCACAATACTATAGAGATTCTCTGTTTGGTTTAGGTCAGGAAGGTCTCTACTTTTTTTCTTTTTTTAAAATAATTTAATTTTTTCCTCCTGGGTGAAAACAAGGACCCAATCAGCAGCCTTTAATCACAATACAGTCAGCTTGAAATCAATAAAAAAAAAAATGGAAGAGGGAAAGATCAACAGATGTTTCATATTGTCTCCATCTTTTGTTTTTCTTCTTTTCAACATGTACGTCATCTTCTATAGAAACATAATCATAGATGAGAGAACATTGATATATAGCAATGTCTAACAAACAATCACTATAACAGGACCAAAAAATCATTTTCCAACAATATTTTGTAAGTGATAATCATCTAAATAAAGGTTGTTTTAATCTATATTAGCTTCACTTTGAATGTAAATGACCTAAATTCAAGTTATTATTACATTCCAGTTGATTGAGATTCACCTGCATCAGAAATACTCCAAACTGCTGCACTGTTTGTTCACATTTGCACTGTTGTGTTTCTTAGGCACTTAAATTATTGGCCAAAGAATGGATTCCCAGAAAGATGAGTGATAAATGTACTTGTAGTCCATTTGTAAAAGTAGATACTTTGCATAATCAGAAATTTATTGAATCCTCTGCGAGCCATCAACTCTGCTTTTTGCAGAGCCTTAAAAGCAAATAAATATGCACACACAGCAGATTTATATAAAAAATCCTCTTTACATACCATTAAATATTCAGAAGCTCTGCATAAAACAGTTGCAGACTATGTAAACAATATACGCCAACACACAATCGCCCACGCACGCATCTACAGTCATCTATACTTTTATTTCCATTCCAAGCATTGCATTAAATCAGCAGGTTTTATTCATGTAATAACACCTTTCATCCTCTTACCTGTTTGGTTTCTCTTGATCTACACTCTTACCTGTCTGCAAAAGATAACATTACCTTTGCCTGCAATCTATGATTTTAGTAATATACATGTCTAATCTAAAATTGTATTAAAGTAGAACTCAGAGATCCATAATGCACGAGATCGGCTTTCATTTTAGGAAATCTTATACGTCTCACATGTTTCAGGTTAACTTGTTCTTTTGGTTAACTTATTTTTTTCTGTTCTGTTATTGATCTAATAGTTTTTTAAACAGCAGCAGTGAAACAGGCCTCAGCAGATGTCATTTATTAACTTTAAAACTCTGTGTGTTTGCTGCATAACTGGGAACTAAAGAGGCAACGGAGCAAAAACAGCATCACTTGCTTTATGAATCATCTAGAAGGTTTGCTCAATTTTTTTGTAAATTAGAAATACTTTTCAGTGAGGCAGTGCTCTTTTAACATATCTTTGCCCTACTGTATTGATAACTAATCGATCAGGAAGGAAACATTTGCTGTAGTCTTGTCAGATTTGCTCACATTTAGCAAACATCACACTCCTGTCAACTCCTCTCCAGCTTCAAATTAGATTTTGTTCAGGGTTGTATGAGAAAGACTTCTGCAGATGGAAGTTCCCAGTGAAAATTAAGAAAACATCTCGGCTTTCTCGCGAACGTAAAGGCAGCACATTGATCTAATCAAGGCTACAGGTTCAATGATCAAATGCTTTGTTTCAGATTCAGATAAATGCATTCCAAAGCTGCTCCTCAACAATTATTTTCTGAGTCTTCTGTAAGCCAGTTAGCATAGCATCTCTGACACATAATTGATGATAATATATGAAACAGAATTTCTCTGAAAATTGAAAGTGCAGACGTTGTTTTATCACTGAGGGATTCACAGGCAGCAGCTGTGGATGTGTGAACAAATGCACAATTATAACTTTGCCACATCACCTGCGACACATTACCTCTGCTGATATTTCTCTGTGCAGGACGCAGAGGGGAAGCAACAGCTAGGAGAAGATTTCTATCTCACAGAAAGTGTAATTTAAAGAACACACACACACAAACACACACACATGCACCCCCCCTCCCCCCCCACACCACTGTGTCACTATGAAACATTCAAAACACAAACATTTTCTCTTGCTCCCACAAATGCATGTTAGCACCATGGCACAGATTTGACGTATTTGAGCATTAAAATGTTAAGTTCTCTGGATTAATGTGACATAAAATAAAAAGTCATTTCTGGATTAACCGTTGAATTTACTTTAACCCAGCTTTCTGTCTGCTGATGAACTACAATATGTTAGCATGTAGCCTGGCTTTGTCTTTCAAATAATACTAGTCGTTTTGATGTCAGTTATTTTCTGTTTGAATAACTGTAGTATTATGCAATACTTTTATATATCAGCTAACTCAGATAGACATTATCCTCGCTTAGCTAAGCAAGACTTTTACCAAGACTTAAATTGAAGCAACTTAATTTATTTCCTTTGAGGGATTTTAAATATTTTCCCTAATAAAACCAAGAACATGAAGGGTGAGAAAAGGGAATTTTAATGCTTACATTTTCAAGGGTTAAAAGCATTTGCTACATATTAAGTAAATAGATATTGTCATATAAACTGAATGTAACAGGTCAGGAAATGTGGTTTTGTTAATTATTTTATCTAACTCTTCTTCTTGTCAACAAATCAATCCATTTTTCACTTGAAGTTGTTCCAAAATTGTAAGCAAAATGCATTTCTTGGTTGAAAACTACAGGTCAGTGTGTGTGGGCTGAGCAAATGCTCTCAGTCTAAACCAGAGGTTCTTAACCTTTTTTGAGGTACCAAACCCACCAGTTTCATATGCGCATTCACTGAACCCTTCTGTAATGATTAATAAAATATGATTTCCCCCCCCCAAATCCAAGACATAGTGGTGACTCAACTAGAGTCTAGTTGGGTCATCCCAAGATCACTAATTCTTCTATAAAGGTAGCGTCTCTGTTCTTCAAAATATAGTCAGTGTTTTCAGCAAAGTTGAGCTGAACTGTCCAGGAACGACCCAAGGTATTTGCCACAGTTTCAACAGGTTGGCCTTCGAGAGAAACTGGAACCACTTTAAGGTTTAGATCATTTAATTAGCTCTACATTCTTAAGAAAGTGAAAAATTAACAATAAATAATAAAGACTTTGCGGTATTCTGATTTAGTAATGTAATTATATTAGTTGTAACCCTGAAATATGCGACTAAGGAGCACTTTTTGCGCCACTGCTCAAAGAGCAAGGTTTATAAGAGACTGCTTTCAGGATGTCGGAGCTGACCCGTCTGCGGTTCTGAACCCTACAGAATCCTTCTGGGGTCATCTTGGCCACAACAAAACTGGTGTCTTGTTTCTTCAAAATTCAATCCTCCAATCAAATTAACTGAACCAGAAAAGAGTCAGTACTAGAAAAGGCAGAGAAGATTTGACACATGGGTATTACCTGAATAATTCGTTGCTTAGCCCACAAAGGGCATTTTCAGGTTATGTTTAAATAAAGAAAGATTTACGGGTGAACAAACAGGATTTCTAACAGTAGAAGATTTACTGCCAAGAAGAAAAGTAACCTCAGAGAAATAACTGACGTTTCCTTTGCTCGTCTGTTGGATCGGACTGCAGATACCTGTCATGGTTTCACCGGTGCTCTTTATTTGGACCACTTGATGGATACTGATCAGTGCTGCCTGCACCCCACTCTGCTCTGACCCCGTCATCAAGCCCACACACTCAAGTCCTTGGTTCCCCATCCCACTTCTAAGATGCCAATTTTGAGCTCAAAATGGTCAGTTGCCAGCAAATATATTACAGCCACCAACAGGTGCAGTAATGAAGAGCTACTTAGTGTTGCACATTTCATCTGTCACTGGCCATAATGTTTTCCTGATGTTTGCATTCCTGTATTGTTTCCATGAACAAAATGGGCAGACATTTGTGATTAACTGATTTGAAGATGCGTGATAAATAGCATGTCTGCTTTTCATCCGTTCACAGCTCAGCCTTCTGACGCTCATTCATCTGGTTGGCCATAGAGACGGGCTTGTCTGCCTTTTCATTCAGACTTTTGAATCTGAAAAGTTGAGTGGGTGGTGACAGCTCTCCACACTGCTGGTCAGGCAGATAGCATATTTCATTGCAATGCCAGTGTGGGATATTGCAACCGCCTTCCTCTGTCACCATGGTGATTAAGTCACCTCACACCAGGTGGTGGCTTTTGCTCACAATGTTGTTCTCATACTCACTAATTAGCCCCAAACAATCACAGTAAATGAGCTGCATTATCGACTTTATGTCTTATAAAGACTTTTCTTGAAAGGTCATGTCCTTCATTATCGCAGTTTCGCTATAAATATTACGAAACAACAGCAGATAAAAGCACATTGTGTTATGTACTATTATCTGCCTTCAGGTCTTTGTTTCTGAAATAAACTAGTCAGAATAAACTATTCAAGTGAACAGATCTACCTCTGCCTTTTTGTCATTTGCACTAATGACCAACATTTCTGATTCATGTTTCTTAAATCTTGTTGACATGAGAAGCTGAGGCTGCAGGTGAAAGGAAGACCAACCCAGTGCCAGCAAGGCGTACCTAATATAGTGGCTGATGAGTGAAGCTATACATACTGGAGGATAATGACAAAATGCATTACAGGTGTGGAATGGAAACCCACAGGAAATGAACAGAATCAAAACCACACAGTATCTTGCAAGGCGAACTACTGCAGCAGAAAGAACAGGGAATCAAAGAGCCACATAACCTTCTTCAGGGATCAGACTACCACTCCACCTCAGCAAAATGAGGTGTGGGAGGAAGTTTTCTCCAAAAACTAGCTAAAAAGTCCTGAGACAGTGAGGTAAGTGTCTCTCACTTAACACCACTTTTCATTATTTTAGTGAATATTTCGTTTTTGCACTTTATCTTGGATTTAGGCAGGAATATCTTATTGTTACTTATAAGAAAAAGCAAAATTTGAACTAAGCATAGCTATGTATTTCCAGGTGCAGATGTAAATTGGCTGGAGTGAATAAAACATTTTGTTTTTATCAGTGCATCTGGCTCATTAAATATTTTACTTTCTGTCTAAAGAGATTGACCTCTTTCTGGTATTGTTAAAGATCTATTTATTAATGGTCCAATCTGACATCCACAGCCAAAAGTCAACATTTCTTTGCACTAAGCTGATAAAATTACATAAAATATCTTTCCAATTTGAGGATTACTTGTTGATAATCCATAAAATATTTATTGAAGACGCCAGCTGCATTTCCATAAACATTTTGCATATTGGAATTACAAAAACAAATTCACTTAATGGAAGCACAGCGATGATAGCGCATTTTAAAAAACTGCATTGGAAGCACTTTTTTTGCATCACAAGTCATGTGATCAACAACTGGATGTTACTACAGGTGGAAAAGACAAAGAAGACAACAGGAAGTGGAAGGAGAATGATGGTGCAGCCTGTTTTTAATGACTTGTTACATGAACATACTAATTCACGTGGGATTTTAACTGCCATTCTTATTTAACAGAAACATCACAATTACAGAATTATGTTTTTTCAACATTAGTGGAATATTGGCAAAATTTTGCGGACATTGTAATCTTCCCAGGAGAAGCCAGTTGGCCAGCAAAGCGTCCCCATCAGTGCTGACCCTATAACATCATGCTTACAGTCAAACATTACAGTGGTAGTCGCTTTACTTAAGAAATGATCTGTAAATATTAATTCTGCTCTTAAACAGAAAAGTTTGAGGGAGAATGTCCAGCTGTGTTTGGATAATGCAGCAAAAAATAATCCAACAAACGCAGGTTTTCATGTGGCCTTATGAAAGTTTAGATTAAACCAAATGAGATTTAAAAACAGGTGTAGGAATCACAAGCACAGTTGGATTACCAAGCAAAAATCTTCAGGCCAAACTTCCTCCACAGTGATGTAAAACACCGACAGCAGCTTTTTCTCTGCAGTGTCTAGACTTACACACCAAACAATGAATTAACCATGTGTGCATGTATCCACTGGGAATAAGCCAGAGTATTCAGATTAAATTGGACCTCCACCTGTTCACTGTTCAGCATTCACAGATTCTCATGAACAAAACTCAAAATTAAAGACGAAAAATTCACTTCCTTTTTACATTTCATCAAAATTTGTTTCCCTTTTGTCACATCAAACTGTCACCAGACAGACAATGAAATATTCTGGAGGAACAAAAAAAAAAAAAAAAACCCGTCACCTTTTCTGAAAGCAAAATCTCAGTCAGCGTGCATGTAAAGCAAAGCCCCCAGACAGCAGGGATGTAGAAACAGAGAAACTTCTTCTCGCTGTGAAAACATGGAGCTCGCTTTTGGCCCCTGATAGGACGGTGTCTGCACTCGCTGATGCAACTCTCTGGGGAACCATGAAACAACGCTCAGCTTTGTCTGCTCAATAAAAAATTAATCAGTGGGAGTCTTTTCCAGGCCACGATGGGACAAGTGTGAACAGCATTGATGCAACTGTCTGGATGTGCTGCAGAAAAAAAGACTGACAAACGCCATTCACATTAAAAACCACATGAAATGGTCTCTAAGAATACACTGACTCAATGTGTGTGTGAGCATCGCATGTGACCCATCGTCCCTGGGTCAAAACAAAGCTGAAATATGAGTAAAATTAAGACAAAGGTGACACAGGCTGCTTAGAATTAATGATAATTTAAGCTGCATATTTAAACTGTTATTGTTTGAGGGAAGGTGAACAGTAGTAAATGAGCCTGAAAGAGTCTAATGTTTGATTCTGCACCTTAAATTCCTTTTTAGCTGCAGCCATTGTGAATGAAAGTGTCTTGCTTGCTTTGGGCTTCAGGTTATCACTTCTGCTCCGCTCAGACACCCGATAAATTATCAAACACATCTGCACACTGCCACAGTACAGCCTGCAAGTTTTCCCATCTCTTACACCTCAGCACTCCTCAAAGTATGCAGAGAAGCCCCGAGGGTTTCAGATTTTCCATTTTCAAACATTTCCCTTTTTTAATCGAGACACAGTGCTCTCTTGTATCTAGAAGGACAGAATTTCCATTTTCACTCCTCAAACGGTTATCCTATAATTTTAAAGTCCTCTTTTGTGCTCAATTAGAGCTACAACCTTCTTCATTTAGTCACATTTTCATGTCAGCTTCAGTGCTGAGTTATTCAGTATCTCAGAGTAAATATCTACACCCAGCTGCCATATTTTGTCATAACACACCATTCCTTTTTAAGCCATCAAATATGATCCCTTTCTGTCTGTCCTTCCACAAACCCACACTGAACAAAAATAAATATGCCCTTCACTTGCCCTCTCATTGGCTCATTTTAGGTATATCCGGCAGCAGCAGCCAGAATTATGAGACAGCCTCCTGCAGGTAGCCCAGTCGATGGGGATGTTAGACACACACATTATGAATGGGGATGTTGCTCCCAGGCATTTCTGACCCTTTCTTTGTCTTCCTCCAGACATTATACCTTACCAGCTTGATAATCTCTGTTTTTATGCAAGTGGTTAAGCTTCGATCTCTTCTCCTGCACAAAGATGACCTTATTTTTTCACTACAATCACAACCATGGAAGTGAAATGTCACTTTTTTTTTTTAAACTCTGGACGTGTTAGAGGCACACCCCAAAGGATCAGTGGTTGGTTCCATCAAAAAAGTGGATGATGCACAGTAAAATGCCAGTGTTGAATTAACACCCAAAAGTGTCTATGTGTCCAAGTCAGCTGGTGTTAAATTCCACATTTACAACGGTGTTAGTGTTATAATATATTAAAAGTAACACCAATGTAGTGTTGATCACAAAACAGAATGTGGTGTTAAAAACTTAAATAATTGACCCACAAAGTGTCAATATCAATCAAACCCAGTGGAAAATATTCAACCAATACATAGAAATGGAAAGTTTAACTTTTCTTAAACCCATTTCAGCATTATAGACCAATGTTAATTTAACAAAAGAAAATTGGTGTCAAACTTTCACTTTCAAAAGTGTTTAACACCAGCTGACTTGGACACATATAGACACTTTTGGGTGTTAATTCAACACTGGCATTTTTACTGTGATGTGTACAAATGCACACCGCACCTTAAAAGTTATATTTATGAAATCACCCATCTTTTATCTCTCCACTCCATAGATATGTTTGTCATCTAAAATCGTGATGAAATTCATCTACGTTTGTGTTTTTAACAAGACAAAATGTGAAACATGTGAAGGGTTTGAAGCTCTCACAAAGCATCGTATCTCAGTGTTGAGCGTGGGAGTGCTCTGGTCATTTCCCAATATTACTGAATAAAATGAGAAAATTAGAGGAAAACTGCAGGTAATAAAGACTGTAGCCTTTTGCTGGTATGGATTGGACCCACATTAACGTTGTCTATAATGATAATGATGATTATACTGCAGAAAAGCAACTATACTATATTATCACATTTCCTCCCAGCACATTCAGCACATTTCCTGGTCACAGCACATTTCCTCTGTTAGAGTCCCATGGCATCTATAATGAAACATTCTGTAGAGACAGGAAGCATGGTTTGATGTATGTGCAAATGTCTTGAGTCACAGTTTCTGTCAGTGGCTGGAATGATGTCTCACATGCAGCTCTTTAACAACATCATCAACATAATGATGTGTCCTCATGGCCACCGTTTGACTATTAGACATCTGAGTTCATTTCCTCGCTAGATTATGGGGCTGACATCTCATCAAATGCAGCCTTTATGCTTGTTTTAAAAACTTTTTATGCTGATAAAAAAACTGTAACAGTTCAGTCACTCTTATAAGATAAGATAACATAAGATAAGATACTCCTTTATTAATCCCGCAGTGGGGAAATTTACATTGTTACAGCAGTTTGAAGGACAGAGCAGAACCAATATAAAAATCTATTTATGTATAGACAGTGAAATTAAGTGAACATAGAAATACTGAAACAGTATTGTTTGAAATATAAATAAATAAATAAATTCCAGGTTTATTGCTTGCAGTGGAGAGTAGTGAACTACTGAGAGCGGCAGGTGTTGTGCAGTCTGACGGCGGCCGGAAGGAAAGACCTGTGATATCTTTCCTTCACGCACTTAGGGTGCCGCAGAGCCGGGCACTGAAGGAGCTGCTCAGTGCTGTCAGAGAGTGGTGCATGGGGTGGGACGGGGACTCCAGCATGCGCTGAAGCTTAGTCCACATCCTCCTGTCTGCCACCACCTATACTGGGTCAACATAACACCCCAGGACAGAGCTGGATTTCCTGAGGATCTTGTTCAGTCTCTTCCTGTCAGCAGTGGAGATGCTGCTGCCCCAACCACTCCGTAGAAGATGGCTGATGCCACCACACCATCAAAGAAGGTCCTGAGAAGAGCCCCCCACACACCGAAGGACCTGAGTGTCCTAAGGAGATGCAGTCTGCTCAGTCCTTTCTTGTAGATCACACATCTTTCACAGATGTGTGATCAGTCCAGTCCAGATTGTTGTTACGGTTGTTGTTCTTAGCATTCCTGTATTTAAAGGTTAACATTATTTTTTACTTTTTCTTCCGTGGTTCAATGGCTTTAAGAAGTAGCATTAAGAAATTAGTCCATCCATTTTCTTACCCCCTTGTCCCTTAGAGGGGTCGAGAGGATTGCTGGTGCCGATCTCTCCAGTTAACGTTCCAGGCAAGAGGCGGGGTCACCCTGGACAGGTCGCCAGTCTGTCGCAAGGCAACACAGAGACACAAACAACCATACACACACACACAGTCACACCTAGGGACAATTTGGAGAGGCCAATTAACCTGACAGTCATGTTTTTGGACTGTGGGAGGAATCTGGAGTACCGGAGAAAACCCACCATGCACAGGGAGAACATGCAAACTCCATGCAGAAAGACCGGAGCCCGGAATCAAACCCAGAACCTTCTTGCTGCAAGGCAACAGCTCTACCAACTGCGCCACTATGCAGCCCATTTAGAAATCCACCAAACAAAAAATGGCACACATATTAGAATTAATTAATTACCAGTCTTTCTAGCATTTTCTCTGTCATACTTTTAAAAATAACTGGGGGATGTAGTGAAAAAATGAGTGGAATTGAAACCACAACTTTTTAAAACCTGAGTTTACTTTTAATCAGGAAAGCAGCTCATGGCTAATCTGCAGTGAACCCAGTTCATAACTTCATAAACTGGGACAAACAATAAGACGCCGCTGATCCAAGATAAACACCTTCAACCTCCACTAAAATTTGCAGTCGCCCAGAGAAATGTCTGCTGGAGGACAGTTTTAAGGTTTGGCAAAAAAAAGACTGAGCTACTTGGTCAAAGTGAAGAGAAGAATGTGTGGAAAGTCACTTTTAAGCCTGAAATCGCCACACTTGCAGCCAAGGATGGTGGCAGGAACACCACCATGCAACGTGTCAGGTTCTGACACGTTGCATAGTGGATGGAATAATGAATGACTTTCCTGTAAGTCTTTATATCCTCCTTAGTTTAACAAGTTAAAGGTTGAAACTTAAACACAGCTGGATGTTTTAACTGGACAGCAATTCAAACCGAGAAAGATGGTCAAATACTAAACCAGAAATATGTCAGAAGTTTGTTGATGGCTACAAAAAGAATGAGTTAGAGGTGCAACTTGTTGTTGGATTTCATTTTTGATTTATTTTGACCCAGAGGAAATGAGTGAAATAAATTTGAACCCTTTTGTTGTTTGTAAGATCAGTGAAGTTGTGCTGTTAATAATTCATGTAATGCTGAGATTTGGAAGGTGAGAGATTACTTTTGTCCCCTCCAAAAATAATAGATATAAAATATTGTTTTGCTGCAGTTAAACATTTAAAGGCAAAACGTGGCGTAAAGGAAGAGATGAGCATTTCTGTTTTCTATATTCATGATTGAAAGATTTTTAGTTATAGGAATTTTGGGTTTTCATGAGCTGTATGCCAAAATCGTATTAAAACAATAAAAGACCTGAAATATTTCAGTTGGTGTGCAATGAATCTAAAATATATGACAGTTTAATTTTTATCATTACATTATGGAAAATAATGAACTTTATCACAGTATGCTAATTTTTTGTGAAGGACCTGTACATATTATGTATATATATTATTTCTTGAACAGTGGTTCTTTACCTGGGTTAGATCAAACCCCAGCGGTTCAGTGAGTCGGTCTCAGGGGTTCGGCGGAGCTTCTGCCGCAGAGTTAAAGACTCACTTGTGAAAAGTTGTGATGACGCCCCGCTTTGTCATCACTTGGTGCAGAGGATCACGTTACATTGCTTAGCCAATCAGAGGATCACGTTACATTGCTTAGCCAATCAGAGGATCACGTTACATTGCTTAGCCAATCAGAGGATCACGTTACATTGCTTAGCCAATCAGAGGATCACGTTACATTGCTTAGCCAATCAGAGGATCACGTTACATTGCTTAGCCAATCAGAGCTGCGGAGGGGCTCTGATTGGAGGAGCTCCACTCTCAGGATGAATTTGAACTTGTGTCTTTAATTACTTCAGCAAAACTCAAAGTTTTTATCGATGTTCTTCTAAATCTGCTCCTTAGTCGCATCTTTTCGGGGTTGCTACTGCCTCTGGTGGCGTGGGGGTGGTAACACAACTAATATAATTGCATTACTAAATAAACCAGAATACCGTAAAGTCTTTATTATTTATTATTAATTTTTCATTCTCTTAAGAATGTAGAGCTAATTAAATGATCTAAACCTTAAAGTGGTTCCAGTTTCTCTTGATGGTCAACCTGTTGAAACTGTGGCACATTTTAAATACCTTGGGTCGTTCCTGGACAGTCAGATCAACTTTACTGAAAACACTGACTATATTTTGAAGAACTGTCAGAGACTCTACCTTTTAAGGAGACTTAAAAGACAGGTGTTTGTCTTGAATTTGGGGGGAAACTCATATTTTATTTATCATTGCAGAAGGGTTCAGTGAATTCACATATAAAACTGGTGGGTTCGATACCTCAAAAAAGGTTAAGAACCACTGGTTTAGACAAAAAGGAGATTTGATGTTCTGAAACCAGTTCAGGAATCCACATGTTTTATGAGAGTAAAACATGAAAATGTCTGAGTCAACCATTTAGAGGCATTTGAACAACCAAGATCAACGATTAGAATTACATGATCTGCGCTCCATATTGAAATGATCTGTTGTAAAATATGGCTCACAGCTTCGGTTCAGTCCCGGCCGTTTGGAGTAGCTCTCAAAAAATATAACCTGTGTCACATACAAGCTGCTCAGCAAGGCTGTCTCATCTTTTTCAATTAAAAGCCTTTCCACAGAATCCCCTGAGCAAGTATTTGATCTGTAATGTGAATAAAAAGTGAAAGTAAAAGCCTGATAATACAGACAAAAAAAACTCTATTGCATTTCTTATTTCTTATAGCTATCTTTTTGAATCTGATAAAATTTCAAATCAACTTTTGAAAATATTTGTTTTTCATAAAATCACTTGTCAGTGCATGTGATAGTAAAGAACTTAATGTATACGAATCCGTTTGTACCTGTAAATGGAATAGCATTTTTATCACAGTCATTCACACACTTTCACACGCTGATGGTGGGAAGCTACTGGATAGTAGCCTCAGCTGCCCGGGGCAGTCTGACCTCACCAGAGCCACAGGGTCATGCAAAAGGAGCCCCAAACAAAAGCATGTACTCCTTAGTAAATGGATCCATTTTTCAGTAGACATGGTTCTGTCACTACTTTTGCTGCTGAAGAACTGAACTTTTAGATTTTCACGTGCTCAAAGACAATCATCAAAATCAACAGAAATAAACTCTTGAAATGTTTTGCTCTGTAATAAATCTACAAAATCTCTTAATAGCCAAACCCAAACTTTGGAAAAGTGCTAAAGACAATGATGTGAGGGGCAAATGTAAAGTTTCCAGTCTTCTTAACAGATGAAAATTTATAATGACTTATCAAATTTTATTTGTGTGTCACATTTCAGCAACACTTAAAGTGCTTTACGTTTTTCCACGTGTCGTCATTTACACATCAAAATGTTACAACATTAATAATGTTACAAAAGCAACCAGGTGGGTTTTTAGTCTAGGTTTAAAGGATCTCAGTGTTTTTCTTTACCATTTTCGGGAAGTTTGTTCCAGATTTGTGGTGCATAGAAGCTGAATGCATCTTAGATTTAATTTTTGAATTACTCACACATTACATGGTCACTCATTGTTTTCAGTACATCCCCCAGTTTTAAGTCATTTTAAAAGTATGACAGAGAAAATGCTAGAAAGACAAGTAATTAATTAATTCTAATATGTGTGCCATTTTTTTGTTTGGTAAATTTCTTAATACTACGTCATAAAGCCATTCAACCACGGAAGGAAAAGTAAAATAAAAAGTTAATAT
The DNA here is from genome assembly GCA_033032245.1 of Poecilia picta. NCBI lineage: Eukaryota > Metazoa > Chordata > Actinopteri > Cyprinodontiformes > Poeciliidae > Poecilia > Poecilia picta. The sequence goes on from CM065367.1 coordinate 4,825,988, forward strand.
TTAACTACAGGATTGCTAAAAGACTGACTGAACTGTTACAGTTTTTTTTTTTTTATCAACATAACAAGTTTTTAAAACGAGCATAAAGGCTCCATTTAATGAGATAAGATGTCAGCCCCATAAGGAAATGAACTCAGATGTCTAACAGTCAAACGGTGGCCATGAGGGCCCTTCATTATGTTGACGATGTTGTTTAAAGAGCTGCATGTGAGACATCATTCCAGTGTAAACAGTCTGGACTCGTTGGCGGGTTAGCGCTGCACATAAAACCAAAACCAGGACCTTCAGATAAGCCGCACGAACTATTTGAGGAAACACGAAAGACAAAGCTGAGCGGAAACGGCTGAGCTGAGGCGCATCAGTGATGGGAGCCCCTCGCCCTGCCCGTCAGACGGGAAGCGGCTCCTCCCCGCCACGCAGCGGCGCGGCCACGGCGCTCCTCCTGGACGCAGCCTGGGAGACGGAGCCCAGTCATCTGCTCTGAATAAACAAGCTGGCAGCTGGTGGTCCCGCTCGCTTTCCGAACCGACTCGGTGATGACAGCGGCCGCGGGAAGGGACGGACGCGTTTGTTGTGCGGGGAGCGGCGGGACGCAGCGGCGGCGCGCTCCGGCGTTCAGCATCATCTACGTCCTCCGCTCCTGAGAGCAACCCGAACCCGACAGGAGCATCTCAGACCAGCACCGAACCCGCCGGAGGAGGTAAACAATGTTTTATTCTACTTTATCTATGTGGAAAGAGACTGAGAGATGCTTTGACTAAAAGATAATTTAACATTGAATGTGCAGGAATTAAAAAGAATCCAGTTATCCGTTTTGGGGTGAGCTGCGTCTGTTGTGTCTGAGCTCGTCTGTCACTCAGTTGAGCGCTTTGTCTCTCTGCAGTTCACGTTTAAACCCTCTGTAATAGAGTATTGATCAAGCTACTTAAAATGCTACATTCAATAAATTAGCTCAAGAAGCTCAGAGGAGCACATTATCCCCTTTTCAGCGTGGCACAAACTAGTTTCTTTAAAAGTTTTCCCTGAAATGCGTGGAGTTACGGTATTTAAAGGTGAGGCAAAGTTCCTGATCCAACCCTGAACGCTGCTGCAAGTATAAAAAGTGACTAATCTCATGCTGTAGTTGCAGGGTAGACTCAATCAGACAAGAGCAGCTGATGATAATTACCACTCTCCAGCTCTTGGTGGAAATGTGGCCCTGCACACACTGCCTACCCTTCACAGCATCACATCTCCTACATCTGATGTCAGACCAAGCCAAGTGAATTTCCACTGGATGCAAATTGCCACAGGCTGTGCAACAATTCACCTTTGATTATGAGCATGTGGGTGTTGGCTGTATCCGAGCCGGTGCCTTCAGCTCGCTCAATTTCTCAAAGGCACTAGTTGGTATTTGACTGGAATAAGTTGTGTAATGAAATTTAAATGAAACATAAGGTGCTGTTTCTCAGTACCAGCCTGATCCTGTCCTGCAGCTAAAAGTCGTTTTTAATTGGTTTGTATTTAAAATAGGTTCAACCTTTTTGTAGCTGTTCAAGCTGAAGCTGCACAACGATCCTCCAGAGGAAGAAGTGGGTTGATGATGTTCTTGCAGCTCCTCATACGTTCAGACAGCTCATTACACTGAGATATGTTAAATCTAAATGGCAATTCACAGCTTCTTTTGATCTGTATGAAACTGACTTTCAGTTATATTGCAAATTTGTCAGAATAAAAGTCTCTTGTTGTGAGTGGATGCACAGAAAGATGCACACACTAGAAAGAATCTTGTTAAATGTACTAACAGCATCTAAAGCCTCCCTTAAAAAGATGTGTGAAATCCCTTAAAAAGAACTAGAATACAAATATTGCATTGTAGCTTATTCACACACAGGACATTTTTTAAAGGAAAACATTTTCATTTAGGTGGGGGAAAAACATGCATAGAAATGACAGTTTCAACCAAAATCACTAGTGGCACTATTGTTGATGCCTTTTAATTAACCACTCAGCAAAATGAAACTGAAGCACTATTTTAATTTATACTTCACTTTTTGAGGATGATAAGCCTCTAGGAACTTTAGATTAATAATTTATGAATTTCTGTTCCTCTTAGATATAACATTTCCCCAGGGATGCCTCCACAAACTGATTCTATTTCTAAACTGGCCCTGTACTTGCTTAGCGCCGTTCTTTGTGTTTCCCACTGTTGTGAGCTCTGACTCTGGTGCCAGTGTCTGCATGAATACATCCAGATCAGTCGATATAGTAAAGTTTGACATTTAGGCTCTGATATCATCACTCAGTGGCTGTGGTGTTCAACCGTAGGAATGAGAGCATCGCTGCACCCCTGAACATTTCTGTCTTCTGGGTGGTAGAAAGTTGACGGTGTCTGACCTCAGAGCCTCAGAAACGAGGAGAATCTCCACATGATGTGCCTAATGCTTTGCATCTCAAAATGGCCACCCAAACCGGTCATAGAAACAGCAGCACAGCTCGAGTTCACTGCCTAAACTATCTTCCATTTGTCACCTTGTTGCTGAACGCCAAGTTTGAAATTCGCAAGTTAGTTCAAATATGAGAAAAAGTTAGATTAGACGTGGAGTAACATGAACTCAGTCCTCCTGTTTCTTTAAATCCTCACAGAGTTTAAATGAGTCATTAAAGCAAAGACCAGAGCTAACGGCTGATGTTTTCATCACAAATCCTGCAGAGAAGGCCGTATTTGTTTCAATGCTGCTTCCTTGCAATTTCACCAACACAAAAATACAACATAAAACGGTCAGAGATTATTGCATGGCACAGTTAAAGTAACCGAGATGCTTGTTGAAAACCAGTTCTTTTATAAAACCAGTTGCATAATGTCTCGAACATCACCATGGTTCACCCTTCTGACCCAAAAAGCCAATATATTTTTTTTACTACCACCACTGGTCACTAGGATGGACGAGAACCAACAGTAAACTTTTCACAGTCAAAGTGAGCAGGAGGGAAATTTAGAAACCTGCAGCATGAAGACACAAAGTTCACCAATTATCCATAACCATTGTTAGATGCTATATTGATGCCAAATCATTGTTTGAGTTGTCATTCTGTAAAAATAGACAAACAAACAAGAAATCACCAATGAATAAATGTTGTGCAGCAAAAATCATAGTTAAGGTTTGATTCCATTAATCTTTTCAGTGTGAGATCATACAACAAAATATTTTAATGTTTTTTAAACATCCTGATGTTGGAACCTGCAGTGTATGAAAAAACTGTTTTATAAATTAATTAAACAAAAGACTTACGTAAGAGGAAATAATTTGGTAAGAAAATGATTTGTTTAATGAAAGTAAAGGACAGCAGGCTACAATGAAAGTGGACTCATTCTCATTATTTTTATACCAAACTAATCAACCTGGATGGATAAAGTGTTTCCTCTTCTTAACCAGACCCCCCCCCCCACACACACACAGCCCCCAACCACACACCCTTTCATTAGTTTTTATTTTTTCCTGAAGCTAATCGTTAGAAGCAGGACTGGGGATCCAGAGATGACAAACTGACAGTAAGGAAGCGTTTCTGATTCTGGCCATAAAGATGGCAGCGGTGTGAAGATGTGCTATGATTTCCAAATCCCCCCGGGAATCCTCGAGGTGTCTTCGTGATGTATGGCTGGACAAACACGGCGGGTCAGTGTACACAGCAATATGAGCAGAGTTCCATATGGGAGTGACAGAAAGAAAGAGAGAGAAGAAGCCATTTCTTGTGTACAATATCTCGTTATTAGGTTTGTGTTTTATGGAGTTTATCCAGTTGGCTCCACTTGAGCGGAGGAGAGGAGGGGAGGAGGATAACGAAAACAAAACAAAAGTGCGTTTTCTTTTCCACATGTTCTCCTAATCACAAGCAATCCAAACTAACAAGATAATGGGATTAATATTTGATGAGTTTCTGTTTGCCGAATTAAAGGATGAAAACTATTAGCTAGGGCATACATGAGATTTGTTAAAAATGCAAATGGATTCCAGAGTTGTTCTCTTTTCCTTATTGTGGGGGCTGATTAAGATTCCTTTATGGAACCAGCTTTAGATGCTGTCAAAAGTGCACAGTAACATTTGCAAATCTGAGGAAACGTTAAGATGTAGCTGCAATAAATAGAAATGCAAATCACATGTGCCCGAATGCAGAGGCAGGTAAAAAGCTTATTAATTATCTGGGTCAGATAAATACATTTGCATTAATTATTTGTTTGTCTCTATAAATCTGGCACAAAGTGTAATATTTTCTTTCTACAAAAAGTTGGAGAAAAAGTTATCAAAGTTAAACCTCTGACTATCTGAGCAATATCTGCAGCTGAATTAATGTTAAGTTTTAATATCACACCATCTTCCTCCTTTCAACAAATGGCCACTAGTGACACCTAATGGTGAAACTGTAGATTGCAAACAACAGAAAAAAATCCGCCTCCACTGTAGGACTAATAATGTTAATATTTTGGGCATGTCTTGAATTTCAATGCCTTACAAAACTGTACATCACTAAGTTATAAAAATTTGTCACCTTAGCATATGTAACAAAACTGACCAGGCTGGAGTTTGAGGTGCTCCAGATGAGGACTCATCTCACCATCGTGTACCACTTTTCTATTTTTAGTGTATTTTTGGGCTTAGCATCAAATGTTGACAAGACAATAATGTTTTTCAGAAAGTAAGAAGAAAATATGACACTGATACAGAAGCAGACAAACATTCAGCTAAGAGTAGCGAAGATGATGCAGCTCCAGAGATCAACATGGCAACAAAATGACTTCCTGTGATAAAAACAGCAAAGAGGAGAATAACACAAGAACAAATACAGAGATGAATCAGGAATGATGAGGAAAATGTTAATACTGCTGTCAGAACACTGTATTAACACACATTATGTTGGTTATGTGAAATAAGACGGACATTTTGTAGCTGTTCAGAAGAGAAGTAATTTTTCTTATGGGGACTTTATCTTAAGATTATCACAATTAGCAGCAGATGCTTAGGTAATGAAACATGGAGTTTCCCAGAGGAGCTCTCATTAAGGTGCCACTTACAGTTCTTAAACTCTTCCCTATATAACAACAAATCTAATCACAATAGGCTAAGAACGCTTTTGTCCTAAACTGTGAATCAGCTGAATAATGAAACAGACTGAAGACAACAGATGTTAGCCAGGTGCAGCTCAGCGCACAAAACGACTACAACGCTGCTAATGTGGCTCCATGTTAGCTTCCTAACGTAATGTTTGTTTTGTGGTACATATCTGAGCTAAATCTGATTCTTATATTATCCGTTTTTACCCACAAAACTTGGCTTTAAACTTTGTTATAAATACCCTTTAACAGATTTTGTGCTTCCTCTAAAAAAAACATCTCACTAAAACTCACTTAGTCTTCACTTTGTAGCGATGTCCACACAGAAGAGTGTTGCTGTTTGCATGTTTGTTTTCTTTTGACTGGCTGATGAAAAGTTATTGTCTGTCAAGCTGAATTTACCTGGTTCTGGTCTTCAGTGTGTTTTTTTTTGGTGCATTTATTCTGCTGTGCTTTGAGATTATGTGTGGAACAGGCATAATGATGTTTGTATGTTTTGAAATTGATAGAAAAGTTCTTGTCTTTATTAACTTTGCTGTTAACAAAACATTGTTTTAATAAGTAGAGATCCACAGGAACGTGAATAAGTTCTGCAGTCTGTTGGTTCAGTGTGAGTGGAGACATTTTGTTTTAAATGCAGCTGTTAAACAGAAGCAATCTGCTGTCATGTGTTTGATAATCAGTTGATATTCTTCCTAATATTCATCTGGGTCACTTTTAAACTTCTGAGTTTAGTCGTCACTGCTCTCTTTTCTCGCATGATGTCAGATCTGAGTTTTTGCTCCTTGCAGTTCCTCCGTTGTGACGGCCGTTTATTTTGGATGCACCTCTGTGATTAGGTCGCCCAGGCACAATCTCTCACACACCCAGCATTGTGATATTAATGTCATACTGAGGTTATTTTATTTGTTCACTGGATCTTCTGTCTGCCTCCCCGGTGGAGAGATTGCTGATCAGACCAGCGTTTTCATATCAGCCCTGTGGGAGGAAATTAGAGGATTAGCAGCAACTTCTGCGTGTTCCCTGCGTATCTTCCAGGCTTCCAAATCCTATGGAAGCCATTGTTATTTTAAGTAGCTTGGCAATTGAGTGTGGAGGCAAGCTTGCACTCCCCCAAGCCTTCAGAGGAACAGAGCCACAGAGAGTTAGCATTTTTGGAGCTAGCTATTCCTGCTTTACATGTCCTTTCATGATGTGAAAATGAGCAACTGAGAAAGGGCTGTGAAGCTGCCTGCCAGGACCTCTTCACTCCTGTCCTTTAGTTCATGCATAATAGATAAGTGGCTGCAACTTACAGTACCAGGGTATAACTAGGCTAATGCTCAGATTTGCATATTTGTGCCAAATTTCATAATTCATGGCTGCGCAGTAGGCAGCGATCCACGGTGCAAAGTCCCACATTTGTCCATGTGATAGTCACCATACATCACCGGTCATAATTCAGCGTGACGGCTAACAAAAATGTAGGAAAAAGGTAACATACAGTGTGCGACTGACACGCTGCTGCTGCTGCTGCTGCTGCTGCTGTGTCCTCATTATCAAAAGCCTCCGTGTCTGAGCTCAGCCTTTAGGGAAAGGCTTATTAAAGACACAAAGAGTCTGATGACGGAGTCATACAACAGGTTGTTTTCTGCTTAATTTACTGCCATCCTGGAAGTGAAGGGACGGAGGACTGGAGTGGGCGGACGAGGAGACGGGAGAGATTGCAAGGGCCTTCGAGTGAATAGATCTCACAAGGCACTTTTTCATCAAGAGGCCGAAGAAAGGCTGGATGCAGCCATCATTGCCTTGTGTTATAAAGTAGATTTATCATTCCACTTGATGATGGGCAAAGTTATTTATTCATTACTTTTGTTCCTCGCCTGCCGCAGATGAGACAGGCCCATGCCAGCTCTATTCATCATTACTGTTGATAGTCTGTCATAAAGGCTTTATTAAGAAACATCTATATAAAAAGAAACACTCTGCAGTTCAAAGGTTTAAGCACACACATCAGGGGTGTGACTGCCTTTTTCATTTTGGGGCCTTTAATGATTTACTTAATGATTTTTCTCATTATATGTACAGCTTAATACATCTTTAAAAAAGAATTGGGGGAAATAATTGAAATAATTTGAAATTATTGTAGATTTTCTCAAATCTACCTAAGGTAAAGATTATATATGCAGGCTTGGATTTTTATATAAACGGCTTTATTGTGTGGTGAAACGTCTCTTTACTCTTTTAGCCATTGGCAAGCATCTGACATACTTACAGTTCAGTATCTAAAATATTCTGAGGTCCTTTGAACTGATTGTTACCTGATGTGGGCTCTGGTTTTAAAGTGGGGGAAATCATGGAGAAAAATATATATATTTTTAGTTTTACATCATGTTATAAACTCATTCTCTCATCAAAAACATACATGGAGTGTTGCTTTCCATCATAGCGCCGCCTCTTTCCACAAACTCCTCTTCAGAGCTGCAGTCTCCACTAGACTAGTGGCAGCAGCAATTAGTAAACACCTGCTGAACTCACACAAACTACAACATTCCTGGCTGTAAACCCCATCATTGGTCGGCATGGCGATGCTTTGTTGAGATGCTGGATATGATGCAAAGTCAAATTTATTGTGTTTTTATACAGCATCTTTCTAACAACTGAGGGCATCATAGTTACATGACTGTGTTATAAAAAGGCACCAAACACAAACTGACCTCTAATTATCTAGACACGGCTCAGTATTTGCAGATAATGTCATGTAACTCTAAATTGTTAGTAGAAATTTGCCTATTTGTGGATTTTTTTGTTTGTTTGTTGAGCAGATCTAAAATATTTGCAAAAAGCAGAAAAACTTTGGCACAATGCTACTGTAGCTCACATCACACCTGGAGGCTTACATAAAGATGCAGCTTTGTATTTTATATTGCTGATTGAAAGCACGATCTGGAAGAAGCTTTTGTCCCTCTTAGTACCAAACTCATCCCCAGAAGCCATGTGACGCCAGTCCTGGTTGCAAACTTGAATCATCCTTGAAGGAGTTGATTCTGGAGCTTGCTTCTTCTTTCCTTTTCAATTTGACCAGTTTTCTGTCATCTGAAAGTAACGCTCTCAGTCACATTCTTGAAACCTGGATGCAGGTAGTTGTTCCAACCAGACCTTGATGCTGGTGACTCATAAACTTGTTTTGAAAAGCAGAAAGTGTGTTAATATAGAGGTGAAACTCTGCAGAGTGAGACTGAGCTGACTTTTACTCAGGGTCATTTAACCAACATGCCTGCATGTTTAGTTTTGACCCTGTGTGGATTTTAAAAATTCACCTAAAATCAACCTTGTGTTTTCAGGAACATGAAAAATCCATAATAAATATCAATAATAAAATGAGTTTGTAGCCTGGAGGATAAAAATGAAAGAAAAGACCCAAGATTATTGCTGCTCACACTTATTACCAGTTACAACTATTAACAGTCAATAATTAATATTTGGAAGATCTGCTTCATGAATAGTATTTTTTTTTTTTTTACAAGAAAGTCACAAAAAAAATCTGTTACACCTGAAACAGATTTTAAAGAAGTTGTGGACTTACTGGAATATTTTTTTAACTGCTCATGTTTTACCACATTTAGTGAAGAATTAGAGATAAAATGGATGACAACAGGATGAGAAGAGTTTTCATTTACTTGGACAGACTCAAACGATTTTAGATGTAAAACATGTTGGAGTTAAGAGACGAGGAACAATATGAAGCTTTGCAGTGTAAGCTACCAAAAATGAAAATATGAGCATTATTATGAAATAAGAGTGAAGAGAATTCATAATTAAAAGAACCTATTTTAACTGATAAACTCTGATTCTGACACCCACAGACACACTGGCTGCCCATCAGTTACGATCCAATGGGGTTTGTTAGAGTGCATGTAAAAAAATAAAAATAAACAGAAAATCAGACTTTTGAAATGTCAAAATGTCAAATGCCAATGAATTGACCTCTGACCCAGAGTGATGAACAACCTATATTTAGGTGCATAGATTTACTTTGTTCTCCTTTGTCAAAATGGGCCAAACAGAGAATTAGCAGACACAGAACAATAAAAAAAAATGTTAAAACACTTTTTAAAAAGCTGCATCAATCTCAGCTACTAAGACATAGCCACCGTCGGCACAGTTATGAAAATGCACAGAAAAGGAAGAACTGAGAGTTCTAGAGAATAACTAAAAATGTAGCTACTATAGTGCTACTTAGTGCTACTATAGTGGAAAGGTTTAGAGCGAATGATGAACAAGTCAAATGAGCTTCGACCTCAAAGCTGGACTTAGAAACACAGTTTAAAGACAGATTTTCTTCAACTGTAGTCTTTTTTTAGTACGGACAAAAGAAGACTCTCTCTCTCTTATACGGCATGATGTGCTACGCCAAGCATCCTTGCCGGCCTCACAGATGACAGAATAAAGACACGACTCCCTTTGTGTTTCGTTCTGAATCATGAGATTCATCCCCAGAAAAGAAGGTTCGGTTCTTCAGCTCTGGATGCTGCTGCACACAAAACGCAGACAGATGAATGTAGTCATACTGGGATGTAAAAAGTGTTCATTTTGAATAGTTTATTTGTTAACTTTAGTAAATAAATGAGTAAGATGACTTGTGTTCTTTTGTTTTTATTCAGGTATATAATAATTCTGCACATTGTGATTTTCCTAATAAGCTAAAAGAGAGAATGATCTATTTTAGCTTATTATCTATTTCAATATGAACTGAGAATGGTGATTTCCTTTGATATTAACATTCAGGATTAGCAACGACTGCTTGTATTTGTTCCATACTAATATCAATGCTGAGAAATCCAGCCTGCAAAATATTTGCGTAAGTTGGGAGAGACGCACATTTTATGTTTTCTCTTCAATTTGCCTTTGGGTTTATCTCGGCCTCGGTTAATTTAGTGATTTTTACTACATGTGCTCTAATAGTTTGTCTCAGATCGGCATCAGAATCATTTTTTAAAGCATTTGTTTCCTACTGCAGAAGTAGTTTGGTTTCTTTTCGCAAGAAAAAAGAGGAATGTTCCTGAAAATAAAAGAAAATCTGTCAGCCTTATGTGCAGCGTATGCATGCATTGTTTTACTTTATGTGTCTAAAAGGAAGGAGTGTGTACTTTTCACAAAAATCAATGTTGAGATGACAGGAACTAAACAGGAATGCAGAGCCTTGTCAGAAAATTTAAGAGGAAAAATAATGTTTTTTCCAGAGCTCCAAAGCACATCCATGTTTCAGAATGGCCTAGTAAAAGCACAGACCCACAGCTCAGAGAGAATCTGTGAAAAAACTGGATGTTTTCAGATGTTCATCCGCTGTAGCTCAACTTAAAAACAAAACAAGCAAAAAATGAATGCAGAGCTGGCAGACATGCCCGAAAGTGGATATAAATCCATAACACACTTTTTTGATTTTTATTAATAAAAAATGTGTAAAGCATACATTGAGATAATATATTTCTTTGATACATTGTAGTGGTTTTATTATATGAAATCACAATAAAGCAGATTGAAGTTTGTGGTTGTAACATTCCAATGTTAAAAGTTCACAGGGTAAATAGTTTTACAAGTCCTGGATATGAGCACAATAAAACCACAATGCACATTTTAACAAATATTTCTTTCGTGGCTCCATGGCTGTGCTATTTTCTGGCTGCAAACCTGAACACACACACACACGCACACACACACCTGGCTGTCGATGTGCAAATGTGTGTTTCGTTGTGTCTCTTCTCTGCCTTTAGCCATAAAAAAAGAAAATGAGATAAAACCAAAGGCAGAGTAACAACATCTTGGAAAGTTCAATTTCAGTTTTAAGAGGAGCAGTATTTCCCTCTGGGCAGCAGAAAGGCAGGAGCTCTCCAGGGCTTTCTCCTTACAAAAAAAAACAAAAACACAAGATGAACAGTTCCTTTCAGCACCTCGGACAGCTCCCCGTGAGGCGCCGGAGTTTGTTGCAAAACCCGTTTTTAACAGCATGAATAAGACTTCATTAATCCAGATCCTTCTCTCTACAATTGTCTTTGTGTAATGCTTCCTTTCGGAGCATCTAGCTGTGTTTTCAAAGCTTTTGAAAGCCAAACAAAGAGTTTTTCACCCTCATAATATATGTTTTTATTTATTTTGAGAAAGCAAAATCTTCTCTTATGGCACAAATGTCAAGAGTTGCTTCTAGTTAAACCAGTAGAAGTTTAATTGTGCCCAACCTTTACGTGAAATGTTGCACAAACCCAAACAGAGCTACGTTTTTAACGAACAAACAGAAATCAGCGTGAAAACATTTCTAGGTGAAACACTGAGATGAGGCTGGAGCTCCTCAGACGCATGTAGAACATATTTCACACCTCGCTATCTGCTACATTCTCTTACTCAGATCAACTCCAAAATAAACCAGCACATATGGCTGAAACGATATCTGAATCCAAGCAGATCTCCTCTCACACAACGGAGCGACGCACTAAGACAGGAAAACATGAAAATACCAATACAACAAGTGCAACCTAGCTGATTTAAAATTAATTTACCAAATTTATTATTAGCTGTACAGATGTATGATTGAAATATCATTAAAGAGTTCATTTATTTTTGCAACTCAAAATGTTTTCATATCTGAATCCTGACCTTGACATTTTGTTGGAACGATTGGGAATATGAAATATTCCGAATGTGACATGAAGCCCAAAACAAAAATGCAAACTGAACGATTTATTCCTGAGCTTTAAAGTGTTTACAGGTTTGAATATTTTTCAGATTTCATTTAGGTTGAGTCTTAAAATGTATCACATGTTAAAGCGACAGACCAGCTCCTATTCTACTCAGAGTCCATCAGATTAATTTTTCTAGAGGTTGGAATAATCCAAACTGTATAATGCAGAGGTTCTTTTTCACGTTTTTACAAAATAATCTTGGGAAATCTGTGGTTAAGTTAACACAGACTGTTGTGTTTTGTTGAGGCGGCCAGAGACCTGACAGACTTTGACCTGGACTTTTTAAAGCAACATGTCCGCCTCCGTATGTTATATCCATTTAATGCAAAGCAATAGGATTGTGCTGTGTGGGCTGTGATCCGTTTGGCTGCTCCGGATTTCTGTGAGGATTGGATTAAGCTGCTGTTGATACGCTAACCTCTTTACACCCATTGTCTCAGTCGGTCTTAGAGATGATGCTGAAAGGTGAGCCTCTCTTGTTGTTTTGTTGCTTTTTATATTGAAATAATATATTAAACTGTAAGTAATAAAAGGAAGTGATGATATTATTATAGCTATTTTATATTAAAGTTGGTCTTGGTGTTTGGGTTTTGGATCAAAATGAGATTTTAGCTGTAGTATTTTGGGAAAAAACAAAAAAATCGTCCCTCTTTTTGTTTTCACAAATTGAGTAAATGTCTCATTCATTGAACATGTTGCTTTTATGAATCTGACATCAGCAGGTGGTATTTTTGCTCATCTTTTCTAAGGTGGAAGTTGGACAAAAAGCCAGATAAATGATGAAAAAGGTTTCATCAGTGCGTTTGTAACTCGGTGAAACTAAATTCGATTAATCTTCTACATTTACAGGAACAGGTTTGTGCACATGTCAGCTTTTTCAGCTGCATGTAAAAACTCCCTGCTGGTGCCCCGTTGCACATCCAGTGGGTGGTCAACAGAAAACCTCAACATGCATATAATGAATACGACACTTTTTAAAATCAGCTTCAGTCATTCGGTTTATAAATTACCATCTATGTTAGTCCCACAGAATGGAGAATTTTTAACATTTGGACGTCTAACTAAAGATTCATCGTCATTGTAAAATTATGTCTGCATGAATAATATTGAAAAACCTGCTGTGGAATGCACAGTTTGTTGGCTGCAAGATGCTAAAGGTCACTGAGAAGATTGGAAACAGTTATATTATAATCACATTTCCTGATATTGTGCAGCTCAAATGTTGCTGAAGCAAGAGGTAAAGCAGCTGTTTCTGGGGAAAAATGACACAACTTTCAAACGGTGAACCTTAAAATAACATTACATCAATATAAATATACCTAAAAAATCTACAATTTTAAACTTATACGACTTTTTCCATTTTACTGCAATGGCTTTTCTTACACAGCTGAATCAGTTAATCACATTTTTATTAAAAGGCACATTAGAAATTTCTTCAAACTCCTCGTTGCATATTTACATTAGAGTTGAAATAAGGTTCAATTTAACTTGCTGGCAGGAGAATTTGGACTTTATTCAATAAATGACTAAATGTATTATAATGGAGCTGATAATGGACTTAGGTTTACGGTGAGAAAGGCGAAGAATTTAAGTAAATTACTGGCAGGTCTTCTCTTTCTGATGTTTGAAATGATTGAAAAAAAAAGTCTTTAAGCTGAATGTTTGTTGGAGGAACAGATGCTGCGATTTAATGCAAGGCGCACCCGCATGGGAAAACTCATTGCCCAGTAAATTAAACCATTAGCTCCCCGGTTGAAGTTAAATATGGAGAAATTACTCATTTAATGTCTGATTACGGCCTAATACAGTCATCCAAACAATGGCTGCTCCCTATTCCCGTGAGGAAAATCGACTGTTTGGCAAGACGCAGCCACCAGTAGCTCATCGGGGTCACACTGGAGTTTTATTAAAAGATTTTTTTTTTTGGACAAAGAAGTCAAAAAAAAAAAATCATCTGTTAGGATTCATTATGAGATGGCTCCCTAGTCTGGAGATTTGTCTTCATTATCCAGCCGAGCAACGGCCAGATAACGCCGCCTCATTTGCTTTCCGAGCTTCAATTTTCCCCTAAACGATAATGCAGCGTCTCTTTTGTGGGCCTTGGTAAAGACAAGCAAGCCATTTTCGATATGCTTGCAGGATTACAAAGGTTAATCATCAATTTAAAGCTAATCTTTGTTAAATACCAAGAGAAGCGTGGTCTGTGCTCGAAACAGATATTATCAGACAAACTGTGGAGCAATCCAGTGCCTAAATGCAGGGAGAGATGGTTAATCTGGGCTTTGGAGCAGGAGCTGATGGGAATTGCAGCACACTTCCACTGTTTGCTAAATTTAGGACTTCATTCTGGAGGTGCTAACCTTCTAGCTTTGTTTTAGAGCAGGACCGGTGTGACAGAACTTCCTTTCCCCCATAAAACGCAGAACTTTCTGCCGACCTAACTGGTGGTGCTTCACTGCTCGGATAATTAAGGACTTTTCAAACTATGCAATCAAGGACAAGATTCCACTGTCTGCGTCTGGGAAAATAAGTAATTAATTTTTGAGACTCCCCCCCCCCTTTTCATATGCAAGCAACTTGGGAACATAAAATCCTAGTCATTATCTCTCGACTGGTTAAAGATGTCTGCCAAGTTGGCTAATTAAAATCTGAGTGACTTTTCGCCTTTTATCCCAAACGCATGTCAGTCAGAGGTGGAAGAAAAACTAAACACCCCCCATTTAAATTCTGTGGTTTTAAGAATATTGTTGTGTGGTTGTAATTAATTTCTCATGACTTATTTTTGTTCAGTACCTAAAATTTATCTTAAAAATCATCTATTACATACACAGATGTTAAGTATGATGTAGCAAGAACCGCATAGATTAAATTTTAAAGGTTGCACAGAGCATCCATCCATCCATTTTCTTGACACCCTTGTCGCTTGGTGGGGTCGGGGGGGTTGCTGGTGCCTATCTCCAGCTAACGTTCCGGGCGAGAGGCGGGGTTCATTCTGGACAGGTCGCCAGTCTGTCGCAGGGCAACACAGAGACACACAGGACAAACAACCATGCACACACACACACACCTAGGGACAATTTGGAGAGACCAATTAACCTAACAGTCATGTTTTTGGACTGTGGGAGGAAACCGGAGTACCTGAAGAAAACCCACCATGCACAGGAAGAACATGCAAACCACATGCAGAAAGACCGGGAATCAAATCCAGAACCTTCTTGCTGCAAGGCAACAGACTGGCGACCCGTCCAGGGCGTACCCCGCCTCTCGCCCGGAACGCCAGCTGGAGATAGGCACCAGCACCTCCCGACCCCATTAAGGGACAAGGGTGTAGGAAAATGGATGGATGGATGGACAACAGGAAGTGGCGCCACGGAAAATAATGTAGCAGAAATTTCAATGATTTCAACGTTTAAATCGGTATTGTGTTTGTATCTTGCAGGCGCTGAACTTCTATCTTATCTTAAATAGAAATAATATGAATTATGAAGACTGTGGAAACAAAATTGTCTGACTAAAAAGCCAGTTGAGACCAAAGCAACAAGCTGAAAACTTCTATCATCCAGATTTTTAGTAGAAAGAGAGACAGAAAAGTGAAAAATTATAAATTATAGAAATGGAAATTATTGGGCTCGTTTTAATTCTTCATGCAAGTGATTGATCTATTGCATTTTGCGACGGGACTGAGAATGTCATCCTTTTAAAAAAGACATGTTTCACATGGAAACATGAAACTGGCGTTTTGAAATGTATTCAGTCTGGAACCAGGTTTCTAAAACAATCGTTTCTTGTCTCCCAAGACGCCGAATTTGTGAGGATTTACATCCTAAACAACAAAAACGTTTGCAGGTACACCTGAAATCGTCTCCATGGAGACGGGCTCTTTGTTTGGCCATTTCACATTTTCAAAAAAACAAGTCGAGACCTTTGGTGTCCTAAATTTTGCCAAACTCTGCCAGCTTCATATACATCTTATTTGAAGAATAACTTTCACTCGTTGGCCTTGGTTGTGAATTATAAGTGGAATATGAATATGATGAAAAAAAAATACAGAAATTATTCACGACACACAAATTCCTACCATGTTTTTAAGGCCATCTCAGTCCTGGTCCATAAGGAGGCCTGCTGCATAAATGTACTGGAAATGTTATATGTATTCTTTTCAGTGTTGGACCAGTAAGTGCTGAGAGTGTTGGATTTTAATCAAATTTAACAGAACCAGCTTGTCAAACTTTTAGTTAGTTTGAAACGTTGCATTTCCTCTAAACTCAGCCGTTTAAAATCTCCCAATAATAGGAAACCGAATCGGCTCACCTTGATGGGAAAGGCAGTAATTCCATTGACAAGCCAGGCTCCTTTAATAAAGATAAGCCTCCTCGAAAATCAATAAGCTGAACTAATTTAAAAAAAACAGTCAGGCTTGTCTAGACAAACATAGCTGCAGCACCTAACCAAACATTTTAAAGGTTCTGCTTCATTGCGGTTGTTGTCTCTGCATCGCTATCAGGCACAGTTACAAAGCAGCCCAGTAGCTCCACTGATGCCACCTCTCTGATTCCTCTCACTCCCCCATTAGGCCCTGTGCTGCTGGGTCCACAAACTCCTCTAATTAAGAATTGGTTTCCGGCAGATTCGCACATAAAAACGGCCGCCGCTGCAGAACCCCGGGTGATAAAAACAGTTATTGGACCCAGGACCTCTTTTGCCTCTTATCTCCCATAAAGTCTTTAACCGGGTTTACGGGGCAGCGGAGGCAGTGGAACGAGCAATAAGCCTGAGGGGAATCGTGAGCAGGACTGATGACTTATTCATGAACAATGGCACAACAAGATGGCACCGATAAAACAGACAATGAGAAGTCCTTATACTGCAGTTTGCCGTAGTCCTGGTGAGACTTGTGTTGACCAACCTTTGACTGGTCATCAGCTCGGCATGCAAAAGGATACAGAGTGCATGAGGGAAATAAAGGAAGATACACTCATTAGCTTTGCCAGGGTACTAACTTAAGCTCTGGGGTTTAGCATTACTCGGGCTTAGACAAAGCTCTGCTCTGCTATTAGAGTCACCCTGCTGAAGTGACATGCTGTTTTATTCCCTCTATCTTCTTAACCTGATTCTGTCACAGTGCCAGATCCGCACATGAGTGGATACTGCCATTAAGTCACAGACGGCTCCTTGCAGCTTTATAAATGAGTGAATTATTTACATGTTCCTTACCTAACTACCATGCTGTTCTTCTTGCATGCCTTAAATTAAGGTTAAACCCACAGTTTGGACCTTGATTGGGTCTTTTAAACGGAGGCCGAGTCTGTAGAAGTGACATGTTCGTCGAGAATAAAACAACAGAGAGCCGTGGTTCTGTGCTCCTTGGAAATATCGGCAAACGGAGCCTTGATGCTGCAGAATCTCACTTCTAAGGCAGATGTTAAACCCAGCTGGCACTGGAGTTTTCATCCGCTCTCGGGCAGAGTTTCAAGCTTGCGCAGAGGAAAGCTAAAAACAGCTTAGTGCCGCTCGGGCAGCAGCGTGGAGTCCTTGCAAAAGCTAATGCTGTAAACAATTAGGAAGCCCACCAAACGGAGCCACAATAGGTGGAACTGGGATGATTTGCATTCTGCCTTTCGCTGCCCACTGAAGCCTCTGAGGCGATCTCTTGCCTGAGAGGCAGAGCATCAGCACGGGGAAATGGAGCTGCAGATTGTTATTATAGATAAACACTTCTTTTACAATCTAGTTTGCCCTGCAAGTAGGAAATTACAAGGCTGTTTCTCAACAATGAGCACAGAGGTGACCGATTTTATTTGCCTGCATGGTGCAAGTGAACACGCTCACAATGACGCTCGACGTTATTGGACGACTCCAGTGCGTTGTTAAAATGCACTCAGAGATGCTTTAGTTGTAATTTTCCACACAAATATGCAGTTTGTTAAAATTAAGAATGTCAGAATATTTTTTTTCTGCCTTATTACTGGCAGTATTGTTTATATGCAAATATATTTTAGACAGAAACAACATATGGATGAAAGTCATCTGCTTTTATTATGAAACTGTTTTTGTCTGAGAGTAAATGACTAAACTAAGAACAAAATATGCAGAAAACATACTTTTATAATATGACAAAAGATGAAAACACAGTAAATATTTACCAATTGTAGTTTGTGTTTATTTTAAATGATCTGTAGTCAATGTGGAACATTCCAGTTTGATCAGTTTATAGGTCATAATGTGTTTTTTTAGGTAGTGCTGTGCAACACAAATGATTCTGAAGATTTCCCAGAATTCACCGAGTGACGGCTTCAAGACCTGATGAGATACTTTCTAAGAGCACACGGGTTACTTTGCTGAAATATTCATGAAACTTTCCAAGTACTTCCATTCAATTTAAAATAAATTTAACTCGTACTTTCCAGAATTTACCGGTTCGGTATTTTCCTTAAATTCATCCGGACTCATTGGATTGTACTCAGTCCATTTCGGAACCTGCCAGGGACTTTCCTGGAACTTTCCTAGGACTTACCATGTACTGGAATCAATTTTACCACATACTTCCATAGAAAGATCTGGATACTTTACCAGGTGCAGTGTGGAAAACCTCAAAAACTTTTATGAAACTTAGCAGATACTTTACCAGGTCCCACACTGAACCAGCCATGTGGAGTCAAATTTAATAAATTAGAATATTATTCAATTTAAATTCAGTTTGAAAATACTTTATTAATCCCAAAGGCAAATTAAATGTTGCTGTAATTTATTAATTTAGATTCTTCAAAGAGTTATTGAAGATGCTGATGGTTGTGGACAGGAAAGATCTTCTGCAGCAGTCTGTACTGCACTGAATCTGAAGAAGCCTCTGACTGAAGAGGCTCTGCTTTCCCAAAGGAACATTGGGAATATTTTGATTTTTTTCTTATAATGAAAACACCACATTTAAGAAAAGAATACCACATCAGACCAATTAAAAAGCTTCAATGTGTTCTCAAGTGTAAATAATTCCTTTAAAAGCTTCGTCTGAAAATTTGTGGTAAACTACGTTTTATGCGTTTCATAAACGTTTCCAGCAAAGAACTTGATCAGTTCCAGAAAACCTCTGCTAAGCTTCAGGAAAACTATGTAACATGACATATCAGGCCTGAAAAAGTGAGCAGGGAATATATTTTGCAGAACAACCATGTTGTTTGTCCAAATGTTCATCTATTTTGATCTTATGTAAACAAACAAACAAGTGCTCTGCTTCAGGCTCCCCTCATTCTTCAACATGGCAAACCGGAGCACCACCCACCTCACTGCAGAGCAGCTCCCAGTCTGTCCATCCATCTCCTGCTCCATCCCACCATGCATGTCTGGTAATATTAGATATCAGCAGAAGCAGAAAGGAACAAAACATCTCCTGTGGTGAGCAACAGATACTAGTGGAACTGATTGTTTTTCCCACTTATTACACTTATTTATTTTTTATCTAGATTATTATCAATCAATCAATCAATCAATCAATCAATCAATCAATCAATCAATCAATCAATCAATCAATCAATCAATCAAATCAAATTTTATTTGTATAGCACAGTTCAGCAGCAAGGCATTTCAAAGTGCTTCACATAATTAAAATAAAAACAGAATAAACAGTGAGGAAGAGATTTTGAAAAAGATTAAAAAAGATTAAAACATTATTAAAAATAAAAATAAAATTAAAAGCATCGATCCACATGAGGACTTGCCCTTATGGTGTCTCCTTGAACAGAGTTTTAGCAGAGCGACATCTTACAAGGATTCTCAAACCTCAGACATTAAAACCTGCAATTTAGTCATAAGCAACTCTAAACAGGTGGGTTTTAATTTGAGATTTAAAGGCACTCAGTGTTTCAGATGTTTTACAGTTTTCTGGAAGTTTGTTCCAAATTTGTGGTGCATAGAAGCTGAATGCTGCTTCTCCTCGTTTGGTTCTGGATCTGGGGATGCAGAGCAGTCCAGAACTTTAGCATCTTTAGCATCAAAAGTGTACAGGAAGTCATATCAATGTCTTTCTCGCAGTCTGGCAAATTACTTACCCCAGAATCTCCAACAAAATACTTTTTTACTTGTGTCTAATATCCACTAAAAGCAGTAGCAAATATTAAATGGACTTTCATGACTGGCTTAACTGCCTGCTTTAGATAAGCATTTTGATTAAAACAATGACTTTGCAAGTTTTAAACTTAGCACAGATGAACGACTGAGTCACCACAGTCTCCGATCCTGCTGATTATGTTACAATCAATGACCAGCATGCAAGGCGACAACTTGAATTACTTATGCAGATGAGGTAGCTTGATACTGAAAATTCCCATCCAAGGTCAAGGTCAGGGTGAGAACTACATCCCAGAAATGTACAGCTGTCACTGTTGGTCAGAGACGTTCCTCATCTGCATATCTCACAGGCGCGCTTCACTGATTTGTCACTCAAATTCACCGGGAAAAAAAAGTAACCTTTATCACTGCATCGACTCCAGAGTCCAGTCCTGATGGTCGCTGGTCAGTCGGATGCTCACGGCTGAAAGACTGTGTCTCTTTATTTAGTGTTTGGAAGTAATTCCCTGCTGCTGCTGCATGGTTTGGTTTCCTCTAACTTTTTAACACACCGACATCGGATGCAAACATTTTGCTCTCCTGAGGGAAACGGTTGAGAGTTAAATACATTATTACCAGCTCGCAAACTGCTGCCTTGTGTTGAATCAATTCAGCTGTTGGCAGGCAACGGACGGCGCATCGCAGAAGGTTCGAAGACTAAACCTGGAGTTCTGCAGTATTGAGTACATATTTGTGATGATAAAAAAAAAAAACAAAAATCCCTGGCAGATCTGAGCAGGAGTCCTTCCAATTGGATATGTATGTGCCAGAGTGTGGAAAGACGTCCAAGTTATTTAGGATTGCATGCACACACCAGCTGTAGTTTAGGGTAATGAACAAAAGATATCTTACTTAATACCTTTAAACCTGAGAACACACATTGATATTTGCAAACCTTAGTTAGTATGTATTATGCAACTGCATTGGGAGAGCAGGTGCATAATTTAAAGCAACGGTGGTATTTCTTTGTGTAGCTTTTAAAAGATTATCCAATAGAGTGAAGAAGAAATGCTTACATACACTAAATGTGCATGGATATAATCATTTATGACTTAGATTAAATTCAACCATTTTTTTCAGGATTTAACGATTAGTCAATAAACGGTAAATTTGTAAAAAACATTAATTTCCGTAATTCAAGGATTGAAGGAAATTTTGAATGTTTGTGGCGCTGACTCGTTACACCAGAGGTTCCCAAACTGTAGGGCGCGCCCCCTAGGGGGGCACCAGGCCATCGCAGGGGGGGCGCTGGAAACCGCCTGGATGGAGAAAAACAACAATACAAAACCTGAACGCTGTATGTGCTCAGTTTTTACCTTAGAATGGCCAACTCTCTGTTATTCCTATGTCAATTTGATACAGTAGGGGCTTCCGCTCTTCCCATATCTGTGTCTTCTGTCACTTTTATCAGCAGTTAAAACTGTTTAATCCGTTGTTAACATGTGGTAACCTGTCTTTCCAAGCCGCCTTTAAACATAACATGATCGCTATGATGCTTGCGCTGGTTTACACCTGTGCGGCAGTGAAGGAGACCTGATGCTGCTGCTGAGCGGAGCTACACAGGTGTGTTAGAATCATGGCAGCAAACCAGCAAAATGCAAAGAACTTTTCAGTTTTCCCCCAAACTAACAGACTGAGTTGAGCAAAGCTGTTAGATGCAGGTAATGTTAGCTAAAAGATGACTAGCTAATATCAATACAGCACCTTAAGCTTAACAAGTAGCATCTAGGCTACTGATGTTGTTGTCTATCTTCAGCTACATACATTCATTTTGCTCCCAACAAAGTCGATCCATCCCTCTCCCCCCGTTCTTAGTCACCCCTCCCTTCGCTAACACACGCCGTTTAACCAGACAGCTATTTGTAATCCATAGGGGGGCACAGAAAATGTTTGTACACCACTGGGGGGGCGCAGGAGAAAAGGTTTGGGAACCACTGCGTTACACAATGTGGAGTATTTGGCAGAACCTCCATATTATTTAACTTCACCTCAAATTAACATCTGAATGATGAATATTCAAGCAATAATCACAAAGAAACTCCCAAACTTACTTTGGAATCAGCAATGTGTGGAATATCTTTCCTTAAGTCCCAACCTCAGTTGTTTAAAAATGTAGGACTAAACTTAAAAGCTGGCTTTGTTTCAGGAAACTTCTGTCAACAAGAGCATTTGTGATTTCTCCAGCTAGAATTATGCATAAGGTTTGTTATTGGCTTTAAAACAGCATGCAGCTGTGCAGCTTGATAAGGATCATCTATGCAAATTTGAATGAGTTTTTGTTATTACAAAAGAGCCTGTATGTGTAATTTTAACCTTGAAAATATAAGATTAAAGGAACAGGCACTTGGTGCCATTTCATAGCAGAAGCAACTAAATGTTACTATCAAATGTAATAATGACTTAAAATAAATTTGAGTTCTCAGTTTGACGCCTTGAAATTGGGCCTCTGTCTCTTTAAGAAGCTCCTACTCTTTCCAACATTTTGCCTCACTATGTTATCACCACAATCCTCTTCATTATGCTGTTCTTAGGAGTGTTTGACTGAAAAAATTGTTCCTTTGATGAGCTCAGAAGATGTGCTGCTCCACCACTAAAAGCTGCTGCTGCTGCTGCTAGTTTAGAGGAACCGTGTGGAGAATCAGAGGCAGGAAAATTATTGTTTTTTAAAAGTTTGTTGTTATTAAACCTTAGCAAATAGATGAGGTAAAATACATTAATTCATCAGCACATAAATACTCTAAACATTGTCTTTTGCTTTAATTTGCTTATGTCTGTAACGTCTCAGTCAGTAAATCATTCAACTATTTACCACATCAGCCTCATCAAAGATTAACCACCATCCTCGCAGTTCATTACACAATGCCCTGCTTTTTATTTCATAAAGCAATTCATCCATAATGCATGCGTACACTGCAGTGTTCAGGATGCCTGCGAGACCGGAGAAGCACAGTGGAAACCCAGAGACCCACACCAAAGTTGGTGCATTTGTTTTGATTACGTCCGCATTTCACAAGCCTTCCCTCTTGTGATAGACCGCAGAGTAATTACTTTACATGGAGAAGATCAGACTCATTGTGCGGAGCAGGGAACGTACGATGTGGGAAGCACGATAAGATTTACAGTAGCATTAAATTGGCAAGATAAAATTAGCTTTATCTGCTGCGCTGAGTGGCCGGCGATGCGGCGGACAGCATGGGTGCTTTATCAGAAGTGGCAGGTTGAATAAGGCTCATCAGGCCGCTTTCTGATTGAATCCCCTCTCCTAGTCTGTTGTTTCGGACGGGTTTCAGTGATTCAGAGTCCCTGGGATACGTCTCCTCCACTCATCCGAGGGATCTGAGCATCTTGGCCTTTTTTATCTGCAGAAATGCCTTAAGGGAAAGCAAGACAACATCAGCTGATTTCCCTCAAATAAAACCAAGAGCACTGACGAATGCCACAGCTAAACACGAGGAGCTCCGGCCAGCAGAAAGCTCCTGGGTAACCATGCCTGCTAGCGAGAGAACAATGACACATTTAAGCTAGGTAGCTACAGGGCTGTTGCCATGGCGAGATTCACACCTCTCTGTGTTTTTGGTTTGACTCGTCTGATTTGTATTTATATCAGAAAAACCGAACGTCCTCATCCTGAGTATCATGTTAAATCACTCAAAATGTGTGTTTGTTTTTGTTTATTCAGATTTTGCTAATGCAGCATAAACATATATTTGTTTATGAAGCACATGAAGTTGGGTGCTTAATGCTTGATGTTTGCACAGATGGCAGTGGGCAGAAGGACTGGTAATTGGAGTAGCCTTCCTTTACACAGAGAAATAGTCTGCAGAGACAAAAGCAGTTAAAAGGAAAAGTACGCAGGGAAAGTTTAAATCAGCGAATGAAAGATCACAGTTAAGCTGCTGTAATTAGTGCCTGAGGCCGGGAACCAGGAAATGACACATTGCACCCTCTTCAAGCATGGTAATGAATGCCTTCGCTGACATGTGGGTGTGACTTGGGTCATTGTCTTACTCATACACTCCACAAATAGCCAAATATTGCTTTCCAACAGAGATGCTCTATAATATTTTCCCACTGAAACTAAGGAAAATGATTCTTCCTGCTTTAAGTGGTAAATCTACGAGAAATCTGTGAATTACAGTCTAGTTTGCTAGAACTTACAACAGCAAAAAATGTAAGGACAGAAAAGAAAAAGAGTGACCTTTAGGATGCTTGCAAAAGATCTAAAACGTGTGGAGTGTAAATGAATTCTGCCCCTTGTTATTCTGCCCCAGGGCAACAGTTATTTATGCTTTAAATGGAAAAATGTCTGACGGAAAACGCATCACCGCATCTCCATGTTAGTTTTCACTCCATATGTCTGTGGAAGGATATGATGATTCCTTGATTTTATATGAAGGTATTTTAAGATAATATAACCAGAAAACCAAATCCATGTTTTATCAGCGTTAGGGTTAGACTGGTATGAGCAGCGTTTGGTTTGAGCAAAGTATTTAAAGAAAACTGAAGTTAGTCCGAGGTATTCCATCCACTAGGTGGCCCCAGAGGAGAATATTTCTAAGATTCATCAGCTGTTCTCAGTCAGTTGTAGAGTTCATGTAACTTAAATCATTTTCTTTACAAAACTTTTGAAAACAGCCTAACCTGTTTGGAAACAAGATGGCCTGTTATGTGTCCTGTAAACCAAATGAAATGGAGCAAAACTGCCTTTTAATCATTCACACTGCAGCATTTCTTTACAGGTGAGATAAAATATTATATATTTGATGGTTCACAATCTAAGGTTCTACTTTATTATATAGCTATATTGTTTATTTGTATTAGAAAAATTGATTTTCCTGCTTCTTTGGTGCAGGTCTTTGAGGTGGGAAGGGAAAGAAAAATAAAATCCCCCTCTTTGACAAGCTGAATGTTTAGGTTTTTGTAATATAACCTATTAAAGTGATCCAGGAAGCCCACTGTAAACCAATATTCATCCATAATTTAAAAGCAGTCCTGTATGTGGGAGAGCTTCAGATGGATGAGTGTAGGTGGAAAATGTACTATGTGTTTTTTTTCCTGCCAGCCGGTAGGAGTAAGAAACTGTGGAAGAGATGTTGGAGAAGAGGGGAAAGTGCAGGATGAAGGTGCTTGTGCGTTTTGGTCCCAGGAGGCGGCTTATTTGGAGGAAGGGCCAGAGCATCCGACAGGAGACGACCTTAACGATGCTTTAAACCAGTGAATCAGAAATAACTG
Source organism: Poecilia picta (assembly GCA_033032245.1). NCBI lineage: Eukaryota > Metazoa > Chordata > Actinopteri > Cyprinodontiformes > Poeciliidae > Poecilia > Poecilia picta. Next base: position 4,851,125 of record CM065367.1, read on the forward strand.
GAAACACAACAGGATTCAGGAAACTGCAAAGAGAGCGAGGACTGTGCGCTGCTCTGCGTCTGACTGCATTCTATTTAGTCCTGAGGAAAACCAACCCGTTCCCAGCCAACAATAGTTATTCATGTCTTATAACTCTTTAAGGTTGGACACCAGAAAAATGAAAAGTCCCTTGTTAATGATTAACTTAATATATTGAGTACAATTATTTGATTGATATTTATAAATCCCTTTCTGAACCTATTTAATAAAGACGCTCTTTGCAATCAAGCATTATTGGAATAATAATGATGTTGCGCTAACATCTCTAATGAGTAGTTATTAAAACAGAAAACTCAGCCGCTGCTGCTTACAGTACCTGCTGCCAGCCACAGCTAATTTTCCGGGGTGCTGAATATGAATGAGGAATAGTTCTGCAGACGTATAGAGGAGGTTGTTTGGGTTAATTAGAGGGAGCGAGGCTTCCTGTGGCGTCTGGAACCTCTGCAAGCCTTTCTTTTAGCCCGGAGTGATGTAACGGCTGCAGGCTGCAGGCAATGCTGCTGCTCCACTCACTGACTACTGCAAGTCGGCCTCCGGTGTGTGTCGGTGGTCAAGTGGGAGTGAGGAGCAGGTCTGACTTTGGCATCTCAGTGAACATGCAGTCCATTCATCGCTGTCCAGCAGAGGGTGGATAATATCCCATGTGTGAACAGCAGGAAAACATCTTGAGCATGAGTGGACTCTTAAAGGGCTAATTTGTGCGAGGATTAATTCAAGCAAAGTGTGATCTCTGCTCCCTGGCCCCTTCACTTTCAGGGTAATTAAAATATGTCGGCTGTTTTGCAAAGGAAAAAAAAAAAAAATGCAGCATGATTCAGGATAAATTACCATAAAGAGGATTATAAATGTGTGCAGATCTTTGTCAATATTCTGTTGATGTTGTAAAAACACAACTTTGCAACTGCGGCGTTTCTACTAAGTTAGAATCACACGTGAATAAGCTTATCCACATCATAGGTCATGAAAATCCTGACGACAACAGATGGAAAGAGTGACATGATGTATTCATAATTCGGTCGTGGTGCTGGCCTTCATCATCTGTCAGCCTTCAGAGGAAACAAACCTCTTATACTTGGGAGCGGCTGTGTATGCGGCGTTTCAGGGAAATCTCATGCAACAAACTTAGGCTTCCAATAAAAGAATTAAGACTTGACTTTGGAAAAAAATATTTTAGATTTGACTCAGAAAAAAAAGACTTTGGTTGAAAGATGATAAACTTGAGACTCGAGATTTCAATTTTATTTTGGACAAAATATCTGATTTGGGCTTTTTATGAAACACTAAAGACTTGGATTTGGGAAGTAAAGCCTGAAATTTGACTTGAACTTTAATGAAAATGTGTGATGAAAGACTAGACTTTGATTTGCTGAAGAAAAACATGAAATTTGACCTGGACTTTGGACAAACAACTCAGGATTCAGATCTAGAACTTCTCCTGTAAAAAACTGAGAGTTGTGCCTGTGGACACACGAAAGACTTGTGAATATTTTCCTCTTTTTTTGGTTTTCTGTCCATTAAAATTCATCACTTATTCTTAAAAGGTTTTGTTGAACGAATGGACAAAATCTTTGAGTTCCAGGTAAAGTTTCACACTTTAATCTAAGTCATAGGAAAACAGTTTGATCAAAAGTTCAGCATCCCTGCAGATCTGCAGTGTGTGTTTTATAAAACAACATCCATCACTGAAACCACACTTTACATCACTTTATTTTCACCTTTCTAACCTCCTTGCCTGGCTGCGTTTTTTTTATGTTCCTCCCTCAGTAGGATTAGAACGGTGCACCTCAAGAGTGCCTGAAGGACAAGTACAAGTAAAACATGCAAACCCCAGAAGCATAAAAGTGCCTGGAGCTGAGATCGAAATCTAAACTGTCTTTCTGTGCAGCTGCACTGAGCCACAACAAACTGATGCTGTATCCCACTCACAAGACTCACCGGGGCCATATTTCTTCCCTGCCAACCTGTGCTGAGCAACACTCCACGGCCCTAACGGCGTTCGACGGACGCTCTCCTGGTTAGGTCGACTGCCAGATAACATGGCTGCCATTTGTCAAACGGAAAAGCCACAGCGATGTCCAAAAAAAGGCCAAATAAAGCCATAAGATCTATGAATCTGAGGCAGCAGCTCCTTCCAGGTGGTTCTCTGCAGGGAGGGGAGCAGGTTGGGGGATATTGGATGAGACAGAAAGCTCGTCTGCCTGCCTGGCTGCAGCCACTGGACTTGGCAGCTCTCTGCCAGGGAAACGCTGACAGGCAGGCGCGCCTGTCACAGCGCATAAGTGCCTCCTTGCACAACGCCGGGCCCTATAGGGCATGTCGGCTTGCTCTGCGTTCAGAACCGTCTCACTCTCAGGCCAACAATTGAAGTGTGAAGAGAGGGGCATGTGTCATCGCCTTTATATGGATGAAAGCCTCTGTAAGGTGAGAGAAAGGCCAGCGGTGATATCATAAGAATGCACAGCGCTTGTTGGCACGCGCCTTCATCGCAGACGCTTAATTAGAGGAACGGCTTCTGTGGCTAAAATGCACACAAGGCAGAGTTTTTCTGCAAGCAGAGAATTTATAATTACACTGGGTCAATAAAAGCAACATAAGTGCACAGATTTCAGCAAAAATGTTTCATGCACACTTCACGAACTGCTGATCCTCTTTTTATATAATTTATGGACAGACGGAGATTGAGGGCCTTCCTGCTTTCTCCGGGACTTTGAAGCTTCAGTGAGAATTAATTTTAAATACTCAAAGCATCAGTCATGGGAGGACAATGACTAATGTACCCAGAATGACCTGAAAGTTATCAGCAGTGAACCTGATGTTACACTTTGTTACCTCGCAGGTCACATTGGCAAGACGGATGAGCTTTACGTTCAGTTTTCAGGTGATTTGTCGCACTCATAAACTTAATGCCAGTGTTCTGTGACATATCTGACTTCTCACATGTTGGGGGTCATCGCTGCAAACTTTGTCTTCCACATCATTTACTTTTGACATATCAAGTGTAGTTATAACTTATAACCCTGTCGTTATGAAGGGTATATTTATGTCAGGGTTATGTTTTCTTATTCTTGTGCCGTCTCTGAATGTGAGTGTTCAGATTTTTTTGTAGGTATTGGTTAAAAAAGTAATTAAAAATTGTAGTTATTATTAGATATACCCATGCAACAACTTTGTTTTTTGCATAGATAGTGTGAAAATGTGGCTAAAACATCTTAAATAAATTAAATATCCTTAGAAAAATATCCAAGACTAAACCTTATAAGAAAGACTAAACATTAAAAATATGAGCTTTTATTTTATTTAGAGGTAAATGCATTGAAAACTTGATTTAAACCACAGAAGATTGAAGCTGCTTAAAGCCGTTTCTCTTCCCAAATCCTGTGAACTTTGTTGAGTTCATGGCATCACAGACACCACAAAGCTGGAAATGGGTCAGTGGTCCCGACCTTAAAGAGAGGTAACAGCACATGGCATCACCAACGCCTTGAAATACCAGGACCTTTTAAATAAAAATCTGGAGGCCTCTGCCAGAAAACCGGTGACCTTTCTGCAGCTGAATTCAAAACATATGGCTACGTCAACACAAACGGTTTTACACAAGCTAACGCTGCACCAATGATGGTGGAAAGAATATTTTCTTCATATTCTTGTTAAAATACTTTTGTAAAAAAATAAATTGTTTCCTTGAATTCAATTGTTGCTTCCAAGTAAAGATTGTGTTAGATCATTTTTTTATACTTTTTCCACATCTTCACCACAGTGACTTACATTGTTTTTACTAAAACTAATCGTGAATGGAAACAACCTTGAAGTTTCGTTAGCGAATGTTCAGTTTCTCCCCTGCAAACACATGCTGGACTTTATCTGCAGGAACATTGAAAAATCAAATTATTCTAAAAATCCGTCCAAATTGGAAGTTATTTCCACCTGAGCTGGCCCATTTTCAAAATGTGTTTCAAGGACTTGTAGGCAATTTCTCAGCAGCATTTTGGTGGAAGGAGGCCTGTCTGTTTGGTGTGTGCATCCCTGTTCCCAGGAAGAAAAGACGACCTTTCTGCGACCTTTGCTGTGGAAACTAGGTGTTAGCGTAGCTGGGCCCGGTTGTTTCGACCGGCACAGTGATCGGCAGCTCGTCGCTCGGCTGGTTTTCCATCAGTAGAACTTTGATTTTTAAAATTGATTCCTTGACAGGTGTCTATTGAAGGCAGAAAAGGCAAATTATAAAATATTTAAGAAGCCCTGTAGAAGCATATCTGAACTCTAAAATCCAAGGTGATGGATTAGATTTTTCCCAAGGTTTCTGCAGCTCCATTAGAATTCATATTTAACAGCCCAAATCCTTCAGCCTCTCTGTTTGCTGAATTTCATTGCCTTGCTATTGATCCCTCTTGACATGAATAGGAAATCAAAGTCACCTAGCTGTGGAAACTTTTCTTTTGGCCTTCAGGTACACTTGCAAATCTCCGACAGATTTTCTGATGAGCTGTCTGGCTAAGTGTTTTTCAGCCAGAGAAATTACAGTATCAATTGAAAGTGACTTTATAGAGTGAGGAGGAAAAAGCAGATGTGAAGGTGGTGGAGGAGGGAGCTGAGAGGAGAGTAAAAGACCGACGATGTGAGATTATCCCTTTGAGACGCAACACTTATGATAGACATGGATTGTATTTAAGGGAGGATTGCTTTTTCAGGGGAATGAGGAAAGTGCCATTTCAGTATAATAAAGACATTCATTCTGCTTCATATGCCTGAAATCTGAAAGCCTTTTCTTCTTCTTTTTGTCTTTGTTCCTCTCCGCAGATGTACTGCGGACTGCCAATGATTTTCCCTCCTCCGATTCAGATTCAAAGGCAGGGAAAGTCTGCATTTCTGCCTGATTCTGTTACCACTGAGCGCCAGCATCTCGTCTGCAGCTAAACCACCATCTTAGTTCTCCTTTATCGCTCCAGTGTCCGCTCACCCGTTCATCCCCATGGCTTCCTTTCTGGTATCATTGCTTCTGCTGGTTCTCCAGGCATATGCTGCCCCATCTGAGCTCATTAAGGCAGGCTTCGGTTCAGCCCGGGACAGCCCAGACCCGGATCCAGTACCACCAGTCAATGTCTCTGAGGATTTGACTTCATCCCCACCGCCAGGAACAAGCAAGCGGACCCCACACAGCATCATCATTGGCGTGAGAAAAGGGGGCACCAGAGCGCTGCTGGAGATGCTTGACATTCACCCCGAGGTCGCTGTGGCCGCCACCGAGGTTCACTTCTTTGACTGGGATGAAAACTATGCTAAGGGTCTGGAGTGGTACCGGGACCTCATGCCGTACTCTTACCCTCATCAGATCACGATAGAGAAAACTCCGGGTTACTTTACGTCGCCTCTCGCACCAGAACGCATCTGCGCCATGAACTCGTCTATAAAGTTGCTGCTGATCTTGCGAGACCCGACTGAGCGGGTGATCTCCGACTACACCCAGGTGTACTTCAACCGACTGGAGAACCACAAGCCGGTGCAAGCTATCGAGAACCTCCTGGTACGCAACGGAGCCCTGAACATCCGCTACAAGGCGATCCAGAGGAGTCTGTACGACGTTCACATGCGCAACTGGCTGAAGCACTTCCCCCTGGACCAGATACACATCGTGAACGGGGATGCTTTGATCCACGACCCCCTGCCGGAGCTCCAGAAGGTGGAGCGATTCCTCAACCTGCCTCCGAGGATAGTGTCCTCCAACTTCTACTTCAACCAGACCAAAGGGTTCTACTGCATCCGGAGCGACGGACGGGAGCGGTGTCTGCACGAGTCGAAGGGACGTCCTCACCCGTCCGTCAACGGCACCGTCCTGCAGCAGCTCCGCTCCTACCTGCGGGAACACAACCGAAGCTTCTTCAGGATGGTGAAGCGCACCTTCAGCTGGCAATAAGAAACCTGCGACACCGACCGGACTCTACCGAGCCGAGACTCGGCGAGGACAAGAAACGGCACTTTGCACATACATGAAGGAAGTCCTTTGAGGATCCTCTTATCGATTACTTTTGTGATCCGGTTTCAGCAAAACCGTTCTATATTTACACATTGAAGACAAAAAAAAAAAACAACAACAACAAACCTGTAATTACAGACAAATGTCAAAAGAGAACTTTCAGGTTTATTTCTTTCTGTGCTGAAAGCATTTAGCTTGTCACATAGCTGTGAAAACGAGTTAGCTAAACTGATGGACTTTTACCCGACTTTCTTGTTTGATATTCTTCTTGTTCTTACGAATAAACTATTGTTTTAAAACGTACAGGAAAATGTGTGTCTTCCCCCTCCGCCCCCATCTTTTCATTTCCAAAGGTGTTATTCAGGAAGCGTGAGATATGGGCAGAGGCATTACAATAAGCCTTTGATTTGCTGTGGTGCAAGGTAGACATTAATGCAAGGAAATAGGTGCCCTGGAGCAGCACTTTGGTTGTACAGGAATCACTAATAGCTTTGGACATTGAAGGTGGCCGGCGCCCGCAGCTACAGTCAGATCTTCACCGTCAGCAAGCTGGAATCCAGGAGCTTCTGTTGCATTCTGCCGCTGCGTCGCTCAACAATTTGCACAGGTGTTAAATGTGGTCGTTAAATCATGCGCCCAAACAACCCTGTAAATTATTTACAAATGACACTGTATCTGCATTGATGCTTTTTCCACATATTCTCGCTTTCCTGAATTGCACAAAGCATGCAGTTTTCCCAGAAACAGCTTGCCGTCGTCTCCCACAACAAATAGACAGGGGTCATGTTTCTTTCATTGATTGGACTTTAAACAGCAGCCAAAGCTACAGCTCCACTGGGATCTGATATTCATGTGATCTCTCTGCTCTGTCTGCTGGAATAAGCACTGCTCCACCTCCCGAAGGCAAACAGTCATTGATGCTGCACTGAATCCATATCCTGGGCTGAACATGGGAGGGAGCGCAAAGCCACGGGCGATATAGAAATGTGCTGAATGTAATTACATTAAGAATCTAGTTCAGCAGGGTGATCTGGGGTTTAGGATTAAAATTAGTTTGGAGAATTATACTGTACGAGTAGACGCATTTTAGCGTGATGACAATTTAAAAAGCTAAATGTAAATCATTCTTAAACAATCTTGCTCCGGGACGTTTCTCTCATCTGCTCAACAGGGGGCACTTGAACCCCAGGGTATGTCTAACACCAACGGGTCTAGTTGTGCTCCCTCCTGTTGTTTCAGATAAAGGTGAAGGGCCTGGGAGAGTTACTCTGTGACCTTGGCTGATATGTTCCTCCTCGGTATGTTCAGCCCAGCTGCTCATCCGGGAGATAAAGCGAACAGAGGTATTCCACACACATTAACACAGACATTACTGATCATTCCCAGGGTGCCAGCGTGGCAAAGCCGTGTTTCCTGTTCCCCAGGTGGGTAAGAAAGACAAAATGCCGTGTTTGGTACGCAGCACACTTTTAGTCCGTTTCAAACCTTTATGTGTTGAAGGAGATGTTGGGTTTGCTTACTGAGAGGTGCAGCATGCATCTCAAACGGTCTGCTGGGTAAATTATTTCAGTGAATCCTATGAAGTTCATCGTATCGTTTGGTCAGGAACTGTCATCCACTTATGCTGAGTTTTAATTTTGGGCTTTTAATTGTTCATTTGAATCGTCTTATTTACAGAACGAGGCTGAATATCCAAACCAGAAACTCCTCTGATCCAAATACCAGAAAATTACACGTGCAGAGATGCAACGTTTTGGCTCTTTCATAAATTCATCTGTACAGAAACAGTTTATACAGCAAGTGATCTTCCTTTATCTTTCTTTATTCCAGACACAAAAAGTCCATAGTGAAAAAAGGTAAAATAACAAACAAACAAAATAAGAGAAAAAGAAAATAAACATGACATATTCACTGCACAAATAAATTATGATGCCAATGATTCCACAATTTTGAAGAAAATCTCACTGTACTAAAAACAGGATTTACTAAAATTGCAATTATATTTGTGCATGACACAAGATAATCTACACTTAAACATAAGATGCCTGAGCAGAGCTGCACATGTGGGAACAGCATCATATGGCTATCACTGCTCCATCTAGGCACTTTGAGTAGTATCCTCATTGTATGCCACATAAAGTTTCTGCAGGCTCCATTTTTGTATCTTCGCCACAGATGTAAAAGTTTTTCATGGTTTATTACAGATTTATCTATAAAAAATGTATTCTATCTATATTATCTATAAAAAATGTAATCACACCTTCTGGGCCCCTCAGCTCAGTCCTGTAGGAACCAGCGTCTGGGACCGGGGAGCCAAACTCATTTCCTGTTTGAACTGCATCTAAAAGGGCCTGAACAAACTGATAAAATATTAATAAACATCTGTCTCTGCATTCGATGAGTACTTCTTAAAATGAAATAATGTTGAACGCCTCTTTTCACGTTGAAGTTCTCTGGCAGTGTACAGATAGAAACTGTTAATTAGATTAAGTACATAAATATTGGTTGGATTTATGTGTCCCGTTAGAATCTTATTTATGGTGAGCCAGATTTGGCCCCCAGGCCTTCAGTTTGACAGCTGTGGTCTAGAGGAAGCAGGAAGGGAACAGGACCTTCATGCTCCAGAGGTTCGTTCACTGCCATCTTTTAAATCTTTTCTTAAAACCCATTTTTATTTTTTGGTTTCCAACACCACTGAGCCTTAGTTTGACCTTGTTTGTTTTAATTAGTTTGTAATTTATCTTTTATGCATGTTATATTTATGTTTTTATTTTGATGTATGTTTTTAGTTTGCAGTTATGTGCAGCATTTGTTTCAACTGCGGTTTTTTTTTTTGGAGTTTTTTACTTAAAGTGAAGTTGGTTTGGTTTGGATGATGAAGACAAGGACAAAACTTGTGTTTCATCATCAAAACTGTTCATTCACATTTTATCAACTCAAACTAAACATTCCCTTGAGATGACAGAGACGATGCAGTTTAATGCTTTGCAAGTTCTGGAAAAACATGTGCTCATAAATGTGTTATTATCTGCAGACAGTTGTTTACGTTGTTGCTAGTAACAACAATGGTTTTCTTGACAGAGACAGTCCAGTTTTCTGTCAGAAGCAGCATTTACATCTAGGACAGTCAACGCCATGGCTCATCTGCAGACCGCAGGAGCCAGTCTTCCCTCCTCACATGTGTCAGTGAGTCAATCTGGCCCCTCTCAAACTCACTCAGATCATTTTAAGACTCTGGCTTTTCCATTCAAAAAACTAAACGTTCCCTTGCTGCCTGATACACGTGTTTATAAGAATAAGGAGTTGGAGTAAATAAGTTCTTCCCACTCCTTTCCAAGCAGTTTTGTTCATGTCTAAATATAGTAATATTCTGTAAAACATGAGATGAATCACTAAGACAATGTCTTATCTTTACTGTATAATATATATTATGGAATATATTTATGTATAAGTGGATTTTCTTTGATCCTTTTTACATATTAAGAGGCATAATATGCATTTTTATTCTTTTACATGACTTGAAACAAAGCAGTAAAAGCACTTCATCAAATGCCTCGATGAAGAAATAAGTTATTTACTTCATATGTTAATAATCAGGGTTTTGCCTGATATTCATACAATTTATTCTGATTAAGAAACAACTTAAATGATAACTAAATTAAATGAATACAAAATGTACCAAAATGTTATCATTCAGTTCCAAAAACCAAAGGGTCATACCTTAGAAAAAATAAATTAACTCATTAAAAAAATCAACAAAATTTTGTTTTAAAGGGGCAGCCAGGCGCGGGGCTATCGGGGGATCTGGATAGGCCGCTGCCCCCCCCCCCCCACCCGACCACTTTTAGACTACTCCGTTAGTCAACGTTTTGACTCAGACGTAGCTCCTATAATGAGCTCAGGTAGCTCCTATAATGAGCTCAGACGTAGCTCCTATAATGAGCAAACACCTGGTGCACAGTTCCACCAGGTGTTTGCTAACTGCTGCTGGCTAGTCTGAAGGAGCTCAGGCATTTTGCACAGCTGAATGGTTGCCATGGGAGATTAAAATATTTCTCAAACATGCATGAAAGAATAAAAGCAACACTCCAGATATAATTTTGATGAGGAAATAACATTATAACAAGTTGTAAAGCTCAAAAAAGTCAGTTTTGCACAACACTGTCCCCTTTGCTTCCTCAGACCTTCTGCAGTTTAAGTCAGTGAAAACCCTGACTCCAACAAGTTTCTCTAACTAATGGCTCCTATTGAGTGAGTCACTTATCACTGCATGTCTTTGATAACTGCCAACCTTGGATGTAATTAAAGGTTTGAGGGGTGGTCTGGAGCAATCTGCTGTAGATAGTTTGGCTGCTCTTGTCATCCTAGGAGCCTCTAATGATCTGTCTAGGATTGTGATTGATGAAGCACTTAGCATCGAATCAAAGCACGAGGAACGCTCGCTGCTTGCTAAGCTCTTTGCAAACTAACAGCCACTGTATTTGCGCGACATGAGTCTATTACGGAACTGTCCTTGATGGGAATTAATGACCTCCGAGTCAACGTTGGAAGCGGAACTTAATGCACAATTAAAGTTGATTGACATGGCTCAGCAGAGACATAAGCTGCGGACTGCACGCGTCGATGAATCCTTCTGCAGCTCAATAGGAGTCCATTTTGTCCTCTTCGCTCATGAATGCTGCAGAATATCAAGTGCCTTTGAAGATGTTTATCCACATACATATACTCCTTAAGCTTTATTGATTAAAAACTTGTAGCATTTAAAATAATCAAAATGTTTATCCACTGCCGAGATTTTCTAATTTGTTGCTTTTCCCGAAAAAATATGTTTTCACCAAGGGCATCGCCAAGGAAACAATGAGGTGTTTTAAGGTTTAATGCAACCAACCTGTAGGGAATAACTCCTATAATGGTATGCACAAAAACAAACTTATTCCAGCCTTTTTGCAATTTTCTCAATCAGTAAAAAATCACAACAACCGGGGATCTAATGAGATCAGGGAGTTGATGTGTTTCCCATAATGTGCAGGATTATCCCAAACACAAAAGACTCCGAAACAACATGAACCGCTCTGATAAATGAGTTTCTGCTCTTGTTTTAAAGGCTCCTTGTGTTGCACGTCCTTTGTGATTACTTATTTATTTGTTTGTTGGTTTATTTTTCATTGCCTCGGGCACAGAGGGCATGTGTTTGATCTGATCCCACTGCAGCCTGTTCTAAAGAGGGAGGACGGCTGATGCTGCATTCAGGTCAAAGGGAGGAGAAGGAGACTCGTCTGCCTATTTGCAGCTGAATTGTAAAAAGCCCTGATTAATCCTTTGAGGTGTTGGGCAAAAACATAAAAGGATTTTGAAAAAATGAAGATCTCTGGCCTTTTTAGTTTAGTGCTCTTTCTAAAAAAAAAAAAAAAATGGCGACACGTGTGGTAAAAAGGATCTGATGCTGAGATTGTTGACCTCTTCAGGAGGCAGAACACCAACAGAGAGACAGTGGTTCAGTTTTCAGTTGTGTCAGGTTTTATTTGATTTAATAATGTAATCCACGTACATCAGCACATATTTTATAATGAAAAAGGCCAAATAAAAACTAAAAATCATGTAAAACTTTTTCTTCTTTTAATTGTCTTTCTGTGTGAGAGGTGTGGGTCCAAAAATTACTTAACAGAGATGATAAAATTATGCCTTTATTTTACAAATCTGTTATTTGTTCCTTGAAAATATGATAAATAAATACAACAGTTTGAAGGTATTTTGAGTTTAATTTTCCAAATACTTCTACATCCCAACTCTGCTGCTGTCCAGGTTAAAATAATCTGAGGTTTGTGACTCCTGATCTGGAAAACATGCAGCACTATTTCAGATGGAGAAGTGCCGGACCTCACTTCTCCAGAACGACCCGTTTCTAAATGTGACCGTCCGTTTTTATGTGTTGGCAGGCTGATATTTTTTATGCAGCGCTGGAGAAAGGGTGGATACATCGGTTCAACTGAATGGTCATTTTGGAAACAGATTTTGAAAGAAAACCATGGCTTATAGAAAGTCAAAGATAGATGCAAGATTTTTACAATTTTAGATAAATCCTTAAACGAGAGTTGAGATTAATTTTAGAAGTTGTTTTTTACGTTTATTTCAACACTAGGAGGACGCTGCTGGTTTAAACTGAAAACTAAAACTTTAGGTGACTGTTGCTATTCTGAGTAAGAGCATAAAATAGTTTTTATTTGTTGTGACCTACCCAGTGAGATCTTCCTCTCCCAGTGTAACCCCACACTACACAGCATCTCCCCATCTTGTAGACTGTGTGTCTTTCCTTGAAGCTCTTGTCACCGTTCTCCCTCAGCCTCTTTTATCCCTCTATCCTCCCCAGCAGCTCTTGTCTATTCAAATCAAGGGCTGGCGGAAAAGTGCCAGAAGGCATTTCACTCTGCAATATTTCCTTTGGGTGCAAAGCCCCAAGTCCCCGCTCTGATTCGTCAACAGTCGCACAACAACAGAAGTCGGAGTTCACAGCCGTGGCAGAGAGGATCATATTTTAGTGCTGGTTTACAGCATTCTGGGCCCACAGGAGCCAAGTGTCACACAAATGCTATTTACAGCCTTAGAAAAGGAGAAGAGGAACCCAGCAAATGCATCCAGCTTTCAGTGTCATCTGGGATTCCAGCAAGAATTTGATGCTTTCAATAACTTGTTTTTCGTCTCTGCGCTTCCTTGTGGCCCTTCTGCAGCACTTCAGGAGGTAAGACGGCAATTTGTCTCTAATTTTTTATGCATCTCCATCTGGATTGTGTTGTTTCAAGCTCAGTTTTATTTCCAGAGCATGCACCTTCTTTTTTTTTAAAAATGAGCTGTGCTTTAGCAGGGACTTGAGCGTCACCCTGTAGCTAACTAATTTCAAAGCCGAGTCTCTGTGCTGCTCTGTTTGCACTTTGCAGGAAAGAAAAAGATGGGAAGATAAATTGTGTTCAAAGGGATAGTGCAGACTTCAGAGGGAGTGATAACATCAGCCCGGTGCCCTAGAAGTCCTCAGTGAAGTGAACGTAGCCTTTGGGGGGCTGCTGCTCCAGCCGGCTTGTGACAGCACAAACAGGTAAATAAACCAAACCCAGGAACTCAGAAGCTGGAAAAGAAGCGGAAAAAACCCCCATATCATACCACTAAATAAGTTGCTTTTTTTCATTTACTCCTGTCAGCACCTTGTTTTCTGTCCATTAACACTTTTCCTCCCTCTCCTTCAAATTACCATTTTATTTATGATGCACCAGTATGTAAATTAGCTATTTACCTCATCCTTTGTTGTTTTAATGCATGTTAGTAACTAGTGTTATCAGATTAGCAGCAGTTTTGAAGCATTACAAAGAAAAAGAAGGCATGCACCGGGATGCTCATATAATTAGCACCATAAAGGGTTGCATGGCTCTTCTGCAAGCTTCATAATATTTCTAAAATAAAGATCGGATTGCAATAGCGTTACTGAAGAATCCTCCCTCGGCTGAGATGTTGCTGTGAGAATTATTAATAATTTCTCCATCCTGGTTTTGTTGACCTTTTTGTTCTTCAAGTGGAAAATCAATTTAACTTGCTAAAGCACAAGCTGTGGTTAGTTACAAAGCATTTCTCTGCTGCATTTACATCTTCTATCTATGTGCAAATGACACTTTAAGGTAAGAAAAAAATGTCTTTAAGGCTGAAAATGCAGTTTTTGTTCAACAACAATAACAATTTGCAGACTATTTTGACTATGAAAATGTCCTGCTGAATAATTGAACATTGTTTTTATTACATATTTCTGACTCGATTCTGCAGGGCTAGAAAACTATGAATGGAGTGAATTTAATTAATGTTCTGACGCTAGCAAGAATTACATTTTTTGGCATGTTGTTCATCTTTCCCATTTTGAAGAATCTCAGAATGTTTTGGACTTCAGGAGGAAGCCAGAGAAAACCCATGACTGCATGGGGAGAACATGCAAACTCTGTGGAGGAATCTCAACCCAGGACTTTTTCCTGCAGGACTTCAAACCACTATGCAGTTGAAAACAGGAATCTTTGAAATGTAGGATTGTCTAGCTTCTTAATGGTTAAACCATGGTACATTTACCTCACAGAAAGCCCTTTGTATAGTGGGAATTCTGATTATTCTGATTATTTTTTGATGCAAAAAGCATCAGAAAATGTTCGCCGCTCTTTTTGCTAGTCTCACTTCTTAGGCTATCTGAGGATGTTTTTATGTATCTATTTTGTCTGTTTTATTTCTGTTGCTTTTGGAATAACTATTTACAGAGAGCATAACAACCTGGTTAATGCTTAGGAAAATATTTGATTTGCTTTAGATAAGATCTGGAGACGTTTTATGTATTTTTATACAACATCTCCATTACCTGTTTCCTGGGGTTATTCGGTAAAACCAAGGAGATGTGAGGAAGGTTCCTTTTTGTTTGGTATTTTTATATTAATTTCTTTTAGAATAAGGTTAAATGTTTGCAGAAAGCTGTCAACATATTTTAGAATATAACTGGAATTCCCAGATTAACCTCTTCTGGTTCCAACAAATCAGTTTTATATTTCTATTGAGACAACAATCAGACTGGATATGCATGGATGTAAAAAGTTCATGACGGTAAAATACATTTAAAGATTCGACTATATGCTGGAGCCAATCGGGAACTTTGTTGTGGAAGAGTTTGCATTTCAGTGTCGTTTGCCAAAACGACGACTGAGCTGCTACTTCCCTGTATCCAAAGGAGTAAGTTGATGTGGGGATCAATAGATAGAAAGATGGATCGACTCATTTCTTTTAGCACTGATTCATTTCTCAGTAGCCACAAGAGGGAAGTGAAAGCCTTAGCTCTTATAACCAGCCAGTGTTTGCTTGATTGCTATTCCAAATATTGCTCTTGGTGCAGATTCTTGCTTTCAGTTACACCCCAGAGTGTTTTCATTGGCTTTGACCTCCCCAGGAAGCAAACCCAGGGGTCGGCATTACCATTCATATAAACATGTTGTTCATTTATACTCCTCTGCTCATAGCTCATTGATGCAGAAATAGGGAGCGTTTTGCGTGCGTCCGATTTTAATGACTTCCTCCACCCCGGCCAATGAAAGAAGTGAACATGTGTGGAAGTAGCAGCTGGAAATGAAGGGTGGCTGCTGGTCAGCCTGAACACAGCCTTGTTAAAAAGTCAATTAAGGAGAAACAAAGAGGGAGCAGAGGACAGAAATATTTCTCCTCACAGCAATTTTTTTTTCACTCTTGCAATGCTTGGAGCAGCTTCAGCAAATGAGTGCAAGGATTATTTATAAGCACAACTCGTCTCCTTGAAGTGAAACACGGCGGAGTCCAAGATTATGACTGCTTCTTGAGGAATTTGACATCAAAAACTGTTGTTGCAAACATACAATTTCACACTTGCTCTTCAATCTTCTCTGGTCCTCGTGTGGAAAAGAAGTGTCTTGGAATTGCTAAACTGAGGTTGATGTTTTTTTTTTTTTTTTTTTTTACACCATCTGGTTTGGGAAGTAATCTAAAACAAACACACACTTCAGATGATAAAGCTGTGTCTGCTGCACTTTAAATTCAATCAGCCAGAGGCATCCGCAGACACTTTCAGGGACGCAGTTTATTGCAGAAAGGCTACGTTAAACACAGCAGCTATGAATCTGTCAAGTGTTTCCCTGCTGGATGTGAGATTAGTCGAATTCTTTCGGTTGTAAATTTTAAAGTATTTCAGCATACTTTAGCAGTGTGATAATGTGTAGACTCAGATTGCCTCCCCCGAGTATTTTAATTTGGCAAGAAAAGTCTGTGGCCAAACATAAAATCCTTCATTCCAGCTTCTCTGCTGGTTTCCTGGCTGAGCTTTAATCGTTTGTCCAGTCAATACAACAGAAAACAGGAAACCTACAGGAAACTTGCTTCGTTTTACAGAAACAGCTGCCACTACAGACGCATCTGAATTAATCTGTAAATGAAAATGAAATAGATATTTAAGTGACAGTTGTGTTGTTCTGTGCTGCTGAACCGTTTTGTGTCTGACTCATCTGCCACAAAATGTTTTTCTCAGCAAAATGATCAAGAGAAACTCAGAGAAAATGTTGAATTTCTTTCTTTTCTGCTTTCCAATAAAATGATTTTGGTTGAAAAAAATTGTAAGAAACACATAATGTCTCCAAAGATTACAGCTGACAATGAAAGTATAGGATGCAGGTTGTGAAGTGGAGTTATTCCAACACAAAGTGCAGTTAATGAGTATTACATGGTTAATAAGGCCTAAGCCCAAAACTCAAGAGGTTATAATTAAAGATGGACTGAAATGGCATTTAAAAAAAATAAAGAAATAAAAACAAACAAACTCTGAAGTAAAAATATTTAAGCTGTTGCTCCTCTGGGGACATGCAGAGATATTTGTAATCATTCCAAGAAGACGGTCCAGATAATTAGCTGGATGGCAAACAGGCTACGGTGGTTTTGTGTTTACTGGCTGTTACAGCCTTTTAAAAATATGCAAATGAATCAGATTCCCCACGCGAAGCCCATCTCAGACGGGTCAGAGATGTGCAAAGCATTACATATATCTTCTTTGTTTCTCTGCAATATAAAACAATAAAGCAATAAAGTAATTGTTTGTCTGCATAGTTCAAGTAGTAACAAAGTTTTATGATTCTGTTGTTTTTATCTCCTGTGATTTGTACTTTCTTTGACCAGCATTGTGTCAGATAAAGAGTTTAGTATTCTGGAATCTAGATAAGAGTTTTTTTGTTGTTTACTTAAAAAAATTTTTTAGCTAGATTTGAATGACAGTGCAAATCCTTTATATAGTTAAATCTAGTTAGTTTGCTGCAGCTCACATACATACAGAGCATAGAAAGAGACAGTTTGTGTTTGTTGATATGGAAAGAGTGAAATGAATTAATGAGCTGAGAACATTAATTCTGCCCTTTTTGAAAATGTGTTTTAAACTTTAGATGGTGAATCAATCAGTCAAATGTTATTTGTAAAGCACATTTCAGCAGTTAGGCATTTCAAAGTGCTTTACATAATTAAAAACAAAAACACAGAGTCATGTAACATTGAATAAACAGTAAAAAAGAGAAATAGATTTTAAAAAATCTCTATCATGTCTTTTCAAATAACTTCCAAGTCTGATTCAAATCCCAAGTCATTGGTGTAAAAGTCCAGGTCAAGTCACAAATCTAAATTTATGATTAATGACTCGAGTCTAAACTTGTGTGTTTTGAGGACTTCTATATTAAATATTCAGGGACAAATGTATTTTATAGTGGCCACATTTGTAATAAAACTGAAAAAAGAAAAAAAAGGGGTTTGAAACATTCTCTATTTTCAATTTTCTAGTTCTAGGTTGTGCAAAGACATAAATTACAGTCGTTGCTAAGCCAAAGCTAACATGCTACATTTCACTGAAACAGTTTTAGTTATATCTGACTGAACATGTTAAAAGATGTAGTAGTATTTGGATTTCCAGGCTTTTTTTTTTTCTTTACGCCTGGTGCAAACAGCTCATTCACACCTGTCCTCATGATCCGGGTGTTTCTCACTGTGTGAACAGCTATTAGCTGCAAAGTGGGCACTGCAGTTTGAGTTTCACCTCTTCGGACCACAATCTAACGCCTCCTCGGCGAAGAAGAGAAGAACTGATAAGTGCATCACGTCTGCACTCTAATAAAACCACCATTTTCCGTGTGTGAGCCGTCGCGGATCCCTGATTGGAGGCGTTTCCATGACAGGCACAGCAACACCTGGTCTGCCCAGCAGGAAGCGGCGTGTCTAATAACGAGCCCAAGTGTCAGGCGCACACGAGGAACATGCAGGCAGGAGCAGAGCGGAGCGCAGATCCTCTCCTCAGCAGCCAGCCAACACACTTACTTGCATTGTGTCTCTTTTTTTTTTTTTTGCTCCATCACAAACCACAAGAGGGGCAGATAATCACATTTTCTGTCAAACTGAATAGACGCCGGCAGCTTGGGGATGGGAAAATAAAGCCATGGCGATGTAAATGTGTCTTGTTTGTTTCTTATTCTGCATGCATCAGCCGTCACTGCTTCTCAGGTTTCAGTGGAGAAATAAGTCTGTCGTCCCTGGAAGCTAACCATGAATCAAACCCAGGCACTTTGACTGGCAGCTCATTACACTCCCCTTTACAACGACGCCAACCTTGGAAACTGTGGGACGGAAAAAGAGGAGGAACCAGGTTGGATTCGGCATGCAGAGGTGGAATCCATTTGCACTTTTTTAGTGAGTTATTGTGCTGACTTTTATGTTCTTTAACCTGAATTTACTTAACCTACGAGAGAGATTAATGTGCAGCCTCCCATGACAAACTCTTTACTTTTGCTAATTGAACCGTACAAATGATCACTCCCACCTAACCGCCTTTGTTCTCAAATGCAAAGATTTGAAAGACCATTTCTCCTTTTCTTTCTTTTGGAAAATTGGATTTACAACTCCTTCCAGCTTTAGTAATTACTTTGACCGCTCCTTTGTTCAAAGTAAAAAAAAATATGTGAGGAAAATAAATTACAATTTGTTTTATTTTTCCCCCACACTGCCTCCCTCCAAATCAGAGATATTAAGTCAAGGCTGAGGCAGTTCGCTCGGCGAAGGGTCGCCCTGACCTGTGACCTGACCTGTGTTCTGGTTCGGTCCAATCAAACGTTCTACAACTAGGAGATATTAGGAGCTGCATCAAATACGACAACGCTCACAAAATATTAATTTTGGAGATGGAATGATTTATTTTAATAGTGTTTTTCCACTTTTGGTCTACAATTCAACATAGAACTTTGAAGGTTATTAAAAACTAAAATCGGGAATCTGAATTTGACTTTACTGTCGATTTTCTCTAAACCACACATAAAAAAATATACACAGATCAAATGTGTGCGCACACCTCCAGTCATATTTGGTTAAATGTTTGTTCCTAAAACATCTGTTGCCGTCGGCAGGCTCAGGCATCGTAGCAGATGTCTGATCACTCTTTCTGACAGGATTGCTTCAGTCTAGATTGATTAGTAAGCCTGATTAAAAGCGAGGTTCAGCTTTTAAACAACAAATTAATTCATTTCAAAACCAGTCTTGACGTGTGTTTGGTTTTACTTTCTTGCAGATAAATCACATTTTTCATTAATATCTTGCTGTGATTCATGTTGGATATTTCTGGACAGAATTAGTAGAGTTAAAATTAAAATGAGTCATTCCATATTCTTAATGTCAGCATGCTTTACCAAATCCAAAACACGACTGTTGGCACCTCCAATCCGTCCCAGTTCAAACCATGTAAGTGTTGATGTGATGTTGAAGAATTGTGTACATTAGTACACAATTATAGATATTAAGTCTATAATTTTAGCATATTTTAGCTAGTTTTAGAAACACATAGTTCTAGCATTGGGCAATGCACCAGTACAAATGGCAGCAACACAGTCCCACAGCATGATGCCGTCACTGCTACACTTTAAAGTTAATACATGTTTCTAGATTTAAAAGCCTCTCCTTGACTTCTTCTCCTCATCATTGTGGCCAAGCAGCAAATTTCATCCTGCTTAATGTTGCTGAGCTGAACTGGAGAAAATGAACCAAAGGAATTTGACCATCTAGATGTTAAATGTAGTTAAGAAACTTGATTTTCTGTTTTGTTTTTGTGTCTTGTTGTTCATCTAATTCAATTAGTTTTAATGTGTTATTAGAGTGTGATTGGTAGTTTTTATTACTTATTGTTAGTTAAATATATTGCTGGTTTTAGTTAAATTTGTATTAATTGCATATTTTTCCATGCTTTTGTTAATTCAAATGTCAAAGTGTCGTGTTGTGGTTACATATACATCAACAGGGAAATGAATACTAAACAGAAGATTTAATTTTCAAAAATAAATTCAGTTTATTGCTGAACAACCAACTGACTCTTGTGTTTCCTCCCAACTTTAGCTGCCACCATTTAGTGGATGAGCGTAAATAAGGATTGTGTGCAGGAAAAATAAATACATTTCACAAAACAAAAGCTATTAAATCTATAATTTTAGCATATTTTAGCTAATTTTAGAACTACACAGTTCTAGTTAGTTATAGTTCTCACCCATTATTTACTGTTTTTACTTATTTTAGTTAACAAAAATGTTTGTTTCAGTTTCAGTTTTTGTTATTTTGTTTGCTTTAGTTAACTTGGATGTGTCTGTATTCATATCGAGGTGTATGATTCTGACCCAGTGCAAATAAAATAAATTGATATGCAACTAATTCTGAATCTGTTCAAATAAATCATTAAAAACTTTAACCGAATGTAACATTTACGCTGAAGATGAGTGGTTGTAAACTTCTGAACGAACTGGATTCAAATTGGGAATCAGTGCTAATGTAGCATAAAATCTACATTCTGCACAGTCAGGGACACAGAATAAAGTGATGCTGTTTGAACATATGCAAAAACATATTTTTCAACCTTCCCCATTAGTGTACAACAGCATTTTCCCCGTCTGAGAACTCCCTGTTCCCTGCAGAAGGCCCAGCAGCTGCCTCAGTGTCCAACTTATCTCTGATTTCCCACAATTTGCGCAGAGGAAGGCCTTTCATTTGTCTCTTATCACTGTAGCAAAGGAGAGAGAAGGAGGTGGAAGGAGGAGGAGGAAGGGGGAAGCAGGAGGTCAGAGCTCCCACTGTACAAGGCCGCAGCCCAGCTTTCCCATGCCAACGTCTGATCATCAGTTCCGCTGCGGAGCAGCGCTCAGGGAGAGAGAGATCACACCTCAGCTGTGCAGAGAGGGATAGAGACAGACGAAACAGAAGAAATGTAAAAAAAGGAAGCTAGAAACAGTTTGACAGCTCTCACATCTCCTCTCTACCATTCCCTCACAGCATGGCGTCGCTTTAAGCCCAGAAACTCGGATACAGAACCACAGCCTCGCAATTTTCTCCCCTATCTTTTCCGTCAACTTTCCTCGTGCGTTTGTGTCTGCCTTTACCACACACCTGTATTCATATTTAGACATCCTTGTTTGCCCACTGCAGACTGACACCAGCTTTTCTTCTGTGTGTGTGTGTGCGTTTGTTTATAATACCTTGTGGGGACGATTTTCCTGACTTGTACTACGTCGTGGGGACCAATTGCTCCTTGTGGGGACCGAAGCCTTGTCCCCACAAGGGGAAACCCTGTTTTAGGGTCAGGGGCCAGAGTTAGGACTAAGGTGTGAATTGAGTTTTGGTTAGGGTTAGGATTAGGTATGTGATGGTTAGGGTTAGGAAAAGGGTAAAGGTCAGGTTTAAGCTGTAGAAATGAATGGAAGTCAATGGAAAGTCCCCACAAAGATAGCTGCGTAAGCTTGTGTGTGTGCGCACGCGCGCGCGTGTGTGTGCGTGTGTGTGTGTCAGCATGTCAGAAGACTTGAAAACAGACTTTAACTGAACAGAGTTCAGAGAAGACATCAGACTGGATTAAAGGTGTTCAGTGACAACACGTTAGATAAAACGTGAAATTTCTTTGACACTGTAAAGAATGACAAGGCTTAACTTTGACTTCCTGTCACTACAATGTGTGTCACAGCCAGCGTCGCTCAGACACAACAGTCTGTGCTGAAGAAAGGGGCAGATTTGAAAGTGATCAACTTAGCAAATGCAGGCTCTGTTTTAAAGTGAACAATGGGAATTGCAGCCTGTCAGATGGGTGATAATTAACAGACCAAGTCCACCAAATTAAAGCTGTTGGAAAGCTCTTTGTTTACCTGCCAAAAAATAAAAAAGGTCTGGCAAAAAAAAAAAAAAAACGACAGCTGCCTAGTGAGCGCAGGCTGGTGGAAATCACAAAAACCCCAAATACAAGAAATAATAAATTACAGCAACGACCCAATTTGCTGCAAAGCTTGTTACTCAGCACATTCTCACCTCTCATTTTCACTCTCAGGCCTGTCGGTAGGTCAGCTTGATCCTGTGTGTGTGTTCATGCTCACAGTTTATGCAACAACTATGAAGCCACTCAGAAAAGATTTTAGCATTGATTTTTCTCTCAAACCCACAAACAGCATGAAAATGTCATTTTATGGCAAAGACCCGGCTTGGATGTGTGAAAAATATAAACTAATGAACAATTCATCCAGATTAAAGCAGGATGGAGTTAATGTATCGACTCTGGACTGGTCATCCCTTCATCTCTCGTCATCCCCACTTTCTTTCTTCACATTTCAACCACAAACTCCAAGTTATTTTTTGGTGAAAAAAAAAAAAACCCAACAAACGATTTTAAAATCAACCTCAGCCTTAGTTGATGTCACATCTTAGTCCGACATGCTCATAAACTAAAAGTCACATTTATAATCATACATTAGCACAAATACTGTAAAACTTCCTCACAAATATTCTATATTAGCATCATAAAATATGTGATTTTGATTGAAACGATCACAAAACCCAGGATGGACTGATCAGTGTGAAAAGAGGCTCAATGTTATTTAATTATTGACTTATTGAATCCTGGAAGAGAAACAGCTATTCATTAATATTTTAACCTTTTCATGGGTTTTATCATTACAAGTGACCCTTTATGAGTTTAGACAAGGCCCCAAAACAAAATGAGTTTGAAATAATAAATGGAAGAAAGCAGCTTAAAGTGAAAGTACAGAGCAAATATGAAAATGTTGGAGGTTTCATTATAAATAAAATGGGGGAGGAATATCATAAAGTCCCAACAGTGAAATAGGAAAACTGGGCAGATGAGGAATAAACTTATTGTTTATGAAAACTGGCCTTCTGACTCCAGTTTCCCACTTACACATCTGAAGAATAGCTTCAATATGTTTGTGTGATTCTAATAGTTCCTCTGAGCCTGGAGCACCGAGGAAAACAGGAAAAATAATATTCTGAGATCTTCAGAATATTTCCATCCAGACTATATGAACTTGTGCTTTTTTTTCCAAAGAAAATAAAAAAATCCATCTCTAGATGTGCAAACCTGATGAAAAAAACTGACTTGCAATGAAAATAGAACCACAGTAAAGTGTGCAGAAAACAGAAAATCTTGCTTAGGTATTTTTGGTCTAGTTTCTAGTGCAAATGTCTTAGTAAACTTGAAATAAGACACAAGAAACTTACAAATAATTTTTGAGCAAGAAATACAAACTTATTTTAAGTCAATAATTTTTTAATAACGTTGAGAAATTGCTAGCTCCACAGATTATTTCACTTATGAGAAAATGTCTTATCAGTGAAATAATCTGCCAGTGAAACGTTTTCATGAAGAGTAAGGAATTATTTTCTGAAAAGTTACTTGCAAGTTAGTTTTAAAAATTTTAAATGTTTGTGTTGTTGCTGTAAACTCACAGGTGGTTGACTGCAAATGCATGCCACACTTTTCAGATATTTGTCAAGAAAAGATTTAGAAATCCATATATGTTTCTCATTTCACTGTTCCTTGTGTTGATCTATCAAATAAAAGTTTACCTAGAGAAATGTAAAGTGGGTGATTGTATCCATCCATTTTATTACACCCTTTGTCCCCTAGTGGGGTCAGGAGGTGCTGGTGCCTCTCCAGCTGACGTTCCGACCGAGAGGCGGGGTCACCCTGGACAAGTCGCCAGTCTGTTGCAGGGCAACACAGAGACACACAACCACACCTAGGGACAATTTGGAGGGGCCAACTAACCTGTCAGTCATGTTTTTGGACTGTGGGAGGAAACCGGAGTATCTGGAGAAAACCCACCATGCACAGAGAGAACATGCAAACTCCATGCAGAAAGACCGGGGCCGGGAATCAAACCCTTCTTGCTGCAAGGCAACAGCTCTACCAACTGTGCCGCTGTGCAGCCCTGGGTGATTGTAATGTGACAAAATGAGTGTGAGAACTTTGCAGGACTCTGTGTTTTTCCTCTGAGCCTCTTCAATCTGTCATCCTCGTCTTCTTCTCCTCTCTGGTTTCAGTAACATCTGTTGGATCCAAATCTGGCTCCAGCATTTGTTGTCCTGACACAGAACCTCCACTCTCAGTCTCCATCACTGAAACCATTAAAATTCACCAGTTCTCTTGTCCTACAACATCCTCAGTCTTCTTCAGTAAATCTTTCAGACTGTCCCCCAGCAGACAGCAGCGGCACGAAGGCCCGGTCGTGATGCATCGGGACTCTGGAGGGTCAATCGGATTTAGATGATGGTGTGTCAGCTCTCTGCCAGGCTCAGTAATGTCTGCTTATGTCACTTTTACAGTCCCAACAATATCACAGCCAAAGAGAGACACTGTCATCATTCATTCAGTCGGCGGAACCAAAACCTACAAAGCGGAACAGCTGACGCATTACTCAAATCTCTGTTAACACGAATCAATCTCCTCACTGCGTTAAGGACGCCTGTTCCTCACTTCATGTCTTTGTGCGGCACTTAATCCATCCATTTATATTTTATTTCGCATCGTAAAGTCTCAGCTTATGTCTTTATCCACGGTGACTTACAGCGCGCGAGCAGGTTGGGTTTTAGTAGCTCCGTGTTCAGCTTCAGGGGATGAAATTCTCACAGAGCCTTATTTATAAATGAGGCGCAGGAGTCCAGATGATCCAGATCACCGTTCCAGGAAAGAAAAAAAGGAAAATAAAAACCTGTGAAAATGAAACACTCGGGGTTTACCTCTCATCTCTCTATGTTTTACCTCTGGTAACAAGGTGGAAAGACTTCGGAGAGAGTCATCTATTGCTGGGGAAGTTAATTTAATTCAAACTGAAATAATTTACAGAAATCAAATTCTTTGTGAGAATTAGCTGTTTATCAACAAAGTTGACAATTACATCTTTTTAATATTTCATAAAACTTTTGTCAGTCAGACAGAAGGAAGCCTTTTCCTGTAACATTTTAACCATGGAGTTGATATTTTAGACTCCAAAAGCTTCCCGTAAGATTTTAGGTCAGAGAACAAAGATGATGATTTAAGGAAATCAATATTGTGTCCTTTGAACAATTTCTGTGTTGATTTGACCCTCTGGGTCATTTTCCTGATGAAAGACTCTGTAGCAACTCTTCTAGTTTTTAGGTAGAGGCACCAATAGGGTCAAAACCATAATCCTGGTATTAAAGTTCATCACAGTCCTGCTAATTGCTGTTGTTTTGAGTTAATCACACACCTGCTTCACATCCAGCAATCAACCTTCCATATATTTGTGTTTCCTCGTGTCTTCAGCTGTTTGTCAGATCCTCTGTTGTCCAGTCTGCTTTGTAGCCTGTATTTTCCACCCAATAATTCAGGAGTTTTTTTTTATTATTCTAAAACATTTCTTACACCATCTCCACCTACCTGCATCCAACCTGCATTTCTGTCCTTCTAAAGCCCAAACTGAACTACGCCCTGCTGAAAAAGACACATTACCTGAATAACATACTTGAATGAGAGTGGTTCAGAGAAATGTAGTCATCCAGACCCGTAGTCGGTAGATAAGAAAAGGCCTTTGTGACAAAAAGTGAGACGCTACTTGTTGCCAACTTTATAAGATGTACATTATACAGTAGCATTTATAATACAGTGGACACCCGCCCACGCATGGATTTAATAAGTCACTGACATTTCTGTGGAACATAGCTGCAAACGTCTTGCAGAAAATGTATCTTTTCAAAAGAAAATGCAGTTTGAAAGCTGACTAAGCGCAGTGCTACTTGACTATTGGCTGTCGTTTGCTAAGTACTAAATGCAGGAGTGGATGTAGAGCTAAGAGTGGAGATATGGACGACTGCAGACGGCTAAAACAGTTTCCACTGTGTCTTTTACAGTTTGTCTCATTCTCTTAGGTGCATTTTTATAATCAGTTTCAATATTTGCAAAACAGTAAGTGCATTTCTAAAAAAAAACCAATTCATATAAACAGCAAAACACCATGGGTTACTTCATCAACTGGAATATAATTTAATTGAAATAACATTGTTTTTGTGCCACTCAGTGTCTTCATTTGTTGTGAAATGATTCTATATAAATAAATTGAATCGAAGGGCTAAAGATTTTTTTTTTCACAACAATTTCCTTCAGTAAAACAATTTAAACTGAAACTATTTAGGATTTCTCCAAGTAGACTGCAGACCAATAAAAACAGCACTGTGAACAAAGCGCAGCAGAGGCATAAATGTCAAAAGATTGATTGCAGCTGCTGGTTGATTGAATGCCATTTAACGGCTGCTGTCAGAAGTAGTAAGAAGTTTTGCTTTGTAACTGAAGGAGGCCGTTATTTTCACAATCTTAAATTAAAACTAAAGCTACAGAAACACAGAACAAAGGGATGCATGCTGTGCCCTTTTCCAAATTAGTGGCTTACAAAGCTAAACTGACGTGTCTTTTGTGAAAAGCAAATATTCATTATTGAGCAACAGACACAGAGGAAAGGAAATGATTAAAAGTAATTGGTTGACATTTATAAAAAAATAATAAGAAATCTTCTAAGAGAAAAATGTTTGGTTTTTTTCTGCCTTACAGTCAAAATTTTTCCAAAGTGGTTGCGTATTTATATGAGAGAAAAAGTAAATATTTTATTTTTGGTTCAGAGTAGATTAAGAAAGCCCATATTTATGTTGTCTTTAAAAGAGGGTAACATGCTGTTATGGACTCGGGTCTCGGGTTTTTCCAAAATCCCCTTTTTTTAGTAACTTTTTGAGTGGAAACGATTGCAATTGTTGAGTATAATCAAATCGAAAAATAAGCAATAAAATATTGTTTGTGGCATTTTGTTTTGATTTGAATGTATTTATTTGTCTCTCTTTGCTCTTCTCTTGGTGGCACCATAAAAATAAAATGATGAAAGGTTTGTGGAAAGATTAATGCAAAATAAGGACGGCTGACTCTCTCCTCAACCTGACAAAAGTTATGCCTCCACGCAAATTTAACCTGAAGCTCCATCTTTATTCCGACATTATTTAGGTGACTGTCATCAACCCGTCAGCCAATGAAAGCCTCAGACCTGTTCGGAGGAACAATGAAGCGCCTGTCATCCTTCCTGCACAGAGTTCGGTTTAGCACGGAGGGACAGGCGGGCTCCCGGGGAGGCCGGGCCCTCATCTGCATTGCTAAGCAGCCGGAGCGGGAGGAGAGGAAGGAGAGGGGGAGAAAGCATGGAGGGTTTACCCCACCGGGAGAGACCTGGGCCCTTTGAAGTGCTAATTTGCCTGGACTCCAGGGAGGGCCGCCAAATTGAAATGTCTTTTGACAACAACAGACAATCGTGGTTGTTGTCTGATTGAGACACCTTGAGGGAAAGGGAAAGGCAGAAAGACCCTGAGAGTGGGACTCACAAGGACAAAGAAGGGGAGTCAGCTGGCTGATTGATTTTGTGTCATTTTACTGAAATCACTGCTGCTTGTTAGAAGGTGACATGATCAGTGGAACACCGCTGCTAATCAAAGCTTTTCATTCGTGATATGAATTATAAGCATAATGCTTGATAATGAAATGTCATGTATCCTGCACAAGTAAAAATAAATTCAAAGAAATGTTGAAGTAATCTTCTGTCATGGCTGTTCTAAAGGCGACTACTATGCTTCCTTGAACAGTTTAGGTCTATGGGTGATAAAAAAAACATGTTCATTACATTTTTGACTCAAAATCATTCTGAGATAAAGAGATTTTTGTCTGATCAGTCCTGCCAGAATGAGCTGTTTTAGGATCTCTTGTCA
Source organism: Poecilia picta (assembly GCA_033032245.1). NCBI lineage: Eukaryota > Metazoa > Chordata > Actinopteri > Cyprinodontiformes > Poeciliidae > Poecilia > Poecilia picta. Next base: position 4,878,759 of record CM065367.1, read on the forward strand.
CTGGAAGTAGAAATGAGCTGCAGCTGGGCCACACCCTCCAACCCAAAGTTCACATGCTCTCGTGAAAATGGCTTAAAACAGATGTACAATTATACAACCTGGTTGAAAAGCAGAAGAAGAGCCTCCTGCACAACCAACAAGATTGCAGTGAGTGCTTTCTGGATGGTCAGTCAACAACAAGACACTTGTCTTTTCCAGCAGCCATTGTACAGCGTGCAGCGGTAAAACCAGCTGACCAAAAGTGCTGGAGCTCCACTCAGGTTTCTAGGTGACAGGCTGGCCTTCACTGCTGTTGCTAGGCAACAGTCAGTGGCTGTTGATTTTTTCCAAACACTAAAAAACATGAACTTAGTGCTGCAAAGCAGCTCAGTGTTTTTAAGTGCTTTGACTGTCTGTAGAAACAGTAGAGACACAAATGGAAGTACAAAAATGTGCAAAACATAAATTTTACATATTTAACTTCTTCCCCTCTGTCCTTGCATTGCTCTTCCCAAAACCAGACACATTTTAATGAAAAACCAGCAGGGCTTTTAACCAATGAGCAGCTACGCTCATCACAGTTGTGTTTGGCAGCAGGTGGCATCATGGTGTCCAGTTCTGCACAGAGCCTAGTGGCATCTCCTCCCACCCGTCCGCCCCTCCACCCTCCACCCTCCTCTCATGGCCTTATTCTGTCAGTCCCTCTGCCTGATGCAGATTGGCCCCTACTACAGTGGGCTCAGGGACACAAACCCCCTCTGCCACTGCCGTCTCCATCTGTTTGACTGTGTCTCTAGCATCACAACAAGGCAAAAGGATGGAGGCGATGTTAAAATTCACCTAGTGTTTATAGAAGCAAGTGAATAGAAAGAAATGCTGCAGTCGAAGGCCTGCAGCAATGAAATGAAATGTTCATGACTGAGGAATGCTGGAGAAAAAGCAGCGTAAGCTATTGAAGGCATTCTGTATCTGCATGCCCTTGGACCAGAATAGTTTACATTGTTATTAAAGACTGAGTCTGCTGCCATTGTTACACTGTAGTCAGTGCAGTTTCTCTCCAAGACAACAATCGCTTTGGAATTTAGATATCTGTTTCTGTGGTTTACACAGAGAGTGAACATCCTTTTGATTTTTTTGTAGTCATTTAAATAGTGAAAGGACAACCTTTGCATCAAGTCTCTCCGTTTCATTAAGGTTAAGTGTTTTTTTCTTTCTGACAATTAAAGACGTTTTGTGAAGTTTTGTGACGACTGAATGTTTTGTTTTCCAGTAAATGTGATGTTTAAAGGAGAAAATGTCAGTGTGCCACCAAAAATATGATTGAGAACTGAAATGTCTTTATTTGCAGTTTTCCAATTCTATTAAAGAGTGAGAGAAAAGATAAAGATTAACAGTAAATCTGAATGTTGCATAGATTCCCCACATCCAGGAATACTAGCACGTTTCAATTTTTTCATACATTTTCTTTATGATCAATATTTTCTCCACTGTGTCCATGATGCCTAATGTTTATAAAGTTTACAGCTCCTTGCAAAAATATTCACATCACAATCACCCAGGGCTGCACAGTGGCACAGTTGGTAGAGCTGTTGCCTTGCAGCAAGAAGGTTCTGGATTTGATTCCCGGTCTTTCCGCATGTGGTTTGCATGTTCTTCCTGTGCATGGTGGGTTTTCTTCAGGTACTCCGGTTTCCTCCCACAGTCCAAAAACATGACTGTCAGGTTAATTGGCTTCTCCAAATTGTCCCTAGGTGTGATGTGTGTGTGTGTGTGTGTGTGTGTGTGTGTGTGTGTGTGCATGGTTGTCTGTCTCTGTGTTGCCCTGTGACCCCACCTCTTGCCCGGAACATTAGCTGGAGAGGCTTCAGCAACCCTCCTGACCTCACCAAGGGACAAGGGTGTAAAGAAAATGGATGGATGGACTCCAATAAGCTTGCAAGCATTTGTAACTCCTCATATCACACTGTGACTGTGCACAGTTCACCGAAATGCAGCTCATTTAAGTTTGAATTCGAAAAGTTTGTGATTCAGGCAGAAGTGATTGTTCCATTTTCCAAGAAAAACCTCTGAGATTTCTAACAACTGAGTCACTTTAGTAAAGTCGAAACTCCTTTAACACTAATGACACAGCACAGTGCTGGTGACACCATTTGTTTTCAAGTGAGCAGACTAAGAAATATGAATCACTGCCACAGCTGCTGCGGTCCTGGTCAGTGAAAAGAAGAACAAATCAAGTATTTTGCTTTCTAAGATGTGAAAGACGACAAAAAATATTTCCAAATCAAAGTTCTTCCTTCAAATTCCATTCAGTTTATTAATATAACACCAGTTCACAACATTTCATCTCAAGAAACTTTCCAGAAAAGTTTAGTTTTTCTTCACTTTAAAACTGCATTATATAGTTTTCATATAAAAGGTTTTTTATGTATATATATCTACTAAAATTATCATATGTTGTGACAGTTTAATAAGTCATATAATCTGTGAAAAAAAATAAAGTAACAAACTGCAGCCTTAAAACCTAAAAAGAAAAAGAAAAATAGGTCGACTTTAATTTTCCAATAGAAGGTGTTTTTATCAAAAATCACAAGTTGTCTCTTTTCAATAGGTTACATAACATTTGCAGCTCTAAACGAGTTCTATTTATCTGGACTGAGAACAAAAATGACTTTTAGGCTCTTAAAGCTTGAAAGGCTTTGATCTGATGAAACTTTAGTCAAAAATCTCTGTGAAACTCTCATGCTGTTCAAAAGGTTTGTGATTTTTTTTCCATGTTATTTATTATTATGTGGGATGTTTTTCCCCCACAGAGTAGATATACTCACATTACAGACTTAATCTTTCTTAATTCTCCAGCATGTGATCACGATGCAATAAAGGAGGAATTTAATTTAAGGGGTTTTCCTCATGTTTACCAGGTGTGCCACTTTATGTGTACAGCTTTGTAACTACCTGCAAACAAAAGCTGAATTGCTCATTCCTTGTTTTTTTTATCTTTCATGTCTTTCATGTCTATCCTAAGGGTTGTCATTGTTCAGCATAAATAAAGAAATTGCCTCTCTGCTCTGTTAAACTTGCAGGCAGCTGCAGAACTCATGGTAAACAGCCTCTTTGAAGGCCTTTTTAAGCAGCGTCTTACTGTAACAATCCCAGTAAACAGAAACAAACACAACTTATTTTTAACAGGAGAAATTCAGTCGGAGCATAATGCATTTTTATTTATCCTACAAGCAATTTGTTTCCGTTCCCACAAGCAACGGGCATGTTTGAGTCAGACAGTGTTTGCAGATAACACCTAAGCCCTTCTTGCAGTTAATGAACATGAAAGATCTTCCAAATTGCCAATTGAAGCCTTAAGAGGATCTACAGTTTGCTTCCTGTGTTGGGATTCGCCGTGTTGTTCCCTTGTCCTGTCAGACTGCTCTCCCCTAAATGAAATGTGCTGAGTGAACTCTCTCTGGCTCCGTGGCAGGTGTGCTCAAACGAACAAGCAACTATTGTTGCCTCTCTCTTTTTTTGTTATTATTATTATTTCTGTGTTCAGCGAGACATTTCTGCTTAACTCTGCACATTTGCCGCCGCTCAAACAAAACACTCTGCAGCAAAACAAGAGTGGATTTTAAGAGCTGCGTGTTGAAGAGGCTCCAATTAAAAGCTGGGCCCTCATGAGACCATCTGCAAAGGAGTCGATTGTTGGCGGTTGAGGGAGGACTGCTGCACAGGCTGACGTAACACTTGTTACTTTTTTAGATGTTTATTTTGCAGAAGGGAACTGAAGTATAATCCTTGAAACATATTTCTCCTAAGCAGCAGGGAGTGCATACTACATGCATGCCACACAAATATCCCTCGTCAGACCATGATCAAATATAGTTTTGTTTGAGTGGAAACTGTATTATACAGACCATGCTAGACCTCGGTCAGATGCCAAGTTTGCGACTACTGCCCCCATGGGGTGACCGATGGAAGTTGTGTTTAAGCTTTGTACTCCAAACATGAGCGATGCCGAGTTGAAACGCAAAATGCTCGGTAATCCCAAAGCTACACGCTGAGGCAGAGGATGTAAACATGCAGCCAGTGCAATAATGGAATCGTTTCGATCACAGCGACATAAAATGGTGTTAAAATGGCCCAGTTAAAGTTCAGAGCATAACTTGAAAACTGACATTCACAAATGCTCCCCAGCAAATGTGACTGAAGTTGAGCTATTTTGAAAAGAAGAATGGATAAGACGCATAAGACTTTCATCTGGAACAAGATGGCAGCTTTTTATTATTTTATTCATTATTTCCTTTATTTAGCCAATTAGCCAAGTAAAACCCCAATGAGATCAAGATCTCATCTTCAAGAGGGACCTGCGCAGAAATATGCAGCAGATTCTGTTCAAGATTTTAGCTTATATGTGGATGAAATGTGTAAAAAATTACTACTTTTGCAAAGCACTGTATATATGTATTGTATTTTTACATTTTGCTCTACGTAGTCTATTTCTACAATCCATCTCAGACATTTAAACGCTATTTTGATGAGAATTAGGACACTATGTGCTTAAACGGAAGAACAGAGTCAGCAAAGTTTTGCACTTTTTATTGAGTCTATTTTGGTTGAGTTTTAATTAAATGGTTAACTTCTCTCCCTTTTTGCTAGTGCTACTTAAAATGCAGGATAAACAGTAGTCTACTAAAATCACAGTAGGAAGTTTTCAGCTCTGAGCTGAATCTTTGTGAATCAGCTCTGTAGATTGCGACGTGACATGACCTCAGCTCAAGTTGAAGATAGATTATCCCTGACCAAACCTTGTGATATACGATGCCCTGCTATGAGTGGAGGAACAGAGCAGAGCTCCGTCTTCAGACGGCTGCACTGGCCTTGACTTCCCAAAACACTCCTGCTGCACCCCACGCAGTATGAGAGACTGTGCGTGCCTGTGTCAGTGTCTCACTTCTGAGAGTCCTTGTCTGGAGACCTTGAGGGCTAAAAGGCATGTGTGAGTGGAGGAACGAAAGGGAGAGAAGGAAAAAAAAAGCTGAACAGATAAGAAACTTTTCCAGTGCAGGAACAAGTTGTGCTCAAAGTTTCTCTTCTCGGTTGCCTCTGACGTCCGCAGCTTGTGTGTCAGATAGGAGATAATAAATGTAACAGCTTCATTGTTAAACTGGGAGAATAATGAGACGTTCTCTGAGGAATTTGAGCTGAAGGTAAAAGTGTAACAAAGCGAGTGTTTGCTGTTCTCCAGGTGTGCTCCCATGGCTGGAGGCAGAGGAGAGGAGGACTGCTGAGTGAGCACAGACGACTGCTAAACATCTTCAAGGTCTTTGTGGGGCATAAATGGGCAACAGGAGGTGCCTTCCCAGAGGAGACTCGTCTGGATGCTCAGGGGGTAAGTTCTCTGCACACCTCCCACTAATCATTTTAATGAAAACTACGTGTTGAAAACTTGGAAAACTTTTGCAGCAAGGCTTTATTTCAAAGCTGGATTGTTATATTCTAGAAGCATTCTGTAGAGATGTCAACCACAGAGGGGATTTTTCATCGTTTTGCTCTGTTAACTCATTCGTTTTTCTCTATGCCAGTTTGCAGGTTTCGGCACGTTGCGGCAGGGATTGTTCCACTCGCTGTTCCTTTTTCCTATGCATATACTTCTTTGAGATATAACTTTAAAGAGGCATAAGGCATGGGAAAATGGGGCTGCAGAGGTATTCCACCCGACTTGGCTCAACCAGCAGACTTCACTTCAGCAGCCACTTTCATGCAAGCCTTCCAGCCTGACATGAAGCTGTGGAGGAAAACGGTTAAACAGTAACAGAAAACAGGCAAATTTTATGCATGTCTGCAATGTGTTGACTCCAATAACTGCTTTTCTTTTATAGGAACAATCTTTTATTATGGCTCTGTTTGCTTTTGATCACTTATGGATGAGGAGTTGATTGTTCTGCTTTCATCTTGTCTTCTGTTTGTCTCTGTCATTGTTGCTTTATTGTTGTCTTAAATAAAGAACCTGCTTCTCTGAAAGTCCTCACTGATATTTTTTGTTATTTTATATTTCAGTGTTTATTTTTTATATTATTGACATGATTGGGTGGTTCACTAGGTAATGTTTTGGGCAATTGGAAGAGCAATGATGCTCAGAAAACGTCCTCAGTGTTGCTGCTTTAAACCAATTATAGAGTATTTTATAGTCATTGTTATTTTAAAATAAAAATGTAAGTACTTAGATCCCAATAGAGGCTTAGTGGACAGTTAGATAATGTGGAAAATGGTTTGCTGATGTTGAACTGACAGCAAGAATTGGGAGTAAGAAAAAAATGACAATAAATCAATACATTTGTTAAAATTAATTTAGAAATTAGTTTTATAAGCAAGTGTTCAAAGTGATTTAAAAGGAGAAAACACCTAAAAAAACATTAACTAACTAAACATAGAAAATAACACGTTCAAAAAATATAAGAGGATTAAAAAGAAAACAGAGTTGTGTAATTTTAGTGAACTTAGCTGAAAAAAATAAAAAATTGTGATATAATTTGAAATAAAGGTAAATCCAACACAAACAGATGCTGAGGTTGTAATTAAAATAGGCAATAACAAAAATGGAAAAAAATGATTGTTAAAAAACCAAGACTAATAAGATTAATTTGTTTGTGTAAAATAATATTAATAATAACAATACTATACTAATCCAAGCTGCCTTCAGGTCTTCAGTAAGACTCCACTGTGACTAACACTGCGAGGGCCGAGAGGATAGAAGCTCATCTGGTTCAGAGAGTCGACTAAAAGCATAAAAACAAGAAAGAGCAAATTAAAATTGTCATGAAGCACAGCTGTAAGGTGGGATGGGGGCTTGATATGAAAAGAAAACAAATAACTATTCTAAGTATTAAATAATAGATTTTAACAAAAAATAAATAAATAAAGTAGGGCATCATTCATCCTCAGTCATCATTTGAAGACAATCATTGCGTGAAACTGAAAACAGTCTTTTTTGGGATAAAAACAGACTTATAGAAATATAAGTTATGGAAAGAAAAGCTACAAATATTGAAGAATCTGGTAAATATTTCTCAGTACATCGTTTTGAAGAATAGTTTGGATATTTATAAATGCAAAGTATAAGTTTATCTTTTAGTTTAAAATATTGAAGTGGTTAAGATCTTTTTGATGATTAAATCATGTTTATTTGATTTTATCATGTTTATTAATCATGTTTATTTGATAAATAGGAGAGTCAATTGATTGACTCTCCTATTTATTAGTTTCTTTGAGCAATAATTAACTGTTGATTGATTAAATCATTAGTTTTAGTGCTGTTAGAGGTTTAAGTTTGTTTTTTCCTTTTTTCTTTTTCCACATCAGCCCATCAGTTTTAAAATCTGTTAAGCATTTAGTGTTACATTTAGATGCTTTACAAATAAAACATTTACTGATTGTTGAACTTTTACTGATTACTTTACCTACTGTTGAACATTATAAAGAAAACTACACAAATTTCAAAAGACATGTAAACTCATGTATTTTGTTACATGAGCTATGAGCTCTACATGTAATATATTTTGAATGTCTCATCTCCTGTCAAAAACAAAAACAAAAACCAAAGAATTAAGAAATGTCAGAAGTTTGGTGCTGGTGGACACGTCATCAGATGTAATCTGATTACTTACATTATCAGAAGCAGCTTTTTGCTTTTGTAAAGCTGAGAAAACAGGGACAGGAGTTTGGCAGAGTGACTGGATCCGTCACTTATTTAGCTCAGGTCAGATAATGACTTTAAAGAGAGGCAATATGCAGCTCCGGCAGACGGGAGGGCGCCTTCCCTCTGTGGCTGCCAGGGAAGTGCGAACTCTTCAGTGGTCACACAATAGAAACTCAGTATATCTCAATGATCTCGCTGTTATTTCCGCCTTTGATCTCACATTCACGATGCAAATTGACACGCAGTGACAGGAGAGCAGAGCCACCAGCTGGAGAAATTCGCCTGCAGCATTTGGAGGCTTTCAGGTCTGTCAAAGTGGCGACTGTTTGCCAGTTCAGATGTGCGATTTCACCCTGAATTATGTTCATTTCATATAAAAAACGTTTGTGTCCATGTTATGCGGTTCTCCGGGAGCTGTCCGCCCAGCAGGGTGCTGAAACGGGAACAAAGATAATCCCGACGAGCTTCCGTTTCAGTTTCATCATCTGAATGTGGAAACGTGTTTTTTTTTTTTTTTTTTTTTTTAAAAGCAAGATACCAGAGAAGCACCAGAGAACTGAAGAGCCGGGTTAGGAAGAAACTTAAAGTCCCAAACTCAAAGTTTGTGAGATAAAAATGCTTAAGAAAAGGTAACTTCCAACAAGACTTCAAGCTTCCTGCTGGTGTTTCTGCAGAGTTGGGCCTGGTTCTCGTACTGTCCCCTCATGTCTCTCTCTACCAGGCCAACCAGAGGCGCAGCCACTGTTGTCAGAGAAAGCAGAACCAATTAATTTACTCCAGATCAATCCGCGCACAAAAGCTCCGATTGATCTCGCCACTAGAGACAACGTTTATCAGCTAAACTGACTGTCAGCCCGAGGTCAGGGAGCGCTGGCTCATTGAGCACTTATCTCAGTTATACTCAGAATATAAAGCGCAGAAACCCACCATGATGCTCTGAAGCATTTGTTTGAATTTGACCGGTAGCGCCACGCTTCTTTGTTTACATATGCAAAGAGGCCCGAGCGGAGCCATGGAAACTGGCTGGAGTTTTTCTCACCTTCTGGACGCCAGTGAGTCTGAGTCTCAGTTGGATGGTACCTCAGGCTGAATACTGTCTGCATAAATGGACTGAAAGCTCCCTGTCGGTCAGTTAGCTTTAGCATCCGACAAATCCGCAAGAAACCCCGTTTTTTTCTCTTTTTTTTCTCCCGCAAAACCGGCTTTTGTGTTATCACCCGGTTGGACTGAGCTGCTTATTTATTAGAAAATGTTCTCCAGAGTTAGAGACGCCCATGCTGTAGCAAATGAAAGCGCCCAGCTGTGTGCCCATCAGCCAACCTGGAGGTGAAACCTTTGTTATGTTGGGATGAGGAGGGTCAGAAAACAATGATGGAAAGTGAGAACGTTCCTTCTGACCTTTGTTTACCTCTGAGAACAAATGTTTGCCTCAGGAGAGCTAATCCCCATCACTTCGCCCAGGTACACAAGAGTATACACATCCTTTGCACATGTTTTGGTCTCTTTACAAACATACTGAGATCCGTTTATTGGGGGAGTTTTATGTAACAGACCAACACAGAGTAGTGCTAAAGCAGGAGGTGGAGGGAAAGGGAACTTTGCAAAAGTTCAGTTTATGATTCAAATTTGTCACAAAATCAATCAAATTCAACTGAGAGCTTATATATGCATGTAAATTCTGAAGTTTTGTCCCTGATTCTCAATCAAGTGTAAGTCTGTACTTAGACTGGACCATTGTAACACGTGAATGTGATTTGATCTGAGCCATGACTAAGTCCAGGTCAACCAGAAACGTGGGTCTTTTTCAGCCCTTATCAGGTTTTCTCCTGAGTTTTCCAGTCGGTTTCGGTGATTGGCTGCGTCTCGTTAAACCTGTTTTGTGTCCTATTCTTTTTGTTTTCAGCTGACGGATCAAACGGTGACACCCGTGAAATTTTCAAAGCTTGAGATGTTGTTTTATAACCTAAGCAAGCTTCAGCTTTATCACTCTATCCCTGACCTCTTTTGTTTGCTCAGAAATGTTTTGTAATAAACCTCTGACACCTTCAAAGAACATCTACTTTTTATTGGTCTATTCAATAAAATCCCCCAGAAAAAGTAATAAAGTTAGTGGCTGTCAGATGACAAATGTGAAAACAGGAAGTAACTGTTTGGCACAGTCAGGAAATTTATAATAAAACCCGTCACTTATACTATCTAATCAGGTAAACTAAATGTTTGACCCCATGACTGATAATTTCTCCCTGGTTTGTGATGTCAAGTTTGTTTTTCTGTCCGAGAATTTCAGCAGCTAATCGGCTGTTTTATTGGAAGTTGCGGACTTTGTATAGATCTCCTCAGGTCACATCCTCTGGTCAAACAACATGCCAGACTCTCTGGAGCCAGGTCTGGGGATTCCTGTGGTAAATGTAAACTCATCAATGAGCAGCTTAATTAGGCCTAATTGTCAAACATGATCTCCCAGTTAGTTGCTCTTTGAAGTGCAGGAATGGGGACAAACAGGCCTGGTGTTTGTCCCCATTCTCACTTTTTGTTGACACGGTAATAAAACCTAATTGACGTTTGATCCTGTTTACATTGAGTAATCCACTCTGGTTTCATTTATTGTTGACATTTTGGAACTGGGACTGAATCAAGAGATCCATACAGTGAGAACCTCTAGTCATTTTTATCAGCGGTTTCTTCACCTTCCCTTTAAAATGAAAAACAGGACGATCCATCCATTGCTGATCCTGCAATAAAGATTATATCATCAACTTTATCTCTCAGATGAAGCTGCAGTGATAAAAAGCAAAAGTAAACACCATAATCACTGCTTCAATAAAAAAAACAACTTTATTCAATTATTATAAATAGACATATTTGTAATTATAAAAAAAATTGTGCAAAATTCTCACAAATTGGATTACACATTTTGGGATCATAAGTGTCTATGTCGAAAAGAAGAGTCTCTTGTGGGAGTTTGCTCAGTAGAAATGTGGATGTTGCAACATGAGCTGAGGCGCGGGGTGAGGAGTCAGCGGCTGTGTCAGGACCAGCTGCTGGACGTGCAGCGGGTAAAGGCCGCGGCCGGACGCCGGGTAGTGGGCCTGGTGGTACTGAACCGGGTGCAGAGGGCGGAAGGACACCGACGGGACCTGGGGGGCGAGGTAGTCCTGGACTTCCCGTTTCAGCTTCATCCGCCTGTTCTGGAACCAAGTCCTGACCTGCAGGAGAAGCAAAGGTTTGAATTTATCATCCAGGGCGCTTTACTGGGGAAACTAATCCACCTTCCTCATTAATTATCCTATTATACACACTGTGTTTGCATTTTACCAGGCATGTGCAGAGGGGGGGCAAGAGGGCTTGAGCATCTGCCCCTTTTGCTCTTTGCCCCCAAATGCCCTTTTGGTCAATTTTTTTTTTTGGTATTATTATTTCCTAAGCCCTCTTATGACATATAATAATATGTATTAAAATTACTTCTTTTTTGTTGTTTTTTTTGTACAACATAATAAGCCCTTAGGTCACCTTGTTACCTTTGACCTTTTGCTAGTGACACATGACGCAGTTGCCTCTCGCACAGTGACATATGGTGGATAACTGGAGCTCAACGTAGCAAACGTTCCAGATTACAGAAAAGTTTTTGGTGAATTAAAAAAAAAGTTTTGGTGAATAAAGTGGAGCAGACTTGCTACTTGTCAGATGATGGAAAACGTTGAAGTACCGTTTCTGCTTCAGCTCGGAGTCGCGGTTTAAGCAGAGAGGTAATGAAATACAACAGACACTGACAGCCTCTGTGTCTGGTTCGCAGAATATGAAGTTAAATTTTTTTTTTTTTTACCAATTATTACCATCCCATACCATACCAACTTTATTTATAAAGCACTTTATAACAACCACAGCTGATACAAAGTGCTGTATATTAAAACAACATAATAAAATAAAATAAAAAAAATAAAAAACTCCTTCAGTTTAAAAACAAAAACACACTTTAAGACTAGATCCCGCTGGAGTTAAAAGCCAAGTAAAATAGATGAGTTTAAGACGAACTTTAAAAGTGGACAGTGAAGGGGCCTCTCTGACCTGCAAAGGCAAGTCGTTCCATAACTTAGGGCCCACAACAGAGAAAGTCCTGTCCCATCTGAGCTTCCTTCTGGATCTTGGTACCTCCAAGAACAGCTGATCTGCTGACCTGAGAGACCGATATGGTATGTAGGGGTGAAGAAGCTCAGAGAGGTAAGCTGGGGCAAGATTATGCAGTGATTTAAAAACAAACATAAGAATTTTAAAATGAATCCTTAAATATACAGGCAGCTAGTGAAGTGAGACCAGGACAGGGGTCACATGCTCCCTCTTACGAGTTCCTGGTAAAAGTCTGAACCAGCTGCAGACGTGAGAGCAGTGACTTTCTGACTCCCAGATAAAGTGAGTTACAGTAATCCAATCGAGTTGAAAAAAAAGCATGGATCACTGTTTCAAAATGCTGCCTGGAAAGAAAAGATTTCACTGATGCCAATTGCCTTAAATGATAAAAGCTGGGCTTAACCACGGCTCTGATTTGGCTGTCCAATTTAAAATCACTGTCCACCTTAAAACCAAGATCTGTAATAACAGGTTTAAAATATACCTCCAAGGGTCACAGGTCAACAGAGGAGGACTCACAGGAGCCACTGGGTCCAAACACCATCATCTCTCTTTTCTTTTCATTAAAATGTAAAAAGTTATTCAATGAAAAAAAAAAACTAACCTCAGTTAAGTAAACTAAAATTGTAATCAAAACTTTTGGATTTGTAATGATTTCTTTATTTTTTTGTAAACAAAAAGCTTTATTTGAAAAACTTTTTTTAAAATTAAATATAACTCCTTTTTGTCTTGTGAATTTAAAAAGTTATTTGCCAAACATAAACTCTTATTGGCACACATCAGAAATCTTTTGTAGTGATTTTAGGCCCTGCCATGTGAGAATCACAAGCAAAACTTTGATTCACAAACAAAAACTTAGAATAGCAAGAAAAGATTTATGACAAGCGCAAATAAGTTTGTTTTGCAAATAATTTTTTTCACTTCATGAGACAAAAATGTGTGATTTTAATTTTTAAAAAAGTTTTTTAAGCAAAAACTCAGTAGGCTTTCCTCAGGGTGACATTCAATATCTGCTTTTGTTTTTCTTTTCTTCTTTTTTTCTGCAGTTCCACCTTAAAGTTTGATGCAGCTGTGCTTCACTGAATGGACCATTTTCATCTCCACTGCAGCAAGCAGGCAGCTCTTTTTTATTGATTACATTTCACTAAAAGGTTTGTTTATATTTTTAATAGTGTAATTCTGTAAAGACAAAATATGTCCGGTGGTTTACATATCTTGCTAAATTGCGGGTTTGAATATTGCAATACTTTCCTATAACAAAACAGACCTGCAGAAAGAAATTACTAATAAAATATCTTACCTATGGATAGTTATAGATTCTCCTTAGCTTTGATTGTATATCTCATAATTTTGTAATTTATCATTGTTTATTTAACTCTAAAAGCTGAGAGGCTTTGTTCATATTCTGTCCTATATTGGGGTTAGATGGGCCCTTTTTTTGAGCCCCTGGCCCCTTAGTGGTCTCTGCGCGGCCCTGCATTTTACCTGAGTTTCTGTGAGGTCCAGCTTCTGTGCCGTCTTCACCCTCTCCCCTGCGTCCAGGTATTTGTGTTTGCCGAAGATCTTCTCCAGCTTGCTGATCTGCTCCGGAGTGAACTTTGTGCGCACGCGGCGCAGCGGCGCGTCTTTTCCCGCCTCATTCCCGTCATCCACGGACGGAATCGCGGAGGATTCTGCTTCGCTCTCGTACCCGGAGGAATACCCGCTCACTTCAGAAACTCAAAACGGAATAAAAACGGTTACAAATCTGAAAATGTTACCAAAAAAAAACATTAAAAGAAATATGAATTGATTCAGAAGCTTACTTGGCGAGGGAAGCTCTGCTGGAGGTAACGGTGAGCCAGCGCGGGAGATCTGCGGTTCCCTGACCTCATCTGACCCTCCCTGCTTAGTGGCCTTTGACTGCTTGGATTTTGGCTGCAGGTAACCTTTACCAAAAATTGGCGCGCTCGGCTGCACCATGCAGAGGACATGAGGTCTGTGCGCAGGTGAGGCTCCCGGCCCCGGCGTCGCCGCGGTGCCGCCGCCGCGGCTGTGGCTCTGCGCCAACCAGTCTACTGAAAAGTATTTCACCATGTCTACTGTGCTGCTGCTGCCTGCAAGTCCACCAAATGTCACAAGGGAGCGTGTTGTGGCCTGCAGCCAAAGTTTTATAGTCACTCGCTTCCATTTGCATATGTAGAGCCCCTTGTTAACGCCCGATCGATCCCGATGATTGGGGGATAATGGCTCGTTATTGAAGTCTTTACATATCCTGTGACCGTGTGAAGACCAGGCGCCGGCACGTCTGTCCTGCTGGAGTTCCAGAGGACGGGATTTAAAGACTCTAGTCTCACAGAATATAATTATGCTCTCACTGAGGCAGCTGTTCCTGAAAGGTTACAAATTTGGACGTTTACTTTCCACAAGCTCCCACTCTGACCAGGCATTTTACACTTTGAGCACTAGAAAAAGCTAACATGAAGGGATTAAGCTCTCCATTAAAATGACTGAAACATGTGTCACTTTAACGTTCAGCTTGTGACACTCACTTCCCACACGCTTTAGTCTACACTGCAATACCAAACTGTTAGTCTCAATCGGTGAAATCTCATTTTGGGCAGATTTCATTCAGAAATGTAACAATTCAAAGACACTTAAAACATTTAATATCCACTCATTTTCAAAATGTAATTAGTGTTTTTAAAAAATCAATGAAATGACAATTAAGATAATTAATTTAGTTGCTGGAGTGAATGATATATACATTCAGTTTTATTTGTACTTTTACTAAAGACACAAACATTAATTTTTTAAATGTATTTGAAGTCCTGCTGCCAAATGCTGGTTCTTGGGTCGGACAAACAGCTGGAAATAAATCAGGAACTAAATTGATTGCAATTTGACTGCGCAAATGTAACATTGATTGCATTTTACAAAAGCATTGTCTCCATGCTCCAGGTCTCAGCTTTCCTTGGAACGCCTTGGAATCCCCCCGTCAAAGCTGGAAGAAGTGGGAGGGGAGATGGAAGTCTGGACCTCCCTCCCCCATTTTTGATGATTAACTTGACAAATTTTATTCCTTTTGTAAATGATTTGGTTGAATCTGTTTCCTACATATTCTTCGGCCCACTACATACATCTTCTATATTTGTATTTCTCATGTGCAGCCCAATGTTAGCGCAGACTTTAAAATCAAATCCTGTCATGATTGGTTTGGCGTTTTGCTGTTGAGTGTCCTACTCTCTGCTTCCCCATGTGTTTTGTCAGGCATTTCTCCCATCTCTGCAGTTTCCTCTCTATACCAAAGTTTTTGAATTTCCAAAGGTAAAAGTTTTTCTTTTCAGCCGCCTGCCTCCTGCCTCCTCCCTGGTGCTTATTAGTCTTGAGGAAGAACCAGCAGAGGCATCTGTTATTCCTCAGAGGATCCTATGAATCATGTTTGTGGGCATAACTGACTGCATCCGGGAAGCTTTTAATCTATATGAGCATACAAAGGGAGGGGATTCTAGACTGAGTAACACTGCTGCATACATCTTGTTTCTTAATCTAATTAATAAAATATAAATTGTGATATGTTGTCCGTTGTATGGAAAGTTTAAAGCAACGTAAGATTAGATGCAAGATAATTTGAGGAACACCATCGTTGAAATATTCTGAATTTATCTAATATTTAAAATTAATTACATTTCAACATGAGGGAAATAGCTGTTCAGGTTACATCAGTTTTTTTCCCTATTTTGAAATGTAATTAATTTTAAATACCTGATGTATGACGTAGTATGATGTAATAGTTGCTCAGGTTACATCATACCAACTTAGAAACGTGATTGAAAATTGATCAGAAACAGAATGACACAAGTTGGAGAAAACATTTTTTGTTAAATCCAACCGTTTGTTTTGTCAGTGTATGATCAATGTTTTCTACGGTGGCCCTGAGGTGCAAAGCACTACAACTTTCACATTCAAGGAAAGTTAGGAACTTAAGAAATAGAAATAAGAAAAAAAGTTTAGTCTTCTGAAATAAACGCAAAAGAATCAAATCTGTCGAGTTCCTTCATACTTGGCTTGTCTGGAAAATTCATCCCGGTTTATTTTGAGCGCACCGGTGAAGTTTGAGCAATCAAGTGGGGATCAACCCTCCAGCGGGTCTCTGTGTCGACACACTTCAGTTTCCCTTGGTGAGCGTCGGCGCCACCTACCCAACCAGCAGCGTTTGGCGCAGGCGCTCCAAGCTTTAAAGGGATCAAAGGCATTACAGTAGCGACACCAATACGCGTGATTGTTCATGTTCAGAGCCCTTGTGGGGCAACTGATGATGCAACGATTTAATCAAACTTTATTTATTTTCTCCGACTAATCTGTAAAGCAGAATGAAATCATGTTTTGGAAGTGCCAAACAAATCCCAGGACAGTTTTCCATCTTTTCCCGGAGCTGTGAAGGATTCGCCGCGTCACTGAGCTCCATCAATAAAGCAGATAAGAGGCCAGGTCTGGTTCTCTTTTATCGGCGATCTGCTGCGGTCCAGGGAAAAGCCCGCTCAGCCTTTTTGGCGCACTCTAGCTGCGCCGCTTTGAAGGTGGGCTCTGATCCCCTTAGCTCTTCAGTTGACGCGGATACGCGTCTTTTTTACATGTCTGATTTGGCGCGACGTAGCAGCAGGACTCCGCCTCCCACAGTCTCACTTTCAACTTGTGCTTAAAGTGCACATGTTAAACTACACACCAGTTTTTAAATTGTGTTAAAAGACCAAGTAAAACCGGAGTTATGCTTAAATATGTAAACCGTATTTTTCCACATGTCAGAGAAATGTTAAAAACGGGCTTTTCTGGGAATGTAACAGGAAATGAGCTTCCAAGCGTAAAAAAAGTGGAAGAAAACATTAGATATTATTATTGGAAATCTTACATCTTCAATAAATAATTATCGGATGTATTTTGTTGCTAAGAAACGAAGTAAAGTTACGGTGAAAGAGAAGCGGAACCGAGTTACGAAGCGAACGGAGCAGCTGCAAAGGCAGCGACATCGCGAAATTGATGTAAAGTTTGGATATCGGAGCGATCGGTGGCATAAACTTCATGATTTGTTTTCAATTTAGTGGTTTCTGTTTGGGATATAAAAGATTATGTAAAGAATGAAGCGCAGCAGGCAGCGGCGCTCCGCTTTGAGCCGGAAGACGGAAAAAACCGGAAAAACCCTTTTTCGTCTTTGCGGCTCATTCAGTGAATGTTTTGTGACCAGGAAATGCTTGAATGCAATATGACATCCATGTTTTATATTCCTATTTCCTCAAATGTACCAGAAGGTGTCGGTATGTTGTGTGGTGGGGGGGGGGAGACAGACACGTGGTGCGCGACGCTATGGAGAGTTTTGGAGACGGAAGAGAGCAGCGCGCAGCGACGCTTTGGATTTGAGTTTCGGATGAGTTTTTTTTAGACTATAAGTGTGTTAGTTGGAGTTCGTGAGAGTGTTTGTAGTAGTTTTGTTAGTCTGTGTGTCAAAATCAGCGATGCTACATGACTGCAAAGCAGCTCTGACGCACAGGAGCAGACAAGCCTCTTCCGTGTTTCACGTTGGGTGCAGGTAAATCTGCTCCCCCTGCAGGCCAAAGGTTTTTTTTCTCTGCAGCTGAAGTTCCAGCAAGGCCCATGATGTGAGACTTGTGTCAGAAACTGTTTTGATGAGGCACAACTGATTTGTCTGCAGACCTATTGGGAAACCCATTTTGTAGACAGTTGTAAGAAAAAAACACTTGAAACATTTTGATATTGGAAGGAATTTGTGGTGGAAACATTGTGACATATTTGTTAATTGTAAAATAAACACATGAGACTGTGATGTTGGAGAAAAGCTGTGGTGGAGCCATTGTGCCATATTTACTAAATAATTGTAAAAAACCGCCTGGGAAATTTCACACAATTTAATGTAAAACATGTATTTAATTGTGTTTTTTGCAACATCTTTACACATGTTTTTAAAATATACACTATAAATTATCATTATTGGTTAGAAAAATGATATGTTCAACATTTTTGTGAATTTTATACTAAAAATATCAATATTTTTTCTACTCGGATTTTGGTTTTTTTGTGATTGTTGGTCCACTGTGATAATGCATTTTGTCAAAATGAAACAAACACTGTAAAATGATAAAGCTGAGGTTGTGCTGAAAATAATGATACCAAATAAGGCAAGGTAAATAGTTTTTATGCAGCTGTTGAGTATTTAAATGAGAAACAATGAGAAACATGCAGCTGTTCTGTCCAGTGAACAAGAGGAGCAAAGCGGAAGAAAATGAACGTGCTTCTCGCCGAACTCTGAACCCATTTACGACTCTAAAGAAGAGAGTTTTCCATTTTGTTTCTTGAAGTTCATGAGACAGAAAACAAGTTAGGCTATAATACCAAAGTTTATCGTATATAAACGTCGGTATTATAAGCAAAAATGATCTAATACTTAAACTTAATTGCTGTATTAATTGAAATTTAATGTTCTAAGACTTTTAATTATTTTTCCTATTTAATTATAACAAAAGTCTTACTAGCTGCTTAATCATATCTCCAGAAATGTTCAGACTTTAATGCATTTTATGTGGTTAATTTCAACATGACAAAGTGATTAAGACAGCAGCATCTTGCAAAATGAGTCACACTTCCTGAACTTGTTCATATTTACCCAGGGGGGAAGTTAGGACAACTCCAAGGGACCACTAGGATCTTGGGCCCCAGGATAAAAAACTTATATTGGGCCCCCTTCTGCGCAGTGGTACAACAAGCAGAGTCGTTCAAGAAGAAGCTAGGAGACAACGAAGCTCATGCAGAAGTGTTGAAGACGAACCAGACAATTTATTAAGCTCTAGATGCTGAAAATGAGGCTCTTTGTCACAAACTGTCATCCCTGCAAAAATCCCAGGCCGGCTATAGACGGGGGCAAAATATAATTCATAAAATCCAAGCCTTTGTTATGCCAAATGAAAGCTGGAGAAGACAGGCTCTCTCTTATGTAGTGCATGGGCCAGACCATTTTTTTGTCCATTTCAGGGTGGCAAAGCCTATTTTTTGAAAAGATACATGTCTCTATTTAATATTTTGGTATGATAGCCCTTCCAAAATGGTGGCTGAGTCATAGTTATCATCTCATGAAATAAACCCTTGGAAAAATTCTGTTTTTGAGACTGGTGTAACTCTGGTTACACCAGTGTACTCTGGTACACCATGCCATACCATGGTTACTGGTATGGTTACCATGTAACCATACCATGGTTACATGGTTGGCATTTGTCAAAGGTCTATAATGCAATACTTGGTATCATCTTAAAGGGGACACTCTTGGCTTTCATTTAAGGCTTGTTTTGAGTTTCTCTGACCAACACAGAGGTCATTAGAGGTTGTTAAACCAAAATTATTACACATTTTCCCACACCTTTTGACCAAACTAGATGCATTTCTCTCATCCCAGTGGAATCCAGGAACATCAGGGACACAAGAGTTAATGACTAAAATACTCAACAGACTCTATGGAATCAGAAAATGTATTATATACCTACACTGTCTGTAAATGGGAGGCGATTATGAGCTGTAATTTGAAGTTATAGACTTGGGCTATAACCTTTACTGGTGTATATGTTGGGGGTTTGTGGGGGTTTGCTTAGCGTGTCACTCGTGTCTAGTTTGTTAGTTATTTAAAAGTTAATCAGTAACAGTAGAAATGTACACTTATATAGACATTAGGATGCTGTATTGGCCTATTTATCAGATTTTGTGAGCTTTTCCATCATGTGCTACACAATAGTAGCCCATGATGGCCACTATTCGAGGGAGGAAAACAGCCCTCATTAAATGACTAATTCTGAGGTTAAAGAAAAAAAAAATATTTTCAGATGCTTAGGCTACTATTGACAGCATAATTCAGATTATTGTATTACATTTCTGCCAAGAGATGATAACCTTAGGCCAGTGGTTCTTAACCTTTTTTGAGGTACCAAACCCATCAGATTCATATGCGCATTCACCGAACCCTTCTTTTGTGATAAATAAAATTAGTTTTTTCTAAATTCACCCCAAGATCATTAAGTCTTCTTAAAAGGTAGAGTCTCTGACAACAGTTCTTCAAAATATAGTCAGTGTTTTCAGAAAATTTGAGCTAACTGTCCAGGAACGACCAGGTATTTAAAATTTGCCACAGTTTCAACAGGTTGGCCATCGAGAGAAACTTGAACCACTTTAAGGTCTTGTTTAGATCATTTAATTAGCTCTACATTATTAAGAGAATGAAAAATTAGTAATAAATGATTAAGACTTTGCGGTAGTCTGATTTAGTAATGTATCAGATTACTGTATTAGTTGTGCTACCACCCCCACGCCACTAGAGGTAGTAACAAGCCCGAAAAGATGCAGCTAAGGAGCAAATTTAGAAGTACACCGAAAACTACAGAAAGCTTTAGGTGACCAGCAGAATTAAACAGCCTTTTTTATTCATTTACTACCACATTTCTTTTAACACAGCTGTACCTGAGAGGAAGTTAACAACTGCAATTCTCAACAGACTAAGGCAGTGGTCTCAAACTGCGTTCCTCAAGGGCCAGAGTCCTGCAACTTTTAGATGCTCCCTTGTTATAACCCTTAATTCATTGGCTAAACTACCTTACCAGCATGCAGTCTTATATTTCAAAGCAGTCTTGGTGCAACATTAGAGCTTTCACATTTCTGAGCTCTTCAGTCTGTTTGCACATCAGGTAGCTTGCATGCTACCCAACTGTTCCTGATGCTGGAGGTCCTCACATACAGTCTAATAGATGGAGAAATTCATAGCAAGATAGTAGGCTATTAGACTATTAGATGTGAGGACACAAACCTCTACCAGCTGGATGGCTATATAGATAGACAGAAAGACAAAGAACTTTATTGTCATCATATGCTGACATTAAAATGTATTGCCTTGAGTAAAAGAATTGCCAATAAAAAGGTGAAAAATTGCTCAAAGTATAAAAGTTTATTGTCAAATAAAAATATTTAAAAGGAAAAATATGTATATGTATAACTTCATCCATCCATCCATCCATCCACCCTTGTCCCTTAATTAATTTGTATGTCCAGTCAGTTCAGTTTTTAATATATATAAAAACTCCCTTAGGATATTCAGCATGACTGTCTCCTGCTCTCTACATAAAGCTGCAGTATGTAATGTTTATTAAAAATATATATATTTTTTACTTAATTAAAATGATCACTATGTCCTGAAAATATAAGATGGATAATCTGTGAAAAGAATTAGCTCCTCTGCCTTCTCCCTGTGGACCTGCTGTCATCTGAACAAATATTCTGCTCTGTCAGACACAACCAATCAGAGCGGGAAGAGGGTCTTAGCGCTGTCAGTCATCCTCATATAGGCGCTGCTCTAACCCGGTTTTCCTGGAAAATTAAGTTGCTGCTCCACCATTAGCATATTTAGAAGCATGAACAGGAGTTGATTGACAATGATAAGACCCTCCTCCAGACTGGGTGTTTTTGACTGGTTGTTCTCTTAGCGCTGTCAATCAACCTAATGTTCATGCTTCTAAATATGCTAATGGTGGAGAAGCAACTTAATGTCCCAGGAAAACTGGAGTAGAGTGGTGACTTTGTCTGCTGCTGTACAGTTGGAGTACCTACGCTGTACAGCAGTAAGTCAGTAACAGAATCTGGTTACTCAGTGGGAATCTGTGATTCTGGGCGGAGTCAGTGAATTAACTCCTTCAGTGTTAGAGCCGCTGGTGGAGTTCAGGGTTCAGAAGTCAAGAGTTATTGATTCTATTTTAACACCTCTAGATTTGATATGGAAACACTTTGTTTTAACACTGGATTTTAAGTACTAATAATTTACACCCCAGAGTTACATAAACAGAATGTGACTCTATTAGAGTAAAATTAACTCTGCTTTTGGATGAAGTCTACTAACACCAAAACATTTAACACTTTTGAATTTGCTGTGTATCTTTTCAAAAAATATTGATAGACTTTGCCACCCTGAATTTTGGCCTCTGGCCCATGGACTATTGAGTATGATATATGATGTGTATATAAATAGTCTATGTTAAATAAGTAGAATATATAGTACTGTATATTCAATTACAATTACAATTATATAGTACTGTATATTCAATTACAATTACAATTACTGAGGCAGTAGGCTGCCTCAGTAATTGTTGACTCGTGGTTGCTAAAACCTTTCCAAGGCCAACTGATTTTAGTGGCATAGTCGGTGTAAAATATTAAATAAAATGTTGGTATGACTGGCTTTATATTTACTCCTACATTTAACTTTATGACACGCAAAATTACAAGAGGATCGGCAATATTGTCTCCAAGTTGTGGGTAAAACTTGCTACCAACAAAGTCATCATCGGCCACATGGCAACAGACGGCAAACTAGCTGGAGCATTTTTGCGAACTAAGTTAACATGAGTGGAGGTCCATCAGTGGCGCAAAAAGTGGGTATGCAGCCTATGCAACTTTTTGCGCCACTGGCAGCAAGAGGGGGCGCCAAAACGATGGGGCGACGCGCCAATGATGTTTTCCCACACTCTTATGTTTTCGCATAACCCCTGAATAATGTGTAGTTGCGCCACTGAGGTCCATGGAGCAGCAAGGTGAAAAGGATGGAAAAAAGAGAAGAGAGAAAAGACAAAAACTGGAGGCATATTTTGTCTTGGAAGATTAACAGGACTTTTTTGCTGGCACCGATTCAGACCCGTCAAAACTAGGGCAGGCATGCGTTTCTGGGCATAACACCGGACTAGTTACAGGTAGGAACCAATGTGTGAGTTAACCGTAGACTGACTGTATATTGCATCAGCCCAGCCGCTGAGCGTTTACATCTCCTCTTTTCTGTCGGTGGTTCAGCGATAAAACAGGAAAAAGACAGTTTGAGTTGAGCGCCTGTGAGCCAAGATAGCGGTATGGCGTTAGGTACAAACATCATCCGGAGGAGCTGCGACCCGGTGCGCATGCGGGGCGGTTACGTGCCGCCGGGTGTTGGGTTCAATGCGTCAACAATGAACCTATAGCTTCAGCTGCTTCAGGCTCTGAGTTGAAATGATCCGATCGCTTTCCGTGATTTCAGAATGACATAGTCTCTCTCTGTGGTGGTGAAACTTGTAAGCTCAGCTTTTGCAGGCATGTTGTAAAGTGAAATTATTATGAGCTTATTATTTACCCGGTCAAAAGCCAGTGAGCGCTTAAAGGCGGGCCTGGCTGCAGTTGATTCCGTGTGCTGTGTTTACAAATAATCCTCTCCTCTATTATAATACATGTTACTATACACATATATATGTAGTATAATAATGTTAATACTATATTAATAATATAAAAATGATACTGCTATTAGCTATTAGTAATATTAATAACAATACTATAGTAATTCTAATATAATATTAGCAATAACATAAAGAAGTTTATGATTGTTAACTATTTTATTATTATTGAAACTTATTCATTATAATAAACAAGTTTCAATTTTACTCCACCATCCATCACAACCAAACAAAATCTTTCTGGACTGTGGGAGGTGGAACATTATGGTCTGTAAGATATATTTATTCTCAGTACTAGATGTGGTCTCAACAAACCCCATGGCATTTCAACAATATTATTTTACCTTTTATCTGGAAATTGTATCTGTTTATTCTTGCCATACAGTCCTCTGTTTTAATTATTGCTCGAAAGGTCTTGCCATACCAGTTTATTCCTCTGTATTTACTTTAGTTGCTTAGTTTATTCTTGCATTTTGTTCTTCAATCATTTCCATTTAGTTTCGTTTGATTAATATTATCCTCTCTTGGTTTATTGCTATGTCCACTTTAGTTTCTTTCCTGTTGCTACGTTTATTTGATCATTTATTGAAGCTCACCATCAACTCATCACCTGCTGTTCCGTATAGTTGTCATGCATTTCACGTCATTTGTTGATTTTTTTCACTGTTCAGCGTCGGATTCTCTGTTTTTATGCCATAATACACATCTAGTTCATCGCACCGTTTTATGTTCCGCTTCTCCTATTTCAGAGTTTGCTCAATGTGCACATCTTTTTCTTTCTTTTTTTTTTAAAGCCTCTAAGGTGCAGGACGGTCAGGAAGCGTATGGATGGGGAAAAGGCAGACTGACATAAACCTTTTAAAACAACGGAAACAATTTCTGCATTCTGATTATTGAAATTTAAAAGTGCTGTGTTGTTCTATCCCCTCCATTTCATACCGACCACTTGTAAGTGTAAGTGGTGTAAGTGGTAAGTGGTCCTATAAAATGAACTCTCTCTATCGTGGTATCACCCATGGAGGGATTTCTTTATTTAAATGGGTTCATTTATCAGAGGGCTACACAGTGAGGGTATTTTAGCTACCAGTAGCAGGAGAACGGAGCTGCGCCAAGAAGCTAACAGAAGCTAACAGAAGCTACAAACACTGAATAGAAGAGCTGCCATCGATACAGTTGCAGCCAAGCATGTTTTAATGTTACACGATACAGTTTTAACAAGTTGCTCAAAGCCTAAACTGGCATTTTTGTGCATTTAAGGTGTAAAGTTTACCTTCGACCAAACGCCCCCCCTAAGGCATCCCAGCGCCCCCCTTTTGTAAAAATGTCCACCAGTGGCCCCTGCCGTCCTCTGAACGCCCCCTATGGTAAGGTCTTGCTTCTGGTCGTTGCTATGGAAACAATCCGATCAGTTCTGCGTGAATGAAACTGTTGACCATTTGCAGTGACATCACGGTTTCCAGAACTCCGCCATGACGGACGTCAAAGCAACCAATGTGCTCCTTTTACGGTGGTCTAAAAGCAGACATCTGTAGCTTGATATCGCTTCCATTTTGTTGATTTCACTTTAAAATGCTCGTAGTGTGATGGGGGTGGGGGGGGGGGTCGGCTGCACAAGCAGACAAGGAGAGAAATCAAACTTGTCATTTTATTGTAGAACTTTAATGAGGAAAGATTCAGCGGTGATGGATATCAGACGTCAGTGTAATTTAACCTCAACATAATCCAGAATATTAATAAACAGCATCATCAAGACCAAGGAAGACAGCAGGGCAAAAGTCCATCACAAAGTAACAAAGAAATACACAAATACACACGCACACACACTCTCCTGAGGGTAATTTAGAGATGCTGATTAGTTTACCACTAATCTTTTTATGAGGAAGCAGAATGACCTGCAAAGCATCCATGTAGTGCTAGCAACTGCACCACCATGCAGCCTGAGATCTGTTTAAAGCTGCAAACGTTGCATTATTGGAAGAAAACACACCAGAGGCTGCTACAGACTTGAGACTGTGGTAGGAGTTCCACTTCCATCAGAACACCACTAAATATATTTATCTATATTTGAATCAACATTTTTTAAGAATAACTTGAAATAGACAAACATGTTTTTCGGTTGTCTATCCAAATTTCAGTTTCTAAATGTTAAAATTTGGTAGAGTCATACCCCCTGTAAAACCTGCAGCTGCACATTTCACAGATTTTTATTTGTAAAAAGGGTTTAAAATCACTGTTTTGTTCTGTCTTCTTGCACATTACTTTGTGTTGTTGTATCACAGAAAGTCCCAATAAAAATGCACTGAAGTTTTTAATTATAATGTGACAAAATGTTTAAAGGTTCAATAGGTCTAAAAATATTTTCAAGGCAAAGTAGATCCAGTCTGAGAGAAATAGTGAATCTTTTGTTGTTACTTAAATATATTTCAATACTTTACCATAATTTTAGAAATTTTACTGAATTTTATTATTCATAGTCAGAAATTAACATATGACAACAATTAGCAGCACTCGCAGCCAGGTTAAAATTAAAGTAAAAATGTATCATACCATTAATAATTATTATTGGAATAAAGTTTAGAAAGCTTAAAATCCACCAGCATGCGTTTCAAACTGTATGACAGAAGCTTAGACTTCAGCCAGTGTTTCCAGTTTGATATAAGCAGACTAACTGGTCATGCAGCTGCTCCATCACAGTTATTGTCGGACAATAACACACTTTGGCAAGAGGGAGTCTATAAAATTGAATTTATTTAGCTAATTTAAGCAAATCTTCATTGTTCACGGCAGAAGAGGAGAGCTGCCAAGGAAAAAATGGGCTCTGGCTGAACATCAGTACTCAAGTAATAATTTGCACATTGATGTTTCATGTTTCATCATTTGCTCTGCAATGAAAATTTGTAATCACTGTAAACGTGTTAGTCAGTTGCTGCAGATATGATCATTATGAAGTGTATTTTTCTACATTTAGATTTCTCGTTGATTTGCAAATAGAAATTGAATTACAGCATGTAGATAGTAAATTATATTGCCTTTAAAATATTTTCTGCACAATGTCTTTTATTTCCTTCATCTGAAGTGAACTTAAGTTCATTTTAAGGCTAGGTCCTATAAAGACTATGATGTCGCTCTGCTAAAACTCTGTTGGAGGAGACCCCATAAGGGCAAGTCCTCATGTGGATCGATGTTTTTAATGGTTTTATTTTTACTTTTAATAATGTTTTTATCTATTTATCTTTTTCAAAATCTCTGTCTCTTTCTGTTTTTATTTCAATTGTGTAAAGCACTTTGAAATGCCTTGCTGCTGAAATGTGCCATACAAATAAAATTTGATTAATTGATTGATATATCTCACATACAGGGGCCCTGCCAAAAATTGGCAGGGCCCCTGTATGTGCCCCTGACAAAAAATGTGACTGGGCCCCAATGCACAGCTGCTGTTACATTTTTTTGAGTCAATTTGACCCATAAAAAGCGTCACAATTTTAAAGGCTTGCATCTGTCTTGCTTTCTTTGGTTCAATATTAATAATTACCACAATATTTACTGCTCATGAATTCAACATCCAACAGTCCACATCCAGTATGCAAGTAGGTTGCCTAAATCTTTCTCTTAGTTTTAGATACTGAAATCTCTCTCTCCATGAGCAACAGTCAGAAGCAACGTGCAACTACAAATAAAGCAATCCAGACTTCTAAAAATGCTATGTAGTTGCATTTTATTCAAGCTGCAGTACATAACTTTAATAAAAAAATATGTTGTTTCCATATTTCTTTACCCTGTCACGATGTCATACCAGTTTGTTATGAGACACATAATCTTAAAACAATTAATCTCCATCTCCTCCCTGAATTACTATTACTGGTTACAGTAATGCACCGATCTGACCAAAACAACCAACCAGAACCAGTAAGACGCTCTTAGCCCTGTCAATTAGCCTCATTCACTCACTGCTAAATGTGCTAATGGGGGAGAAACAACTTATTACAAGAAACTATTTATCTGCCGTCATTGGTAGCTATGCTAACAACACATTCACAGTTTGACTCTGTACAGCTCTGGCTGCAGCACGGCACAAATCAAGGAGGAAGGATGAGCAGCACCACATGAGATTATGATTGACAGCACTAAAACTCTCCTGCCACTGACTGGTTGCTTCTAGAGATCCATGGGATCTCTAGAAATAGATTTTTCACAGATTACCTCTCATACCATACTGTCACAGCATAATGACAGTTTTAAAAAATATGTGGAAAAAAATATTTATATAAAAGTGACATACTGCAGCTTTAATTTCACTCAGGAGAGGACGGGTCAGGAGGGACGTGTTTTAGAGCTTCTGCTCACTCACTCATCTGTTAAAAGGTAAAAGGTACAAGGAACAAGTTAAATATATGAATATGATGGTATTTTATTACTTAATTCATTAAATGCTTGTGAAAAGGAGGCAAATAGTAGTCCATAGTGAAGTTGATTATGCCAAATGGTTGATCATCTCACACAGTCTACCCACCTCTCTTGGAGAAAAACTGGGTTATAAATTAACACTCTTGCCTTTTTCTCTTTCTCCCTCTCTCTATTTTGTTTTTGAAAACCTGATTTTATAATTTTTCTTAGCAGCATAGTAATTGCCACAGTCACCTCTGTATTCAGCTGCAGCTTCTACTGACTGTAGCTGCATAGTCACTGTCTGGCGCTCCAAGCAGTAATGAACCATTTCATGCAGATCCAAGGGGGTTCAGGGCAACAATAGATGTGTGTTTTTTGGTCTGGGAGGGGTAACATAACATTTTTAAAAAATAATCTTAGAAAGTATTATATGATTAATTTTGTATTTGACAGGACCATTTTATGTTTATGAACAAAATATAAATAATGAGGTTGTGGAGGGCCCCCTGCTGATCAGGGCCCCTAGAATGGTCATCATTTTTCACCCCTTTACCACGCCCCTGCTCAAAGATATCTAAGTTGGGGTCACAAACATGTAAGTAGGTTCTTGAAATCATTCTAAAAATGTAACTGAAAAAAATAGTAAGGAGAAACCATATGCAATTTATAAACAGAGTAAAGGACAAAAAAAGATTTATTTAAATAAAACAACATATTGGACAATATACTGATTGTTGATAGTGATTGTGTTGCCACGTTTAACTGACTTGGTAAAAATGTTTGAATGCTCAACAAAGAATCTGTTTCACCACTGGGGAAGTTTGTTAAAAATATTCACTGGCCAATTAAAATCTTTGAATTCAGCTGGTCCAGTCACTCCAGTTGATACAGCGACATAAAATCTAGGAACTAAACATGCACAGTACCTTTAGACACATTTGTGAAACAAAAGGTTGATCTTGGAAATTTAGAGGGATTCCAGTGTGATAAGATGATTGGATGCCACTGATAATGAAATTTCCTCACTGCTAAATATTCCAGTTAGCTGTTAGTGGTTTTATAACAAAGTGGAAGTTATTGTCAGAAATCCAGACAAAACTTTAATTCAACTGTTGAAAGGGCGGGCCATCATCATTTTAAATCATATGGATTCAGAATGGGATTTTGCTCAAATTCATGTCTGATGACGATAGCAGACCAGTAAATACTCGTTTGCTATCAGACGGTAGCAGGCCTTATCATATCAGGCCATATAGTATTTGTATAGTATCTTTACAGGTCACCAGATTCACTAGGAGATTATCAAAAAGTAAACCTCAGGTATGTGTGTTGCAACGATCATATGAGGAGAAACAATGATATAACCTGACAATCACCTGCTCTGACCTCGTGTGAAGATGAGATCTGATCTATTTCTGTCAATTTTTGTGTTTACAGTAGAGAGTAAGAGAGTCGAAGCCACTCAGGAGAGGCTGATTAGGTTTACTGTGTCACACTCCACTCAAAGCCCCTGATTCGAGAATCATTTGGCCTACATTTCAGAAAAAAAAGACTACAAATTACAGCCCAACCCAATGTAGCAAACACCTGGAGCAAAACATTCTGTGCTGCAGACTGTTTGAGCTAACCGTTGCTAGGTAGCAGCCACTAAATCATGCTACTCTGTGCAATTTAGCCGGAAAACAAATTATGTATGAAACAAGTTTCCAGTTATTAGGAATCAATTAATGGCCGCTTTGCTCGAAGTTACTTGAAGCTAACCTCAATCACTCAATCACCTCATCTAATCTTTATGCTAACACAGGGGTCGGACATGCAACATGTTGGAAGAGCCATATTGGACCAAAAAAAACAAAAAACAAATCTGTCTGGAGCTGCAAAACATTGAAAGCCTTATATAAGGCTTATAATGAAAGTAAAACAGGCTTTAAGTGTTTACATTAGCTTATTATCAAAATGACTAAGTGTTCATAATTGGCATTCATGATTAAATGTTTATTTTCCGTCCAGCGGTATGTGCTGGATGGAATGACGGACCACATGACTACTCTGTTGTACGATGGTGCTTTAAAGCCCTTTTCACACTGAAGGGCCCGGCATGGCACCGTATGGCACACTTTGGTCCGGTTCCACCTGTACAGCAACACTGTTGTATTTGCATATAACTAAGGGCAGCATCGAAGCTGTACCTGACGTCATTATTTCTGAAACTAAACAATGGTTTTGATGTAGCGGCCGAATTCTTTTCCTCAGAGATGTGGCAGGAAACTTTCTCTTTCCTCGTTGACCGATCTAGTTCATTCTGTACTGTTCATCAGGGAGTAAGTGGAGGAAAAAGAAATTACTTCATCATGGGAACAGGTAACAGCAGAATATTGGGAGGATTTCATTTAAAATTAAAGATAATAATAATAATAATAATAATAATAATAATAATAATAATAATAATAATAATAATAATAATAATATTAAAAAGAGCATTCTACAAAATACAGTAAGAAACTCTAAGAAACTCCTTGTAAATAATCACCACAAAGTGTATGATAGAAAAAAACAACACAGAATGTGTTTAACATGCCCCTTATCTAAGCAACAAATGAAGTGCAAAAAATGCAATCGGCAGTTATAAAAATAAAGCAGTAGCCGTTTGAAAAGGTAAAGTTTATAAAATTAAACTAATACAGTTTAAGTTTGATTTCTGTGTAAATACCAAGCAAGTCAGTGCAATGGCAAAACATAGCAGCATCCTCTTCTCTTTCGACACGCAACCATCCTTGGACCTGAGCAACAAAACACAATAATATCCCAACGTGTCATTCCAATACTGACAAAAATATCACTAATCAATTTATAAAAATAACCACTTTGTTACTAAATGCGCCAATGGCAGGATTGTATTCTTACGTGTTTCATGTGACTTATGTTTACAGACATCACTGGACAGCTTCTCAAAATCAGGCATGTAAGATGTAACCAGGACTGAAAGTAGTTTTAAATTCTTGGGGGTGAAGCTATTGAATTGCTGCAAAGTAAAGCTGTGTTTCCCTCAGTCCACTGGCTGCAGTGTTGACACTGCGAGATGCCATGAGACCAGTGCCGGCCCAAGCCTTCATGGGGCCCTAAGCCAAATCTGGTTTTGGGCCCTCTAGGTTTGCTACTATTGTGGACTGGCTGGAATAAACAGTCAGATTATCAGCTCATTCAAAAACTGATCAAACTTGTTGCATCTCTGACAGTGATGTTTACATTATATTTTATAACAACGTTTAATATAGGACAGTGGTCCCCAACCGTTTTATTATTACCGCGGACCGGTCAAGACTTGGACATTTTACTGTGGCCTGGGGTGGGGGCTGCAAAGACAGAAGCCTCAGCCCAGTGGTCCCCAACCGTTTTATTACACTCTGCGCATGTTACGCAGAGCGGCTTGTAATGTGGGACTTACCTACCAGTCTGGGATAAATCGATTCTTCTGTCTCTTTTCTGGGCCTTTTCACCTTTGCAAAGAAACTTTCCAGACATCTGATCTGTTTCTTACTCATTTTGCTGCTTGTGGCTCAATGTTGGCGCGCAAGTAATCGAGAGAATCCGGTTAAAGGTTTTTCAAAATAAAAGATCCTCCAGACTCAAATAATACGTAAAACGGAAATATTTAATTATTTCCTGCGCGGCCCGGTACCAATCTGCCTTTTGGGGATAAATGGGCCTAACTTTGGGGGATGGGTGATCGGCCGATACTTACATGTGAAGCTCATCTTATCCACCTCAGCAAAGGTTTAAAGATCAGCCTCTGTCCTCTTCTGAGATGTTTGCCTGATGGACCGGTCCACCAGGTCATGTCTGCTGCCAAGTCAGTGACTTTCTTGCAACATTTAGCAACTTCTCAGACAAAGAAAAATGGTATCGACAAAAATCAAAATTGACAGGTTAGGTTTTTTAAAGATCGGTAATCGGCGATCTGTCAGAAAACTGAATTTGGTGCAGCCCTACACACACATGTATGTGTATGTGACACAAAATCATTACTAAAAAAAATTTCCACTTAGGGAAGTGATTTCCCTAAGTGGAAATCATTTAGGGCATAAGCAAAACTAGGCACAAGCAGACTAAGAAGCCGCTTAGTTTGCTTATGCCTTGGAGTGCATCCCAACCATTCATTTTAGCTTTTAATCTGGTTCTATTGATCCTGTCCAGACAGAGGGATAATCAGTAGCCCAGCATCATGACCTGTTTGTTCTGAAGACCCTGCAGCTTCCACTTCATCTTCCTAACATGGCGCCTCCTCATCCTGACTCTCTTATTGACAGGAGGAACCGCAGAGCTCTGTTAGGTTAAAAGCTCATCTTCTGAAGTTGGGATATTTTTCCTCCAACAGAATCCAGACCCTCAAGCCAGATGTTGGACTGGATTTTATTTCAATGTCATTTGTGAATGTTAGAGCCTCATTTTCAACAGTGGTTGAAAAAGGTCATTTTGGAGAAAGTCTCATCAACATCAATATTTCCACTAAATTAGAAGCAAAAAAAATAGTTTGATAGAGGAAAAGATACCAGATGCCACAGAGCAATAAGTTTTTTTTTTAATTAGACAATTAATTTAATTTCACATAATTATCGTGGTAGAAGCCATTTGTTTAATGAAACATATTTATGTGTTTGATGTTTGTTGTGAATGACGTACACTCACAAAGAACGAGATAATTACTCTAAATTTGTGGTTTATTGAATGTTCAGAAACTACAGGCTGTGATGTGCCAAGGCAAAGGTAAACAAAGGTAAAATAACCCGAACAGGTGATCAACTCAAAACCACTCTATTCTCCATCTCGTTGTCAATAAAGGACAACCGTTGCCGCGGCAACCGCCTGCGGCTCCTCCTGCTGAGCACAGATTACTTTAAAAACATAATATTAGGTCCGTTATGAAATCAGGTTTGCAGGCTTGATATTTATGTTGTGATTATTAATGAGGCTCCCTGAACACAGCGGCAGTGGCGCAAAAAGTGGGTATGCAGCGCATGCAACGCATAGGGGCGCAGCACCAGAGGGGGCGCCAAAATCCCGTCTGGAGGGGGAAGCGCATGATGTTTTCCCTACACTTCAGCGCCTTTCTGCTCCTTCACCTCGCGCACATGGTGAGGTAAATGTAGCGAGTTTTACCTTTCACATATGTCTCCCGCCGGGCGGGGCGGGGTGGGGTGAGGTGGGGCGGGGTGGGGTGCGGTGGGGTGGGGGAAAGACCCCTGACCTGCAGTTGCGCCACGGCACAGCGGTGGTTGATTAGTTTATTTTAAACTCCTTCTTTGTTCGTTATTTTGATAATGGGAACCAAAACGCACAGATTTGCGCAACACCTTGTTGAAACAATAATCACTGACATTATTATTTTTGTTGGGTCATTCATTTGAACACTTTTGTTGTCGTTGTTCTTTAATGAAGTTACGGACGTTTTGATAAGGAGTCAGAGGAACCCTGGTAAAAAAAGTATACTTTAGTATACTTCAAACATACTTTCATTTGTGAAAGTACACTTTAATTATGCTAATTATTAAGTGTACTACCTATAAGTATATCTGAAGTATACTAAAAATACACTTGTACCAATTTCTAAATTAGTACTTTAAACACACTTAAACGTAATTGTACCAAAATACACTTTTAATATATTAAATAAAAGTATACTTTAAGTGAACAAAATATGAATGAATATGTATGAATTTTTAAGTCCCTTAATAATCTTATATTTATTAAAATTGCATACCATAAAAAAGGATAATCATGATCATAATCATTTTTAAGAAAGTTCCCAATCAATTTTCAGATGTGTGATGTAAAAACCTTATAATCAACGGCATTAGCTCCAGTTCACACTCCAGACCAGATGGTGGCGGTATTGCACATTTTCATTTATTTAAAAAACGCCACAAAGAAGAAAAAACTTGAAGCAGGGAAGCTGTTCAAATTCGCCATTTTTACTCGCATAATATTGCCTTAAAAGTAGAGAGGGCCTTGAAAATAGTTAGTAATTTTGTTAAAAACAAGCTTGTGACATCCTAGTCCGAGTTAGACGACAACACAACTGGACAACAACCGATGGAAATGAAATGTGTGACACAAAAGGAGCCCGGAGGACGAAGGATGCTAAGTGTTGCTAGCTGGTGGTAAGTTTGCTTATTAATTATCTTCATTTAATTATAAACAGTGCAGTAAAGATATATAACTTACGCTGGTTTCATAAATAATTATTTTAGCTATTTTATTGTGACTTGAATTATTATTATTATAGCAATAATTCAGCTTCATGTTATAACTGCATGGAGGCTGTTTGTTGCTTTAATTCATAAACTTAACCTGGTTTTATCTTCAACATATGTTTGCAGTCTAACTGAGCAAATGAAGATGAAAGATGAAGCCAGAGAAATCGGATGTTAGAAAACCTAAAGACTTTCTGTCTCAGAAGAAGCTCTGACTCCACCACATCACCAACCAGCTCTGAGGATGAACCTCCACATCGTCTTAATGAGTTAAGTTTGTTTTTTTAATGAGGAGCTAGCTACATTTTCAACAACAAAAACTGCTGTTACCAACACTAAGTGCTTAATAAATATGATTTGATTTAAAGGTAACTGGAAATAATTTTTCTCTTCTTGTTAATCTAACATTTATCCTTTTTTTTATTTGTTGACTTTCAGGGCCCTGTGATGGACTGGTGACCTGTCCAGGGTGAACCTGCCTCTCATCTGATGGCTGCTGGAGATGGGCACCACCAGCCCCCCTCACCACCCTGCAAGTTGTTCAGATCATGGATGGAAAGATTTTAAGGTAGTTTGTCTCCTTAAGTCCACACTTAAAAACAGCTTCATAGTTAATCCCAACATCAACTGACTCTATGACATTGCTGACCATTTTTTTCTACTTCCAACATAAACAGGCAAAGACACCCAGAAATGTTTTTCCACTCCAGGCAGTCGGTTCCAATGATCATCAGTTCTTATGATGTCACATACATGGCGAGTCCACAACGTCTTGAAATTGTAAGTAATTATTTTTTATTTGCCATTTTTCTGTTCTCTTTAAATACAAATGCTTTCTGTTTAATTGCTCTATTGTTCTTTTTTGTAGGTTTCTGTAAGGTGCAGTGAACAGGAATGTTCTGTCGTTGATCATCACTGTCATGTTTTATTGTCACACTTAAATTTTCATGTTCATGTGTTCACTTTTGATGTGTAAACTGATCATTTATGTAAAGTTCATAAAATTGTGAGTAAAATTGGACAAGTTTAAAATGCCTGTAATAAAAAATATTTGAATTACCTTGGGCATCTTGTGTAATTAATCTTTCCATGTAATTTTAGTCTAAAACAATGTAAGTACTGTAGTGTAGTTATGCATGTCATTTACAAAATAGGTATGTAGGAATTAAGACTTTCACGAGTAATTAAAATTGTAGTTTATTGTCAATAGCAGGAAATAAAAAATAACAAGTGTAATTTAAATAAATTATTAAATTAGTATATTTAAAATATATTTTAAGTATATTTAAATATATATTTTATATAATTTTGAGACATAATTATATAATTAATAGTAACACTCATAATAATATCAAAATGTAATAATAAAGCTCTGAAATATGAAATTGAAAAAGTCTACTTTAAGTGTACTAAGTGTACACTCTAAGTATACTTGAAGTTGTTCCAAAAAAAGTACATGTAGTTTACTAAAGTATACTATTGTATTTTTAAACAATTTAAATACTACTAAAGTATACTAAGTACAAAAAAAGTTGTTCCAAAATAGCACAGTTGAATACATTGCTAAAAGTATACTAAAGTATGCTAAAATTTAGTATATTAAAGTCTACTTTTTTTTTTTTTTTTTACCAGGGAAGACTCGGTCTCTTTCTCCTGGTGGCGTTCAGTTCGTCACCTAATGTTGAGGTCGGCTCAAAACTCGACTCAAAGTTTACATAACTGTTTGTGCTTTGGCAATGCACAAACAGTTCAGAACAATATGAAATTGGAAAAAAAAGCTATTTATTAACTGATGAAGTCGTGTTTTAGATTGTTCTGGAAAAACTAATCAGTCTCGGCTGATTAGTGGGCTTACTGCAACTGCACAGTGAACCCATTGATTTGTTTTTTTGTTTTTACCGCAGAAAGCCACGCCTCTTTTTTGCAGGTGCTACGTATTCCGCTAAATCTTTTAGGGGTACGCAGTACCTGACCGTAACCCCCCCCCAACACCTTTACCGTACCGCCCGACACCTGACCGTACCGCCCAATACCTAGACCGTACACCGCCCGCTACACCTTTACCGTACCGCCCAATACCTGACCGAGCCACACCTGACCGTACCGCCCAATACCTGACCGTACCGCCCGACACCTGACCGTACCGCCCAATACCTGACCGTACCGCCCGACACCTGACCGTACCGCCCAATACCTGACCGTACCGCCCGAACACCTGACCGTACCGCCCGACACCTTTACCGACCGCCCAATACCTGACACACCTGACCGTACCGCCCAATACCTGACCGTACCGCCCAATACCTGCACACCTGACCGACCGCGCCAATACCTGACGTACCGCCCGACACCTGACCGTACCCGCAACTTTCACCCCTGGATGTAACTTTAATCTTGACTCGGCAGCTGGTGTAGCGCCTGAAATGTCTTTCCACATTACTGTATTAGAAGGACTATAAAGCCCTGTTCACACTGCGGGGCCCGGCACGGATTCAAAGTAGGGCCGATCGTTTTTGCATTAGAACTTCCGACCTGGATCCTTGGAACCACACTTTTCCCCCACGCTTTGAACCATGCGTACGTTTCCATTTTTTTTTTTTTTTTTATGTTTTAGGTGCGGCTCGAGGCCCCAATATACTCGGGCGTACTGTCCGCGGACAGTTGTGTATACACGAGTATACCGATTACCTGAAATTCTCTCATGACAAAATCTCTTTATTTCACACAATCTTAATGAGAAATAGCAAGTTTGATTAACTCTTGGGGCGCCTAGCTCAGTTTCTTCTCCATCTGAGAAGCTTTAACTCACATCTCGGTGTGGGACAGAAAGGCAGCGACATGTTGGGTCATTACGCAAAGACAGTGAACCGCAGCAGCGCAGTTTTCTACTGCGGGCTGAGGAGCAGCAGCTGGGGGAGGTTGCGGTGGTTTTAACTGTAATCAGGGATCCATTCAATAAGCTCTGTGTATTATATTCTTAAAGCACAAATGTGATCGGGGTAATAATTTGTGCACCAATCTAAAATGAGCACATACCCCATCATTAGACTTTACCGTTGTCTCTGTCTCACCTCTCTGCTTCGCTGTTGATAAAGAAGTCTGGGATGATGTCCTGTTTTTTGTTCTCATAATTCTACATAATTCACCATTTCTATATTTGCGTGAACATATAAGCCTGTTGCTCTTAAGTATTTTCACTTACGTGTCTATCACTTCTGTGACAACTTTATGTTGACTTTTATCATGTTGATCTCAACATTGAAACAATATAAACTCATATAACCCTGGGTAAGTTTTAGTCATTAACCTAATCAGCCCAGCGTCACATGAAAACCAGTTTGATGTGGAAACGGTTTCCACCAGGCAGTTAACTGTGACTATCCTTGCACGGACATGTCTGGCGGATGTCCGCTTCGAATACCCGCGGACCTCCTGCCCCATGCCTTTGACAGAAACGTTCACATTTAACATTTCTTTTTAAAAAAGGTTTTATTGGCTCTAGTGGCCTTTATTTGATGGCAGGTTGGAGGGAGGGTGGGTGATGGGGGAGGGGAGGACATGTGGCGGGGGTCACCAGGCTGGGAATCAAGCCAGCGACGGCCATGTTGAGGTCTAGGGCCTCCATATGTGGGTTGTGCTTAACCTCTGCGCATCACAGCACCTCATTCTACACATTTCTATGGCACTGGAAAACGTTAAGAATGATCGTGTCATGTTTGTCCTCCTACAGAAACCATATTAAGACAAAAAAATATAATTCCCATCCTCATCTTTTTCCATTTTCAATCATTTTTGAAAAGCTACAGAGAACCACTAGGGCAGGCTAAAAAGCTGCATGCGGCTGCTGACCCCTGCGCTAACAGATACCATGGTATTGCTAACATGACAATCATAAAATGAACTCGCCATTTTGCTAGTGATTTTCACTCCTATATAATTGGGCCAACAATTCTTCATGAGACTTTAATAAAATATAGCCAATAACATGCTCTGAAAGCTCTCATCAGGAAATGAGAAGAACTGTAAACTGAAGAAAACAGTTTGAACATCAAATCACATCATGTGACTTCCCAGTCTTAGATTCATGTCTACAAAACATTTTACCACTGATCTGACCAGAAGCATTTCTTATGTTAACTCAGATTATGGCCATGTTTTCTGATAATGTCCATCAGAATTGCAACAATCTGCAAATCTGGGAACCTTTAGATGCCAACAGTCCATTTTAAAGTCTAAAAGTAAAAGGTCAGAACATTAAATGTTTTATTTTATAACTTAAACATTTTTAATGTATTTTCACATTTTCAGATAGAGGTTAGAAAACAGCATCATCTGTTTTTTTAGCCCAATGACTGTCAGTGGGGCTTTACATCATGTTAAGGCATAGATGAACAATAGCGCCCTCTGGAGTCACAATACCCAGAACGTCCCACACTTTGGTGTAACAACTGCATGACTTACAATTAAAAAATACAATCATTTAAGACCACATCAGGCTAACAGTAATACTCTTCAGTGTGGAGTTTGTGTGGTATACTGAGGGAATAAGGCTTAAAGTTATCTTTTTTCACAGAAGTTATAAAAAGTTATTCAAATTGAAATTTTTTTTAATGAAAACATGTCGACTGTTTCTTCAGGCATACAGCATCGTTGAATCTGTTACATTAAATCTGCTGTTCGTTTTTAGCTTTTAACTTCTGACGCTTCAGGTTGGCAACGTACGTTATTTGGAAACATTAGCATTTTTTTGGAAGTCTCACAATTGATCATCTTACTTCACACAAACACTGAACTTCACAGTTAAGCATGCTGATATAAGATGCTGAAGACAACTTAAAATCTCAAAGCCATGATAATCCTGTGTTTTATTTAAGTGATAGTAAAACTCATTAATGACTGCCCTTGGCATGAAGGCAAGAAAAATATTGAACGATGTGAATTACAAATATTAAGAGAATATTTAATCAGCAAAAGTCTGCAGTAGCAGGTCAAACGTTCAAAACCAGAAGTTAGAAAATTTGCCACAAAACAGTTGCAATTCATTAAACTGAAAATTAATGTATGATTTAAAACCTTGCAGCTTATCCAGTGTATAATATTAATGCATGTTGACCCACATGAATCAACAAAATGTGATTCATTTAAAACGTGCACTGGAATAAAATAGCCAAAAGTCATGCATTACTGAACACATCATTGCACAAAACAGTTTTGATGTTAAGTGGCTCAACAGATAATTTACTGTGGAAAATGTGAAGGACTGCTAAAAAAAATGACAGTTCCATCTATAGCTCATAAATGTATAACACAGAAACACAGCTGCTGAAATTGTGCTTTAGCTGAGTCAGTCCCAAGCAAAGAATCACGCTGTTACATTACTGCATGTGCAAGTTGTGATTTTTAGGCACCTATATCATTTCGATGGACATGCATTTTACATGTTCAGGCCACAAACGATTATAGATTAGAGAAAACATACCAAACAAATTAAATACACTATACAAAAAATATGCATCAGTTAAGAAAAAAAATAATCACAAAAAAACATTGTTTAAATTTTGTTGGAGGAACAAAATGCAAACAAAAAATATATCCATCCGTCATCTATCCTCACTTAACTTTGCAGGGTCAAAGGATGGGTGGTAACTCTGCACTGATGATTTGGTTTGACCTGGACAAGTGGCAAGTCCATCACAGGACACGCAAACACACACGCACGCACGCTAGATCGATCTAGAGAGACCAATAACCCTAATAATTATGTGGACTGTGGATGGAAGCAGGAGTACCTGGAGAGAACAACAAGCCTGCACAGGAGAACATGCAAAAAGACGCCAGGCTGGGCTCTGAACCCAGCAACAGATCAACCTGAAAACAAACAAAAACATACATCAAAATGAATTTTAAAAATATCACAAGACTGTGAGTTTTGATTTATGTTTGCTTTGAATTTACAAATTTCTTCTGTTTTTGCTTCTCCACCATAACTATAGGTTTCAGAAAGGTAATAATATTAGACAAAGATATGCAAAAAATACTTTCAAAATGCATCTTCTCAATGATTATTTGATTTACTAGGGACAAAAATCTATCCAAACGGAAATGTTAATGCCTCTAAACCCTATAAATGGTTGCAGCACCTTTGGCCACAACAACTTGCATCAAGGAATTTCGAAACATGAAAACTGCAGAGGAATTTTATCCAGCTCTTGTTACAAAACTGATATAATTTAGTTTGAGCAGGAACAGTCTGTTTACATCCCAACAGATTTAGATCTGGACTACTTCAAATATATTCATTATTCATTATAGGCACTGCAATTTATTAAAATTAATAAAATGTTTATTCATAAGCAATATTTAACACAAAACGCAATAAATACTGTTAAGTAACTGAATCAATAGATATAAACAGCTTATATTACGATGTACAGTCACACCTTCCTTCATCTAGTGTAGCGGTTCTCAACGTGGGCGGTACCGGCCCCCAGGGGGCGTTCAGAGGACGGCAGGGGCCGCTGGCGGACATTTTTACAAAAGGGGGGCACTGGGATGTCTTTGGGGGGCATTTGGTCGAAGGTAAACTTTACACCTTAAATGCACAACAATGCCAGTTTAGACTTTGAGCAACTTGGTAAAACTGTATTGTGTAACATTAAATGATGCTTGGCTGCAACTGTATCGATGGCAGCTCTTCTTCTATTCAGCGTTTGTAGCTTCTTGGCGCAGCTCCGTTCTCCTGCTACTGGTAGCTAAAATCACGATACCCTCACTGTGTATCCCTCTGAAAAATGAACCTATTTAAATAAAGAAATCCCTCCATGGTGATACCAGATAGAGAGAGTTCATTTTATAGCGTTAACACCGGTGCTGCAAGTGGTCCGGTATGAAACGGGGTGATAGAACAACACAGCGCTTTTAAATTTCAATAATCAGAATGCAGAAATTGTTTCCGTTGAATTAAAAGGTTTATGTCAGTCTGCCTTTTCCCCATCGATACGCTTCCTGACCGCCCTGCACCTTAGGGTGTTAAAAAAAAAAAAAGACACACACATTGAGCAAAACTCTGAAATAGGAGAAGCGGGTCATAAAACGGAGCAACGAACTAGATGTGAATTATGGCATAAAAACAGAGAATTTGACGCTGAACAGTGAAAAAATCAACACATGACGATTAGGCGGCGCAGCAGGTGATGAGTGAAAATTACTGATGGTCAATAAACGATAAAATAAATGTAGTAACAGGAAAGAAACTAAAGTGGACATAGCAATAAACCAAGAGAGGATAACACTAATCAAATGAAACTAAATGGAAATGATTGAAGAACAAAATGCAAGAATAAACTAAGAAACTAAAGTAAATACAGAGGAATAAACTGGTATGGCAAGACCTTTCGATCAATAATTAATACCGAGGACTGTATGGCAAGAATAAACAGACACTATTTCCAGATAAAAGGTAAAATAATATTGTTGAAGTGCCATGGGTTTGTTGAGACCACATCTAATACTGAGAATAAATATATCTTACAGACCATAAAAGTAAAGAATTAATATCTAATGTTTTTAATTAGATTTGAAATATTTATTTCTTCAATATTATTTTTCATGTCAGTGTTAATGTCATGAGGCTGATGAATCCATGACACTTTCAATTTGACTCATTAGGATTTGATTAAGAACCAGATTTGTTATTTTTAATTTCTGTCCAGTAAAACTATTAATCTATAATCAATAACAGGTCTATATAAAGATATAATCCATGTTTCTGTCTCATATTTGTATGGCATTAAAAGGATCTGGAACTTTTGTTTTTCCACTAAAAGTTCTGGTTTGTACAATAAATGCCATGTGGGTGAAATTTTACAGATGATGCTCTGATGTCCCATTCTGCTGAAGGCAGCACAGAGCTGCACCACCAGAAACCGACAAACACTGAAGAGAAGAAGAGCTATGATTAATGTAGTTACATTTCTATCCATGTATTAATGTTGCAGAGTTCAGTCATTCTGCAAATAGTTCAAAGTTTAAACTGGCATGTTGAACATGCCAGTTAACATCTGGTCATTTTGTGCAAGATTTAACAACTAGAAAATGGCACAAAATAAGAATATTTTTTCCAGTCTGATTTGCTGCTGTTAGGCCTACCAATTTTTGTAGACCCCTGTGAAAATAATTTCTATTCCCATGACTTTTTTGTTCTTTGGAAAATTATTTTAGATGATAAATATAGAAACAAGCATAAAAATCAAAACATCTACAATAGTGATAGTAATATTAATAAAATAATAGTCACTGCAAAGTAGTTTGCAGGTGAGGGACCTGGATAAAGGCTGGGGGGGGAGGCTGGCCCAAAAAAGGTTGAGAAACACTGATCTAGTAGGATCTAGATGAAGGTTTCACGTTGTACATTATCCACTTTTTTTCTGTTCAGAAGTGTTCAACCTCTCTCTGTGTCACTCTTTACAGTCACTGTATTTTAGTGGAAACATATTTAAAAGTCAAGCACTTTAAATGTTCTCTTGATAACTTTTGGAT
Source organism: Poecilia picta (assembly GCA_033032245.1). Lineage (NCBI taxonomy): Eukaryota > Metazoa > Chordata > Actinopteri > Cyprinodontiformes > Poeciliidae > Poecilia > Poecilia picta. Next base: position 4,920,995 of record CM065367.1, read on the forward strand.
GGATGAGATAAAAGGCGACTCTTGATTTCAGCAATTTTGCTTGTTATCTCAAATTTCTTTAGATCAGGGCATTTGCTGCTGTGGTTTTAGAGACATTTCAGCCTACTTCATGCTGTCACACTGGTTCTATTTAAATAACACATGGGATAATTAATTAGACAATTAAAAAGCAGTGTTTTGGTATTTACTTCAGATAATTCTGTCTGACATTTGAATTTGTTTGATCATCTGAATCATGTGACTGAGACAAGGAAGCAAAAACAGAAGATGTCTGTAAGGGAGCAAATACTTTTCTACAGCACTGTAATGTGATAAGTCTGGACGCAGGGCAATGTCCTGGGTTTGAAGTTCAACTCTGAAATGAGGCTTCACTGGAAAGTAGCTTTCACCCTCCTCAGCGTGTCGTGGATCCTCCGAGTCTGACGCTCGCTGGGCAGTTGAAAGTTGGCATCGCTGTCAGCGGCCAGCAGGTGGATGTCCGTCGTAGCGAACCGGGCGATCCGGTGGCGCAGGTAGGCCTGAAGGTCCTGGTCTGGGTTGTATGGGTACACAACCTCCTGGAAGGCATGGACCTGACTCACAACCTTTGCAATGTTCCTGAAACCAAACCAAGAACCACAGAGAAGCTTAAAGAAGCGCAGAAAGCAAGAAACAAGCACAGAGGAGATACATTTTACATCTGCTTATCTTCTTTATCTCATCAGATTTGACCTGATTTTTTTTTGGAGCGGACTGGAAAAACCCAGAATCCTCTGGTAACCAGCTGTTTTTTCTCCCCACCTCATCATCTGGCTACACACGGTCACCTCTCAGCATCTGGCCACAAACCTTTTTCCAATCAACCCCTCCTCCCACAGGCGCCATCTGCAGCAACACTGGCACCCCAACAAACTACCCAGATTCAACAGCTGTGCCGTCGCCATCCCAGCCCCACTTGTTCTGACCTCAGCATCTGGTCAGCCATATTGGAGTGGAGAAGAAGGACACAGGAAAATATGTCCTTTTTGTGAGTTGGCCGACTTTGTCATAAACTGATTTGCAGAAAGAGAGGGAGGGAAGGCCAGTTCTCATGTAATGATACCAACTTCACATTTTGTGCCACTGCAGTGATATATGAGAGGATTAGTTTTCCGACTGGATACATGTTACATAGCAACCGGACGCTTAGTTGTGCAAGTTTAAGCAGAAATCTCACAGCAGGTTGGATAATTTTTCCACTTTAGTGCCATCATCTACATTTAGTGTTTCTGGACGGCATCAGCTGCTAAAGCAGAGCATGAACATAAAACTTGACCCTTACAGTAGTTTCTACATACTGTATGTAACACAACTCACAGACAGGTGGCCAAATGAAATCTGTTTACTGTTGTCACAGATATGTTATGTCAGGAATTTTATTCCAAATGTTACATTTGTACATCCAGACTGACACATTTTTTGGTATATTTTGAAGATTTAAGTTTTCAGCTAATGGAAACCCCAAATTATAGTTTCTCAGAACATTATAATATTGCATAAGATAAATACAACTGGATTTTTAATACACAAATAACAGGCAGCAGTATGGACAGTATGAGCATCCAGTACTTGGTTTGTGCTCCTTTTGCATGAATTTCTGCAGCATGGCATGGAGCCATTCAGCCTGCGCCTCTGCTCGGGTCTTAAGGAAGCCAAAACCAGCAGATGACCTGACTCCCCAAATCATCCCTGAATGGAATATTTCTATACAGGACCTCGAGCAACTTGGATTTTATTTCTTCATTATGAGGCCTAAATCAACTTTAGTCTGATATATCTATTGCTTGTGAACCATTTCTTGGCACAGTTTTTCCTTCCACTACACTTTTCAATAATAAGCTTGAATACAGCTCTCTCCGAACAGCATTGACCTCTTTAAAATTAAATAAACTTTTCAATGATTTCATTATTATTTTACTGAGATGTAGCTACGCATTAAATTTTATTCATAATAACAATAATTCTCCTAAATTTTGTAAGAAGTCTAATGTAATTTCAACATCTCGTATAGAGATGTTTAGTTTAAAATTAGGTTAGTTATGTCTGTTTTTTGCTGCTGTGTTTAGGACAGTTGTCCTGCTGAACACAAAGTTCCTCGTGTTTAACTCTTTAATGCTAAGTATAAATGCCACACTGAAATGCCGTTTAGTTTTTTACAAACATGCTGAAGGCCTTAAATTTCTACACTGCTTCAACTTGTTCAAAAATCTTGTACTTTATTCAGAAGGAATTTTGCAAACCTAAATTCTGATGGAACATTGTTCTTTAGAGTGGAGACTTTTTCCAAGCAAATTAATTTTTTTTGTATTTTCCTATCTCCGTAAGTTAGATTATTGAAAAGTTTGTTTAATTCTAATTTAAAAATTCAAAAGACTAGGTCACAAAAGGTCAATGCTGTTCGGAGAGTGCTGTATTCAACCCTATTATTGAAAACTTTAGTGGAAGGAAAAACTGGTTCATAATTCCATCATGAACTTTACCATCCATCCGAAGCTTATTGAGTCTAAGATGAAGCTCTTGGGTTTTTGTGCAAGTTTCCTATTCCGGTTTTTGACATTGGGTGACCTAATCATGAGTTTTTTTTTCCGTTGTTTCCATTTTTTTTGTAATTGAACCACTAAACCACAGCCCCATCCTGCCTAAATAGAACTGAAAAACCTTTGAGTTTCTCTGTAGATGACATTTTTCTGCATCCACAGCGTACCTGAGTTTGGTCCACTTATAAGCCCCAGTGGTTAGTGTGAATGCACCGATCTCCAGCTGCTGTACATGCATAGCCAGGATGTGAACGGACGGCAGTGTGGGCCTCGTCCTCTTCTGCTCTGCTCCAATCAGACACAGGTCATCGCTCTTCAGAAATACCTGCAGTTTAATGTAGAGAAGATTCAGGACTGACGAACCTGACAGTCTTGGATCTTTTACAAACTGTGGTATTCTGGATGTGCTGTAAACTCTGAAACTGTCCTGCTCAATGGGTTTGATCCTGTGCATTTGTTGCCTTGCAGCGACTCAGACCCTAAACTTTCTCAGATTTACACATTACCTGAACGGCTCGCAGCTCTTCCAGGATCTCATAGACTTTGGAAGCCAGGTGTTTCCAAGCCTGCGGGCAACAAGTGGATGTTACTCTTTAGACCTGGGGTCCCCAAACTTTTTCCTGTGAGGGCCACATGACTTTTTCCTTCTCTGGTGGGGGCCGGAGTCAGTTTATAACAGAAAAAGTGTGACGTTTGCAGGAGTGCCTAAATGTAAAAATGTATTGTTTTACAGAAAGCACAATCAAATAACCCTCTCTGGGTTCTTCACAGAAAAAATCCAGGAAATAACACTATTTATGAAATAAGTACAGTATTTTCAGGACTATAAGCCGCAGATATCTTTGCCGCTCCAGGTTTTCCACAACGATGCAGCAGCAGCAGAGAGGGGCAGACACCCAAAATCTGAGTAATAACTGGTCAATTGAATATCAAATTTATTTACAGTTGAAAAATAAAAATTTGCCAAGTTTAGATTTAACTGAACTTATTAGAGTAGTTTCTGAACGGTAACTGTAACAGTAAAAGTGCTGATCCTTCGCGTTGCTACTAGCATGTGCTAAATGAAAATGGGCGTCTTCTTCTTCTTTAGAGTTCAACAGCAGCTTGCATCCATTATTGTTGCACTACTGCAATCTACTGGATCCTAATATCTACGCCTCAAATTCTCATAATGATCCCAGTTTTATTTAAAAAAACTGAAAAATCTTCTTTTTCCCCTCAATGAAATTTAACCGATCAACAACATTCTCAAATTTCAATTCCCTATTGAAACCTAATTCCGTTTTAATGGGCGTTTTCTTCTTTTATTTCCAATTTTGACTTCCAATGATTCACTTCCTGCTAAAGAGCCCCCTGGTGGTTGAAGAAAAATCCACATATAATATAGCATAAAATAAAAAAATAAAATACAGTATATGGAAAAAAAAATCTAAATACTTTCTGGTATTGTTCAGGGGGCTGGACCAAATGTGGAGGTGGGCTGGATCCGGCCCACGGGCCGTAGTTTGGGGACCACTGCTTTAGAGCATCACTAATGTAAAAGTATATTATACCAAACACTTCACACAAGATATGTGCTGGTGTCTGTTATTAGAGTAAACTAAAGCTTTAACATGACATTGCAGTGATTTAAAGTACTTTGAATGAAATGCCAGAGAAGGTCCAAGAGTTACAGAGTTTTTTTGTATCTGGTGAGAGCAAAGTAACAACATCCTGCATATTTTGCAGCACACATACCGTCAGTTGGCTGAAAGGTTTCAGTACTTTTTCTTCACTTACAAGACAGACTAATTTGTCTATTTTGAAACAGAATATGGAAATGAGTGAAACTCAAACTTGTATTCAGGTATTAACAGGTTCATTTATGCATACATGTATATTGTGAAAATATTAGATTGTTTTAGCAGCAAAGGGAGTCATTTTAATGTTTCTGTTTAAAGTAAGAGCATTTTGATATATTGTAGACTTAATGCTGTTATAATACCAGTTGTTGTCAGGGAACTTAATATCTTTTAGAAAAAATATGGAAATTTGCTTCATTATTTCAGCATTGCTGTGTTTTCATTGTGAGATTTTTTAATTACTTTTCATACCTACATTTCCCCTCACTGAGCTCACTCTGACTACATCTTATTTGAATTCATTAATGCTAATTTCTCATTTGTGAAACTAATTAAATACCATCCAAGCTCAATCACAGCAGGAAAAAAAATGCTCAGCTCGAAGGCAGCAGACTTATTAGACAAAGTTAGAAGTTTGTAAGAGTGAAGCCTTACTGGTAATTGCCTGACAGTCATATTCTCCAGACCTCCAAGAACCTGCATGGCTGTGGCAAAGTTCCTCATTTCATAGCAATACTTTCCGATCCACAGATACCTGGTCAGCAAGGCAGCTTGGGTCTGTGTGCAGAGAAGAAAAAAGTAACAAATAAATTAAAAGAAATTGGGAAATAAATCCACATTTTGTCACATTACCATTGTAAACACCAGTGTAGTTCAGGAGGATTTCATGCCATGGAATATGACACATAGTTTTTCAAAAATAACAAATGAAAAAATGTGGTGCAAATTTATATTCACTGCAGCTACAGAAGCAAAACCACAACTCTCAAATCCTCTCAGACACTCATGCATTATCTGGAGTTACTGCAGCCATTAACTTTATGCTCTCTCTGTATCTTTCTCTTCATGGTAGACACACTTGGCCCTGGATGTCTGGAGGGGGCCATCAGCTGAACTATCGCTGCCAATAATTTCCTTTTCTCTTTCCCACTGAGCCAGGTTCTGCTGGAGGTTTCTTATGCATGCTCCGAGTGACGGACTGCTGCAAGGCAGTGGCTTGATGCATCTGCTGGGTTTCCTCAGACAGAAATCATCCAAATGACGGATCGACACATTGTCTTATAACTAGGATCAAATTGGAAATTACTTTAGACAATTAGATTGAATTAACTGTATTTCTGTTTATTAATTGATGTGGGACAATATTTGCTTTAAATTTACACTTGAACATGAACATGTTTGGATTTAAACTTTTCCGTTGTAGCTCTGGCAGTAATGCTTAAGTATTGTTCTCCCAGACTGGATGGTTTAGGTGGATAACCATGTCTGTAAAGGTTTGCAAGCAGTTCTACCCTCTCTCCCTTTTGGATGATGGAAAGTGTTCAAAGGTTGGGATGTTGCTCTGCAACCTAACTGTATCCTCGACCTTTGCCTTGGTCCTCCACAGTTGATAGCAATGTTGCCTTGCAGCAAGGAGTTTGGATGGGACATGCAAGCTTCTGCATGGAGTTTGCATGTTCTCCATGAGCATGCATGGGTTTCCTCCCACAGTCCAGAATCAGAGCTGTTAATTGGCTATTTGGTCTCTACGTTTCCCTCAGGTGAAACGTTTGTCATCTGTGTTTGTGTGTTGCCATGTAATGGTCTGGCAACCCGTCCAGGGAGTCGTCGCCTCAATGACCGCTGAAGGACAACTGGGAATGGAAGATGGATGGATGGATTTATTTCCCTTCTACTTCATTTTTATACACAACTTTGTGTTTGTCTGTTAAAATCTAAAAAAATAAACACATTTTTGATGCTAATGTGTCAAATGTGGGAAAAGATCAAGAGGAACTTTTCTTTTTGAGTCACTATAGAAGGAGAAATGCAAAAACAATGTTTCTATATGTTGAAATCATGATATTAAATCTCATCTTGAATAAGAGTTTCTGTCAAATCTAATAATTAATGGATATTAGCAGATATGCACCTTGAAACTCTTCAGACTAACACGGCTTCAGTGGAACCAGCTGAACTGTCGGGGTAATTTAGGAGGATGTCAGCATGTATAGTTCTTGTCAGAAGATGTTGAACAGTATCAGTCACTTGTCAGCCTGTGAAGTGATTTCCTTCAGAAATCTTCCAGGTTTGAGATTTCTCTCTTTGCCCCTGACACCAGAAACGACACGGAAACCACCACACACTTCTAACACACTTCCCTGTTACTTTCATCGGTTACAGCTCCTCTCACCTTTGCAGAGTCACATATGACTATCTCTGCAGAGATCCAGTTAGTGACACTCTCGGTGTATGTGAGCAGCTGCTGGAGGAAGCTGTCTGACAGGCTCCCCTCCAGTACAAGCCCACTGCTGCCCTCTGCTGGCGGAAGAAGCTGTGACACGTTCCTGGGTGGTTAAACGGATGAATATATCAGAAACTACCTCTGACACCAGGATAAAAAAAAAGTAGGATGGCATATAATATGTTCAACTTGTGAAACTCACAACATTTCCAGAAGTTGAAAATGTTTGTCTTTGGAAGCACAGAAATGTCGAAGTTTTTTTTCTAGAATATTTCTGAGACTTTTCTTGTAAATTTTAAACTTTTCAGCTCAGAAACTTCCATTTTTTTCTAGATCGTTTCAGAGATTAATTTAACAATTTCAAGCATATAAAAAGAACCTGAATCTCAGAAAATTTCCTTGTTTTTTCTAGACATTAATTTCAACATTTCTGAGTTTTTTGGCAGATATTTTGTCCGTTTTTCTATCTACAAAGGCCAAAGGAAATGTTCAACCAGCTAAAGAGTTTGCTAGAGATAATCCTAAAGATAACTCTTGCTACTAGAGGCTCATGTGGAAAAAAGGATTTAAAAATACAGCTTTTTATTTCTCCCACTCACTTGTTTGGGCTGCAGAGTTTGTCTCTGACTCCTTGTGTTCTGGACTTCAGGAAATGAACTGGATGACATCCTTGGAAAACTTCCTGCAATGAAAGACAATTCCAACTCAAAGCTTAATCTGGTTGATACAAACCAGCACCTTTCAGTGTTTTTACAGAAATATCTCCCTCTAGCGGTTGAAATGGATAACAACAACCTTTGTGTAGAACCTGTGTGGAGGCTGACCAAACCTGCTGCAGGAGCGTCAGCTGCTGGGCTGTGTGCAGCGCGCTGAGCTCCTTTTGGCTGAACGGGAGTCGCTCCTCACTCTGCAGACACACGTTGGACAAATCGTGCATCAGGGAGTCGTAGCAAGGAGCAGGCAGGGCAGCAGCAATCGAGAAGGTCTTCTCTTTAGGCGTGGAAGCAGCCACAACTCGCGAGATCTTCCACTGAAAGGTTCACAGTAGACGTGTGTTACATAAACCCCTGATTCTATGAGATTACACACCAGTGGAAGGCCATCAAGAAGAGCCGTTGTCCCCAAAGCTGCAGGAATCTTCACTAAGCTTCTCCAGATAAGAGCATCACAGATTCTCTCTGCTTCAGATATGGATTTAAAAAGAAAAACTACTGATTTGGATGGAACATAACAGAATTACAGCTGGGTTCAGAAAGAATCGCATGCTGACAGATGTACACAGAGCTCCATCTTCTTACAATACTTGTAAGTTTTATTCCATATCACAAAACAATTATGTTTTTCAACCTCTTGATAAAGCAACAGAAAAAAATATTAGAGTATTCAAAAATACTAGTTAAATAAACAGTTGAGCTTTTATGTAAATATGATTTAATACTTAGTTGTTTCCTCACTGTTTATGAGAACAGCTTCTCATCTGTCAGGTTTCTGACAGCAGATATTTTACTTACATAGTGCTTTAAGTACTTCACGATGAAATAAAACACAAATAAAATACATATGTGTACAAAATGACACTAGTAAATCAATCCTTAAAAGCAGCAACGTTGGATCAGCCTGTCAGTTGGATTAGAACTAATTGGACTGGACTAATTGGATTAGAATCTGAGGATTGTGTTGGACACTCCATAACATTTATCTTGGTATGTTTCAAATACAATTTCTCTCCTGCTTACGCAATATGAACTCTTCGATTATTGTGTTAAAAGTGAAATATGATAAATAACATGTGATAAACAGACTTCATACTTACCATTTCAACTGATCTTTTCAGTTTCTTTTCACATTTTTCTGGTTTTAGTTCATAATTTTTCTGCACTTCTTTAAGCGTCTTAAATCAACTTTTTAATCAAATATCGACCAATTCACAAGGCGTTCAGAGGGAAGTAACCAGGGCTACATGTTTGACAGAATGGATGATTTCACTGATTAAACTCCAAATTGCTATTTTTTGATGATGCCCCATTTTATCTTTCATCACTTAATTACACACAATCAACAGTATGCATGTTCAGATAACTTAATATACTGGTTTTCTATGTCTCTAGTGCAGATTACAGGAAATAATTTGCTATTTAAATCACGGTTCATCCAAGCCAGTGAAGGATCTGTGCTGTAATGCAAGTGAAAATCTAAATTAAGGAACAAAGCAGCAAAAAGCCAAACTCAGACCTTCTTGCTAAGATCCTCAGAATATGAATGCAGACACACATAGTCCTCTTCTTCATTCAGGCTCATCAGACTTCCTGTCACCTGACCCAGCGAGTTTGGATGGCTGTAGAGGACGGCGAGGACGGCCTCACCTTGACTGTCAACTGGAATCACCTGTGGAAAATTAAAGTGTAAAAACTTAAAAAATCTCTAAAGTTAGTGAGAACTCAGGTAACTCAACGTCAGCCAGGGGTGGTTCTTATATAAATCACACTTTATGTTTCCATATTTTAATAAAAGGTGTTTCTACTTGTAAAAAGAAAAACACTATTTTTGAGCATTTACAACTACCAACAGGTTTTATCATTTTTAAATAATCTCTAGGTCATGCCTCAGGCTTCTTGCCCTAAGTAAAAAGAAATCATACTGAGGAAAAAGTAAAAGGCCATTAAGTAAAAGGATATTTAACATGATTTTTTAAAAATATATATCTACACTGACTTGCAATAATAGTTTCTATTTGTGTGTATTTTGATGTATTTCTATAAGAGGCCCCATGGGCCAAAACTTGCAAACTCTCTTACAGAGTTTGATTGCAACGGAAGTTAACTTAAAAATTCAGTTTCTGATTGGACCCCAGGCAGGAGTAGGCGGGTTTTCACTGACAGAAAAACAGCTGAGCGGCAGCTCTATAAGCTTTGGAATTGACGTCCAGGATATGACGTTTTCGTCGCTCGGCGCCATTTTTGGTGTCCACAGATCTAAACGAACTAGTCAGAACACTGACTGACTGTTTTCATTGTGTTACCGACCGTAGTAAAGTTGTTTTCAAGTTGGATACTGAATATCCTTCGCTCCACAGAGTTAAGGGACATTCGGCTCAAGGTTGATCCGATTTATGAACGCTAATTTCGGCCAGCTGTTCTTTACTGGTCCCTCCTAAAGCCTCGGAGTTTCACAGCTGCTGTCAATTTCCAAACACTCCTGTAAATAAATGCTTTGTCTTGTGACCAACTGATACAAAAAAGTGGACATTCATGCTATTACACGAGGCTCACTGTCCTCTATTGAAATGTTTAAGTCATATTCAATCATTTTAATATTAAATGTTTTCTTCCAATAGCTTCCAAATCGTGCCCCATTAACTCAATCTGTGTGAAATTGTTCTACTAGACTGTATAGATGAAGCTCACTCACCTTTATTACATTTTAACACTTTTTATATTTTTTAGCTATTTCTGTAGTCAAAATTTTTCATTTTTCTTAAATAGTTTGTAGGTCATGTGACCTATTAACTCAAAATCTGTGTTAAATTATTCTACTAAACTATGTAGATTAGGCATATTTTTATTCCATTTTGACCCCTTTTATATTTTTTAACCAAAATTATATTTTAAAAAAATAATCATAAAATGTATTACCTCAGATGATCATCACTTGTTACCCGTAATGTTCAATTACATAAAATTCTAGGACAGGATCTATTTCATAACATGTTTACTTACCTGAAATATGTTAAATACAACAAATATTTATTAAAGTGTGATTTGTTTCATAAAATTTGTCACCTTTGTTGTTTAATTACACATTAAATGTTTAAAGATTTGCTCTTTCATCTGGTTTGTGTCATGATGTGGCTGTGGACACAAACGCAGCAGGCAGTGGACTCACTTTATGTGGATGTAGAAACAAGTCTGATCTAACAATAAGAACTAAGGAATGCAGAGCAAGAGAAACTAGAAGATTTAAACAAGGAAATAACCCAACTAGAATGACTAAAGAAATATACTGACTCAGACATGGAAGAATAACTGAACCTATAGTCATCAAATTAAGAAATAAACATTACTAGAAACCCCGCAGGGAGGCTGAAATTAGAAATAACTAGAAGGATAAAATAGAATTAAACTATAGTTATTAAAAAAGGCTTGACATGGACTCAAAGAAAAGCAATAATATAATTCAAATAACTACACTAAATACCTCTAATAATATCAAAAGGACCATGAAGGGTGACCAGACCAATATTGATGAGTACGCCATGACTGTGTCAGCCTACATCAACAAGTGCACAGACGACGTCAGCATCACTAAGAACATTATCACCCGGGCCAACCAAAAACCCTGGATGACTAAGGAGGTACGGGACATGCTAAAAGCACGAAATTCAGCCTTCAAGTCTGGCGACAAGGAGGCACTGAGGTCAGTTAGAGCCAACTTGAACCGTGCTATCAGGTTAGCAAAGCGAACCCACAGTCGGAAAATACAGGAGTTCTTCCACGACACAAGCATTACCAGAAGTATGTGGCAGGGAATAAAGGCGATCACAGATTACAATCCATCCTCTCCCCCAGTGGGGGAAGTTGATGCTGACTTTTTAAATGGACTCAATAACTTCTTTGGAAGATTTGAGTCACTGAACAGCACTCCGGCAAAGAAAACTGTCCCCCACCAGGAAGAGGAGCCACTCTGCCTGGACACGGCTGAGGTGTTAAAAGACTCTGAAAAGAGTCAACCCCTGACAACATACCTGGGCGGGTGTTCAGGAATGCGCAGGTCAGCTGGCTGGTGTCCTCACAGACATTTTTAACACTTCACTATACCAAGCCACAGTGCCAGCCTGTCTAAAAACTGCCTCCATCATTCCGGTGCCAAAGAAACCTCAAGTCACCTCCTTCAATGATTACCGGCCTGTGGCACTGACTCCCATTATGATGAAGTGCTTTGAAAGACTAGTAAAAGAACATATCGTCTCCAGACTCCCCCCACATTCGACCCGTACCAGTTTGCCTACTGCCGTAACCGCTCTTCCGAGGATGCTATCTCCTCCACCCTTCACCTGAGCCTGGCTCACCTGGAAAAGAAGAATAGTCATGTGCGGATGTTGTTCCTGGACTTCAGCTCAGCGTTCAACACTGTCATCCCACAGCATCTGGCAGAAAAACTGGGACACCTGGGATTCAGTAACCGCCTGCGCAACTGGCTATTAGACTTCCTCACCGACAGATCACAGTCAGTTCGGATCGGACAATACACCTCCGATGTCATCAACCTCAGCACAGGTTCCCCTCAGGGCTACGTCCTGAGTCCTCTGCTGTTCACTCTGATGACACACGACTGCGCCCCAAGGTTCGCCACCAATCACATTGTGAAGTTCGCGGACGACACAATGGTGGTGGGCCTCATTACAGATGATAACGACCTGGACTACAGAGAGGAGGTGGAGCAGCTAGTAGTCTGGTGCAGAGAGAACAGCCTGATCCTGAATGTAGACAAGAATAAGGAGATGATCGTGGACTTCAGGAAAAATCGGCCCAGCCACGCTCCACTGCTCATAAACAGTTCGGCTGTGGAGGTGGTCAGCAGAACCAAATTTCTGGGGGTGCACATCACCAACGACCTCTCCTGGACTGTGAACACCGCGTCTCTGGTCAAGAAGGCACAGAAACGTCTGTATTTCCTGCGGAGGATGAGAAGAGCACACTTGCCCCCACCCATCCTCAAGACGTTCTACAGAAGCACCATAGAGAGCATTTTGACCAGCTGCCTCTCTGTGTGGTGTGGAGAATGTAGCGTCTCCGACTGGAAGAAGGTGAGGAGAGTGGTGCGAACAGCAGAGAGGATCATCGGGCCACCCTTCCCTCCGTTCAAGACCTTTCATCCCGGCGCTGCGTGTCCCGAGGCCGAAACATCGTCAGAGACCCTTCACACCCACCCATACCATAGATGGTTCTCCCTGCTGCCCTCTGGAAAGAGGTTTCGAAGCATCCGGTGCAGGACATGCAGGTTCCGAAACAGCTTTTTTCCACTTGCCATCAGACTGCTGAACTCCCAACCGTATTGCACTTAAAAATCTGGTCTCCACATTATATCTGCCTCATGTACAGAACAAAAGAACTCTTTTACTGTCATTCCTTCACTCTATATTTTTCCATATTTATATACATATTTTTATACTGTATTATTATTTTTTTTTGAAAGCTCAAAATACTGTCCTGAGCTGTATGCAATGAAATTTCGTTTTGTATTCACCTTGTGCATGCAACATGACAATAAAGTTTTAAACTAAACTAACTAAACTAAAACTAATGAAGGGCTAAAGTGAATTAAAACATGAAGCTAAATAAAATGAAAAACAAAACAAACCCAAAAACCCAGTGTCCTGTCAGATGTCTGATTATATAATTGCTTACTTTAATCACATAAAATGTTTATTTAAAAATATAATCTTTCACTACATGTATGTTTATTGCCTGAAATATTTAAATATATATGTTTTACTTAAAAAATGATTCATTGCTTTACCCGTTTACATGCAACTTGAAGTGCCTGAATCAAACGATTCATGGATGTTTAATACATTAAATGATTAAAAGAGAGAAAACAGCCACTTTAACTGTATTTAACCCAAATGGTTCCTGTTTGTCTTCAGTCTTGCTGAGCTCAAATCCTGGTTTCTTCCTCCACAGCCTCTCCAACTTGCTCCTCTTCTGTTGCCTCCACTGTGTTTTCATTATTTACCTCTTCTGGGGTAAATAATAAAAACTGTAACCTGTTGATGGTTTTTCTGTATCTCCTCTTTAATTGACGCCCATGTCGGTCCGGATGTCGTTTACCTTCATACGTCGGTTTGCCTTCAAGAGGACATGTCAGAACATACATCAGTATTAATGCTGTTAATTTAATAACACTAGTAAAATAGTTTACTTCACAATAATGTAATAACCTCGATGTCCACTGACAAAACTCGGACTTTGCTACATACAGAAACTGATCATGAGACACTCGGACAAAATCATAGCAAAATAAATTATGACACAAAACCAACAAAGCAAATTTAGACACTCACCAGAATGTTAATGTCTGGATCCAACCTGTAGGTATCTGGGGATGTTGGAGGTGAAATCAGCGTCTCACCGCTGATACCAGGACATTGTTTTCTTCTCGTTAGCTCCGTTAGCTTAGCCTCCTCACGTTGTTTCCAAGCAGGAAAATAGTGAAACGAAAGTCCGTTTTCCAACTTTTTACCGTTTCAGTCGTGTGATCGGACATTACAGACAATAACGCAGCAAGTTCGTACCATAGCTAAGTTATTTTAAGTAACTTGGATCGAAAAAATCTGCGAGACTGTTGTTTGTGGACACCAAAGATGGCGCTGATACCCCTCCGACTAGAGCAGTGACGTCACGTGCGGAAGCTCTATGGCGCTCTCTTTTCAAAATAAAAGCCCATCTTCGGTTTATTTTATTTTGAAAAGAGAGCGCCATAACTTGTGCTGTCGCGCACATTCAAATCGAGTGCAGGCTCAGTTTTATATGGAGTTAGATTTGTTTCACAATTATTCAATCAAAAAAATCATCTCAAACAAAAAAAAAGTTTCAAACAAAAAAAAATCATCTCAAACAAAAAAAAGTCATAAAAACTATTTAATCATAAACATATTTTTTTACGAAACAAAAACATTTTTAAAGATTTTTTTTGATTGAAGTAACTAATTTTTTGATTGAATCTCTTTTTTTTTGGTTGAGTGTATTTTATTTTGGTTGAAACTTTTTTTTTGGTTGAGTGTATTTTTTTTTTTTGATTGAATTGAATTGTGAAACAAATCTAACTCTATAGTTTTACTGCCATTTCCTTAGAGGCGGCGGGCTTTATCCCACTGATAAATGGGGTTTCCGATGCTGGCTGTCGGCTTCTAAACACTTCTTATAATGCTGACATTACTGTAGGAGCGCTAAAGATGTCATTTAAAATATTAGTTATTTCTGTGAGTCGCTGCCGCTCAGCTGTTTTTCTGTCCGTGAAAACCCGCCTACTCTTGCCTGGGGTCCAATCAGAAACTGAATTTTAAGTTAACTTCCATAGTACGTGAAAGAGTTTGTAAGTTTTGGTCCATGGGGCCTCTCATATATTTCAGTCATTATTCGTTCCAAACCTCACACTGGGTCAACATGTGAGGCTTCCAGATCCCCTTTGAATGCAAAAAGTATATTTTCTTTACTGTTTATATTAATTAGATTGGATTTAGATGAGCATTGTTCGAGTATAACACACATCTGGCTCACATTTGTTAAAAGACAATCAGTGTTACATGTGTAAGACATTAACTCTCAGGGAAAAGTAATTACTTTAGATTGCAGGGAAGTGTTAGCGAGTGTGTGTGTACCTCTGTATTTAGAAACGTTTCCAAAGTCTCCACAAGACTCGACTTTGGCGTGAAGTCCACTGATTTGCAGTCTGTCACCCAGATCTGCAGAAGGTCCAGACTGCGATGGAATATCCTTTCACTGTCCCCTGACATCTCTGGCCCCTCCCTGGATGAAACAACATGTCAAAAAGCTGCTTTTTTCTCTTGAAAAACAGTTACTGGATGTTTGGTACCTTGAAGCACTGATGAACTTATCCATGATGAACTGCAGTAGGTCTTCAGGAGAGCAAAAGAAACGATACGTGTACAGGAACTGTTGGATGTAGCCCTCTGCAGCAGCATTTCTGTGCAAAAGAATTCAGACGGGAGAAGTTTGGATGTTGGTGGAAAATGCGATTACAGTAAGTCATGCTGTTCTTAAAACTGGTAGAGAGAAATATTGTTTCTCTCCATGTTTCTATCCTTGAGTTTTTACTTAGAGGCAAAGAGAGAGGAAAACTCATTTTCTGTGTTAGCGAATGCTTTTGTGTGTCTCAAAACTGTTAGAAAACATCTTGTTCCTTTCAGATTAGCAGAAGACTTTCATTTCACACCACCAGCTTTTCAGTCCTTATCTGTACACATAACTTCAAATCAGGCCTAATTCTCCTTGTGCAGCAGCCAAGTCAGAGCTGCTCTGTTTTGGTTTCTTTGGGTTTATATTATAGAAAACTCACAAAACACAGAGTACTACCCAAATAATATTCAATACTTTTAATAATAAATAACACTATTCTGGATAATTGCTGAAAATGCATCAGGGAGTCCTTAAACATCTCTCTGTCACTTCCTTCAAAATATAAAATAGGAACTGAATTGCTCTAGCCCCGTTCCCATAACAACGGATACAAAACAAATGTAGTAATGTTGTGACTGCCTGGAGATCAGAAAAGAAAGAAGGCTATTTAATTCAGAATAATTCATGTTTAAATAAAATGTAGATAGTCTGGTCAGGGCTGATTATGAAGAATAAGATGCATCAGATTTAGGCTATTTGGAAAAAAGAGAACTTTATCTGTGTTGTACATCTTTGTTTTTTACTTGTTTGAAGAAACAAATAGCTGTTATCCCCTCAGTGTCACTCATGAGACTGGATGAGTATTTGTGCAAAACGAGTATTTGTACAAACTCCCTTTAAAATGAAAGAAAATCTGGAGTTTTTCATCAAATACTTTCTGTGAACAAACGTTGTTGGTATATTTCAGATCTCAGAACCTGGCATAAAGGTAAGCCATGAGTCCTAGAGGAGAGCCGGCCTGCAGAGTCCTCTTCCCTTTACTGCTACCAAAGCTCAGGACAGAGGGGTCCTCAGTGGACTGGAGGTTCATGGAGGGGCATCCACAGACAGCCAGAGAGGGCAGTAGAGACACTTCCAGACCCCATTGGTCAACGCTGAGGACCTGCAGGTATGAAGCAAATGTTCACGACTCATTTCAAAGCTGCTAATGTTTCTTATTTAGACGTGTACAGAATGTTGTGAAGTATTCACATGCAAAGAGATTTCTAACATTTATTTACATTGCAAAAACAAACTATAAAGTATTCTAATACAAAGACAGACCAACAGAAAGAATAATTGTGGTGCGGAACGTAAATGATGCATCGTTTTCTATGATATACCCATAGAATATTTTCTCAGATGTTCACAATCCAACCCGAGTTTAAGACAGTTTGTGCATAATAGGCAAACATTTCAATTATTTATGGAAATAAATAAAGTTGGTATGTATCGATTAGATTCTCTTCCACTTCACCATTGATTAGCATTATTGTGACATAATGTACAAAGATTTTTGTAGTTGTCAAAAGACAAAATTTCATCAACAAAATTGAAAACTTCTTTCAAGCTACTGAATTTTAGGACATTTAAAAACTCAAAGATATTATTTCCATTTTGTGCTAATTACTTAAAGAAAGACATCTTAATATGTGACTGAAATCTTGTGCAGATACAAAATATGTATATTACATAAATTAGGGAAAACAAAGAAAATAAAAAATGTTAGAATACCTCAAGATGTTTCTTCACACAATCCAAAAAGGCCACCTTGGATCTGAGTTCCTCAAGCTGTGACTTGAGTTTTGAGAGCATCAGTTTGCTTTCAGGACCTTCAGGATTCATGCATAGAAACATATTTATATTCATCCTGGAAACACCAGAAGACATCCTCATAATTTATAACAATGGAGCGCACAGACCTTTGTTTTTTCTCTCGTGTTGATTCTTCAGCTTTTGATAGAAATTTCTGGTTTTCTTCAGATTCCTCGTCTCTATTATCAGCTGCTGCTGCACTTCCTGTTCAAAGGAACACAGAGAATCACAGGAATGACACGACCACATGCCTTCCACTGCAAGAGGCCGTCGGCTGTTTTCCATCGTGTGCAGAGCAGCACTTTTTTTACGCTTTCCCCTCACCGTGGCAACGGCTCTTTTGAAGTGTAATAAGCGAGGAGTAGCGGTAGCGGATGGCTATTAAGGTGTACTATCAGCTCCGACACAAACTGTCTGAAAGAGCAGCAGTTCCATCAACATGGGAAAACACAAAGACTATTCATTAATATTCTTTTGCAAATGATAATAACTTCCTCTGCCAAGGGCTAAGCTCAACACATTAATATTCAGATCCAGTTAGAGGGGGATATTATGCCAATTATCTTCAAGTCCCCCACATTACCATTCTATTTACCCTAAAGCCTGACCGTGACCCATTTTTATTTGGGAATAGAAAAATAATACCCGCACTTGATAAAATAACCTGATCAGGTGAACGGACTGAATGGAGCTTCAATATGTAGAGTAAAGTGAAAGCACATTCAGAAAGCTCTGGAACTACAAGCCACTTATAAAGCCACCAATTTGAAGCACAAAGCCCACAACTAGAGCGTCGTTGTAGAGTGTTTTATTTGCTTTGATTATATGGTTAGGCAGTAATATGACATTTATCTGAATCATTAAAAACTTATGCAGTCATGAAAGATCAGTTGTGTTGCAATATTAAGTAATGTTACAAGAACACTGCATGAAAAACTTTCATAAAACCAACTTCATATAAAACAAATATAAAATCAGAACCAAACTGATAAACATCTGAAGGAGATTATTCACACCCCAGGTAGATTTAAGTTAAAAGTGACGTCCTTTAAGTCGCAAAGTGTGTTTCTGACAGGTGATAAAAAATGCAAAGGAAATGTTAATCTTTAAAAAATAACAATCCATCACCCTAATTGTCAGAAGGAGAGAAGGAGAAGTGGTGAAACCTTTTCCTGGTGGTTTTGAATTGGCACATGGGGGAAAGTTTCTGGGGTAGAAAACATTGAAAAATTAATAATTATAATTACCAAAACTGGAAAGTTCTGGAATGGGGAGGAGGCAAAGTGACTAATACTTGGAAACACCAAAAATGTGCAAGATTTGTTGCCTTTTATCAACACAATGCACCTTTACAAATACCTGAAATTTAAAGTTGACCTATATTTAACTCAGACAGAAAATAGCTGAAATTTATGGGGAATATTTTGCCAATACATAAATCTATAAAATATTTAAGGAATTGCGATAAAATGTCTTCAAATTTGTTATGGTGACTTATAATTATTTGTTATTAATTATGGCAGTTATTAATATTCTCATTTCACATACTACTTTTAATTGACTTGTTTTGCAAGTTAGTTCAATCTTTGAACTGTAAATGTTTTGTTAGTTATTCTCAATTCAATCTTTCATTTTCCAGAGCATGTTGAAGTAAACATATACTGATGTGATTTGTGTTTTTTAAGTAAACATCTCACATTTGAATACATAATTTGGCTGTTACTATAAGGGATAATTCAACACAAAGATATAAGGGAAATACATTAAAGACATCTTAGTTATTTTTCTTAGTTATTTTTAAAATGGGTAAGTCCTATTATACGGCTAAAACATCTAGTTTAAAGGAAAATTATTACGCACAATTTGGGTATAAACTGCTCCTACATACCACCCAGATATGTTTTAAATTTAGTTAATGTTTTGTTGTTTCAAAATCCTCCCAATTTTTAAGTCACAACCTACAGCTACTGTGGCGTTACCTAGCAACCACAGCCAAGCCAATCCCGTTACTTAGCAACCCAAGTGCTCAGTTGGTTTTACTGCTGTATGCGCTTATACAATGGCTGCTGGAAAAGACAAGTGTTTTGTTATTGACTTATCATTCCGAAAGCAACTTCCTACATTCTTGTTGGTTGTGCAGGAGGCTACACTTCTGCTTTTCAAAGTTCATGTTCAAGTTTGCTTCCATGGCACATTTCAGCATGAAGGAAGGACTTTACATCAGATGTATATGGTTGTATAACTGCAAAACTGTTTGCAATCATTTTCAAATGCGAGCGTAAATACGGAGTTGGGGGCGTGGCCAGCAGCAGCTTAGATGGATTAGAGTGACAACAGGCCCCAAAACAACTCTGAAAGGAGCTCAAAATAGGCAGAACTGAGCAGATTAATATATAATTATCTGAACATTATTTTAAGCAAAAAAAAAAAAAGCATAACAGGTCTAATAGGTCAGCTTTAACATTTGAAAACATTGACAGCTTTTATGTCATTACATAGGCATTCCTGCCAATGCAAAATGCAACATATTAAATCCTGCTTTATAATGCGTTTCATCAAGTTAGTATGCTTAATAAATAAATGATGTAGTCTGGTGTTTGCTCAGACAGACAGAGAGAAGGTCAGAGATGACTCACCGCCAGCAGCATTTACTCACCTGCACTTTCACTTCCAGGCTCGGCGATCCTGTGTGCTTTCCCAGATTCAATGCATACTCAATCACCTCCTGACTAAAACAATCTTCTCCAAAGAGAGCCAGGGCCCAGGCCGGGCTGAAGCTGAGGCCTGTGCAGCCTGTCGTGGAAGTGGGCGAAAAGAGCCGCTCCGACACCAGAGAGTCGCTGTCCTCCATGTCCTCCAAGTGGTCAGGACTCATCTGCTCATCGTGGGCTCCCATCAGATCTTCCTCTCTCCCTGACGCAAACTCGGCTTCAGAGGGGCTTTCATCGCTGCCACCCGCTGAATGACCTCCTGCTTCCATAACCCCAGACTCAGAACTGTTTGCCTTCACACCTCGAATGGTAAACAAACCAAAAAAAAAAAAACAACAGCAGAGAAAGAGAGATGGGAGAGGAGAGGAGAAAAGAAGTGGGGGGTCAGAATCACATGGAAAGCAACAAGACTGACTGGATTTGTGCAACAACCACACAGAAAGTTACCCCAGAGTGGTGCTGGGGGTATTTGTTGCTAACCCTGTCATGGCTGTACAATGCACCTACTGTTTGTGAAAATGAGTTTTCAGGCAATTCAACCTCGAGCCCTATCACTAACGTTTTTGTTCCGCATACCTTTTATAGAGCTTGTTTGTAGCCAAGATTGTCTGGCGTATTTTAACAGGAAAGAAACTGCAGCAGAGTTGCTGGCCAGGAATGAGTTCCAAAAAAAAAAAATTCTGGAGCTTTCTGGAGCGGCTTGGATTCTTATGAATGTGTGCAAAGCTGAAGAACAGCTTGATATTGTAGTCAGTAGATTTGAAAAGAGACATTTCCCAACACATCACAGAAACATTTCAAATCTGAAAGCAGTATTGATTCTTTTTGGCACATACAAATCCTATAAACCCTTAAAAACCTCAAGTCAAAGAACATGAATGGATCAAAATGAAACATGTTTCAGGACTTTTGTTAAACTATAGGAAGCTTAGTTTTAATCATCAAGGCACTCAAAGAACCGGCAGCACCAAATTATTTAAAAAATATTCCCCCTGATATATTTGTATAAATGATCTGCACAGAATACAGAAAACCAATGACTAAATCAGACCTGTGGCTCTTTAACTATTTATTAAATTTAAATCCCTTTAAAGAATGAAGTGTGACTGTTTTCATTATTTGTGTTGACCCTGATAAAAGAAACATTACGAAACATGTTGGTCTTTTAATAAAGTGGGTTTCTTTGTACTTCAAGTGTTGCTGAAATTCTCACAATGACCAATTATTGTCACTTTCCATGTAACTTGAAACTTGCTTACGTTCAGTATTCTCTAGTAAGTTGCCATTGTTGATTATATTAAGTTGTTAGTTTATTTTTCTAGATAAAATAAAATGAATTGTTTGTGCCCTACAAACAATTCATTTGTAGGGCACAAACAAATGTGCCCTACAAATGCACATTTTTAAAGGAATGCCGGTTCCTTTAAATGGAACAGGCATTTAAAGGAACAAAACTTTTCTTAAACAGGATCCAGAGTGAAAAATTCAAATGCTTATGGCAGCAAAAAAAACTCTCATTTGAGAAAATGCTGACATACTAGGTCAATCTCTAGTCTGACCTATTACCCTAAATGCATCAAATGCATCACACATAACAACAGTAACAAATGACATGTTTGTTTCATAGTTTTCAGTTTTATATTCCAATGTGACAGCCCTGTCTATATTCTGCAGTTTCTTATTGCAAAAGGTGAAACTTCTGCTGACATTTACAATGCTGGACGCATTGAGATTCACAAACCAGCAGATAATACAACAATATATGTACATTTTCTAATTAAATATGTATAATAACATGTCAGTGACTAATTTGCAAATTATATATCCTCACAAATGCATCCAAAACTAAACAGTTCAGTCAGAAACCTGTATTCCAATCCAACTCAGTTCCATGTACACAGGTGAGTTTCCTACCTTGACCTATCCAAAACCGATTTTTCACCAATTTTATTTCAGCACCCTCCAGCAACGCCTCATCTTCCTCACAGCAAGATGTCGCCTCTCTTCCCTCCCACATCCCAACAGCAACGGGACGAGAAGCATGAATGTTTCCATTCAGATCGAGACAGCTGTGCAGCTTCCCTCTGCAGGCAGCGGTGGTGAAGGGTGGAGTGACGGCTGCCCTCCTCACAGCCGTAGATGTAGATTGCTCATTAAGATCTCTGCATGGGGCACTTCAGGAGACACAAAACACATGGTGCATTCAAAGATGTTGGAAATGAGGGAATTAATTCACATTAATCACTGAAATAATAATGATAATCAGTTAGTCGGTACAATAGTGAGCTGAAACAACAAATCAAAGACCGCAGCCAACAAATCTCATTACGACTGCTCTCGCTTGTCAAAATCATCCAGATCCATTCTTACTCAAATTTCATATGGACAGAGTAATAAATAGATAAAACTGTCCTCTGATTCGCTCACAAAGAGCTGAGGCTACAGCCAGAGGTAAAGCTTGTCCATCTCCCTCCAAAGCCGTTGTGTCGCCCTAACGCAGCAGATTAAAGAGTCTCTTAAACGCTGCCCTGAGCACAAGACCATGGCAGCACTGGATGAAAAGCAGTCAGAGGAACTGAGAGGCTAATCTCTCTGCTTGTCTTTTGCATATCATGTTTGTATGCGTTCACACACTTAAGCTCCACCAATGGCCAAGGGCTTCCTCTCAGCATATGAGTGACAAGGCAAAGCAGTAGGTTATGTATGTCTCCAGTGTGGACCGGAAATTAAAACAACATGCTGTTACCATAGAGACAATTTAAACTTCTGACTTTAGTTCTTGTATTAATTGTGTTCTGTGTGAAAGCTATGTATAATGTTACACCTCCATAATGATCAGAGGAGATTTAATGATCAGAATGGACTGTATTATCTTTGCATTTCTATTGGTGTAAACCCACAGGAAAATACATTCAGAATAAATGTTTAGATCTGTGTTATTAACTGTTTTTGCTGTCCATAGGACACAATGCAAAAACTTCAATTAAAATAGGATTTTAAAGCAGTCAAGTAACTATGTTACCTTCATTTGTTATACAAATGCTGCACATATCAAACATGACTTCATAGAAACTTGACTTTGCAATTGAACACCTTGAAATTGGGCATCTGTCTCTTTAAGAAGCACCTCTACTTTCTGACACTCTGCTTTCAGGACATCATCACAACAAAGCTCCTCTATCAAGGCCTTGACATTTTCACCAGCATTTCACTGGTTACACTAGATGTTTGCTAATTGCTGCTGGCTAGTCTATAGGAGCTGAGAGGCTCTGTAATGTGGAAGTTTGGACCAGAGACTGCAGCTCCAAGGAGGAGCTTGGTGCACAAGGCAGCACTTAGCAATGCCACTTGTTTGGCTACCAGGGGAGATTAAAAGATTTCTCAAACATGCATGAAAAAAATCCAGGTATATTGTAATGAGGAGACTAACGTTATGACATGATGTGAAGCTCAAACTGGTTGATAATACATAATACTGCCCCTTTTGTGTTATAGAAAATGCAGGAGAAGTGTGAGATTGTCAGAGCATGATGGACAGTATTGTATTGGAAGGTGAGATGACAAAACTTGTTCACAATCCAGGCACACTGGATGCGACAGTGAATGGAGGTGTTACGTCCACCAAGGGCACAAAATATTTGCCAAGGGCAAAGGATGAGGGTTCAACAAAAACATTTTATTCTTAAACTCTCTTGAACTTTGGTTTTCTTGGTTCAGCTGCTTCTGATTTACTGTGAAGAAAAGAGTTAAATGCCCTCAGTTTTCCCGTGTCCCAAAAATAAAGAAAAACAAAACCCCAAAAGTATTAACAGAAAATTGGACCTGGTGAGCTGATCAAACAGAACGAAACGGTACAGCAGGGGGCCGACCCTCTACAGGGCCGTCGAAGCCCCTACTAGTATCGGTCTAAAGCAATAAAGCAAAAAAGAACCTAATGCAAAAGAAAGATCGAAAACAGGACAACTGGTCCCACCAGGCCAAAATCACAAAAACGAGCAAACAAACAAAAGCTAACAGAAATACCGCATGGCAGGCTGGAAACGTCAGCTGCGGCCCACAGCGACTGGTCGTGTGCGCACCGCGCCGGTGGTGGAGCGAGTGGAAGCGAGTGTAAAGGCGGAGACTGTCAACATGCCGAAACCCAGCCTATTTATAGGCGGACCAAATGACCAAAAAGAAATTATCCAAACTCCAAAATATATTAACAAAAGGTCATTCAACTAAAGTCTATAAAAAACATAGAAAAGAAATAGACAAAAATCATAATGTGCACAAACCACATAACAGGATGGAATAACGCGGGTGCTGCGGTCTTTTCAGGACCTTGGCTGCATGGTTTTGGAAGTACAAAACCTTTTGCATTGTTTTGCTTTGAATCCCAATGATAAGTGTTTTGCAGGATTATGTCAGCAGGACTAGAAGATGTGGATAAACTTATCAGCATCATCAGCATTAGAGTGGAATCGAGTTTCTAGGCTGATAAACAGCGGTCCTGACTCCTTGACTGATTTCTTTGGCCTGATGCTACACACAGACTTTATCTGCCACAAATCAACTTGTACCTTAGCTACTTCTAATCAATTGATTCTGATATCATCTCTGGTTACACACTCAGCAATCCTAAAAGGTCCTGCATTGGTAGTACACAAATTATCAACTGAGTAAATTAAGATTCCTCAAAGCAACTTCAGAGACTGTGAACCATATTATTATCTGTTTCTACATCATTGAGATGATAAGGCACATTCAGCAAGCCTGAAATTGCCTTGAAACACTCTATTGCTGACTTGTGGCAGCAGCTTACAGGCTAATTGTTAGATAGCACAGATTCATGGTGTTATTTTCTAGATCTGGAATGTCGGGTAAAAGTATTTTCCCTCTTACAAATTTCCTCTCTGCCTACTTTTGTTGTCACAGTTAAACATCTCCAGTCATCAAACACATTTGATATCATACATAAACAACCTGAATTAACACAAAGTGCATTTGATTTTACTTATCTAGAATTTTTTTTTTTTTTACCATTTTGGCCCCATGTGAAAAATGAATAGCTATTGGTGGGATTCTGGCTCAATGCATTGTTTTTATCCTCACTGGAGGATTTTAAAACACAAACCGCCTGTTTAAGATTACACTACTACATTTCAATTGGATTTTAAGTCCCTAGACTCCCTGTTTTGATTAATAATAATAACAATAATCATGTTGCTTCTTTTGCAAATGATCCAAAGCGGACTTGCTTGTGTAGTTCTGATCATTGCTGCATGGTCCATAATGAGCTGGAGGCTGAACATTCTCCTTCTGGATTTTCTACTAGAGAGCAGAACTCACAGCTCCATCAATTACAGCTTCCATATTTAGGTCCTACAGAATTAAATCAGACCCAGATGTTACTCTGCCACTAGAATGTTTCACTCTTCTTATTTTTCTGATATAAAATGTTGGTAAAATGACGCACATTTTCCAAAAATGTCCAATTTTGTCTCATCAGTCCTCAAAACAGCTCAAAGTCAAGTTTTAAAGACCATTAATGGCGTCTTTTTGGACTTATAACTGTTCTCAGCTCTATTTAAGATTAAGTTACATGCAAATTTTATTTAGGGGTACAAGAGTAAAAGGGCCTGAATACAAATGTATAGCAGTTTTTCAGATTCATATTTACAAAATATTTAAAATAGTGTAACATTTGTTCCTTCACATCATACGAATGTGCTCATTTGTGTTGGTTTGTCAGACAAAACCTCAATACCATATATTTCAGTTTTTGGTGAACAAATAAAAAATGTAAAACAACATTTTGCTTCCAGGAAGCAGACCAATTTTCTCACATGGTTTCTAGGTGGGAGGAGATCAAATGCTTTATAATAAATCACTTTTTATGTATCAGAATTAGTGACTATCGAAGCTCATCGGCTTAATGAAGCTGGTGGCAATTGAGACTCTGTGACCTGCTCTTCTCACAGAGACAACAGAGCAGAAGAAAGCAGTGAGAGCAATGCAAGCAGAGCGTGCCCTTGGTCATACGAACGTCCATTTACAAAATAAATAACTGTATTAAGAGAATCACAAAAAGACCTGCTCACAATGTTGAACAGCTGTAGTTCACCAGGCAGTGCAACACGCCCAGTAAGTCATCGTCCCAGTGCAGGTCACAGAATCTCTCCTTCAGTACACTGGCAAACTGCTGGTACCGGAGTCCCTTCAAACAGAAAAGGTATTCCCCTGGGAAAATACAAAAAATATCTTATTTTCACACAAAAACTGACTAAGTTCAATAAGAAGTTCCTTTAAGTTTAGTCCAAATGATAATGGAGATTAAAGGAACATAAAGTGATAAAAACATTTAGCTGTTTTTGCCTTGTAAAACTGCTGGTATGCACCAAACAGACAAACTGGACAGATGTTTGTGGGTGGGATATATTTATGAGCAGGTGCACATTTTGTCCTCAAACTGGATGCACAGCAAGCATAAAAAAGTATAAGGATTTTAAGTTAAAGTCAAATTGTAAAGGCAGAAAGACTCAAGTACTGTAGATCTTTTTGGGTGCAGGGTTCAGCATCTCGTTAAAATGGTCCAAGGAATCACTGAGGTAAAGCTGCTAATGCACAGGAGGAGCTCAGGGACCACATGAACTACTGTAAACGAGTTTCCATTACCAAAGTCTTCAACATCCGGTTGCTGATCAAGTGAGTCGTGATGTGAAAAAAGTGCTTCCATTTCAGTTTTGGAAGATAAAGTAACTCCGATAAGGTGAAAAAAAAAAAAACCTCATTCTAGCACCAAAACTTTATATCAACAAACTAGAGTTTGTTTTAAATTGCCGCTTTTTTATCAAGCAAATTTATTTTTGAAATGTCAAATATAGTTACAAAGTCAATGGAAACGCAGCAAGACACTCAAATTGATGAAGTTTGCCAGTGCAAAAAAAATAATCTCACGAGTTATTAATGAAGCAATAATACACAAATATATCATGTCGATTTTCTCCACATGTAGAAAGAGTGTGTTGCTCTTACCCATCATGACGTCTTGAGGGCCATTGTCTAAATGTCCCTTAATTGAAAAGTGTCCTCTGAGCAGGTCGATCACGTCCTGCAGGGCAGGCTGATCTCTGGAGGCAGAGCTCTTCTCACCTGGGGTTTTGGTTTCTGTTTTTCCACAGTACATTTGATGTGAAGCACGATCCAGAGAGCCGTCTGACGTTGTGGAGCTACCGCTTAAATAAAATATATCCTGAGTCCCAGGCCTCACGGTAACACTCACAGAGTCAAAAAACAGGTTGGTCTCCTGACCTGTTATCAGGCCCAGCAAAGACGGAGGGACTAAAGATGGGTTTATGTCCAACCCGTGTAGAGACTCAGGAGCCCTGACCTTGACGGGCACCAAGGACAGATGTCCTGTCATGGGATCTTGCCAAAAAAGGTAATTGTTGAAAATGCCACAGCTGTTGAGGTTAGTGGACAAGGGGGAAGAGAGGCTGGGAAGGGAGACTTCAAGGAGGGAAACATCAGAGAGAGCTGAAGGAGAGTCCTCAGGTATTGTGCTGGACGTTTTGGAAGAGGTGCTCATGACTGTGTGAAACTCAGTCAGCTCTTCTGAATGTAGATTGGCTTTAGAAGGAGGGACATCTAGGCAGCTTTCTGCAGCATGAACACTGCTCTTCGCCGGTCTGTCTGCTGTCCTGTTAAAGAACAATCCAGTTAAGTTCTGAACGTGTTGTGGTGTTGTTAGTCTTCTTTCTTTTCAACAAAGGTTGCTACGAAGCTAAGTTTGTACCAAATCTAAGTAGACTATCATTACATTCACACAATGTATTTTTGATGTCGTACCCTACAGCGACAGATCCCAGAGGCTGGTTCTCCTCCTCCTCCGTTTCGCCTTCACTGGTCAGGATGATTGGAGTGAAGTGTGTGGCAGTGGAAGTGAAGGCTTCTGGGAGTTGGAGTTCAGGATAGCTGTGGGGAACAGGGCCAGGCACAGGAGCCAGTCGGCTCTCAGTGGCCATGGGCACAAAGCCTACACGTGGTTACAACAATCCCAGACACAATATCAGTGATATTGTCTCATGCAATGCACACTGCTCATGTACAAATAACACTTTTAAAATGTGTTGGGTGATCTGTTGCCATGGTAATGGTCATGATCTTGTTTCTAGTGATAACACTCAGGCGAAAGGAAACTACAAGCTACACAGAGAAATGTCTGCACAGCCAGAACAAATTTCTTGCTGTGCTCACATTGCTAACAAAAATTAACTTATTTCTATACAGTGCCTTGTAAAACCTTTTATTTATCCCCAAATATTTTCACTTTCACTACCATAGGACGCATTCATTGTATTTTACTTCGATTTCATGTGATAGAGTGATGCAAACTAGCACATAAACACACAAATATAATTATTCCCTTCTCACCCTCTGCGAGTGGTCTCTTTTCATCCTCTGAACTCGGGTCCTCTACCAGAGGCCTGGGAGCTTGAGGGTTCTGCGCAGTATCTTGGCTGTGCCTAGTACTGCACATTTCTGGACTGAGATGTCTGATGTTGTTCCTGGGATCTGTTTTAGCCACTGCTCCAGTTTGGGGGTGACTGCCCCGAGGGCCCCGATGACCACAGGCACCACTGTGGTCTTCACCTTCCAGTTCTTTTCCAGTTCCTCCCTGAGGCCCTGGTATTTCTCCAGTTTCTCATGCTCCTTTTTCCTGATGTTGTAGTCACTTGGTATAGCTACATCCACCACAACGGCTTTCCTCTGTTCTTTATCCACCACCACAATGTCCGGTTGGTTCGCCATTACCATCTTGTCTGTCTGGATCTGGAAGTCCCACAGGATCTTAGCTCGGTCATTCTCCACCACCTTTGGGGGTGTTTCCCACTTCGATCTCGGGGCTTCCAGTCCATATTCTGCACAGATGTTCCTGTACACTATGCCCGCCACCTGGTTATGTCGTTCCATGTACGCTTTCCCTGCCAGCATCTTGCACCCTGCTGTTATGTGCTGGACTGTCTCAGGGGCCTCCTTGCACAACCTACACCTTGGGTCTTGTCTGGTGTGGTAGATCTGAGCCTCTATTGCTCTGGTGTTTAGGGCCTGTTCCTGTGCAGCCAGGATGAGAGCCTCTGTGCTGTCCTTGAGTCCAGCTTTGTCCAGCCATTGGTAGGATTTCCTGATATCAGCCACTTCAGTTATTTGTCGGTGGTACATCCCATGTAGGGGCTTGTTCTCCCATGATGGAACCTCTAGCCCCTCATCCTCTGTTCCCCATTGCCTGAGACATTCGCTGAGCATATCATCCGTTGAGGCTTTGTCCTTGATGTATTTATGGATCTTGGATGTTTCATCCTGGACAGTGGCTCTCACACTCACTAGTCCTCTGCCTCCTTCCTTACGGTTTGTGTACAGTCTCAGGGTGCTGGATTTGGGGTGGAACCCTCCATGCATGGTTAGTAACTTCCGAGTCTTAACATCCGTGGCCTTTATCTCTTCCATTGGCCAGCTGATTATTCCGGCAGGGTATCTGATTACTGGTAATGCATAGCTGTTTATTGCACGGATCTTGTTCTTGCCATTGAGCTGGCTTCTCAGGACTTGCCTTATTCGTTGGAGGTATTTGGCTGTGGCTCCTTTCCTTGTGACCTCATCGAGGTTGCCATTTGTTTGTGGTATTCCCAGGTACTTGTAACTGTGCTCTATGTCTGCTATTGTTCCTTCTGGGAGTGAGACCCCTTCTGTGCGGACGACCTTCCCTCTCTTTGTAACCATCCGACCACACTTTTCTAGTCCGAATGACATCCCAATGTCAGTGCTGTATATCCTGGTGGTGTGGATCAGTGAGTTGATGTCTCGCTCACTCTTAGCGTACAGCTTGATGTCATCCATGTAGAGGAGGTGACTGATTGTGGCCCCATTCTTCAGTCGGTATCCGTAGCCAGTCTTGTTGATGATTTGGCTGAGGGGGTTCAGGCCTATGCAGAACAGCAGTGGGGACAGAGCATCTCCTTGGTATATGCCACATTTGATGGACACTTGTGCAAGTGGTTTGCAGTTGGCTTCAAGGGTGGTTTTCCACAGCCCCATCGAGTTTGCAATGAAGGCTCTTAGAGTCCTATTGATGTTGTACATCTCTAAGCATTCAATGATCCAAGTATGTGGCATTGAGTCATAGGCTTTCTTGTAGTCTATCCAAGCGGTGCACAGGTTGGTGTGTCGGGTTTTGCAGTCTCGGGCGACTGTGTGGTCTACAAGGAGTTGGTGTTTGGCTCCTCTGCTATTTAAGCCGATGCCCTTCTGTGCCGTACTCATGTATTTATTCATGTGACCACTTATCTTAGCCGCTATGATGCCTGATATGAGCTTCCATGTTGTAGAGAGACAGGTTATTGGCCGATAGTTGGATGGGATTGAACCCTTTGAGGGATCCTTCTGTATCAGGATTGTGCGACCTTCAGTTAACCATTCAGGGTGAGTCCCATTTTGTAGCAGCTGGTTCATTTGAGCTGCCAGTCGCTCATGGAGGGCAGTGAGTTTCTTTAGCCAGTAGGCATGGATCATGTCAGGTCCTGGTGCTGTCCAGTTTTTCATACCCGAGACTCTTTCTTGGACATCTGCCACAGTGATGGTTACCGGGGCTTGTTCAGGGAGGTTGCTGTGTTCCTCTCGTAGAGAGGTCAGCCACTTTGCATTGCTGTTGTGGGTCGCCTCCCTTTCCCATATGCCTTTCCAGTATTGTTCAGTCTCCAGCCTTGGTGGGTCTGCTCTGTTGTTAGTACCCTGCCATTGAGAGTACACTTTAGCTGGTTGGGTGTGGAAGAGCCGGTTAATCCTCCTGGCTTCATTCTCTCTTGTGTATCTCTTCAGGCGGCTGGCCAAGGCTTGGAGCCTTTGTTTGGCAGTTTCGAGTGCTTCAGGTATGGACATCTGGCTGTACTTCTTGTGTACTGATCTATTCATTGCACCCCTTTGGAGCTCTGACAGTTGGCTCACTTCCCTCCTTGTTATCTTGATCTTAGCCTCTAACCGTCTTTTCCATGGTGGGTATTGGGTCTCATGATTGCTCTTATAGCCAAGCATCTCAAGGATCACTGATGCTGAGTTGTATATCAGCTCATTGGTTTCTGTTATGGTGTTGGTAGGGATCGTTCTCAATGCCGCATTCACATCTTCAATTAGACTTTCTGGTGGTGCTTCACTCAGCCGTTGTAATTGGCGTCGGGGTTGTCTGGTGTTCATTACGGCCACGATTCTGTCTCTCAGGTCAGTTGCTGCCTCGTTCAGCTCTGA
Organism: Poecilia picta; assembly: GCA_033032245.1. Taxonomy (NCBI): domain Eukaryota; kingdom Metazoa; phylum Chordata; class Actinopteri; order Cyprinodontiformes; family Poeciliidae; genus Poecilia; species Poecilia picta. The sequence continues at coordinate 4,952,096 of CM065367.1, forward strand.
TGATTCGTTCATTACTGGGGCTACATACCCAGTGTCTGGGTGGGTAGTTAACTCCCTTCTGACCTGACCCAGGCTGGGGCTGAAGTTACAACAGTCAATTGAGCTGTTGGTGTGGGTCCTTAGGCAAGACTCTTGGAGCTATATAGCCTACCTCATACCATGAGAGACACTGATAAGCACGACATGCCGGCTCAGACGTCGCCCGGCCAAACAAGGTCTGCGTCAGGTGCTGGGGAACCAGAGCACCTAGATGAAAAATCGGCTACAGGAACAAGACGGAAATGGGCGAGAGGTGAAAACATGGATCTGTTGGAATGCTACTACTCAAGTAACCCTAGTCAGAGGGGCTACATGCAAAGACTGTGGGAGGAATGGTTACTTCGACATCCCCAGTCAACACTAACTGCTAAGCAACTAGTGGCTCAGTGTTCCAACATCCGCAAACGGCAACTGCTCTCACAACTTGAGATTGACGAGGTACAACACAAATGCTATGGCAAAGGGGAGGAGCCAGAACACCAGGTCGGAGGGGAGTTAACTACCCACCCAGAGACCCGGTATGTAGCCCCAGTAATGAACGAATCATCAGAGCTGAACGAGGCAGCAACTGACCTGAGAGAGAGAATCTTGGCCGTAATGAACACCAGACAACCCCGACGCCAATTACAACGGCTGAGTGAAGCACCACCAGAAAGCCTAATTGAAGATGTGAATGCGGCATTGAGAACGATCCCTACCAACACCATAACAGAAACCAATGAGCTGATATACAACTCAGCATCAGTGATCCTTGAGATGCTTGGCTATAAGAGCAATCATGAGACCCAATACCCACCATGGAAAAGACGGTTAGAGGCTAAGATCAAGATAACAAGGAGGGAAGTGAGCCAACTGTCAGAGCTCCAAAGGGGTGCAATGAGTAGATCCGTACACAAGAAGTACAGCCAGATGTCCATACCTGAAGCACTCGAAACTGCCAAACAAAGGCTCCAAGCCTTGGCCAGCCGCCTGAAGAGATACACAAGAGAGAATGAAGCCAGGAGGATTAACCGGCTCTTCCACACCAACCAGCTAAAGTGTACTCTCAATGGCAGGGTACTAACAACAGAGCAGACCCACCAAGGCTGGAGACTGAACAATACTGGAAAGGCATATGGGAAAGGGAGGCGACCCACAAATGCAATGCAAAGTGGCTGACCTCTCTACGAGAGGAACACAGCAACCTCCCTGAACAAGCCCCAGTAACCATCACTGTGGCAGATGTCCAAGAAAGAGTCTCGGGTATGAAAAACTGGACAGCACCAGGACCTGACATGATCCATGCCTACTGGCTAAAGAAACTCACTGCCCTCCATGAGCGACTGGCAGCTCAAATGAACCAGCTGCTACAAAATGGGATTCACCCTGAATGGTTAACTGAAGGTCGCACAATCCTGATACAGAAGGATCCCTCAAAGGGTTCAATCCCATCCAACTATCGGCCAATAACCTGTCTCTCTACAACATGGAAGCTCATATCAGGCATCGTAGCGGCTAAGATAAGTGGTCACATGGATAAATACATGAGTACGGCACAGAAGGGCATTGGCAAAAATAGCAGAGGAGCCAAACACCAACTCCTTGTAGACCACACAGTCGCCCGAGACTGCAAAACCCGACACACCAACCTGTGCACCGCTTGGATAGATTACAAGAAAGCCTATGACTCAATGCCACACACTTGGATCAATGAATGCTTAGAGATGTACAACATCAATAGGACTCTAAGAGCCTTCATTGCAAACTCGATGGGGCTGTGGAAAACCACCCTTGAAGCCAACTGCAAACCACTTGCACAAGTGTCCATCAAATGTGGCATATACCAAGGAGATGCTCTGTCCCCACTGCTGTTCTGCATAGGCCTGAACCCCCTCAGCCAAATCATCAACAAGACTGGCTACGGATACCGACTGAAGAATGGGGCCACAACCAGTCACCTCCTCTACATGGATGACATCAAGCTGTACGCTAAGAGTGAGTGAGACATCGACTCACTGATCCACACCACCAGGATATACAGCACTGACATTGGGATGTCATTCGGACTAGAAAAGTGTGGTCGGATGGTTACAAAGAGAGGGAAGGTCGTCCGCACAGAAGGGGTCTCACTCCCAGAAGGAACAATAGCAGACATAGAGCACAGTTACAAGTACCTGGGAATACCACAAACAAATGGCAACCTCGATGAGGTCACAAGGAAAGGAGCCACAGCCAAATACCTCCAACGAATAAGGCAAGTCCTGAGAAGCCAGCTCAATGGCAAGAACAAGATCCGTGCAATAAACAGCTATGCCTTACCAGTAATCAGATACCCTGCCGGAATAATTAGCTGGCCAATAGAAGAGATAAAGGCCACGGATGTTAAGACTCGGAAGTTACTAACCATGCATGGAGGGTTCCACCCCAAATCCAGCACCCTGAGACTGTACACGAGCCGTAAGGAAGGAGGCAGAGGACTAGCGAGTGTGAGAGCCACTGTCCAGGATGAAACATCCAAGATTCAGAAATACATCAAGGACAAAGCCTCAACGGACGATATGCTCAGGGAATGTCTCAGGCAATGGGGAACACAGGATGAGGGGCTAGAGGTTCCATCATGGGAGAACAAGCCCCTACATGGGATGTACCACCGACAAATAACTGAAGTGGCTGATATCAGGAAATCCTACCAATGGCTGGACAAAGCTGGACTCAAGGACAGCACAGAGGCTCTCATCCTGGCTGCACAGGAACAGGCCCTAAACACCAGAGCAATAGAGGCTCAGATCTACCACACCAGACAAGACCCAAGGTGTAGGTTGTGCAAGGAGGCCCCTGAGACAGTCCAGCACATAACAGCAGGGTGCAAGATGCTGGCAGGGAAAGCGTACATGGAACGACATAACCAGGTGGCGGCATAGTGTACAGGAACATCTGTGCAGAATATGGACTGGAAGCCCCGAGATTGAAGTGGGAAACACCCCCAAAGGTGGTGGAGAATGACCGAGCTAAGATCCTGTGGGACTTCCAGATCCAGACAGACAAGATGGTAATGGCGAACCAACCGGACATTGTGGTGGTGGATAAAGAACAGAGGAAAGCCGTTGTGGTGGATGTAGCTATACCAAGTGACTACAACATCAGGAAAAAGGAGCATGAGAAACTGGAGAAATACCAGGGCCTCAGGGAGGAACTGGAAAAGAACTGGTAGGTGAAGACCACAGTGGTGCCTGTGGTCATCGGGGCCCTCGGGGCAGTCACCCCCAAACTGGAGCAGTGGCTAAAACAGATCCCAGGAACAACATCAGACATCTCAGTCCAGAAATGTGCAGTACGAGGCACAGCCAAGATACTGCGCAGAACACTCAAGCTCCCAGGCCTCTGGTAGAGGACCCGAGCTCAGAGGATGAAAGAGAGAGAGAGACCACCCGCAGAGGGTGAGAAGGGAATTTTTTTTTATTTTTTTTTATATATATATATGTATATATATATAGCTGACTCAATAGCTCAATGGGTAAGTCACCAGTCTTCCACCCGGGAGACCAGGGTGGACTGGGAAGACTGGGAAACAAACTTTATTTAAACTTTCTCCCTAACCTCTCTGCTATCTTCCTCGGACATTGTGACGCAGTTTGTCCATTAAGATTCTCTAACAAACCTCTGAGGCCTTCGAATCCCTGCTGAGATTCAAGTGGACTGTCAATTTACAACCAACAGACTTCTGAAGGCCCTGGCTGCACCGGATTTTAATTAGGGGTATCAGAATAAAGGAGGCACAAAATAAAAAGGTTGAAATTTGTCGCATTCTAAAATGATCCAGAGCTAGGAACAGCTTTGCAAGACACTGTAAAGGTTTGTTGCATCTTAGTGCAAAGTTTTGTATATTGCATGAGGGTCATTGGTACTGAAGTAGGACCGTCATACCACTTTTTGCTCGGGGCTCATCAGTTGATCTCTGATTATTACTTTCACTCAAATCTTCAGTATTGTGGCCTTCTGAAGCTGGCTGAAAAAAAGAGACATCACCGTTCATGCCAATAAAGAACGACGCTGTCAATTAATGACACAAAACAGATAATTTCGTCTTTGAGGTTCAAATAATTTCAGGGAATGAACACATAAAACTGCAAAGTTGCAGTAAAGCTTACCGGGTGAACTCTGCTGATGAGGTTTGCCCAGACAGTCTCAGCGCTAATCCCCGGATGAGAAAGATTACAGATGCAGCTCTGTAGAAATAAAAAACAATAGAGGATTAAAAATATATGCTCCACTGCTAACTAAAATGGACTTGAACCCGACACAAAATAAAATTATTCAGCTTAAAGTTAAAAAGAAGCAGAATAAGATAAATGTAAGAATAATCTCCTGAAACACTGAATCACAGTGTCAAATAAAACATTATTTTGCTTTTCAGGCAGCAGACAACCTCAGAGAACATTTGCGTGGCTCCAGGACAATCATTATTCCGAGTAAAACCTTTTTTGCCATGTCGATGGTTGGCCTCTCCATGGGAGTCCTCTTAGCCATCTCCAGGAGGAGTCTCTTCATTTTACGAGGCATCGCCAGCTTCTGATTTGATGATAAGCTGAACTTGGCAGACGCCCAGAGGATCGCAGCGACTCCATACACACAGACCTGAGAACATATAAGTAAAGAATAAATATCAAATAAAAATCTTCAGCAGCAGATAATAACCTGTTAATTGTACAAGAAGGTAAAACCAGCTCTGACAGACAGACCTTCTCAGTTACGATACCGTGTTCCTGATACTCAGGTGCAAGAAAAAAACCATCATGGGATTCTGTGAAGAAGACGCATGAAGTCAGCATTTCGAACTCCAGACATTTACAAGTGGAAAAAATAAGAAGCATAGAACAGCTGACAGTATTACCCTACCGATGGTTTGAGGTTTGAGAAAAATCACTTCTCCCTTGCAGTTCACATAAACTGTGTCCAGGCATAAATAGGCTAAAGGCGAAGAGAGAACAAGCACCAGTTACTCTCCTTTTGTAAATTAACTTGTGACTGCCATTCCTACTACAGACAGAATTAATCTCACATTTTATTTTACAATTTTTATTAATGTCTTTGTGCAATGACAATAAAATAAGTTTCAATCTATCGATCCTTCAACTCTAAATGCAACCAAAGGTTGGTGCCCAAATCACACCAACCTTTGGTGCAGTTTACTGTGCTTGTGTGGTTTATGAATATTATCTCGTATGACACAGTGACTATAATGGTGCTCAACGTTAAACTTTAATGTAATTTAAGTTTATTTGATAGAGACACAAGCCGATAGACAGACTGAACAGAACAACAGCCTCATGTTTGCATGACTTGTCCCCAGATGGGCGTGTGATAGATGAAATTATCCATATCACATCAGCAGATTCAGATATCAGGATGGAATCAGCAATGGAGCATAATTCTTGTCATTGAAAGAGCTGGAAATTTGACACAACAGGAAAATAATCACCTGGAAAGTCAGTGTAAGTTTGCAGTGAAGACAGGCAGGTGTAACACAAAGCCCACAGCTCATTGACCGTAAGCCTCCGTCCACAAAGAGTCAGCAGCTCCCTGAGAGAGATCCACTGGTCAGGAAATGAGAACAAACAAAAAGCCACGACTTAGTGACTGAGGAGTTCAGGTGCAGGTCCAATTAACAGGAGAATTAGCATTTGTGTCATGTAAGAGGTTCTGAATGGAAAGGTTGCAGAAAACATGCAATCTGATGTTCAAACTTCAGTGTATCTTACATGGTTGGGATAGTTCAATACAGATCGGTGTGTACCTGCTTCTTGAAATTGCCATTATTGACGTGTCGGACATAACAAAATGTAAAAGAAGCTAAAAGAAGAATTGGTTAGGTAACATGCAGAATGCTTCATGGAAAACTACACAGTAAAAATGCCAGTGTTGAATTAACACCCAAAAGTGTCTATATGTGTTCAAGTCAGCAGGTGTTAAAGTAACACTTTTGAAAGTGTTAAAAGATTGACACCCATTTTTTGTTAAATTAACATTGGTCTGTAATACTAAAATGGGTTTAAGAAAAGTTAAACTTTCCATTTCTGTGTATTGTTTTGAATATTTTCCACTGGATTTGATTGATATTGACACTTTGTGGGTCAATTATTTAAGTTTTTAACACCACATTGTGTTTTGTTATCAATGCTACACTGGTGTTACTTCTAACATATTTTAACACTAACACCGTTGTAATGTTAATGTGACACTCTGTATTGTTGAATTTAACACCAGCTGTCTTGGACACATATAGACACTTTTGGGTGTTAATTCAACACTGGCATTTTTACTGTGTAACACTTAAATCTGGCTAAATGCTCATTATTAATGCTTAAACCCTGGTGGTGAAAGGATCATGCTGTGAGGATGAAGTAGCTGGAACAGAGAATCTGCAGCAAAACCTGAAAAAGTATATCCAAAGTCTATCTATTCTTCATTGGACATTTATCCATGACTAACTGACTAATGAAGAATGGGAGAAATTAGTTTGTATAATGAAAGTTGATAGCGATATATCCCAAAAGACTAAAATACCTAATTGCAATATGTTTTTAGAGTCAATTTTTTTTTCTTTTGACTTCACAATATGCACCACTTTCAGTTGGGTCTATCACAAAAACTCCTAACAAAACACAATGAAGTTTCTGGTCTTAGTATGAAAAACAGTAAAAACATTTTTACAATCCAATCAACTTGCATGCATCATAATGATGAGGTTTTCCTTTTTTTTTAATTTTTGTTTTCAGGAGACTAAATAAGTGTCTAAAATACAGTATATGTGAGTAGATTCCGTGAAGCAACATCAAGTTCATAAAAGTGGAACCTTATCGTAAAAGTGACTAACCTCATCCTGAGACTCTTCGTTCAGGCACAGCATGCTTTTGGTCATGTAGTTATAGGATAGGGAAACATTGGGTTTTGTCTCATCCTCTAAAGAGTTTTGTGCCAACTCCAGTTCTCGACAGGAGGCACAGGAGGCGACCAAGTCCTGGATACATCCCCGTGACATGGATTGGACACAGTCTTGAATATTTATTTCTTCTATGCAAGAGTCTCCACGATCGGTTCCTTGTGATCCATTTTCCTGATCCTGAGTTCTACAGTGAGGGTAGGACTCACAGGACTTGCCCCGGTTTAGTCTCTCCAGTCTGTTACTCCACATAGACTTTGAGTCTAGATGTTCGTCAGATCCTATTTCCGTCAGGTCAGAAACAGGATTGCTGATATCTCCGTGAGGTGGAGTGGAGACACACGGGGGATTGTTGGAGTCCGGCACCGAGCAGGAGCGATTAAGGGCTCCCCTTGCTCCTCTGAACTTCTGCTGGGATCTCCTCTTCACTGGGGAGCTGTTGTAAGACCGACAATCCATCTCATCTGTCAGACTCATGCCGTCTGCCTCGCCGCTTTCCATATCCTCGGCCCATAGAGAGGAATCCCAGGCCCCACACACCTGCAGGAGGAGAGCACCATCATTCATTTCAGCTGTTCTGATAGTTTCTAAGCAACACTACCAAGAAAATCGGTGAGTTTTATGAGTAAACTAATAACAATGGCAAAGTAATAAGTTCACAATAAACTTTGTACATGGCAAAGTTGCAATGCTTATGCTGCTGAATGTTTTATCATTTTTCAAGGAGTCAGTTTCAGCCTGGTTTTCCTGGGGAGGAAAGTATCTATGTAGATGCGATTTACTTAGTTTGAACATAATATCTTGCAGCTGAAAATCAAGGAAGTGTGGGGTATCAAGGCAAACATACAGTAGGCAGCTTGGAGTGCTACCGATTTATAATTTAAAGAATCACATGAAAAACAGATTTCTGCCTTATTGGTGCCTCTATAGAAGTACACAATGCCCATCAAATACTCATTTTTAGAGTATTTGATGGGCAAATACTCAAATACTCAAACTTAGTGGTCAGATGAACAGGGCTGTGCATTATAGGAAAGACAGTGTTCCCTTTAAAATCATTCTAGCTATTACCAAAAACTGCTACCTGCTGTCTGGACACACTGTTTGACCCAGAGATGTCAGAAAGGTCTTTGGTCTTATCCTCTGAGTTCAGTCTTTTCAAAAGATATTTGGTTTTGGAATGATGCCATCTTTCCTCCAAAGATTCTTCCTGTTCATCTGTTGATGCACAAAGACACAAATCAGAAGCCAGAAAATCACTTTGGGCAGCAAAAATCCCTGGAATAATACATTTAAGAACCTTGAATATTTGAAACTGATTCAATGGAGAGCACTCTTCGTCCAATTGAAGATAACTTCCGGCACACGGTAGCAGAAGATGTCTGAGCCAGCTGCTCTTCAGCCAGCAGCAGAATATCCTGTAGGAGAATCGCATCATAAAGTCTGCAACATTCAGAAAAATACATTTCTTCTGTGTTTTTTTAAAATAAAATTGATAGACTCTATTTGAAATTTGATAAAACATACTTCAGTTTTATCTGGACTGATTACCAAGATAGAGTCTATTCAGCTTATGGCAAATAATAATAATAGTTAATTACGTTTTTATTATAATACGTAGTATAAGCAATATTTTGTAATTCAAATGTACTTAATTTTGCATTTTTGATTTGCTGAAACAGAACCAGGCTGTAAAAAGTTCCATCCATATCTCACTTTAAGGCGCAAAAAGATTTTCACTTACGTTATATTTCCACTTGGTGGTGCTAAAGAGCACCAAGCAATTAAAGAATAATACTCACAGTCATGAAAAACCTCCTGGCTGTTTTAAAGACTACAGTGATTCAGTAAGACTGACTATAAGGAAGGTTTTCATCTTGGATCAATAGAAACTCATCAATCAAAAATGCAATTTTCACTAAAGTTAACAACAACAACAATAACACTTGACTTTTCATTTCCTTATATGCAATTCGGACATTGATGACAGTGAGGCGTCTGATCTGTCAGCCCGTCTCTGTCGGTGTTTTTCACCTCCAGCTCAGGTCTGTCCTCGGGCGTCTCCTCCTGCATCTGCTGCAGCAGACTCTGAAGTTCTTCTCCCAGTTCAGTCTCCAGCTCTGGCTCGATGACAAATTTCAGTGCAGCGGAAAGTGTGGAGCCCAAAGAGAAAATGTGGCCCTGCAGCCAGAGTCAGAGAAGCACCAACATTTGAATATTGCAGAATCCTCTTACAGGTTTGGGTCACATACGCCATGTAACATTCCTTTTGATAAAAGAAGGTTATAACACCGTCAGCAGATTTAATACAAATGCCTCCTGTTCATGCTGACAGTGTTAATGTTAGTGGTCATGAAATTTCTTGCAAATGTTTAAAACAGCATGAAATCTCACACCATCAAAGCGACGGGACATTTCTCATCAAAGTGAAGTTTATCATGTGAAGCATGACTCAGCATGACTGTCTGCTGGAGCAGATTAAAGCTATTTTCACAAACCCCTGATATGAAGGTAAGTCCTTCAAGCTTAACAGCCTGTAAAATCTGTGTGAGACTTTATTTGTAATTGAGGAAGGAAGTACAGTGGATTCCTGCTTATTGTTGGTTCAGTGTTCGCAGATTCATTCATTCATTCATTTTAATCCAAACATTACTGGTATAACTATCCAGTCTTTAAGGTTATTCCTTCCAACTACATTTAGCTTTGACGTAGACATTAGTCATTTTAACCCATTTTCCTGATGACAACTAGTATCTGATAATATTTAATAATTTATCTGTACAAACTGCTGGCACAAGCATTTTATGCCCAGATTATTAAAACAGACTAACAAGATGAGCTGAAACAACTTTTCTCATCTCACCTTCATCACAAAATGATTCCCAAGTTCAGTTCACATTGATTTTCTTTTGTTGTTTGTATTTTTTTTAAATTTTACTACCATGAAAATAGAAAAGTATCTAAGTTGTCAAACACACAAAACAAGGCTGGGTGGGTTATAAAAATGTCAAACACTCACCTAAGAGAAACTGTAAAAATCTGAAGGAACAGCACTAATATTTCCTTGAGCAAAGAGATAAAATCCCAGAAGTTTTGCGAGCCAAACTTATAGACAGAACTATGGAGCCTCGCGGCTGCAACTGTTGCAAAAACTCCTCCACAAAGTGTTGACCTTGACCTTGTATGTTCAAACGCAAACTCCGTTTTTTCTCTTTTGAAACCAGAAGAGTTGCAGATTGAATGGAACAAAAGAACATTTCAAATGTAGCAGCTACTTTCACAAGGATGAGAAAATGTAATTTGAGGACGTTTGACAGCATTTTGTTATGAAACAAAGTAAGACAATCGCGACTTCTCTAGAACATTTACCATTAACTGTAGATATGTTTGAAAGAAACTGCACTGATTTTTTTATGCCTGTTAATGTACATAGGATGTCAGATCTGGCAAAATTAATTTATGATCTGTTACAGTTCAACATCTGGAGTGACTTCTCGTAGTGTTCACACTGAAATGAGCAGAGATTCATGTTGCCTTGATCTAATCTATGTATAAAGCCATTCTGGTCTGTGCTGTAACTTCCAATAACTGAACCTGCAGGACCAACCAAGGTTGCGAACAACGATAATATTCCTGCTGCGTAACTCAAACTGAACAGATTGACAGACTGTGGAGGATTTGCAGTAGCATTGTGATCCCACAGGAAAAATCCTCATGCAAAACAGGGATGACCCTCTCAGCATCAAAGGAGCCGATTACATAAAAAGGCTGCATTGAATCCCACAGTGAAATGATACCGAAGAAATAGACTGGGCAGTATAAAACATTCCAGGCAATCAGGCTGCAGAGAAACTAGGTTAAGGTTAGCTTAGATGAAGTGAAAGAAATAAACCTCAGTAAGGTGAATGGCTGATAGCTTCAGGAAGGAAAAAAATATATATAAATAAGCTATTTCCTTTTCCTGATTTTGAGTTACGTGAGAATGATGTGCTGTGACAACACACCTCTTACCTCGAATGTGCTGCCCGTGTTGTCAAACTCCGGAGGGACAAAGGAACAATCTGGATCATCTGCAGGTCAAAAACATCCAGAAACGTCACTGTCACACATGTCTGAACTCTGCTGCACAGCAGCATCACATCTGGGGGAGAATTGGGGTCTTTGAATACAAAGCAACTGACAGGGAAGTAAATCCTGGCCTGTTCTCTACTCACAACTCTTGATGGCATCAATACAGGACTCTTAGACTTATGTATGTGCTTATTTAACCACTGCAGTCCAATGAAAAGGGAAGCTGCTTCTCTCAGTTTGCATAATTCATGTGTGATGGATAATCTCCAGATAATCTCCAGGATCAGAATTTGAAATGGGGTGAGCAGGAATCGGGTGCATCCTCCTCCTGAAGTGGGTCAAAGCTCAGACCTGCTGCAACATACAGGTGCATAAGCTCTCTGTGCCTCATCTCAACTGGAGAAGGACATGAGAGCTGTGGAAGAAATGAGGGAGGATATGACAGAATGACGGGGAGTAAAGTGGGTCATGACAGTTCGCCGTTTGAGTTGGCTCTAGGTTACAAAGAGCAGAAACTCTTCTTTAACATTTTTTATTTTACTTTAATATTTTATTTCCCAGAATTCTCTTCTTTAACGTTTTAGTTTTAGCTTCTTTCATAAAAACATTTCATCGTTTCTTTCCCCAGTTTTTCCTCCCCTCCCATCTCTCTTTACAGTTTCCTCCTTTGGTTCTTTCTCTTCTTTTTGTCACCAGTTCAGATCATCTTTGCTTTCACTTTCCCAGTAATCTCATGTTTCTTCCTTTCCTTTCAAGCCTTTACCGTCCTCTCTTCCTTCTCCATTCATTTGCTCTTCTTTGCTTTTCACTTCAAAGAATATGACTGTGTAAGAAGTAGTGGAAGGCACATGTAAAATCATTGCTGCTAGGAAAAAAAATTGTAATACGCTGCAATAGTCATCAAAGAAGAGAAATAAAAATAGTCATTAAGCGTGAAGCAGTTTATATCAGGTTGATGGAGTGTGAGTCATGTGTGCCTCTGGTATTTTAGCACAACAGGTAGGATGAGCTGAGCAATCTACCAGATTCAACACACTCTCCCGATCAGATCTCCCACGGCGCTTCGCCAGTGGGAAATGGAACAGCTTGCAATGTCAAGTCTCATGGGGAAAGTTAACAGTTATCTGTTATCCTCTCTGCATGATGACTACGAGGACATTTTGTTGCTCTGACTCAATTTGCATGATGTGAACATCGCCGCAGCGCCCACATACTCATCCCGCCACCTTCCTGGTGTTACTGCAGTAATTAATCAGCTGAAATGAATCGTACTGATATGTCTTAGTGACGAGCTAATGGAAATCTGGAGCCTCCAAGGTCAGAGTTGCTAGGGTGTTCAAAGAATATTGGTAATTTTAAAGTGAGCATTTCTGTGTTTTCTTGGGTCCCTACTGTTACAATCCAAATGTGTTTCCAAATTTAGCCATTTCCAACATCTGCAAAGCCTCAATATAATCACATACCAGATTGATTTCTTGACAAAAAATATTTCTATGCTGAATAGATCTGAGATCATTTACAGAAAACGGATGTAGCTAGAACTTTGCTACAAATATAAAATAAATAAAATGTAGAAAAAAGGTTGAGCTTTGGTGAAGAGGACTGATATTCTCCTAAGAACCAAAACAGTCTGTTTATTGGAGAGAATAATCGGCCATTGATTATGATAACGATTATGATTGGAGTTTTGGTTTAAATGAAAAAACAACCAAGAGCAGATGGAAATGGATACAGATACAGTTATGGCAGGACATTCAACTAAGGAGTCAACTACATAACCGCTGAGACAACTATCTGGTGTTGTTTGTGAGCATAAAGTTGATCAGATTACAATATTCTCTCTTTTCTTTTCCTGTGTTTTTTATTTATTTTTTTACTTTCGATATGACTTCTGGGTGCGACAGACTGGCGATCTGTCCAGGATGACCCCGTCTCTCACTGGAGATGGGCACCAGCAACCCTCCTGACCCCACTAGGGACAAGTGTCTATGGTATGTCTTTAATTGGGCGCTGGCTTTTTGAACATTCAAGCTACTCTTAGATAACTTTTCTCTTGATTTCCTCCTCCTCATTGGCTGCAATATATGAATCTTACCTTAATGAATTGAATGATTGTGTAGTGCAATTATGCTCAAGGTTGGTGTTACAAACTTGAACAAACTTGGCATATTCCCTCATCAGTGACTTTCAGCTGCATTTTCTGCTACCTTATCCTTGTTTTTTTTTCTTTTACGCTCTTTTACCAGTCACAAATAAATATATACATATATAACTAACATTGACTGCACCCTGGAACAACTTTGAAAAGGAAAAATTACAGAATGATAACTTTCGCTTTGTGATATTTTAACTAAACGGACACAAAGGGAAGCAATGCAGCAGAAGTCCTGTTATTATGACTTTCTCCTCTTTAACATCTGACAGAAAAATCAAATGTGCTAATAGGTCAACACTAAATAATTTAGAGCACCAGATATTCAAACGATCTGTGCTGTGTTCATGTATTGCACCCAGAATGTGTGATGTATTACTGTAACAGGTACTATCTTTGCCAAACAGTGTGTTAGTATGAATAGATGACTAAGCAACGCAGCAAGACTGCTGGCTTTATTGAAACGGTTGCCACAACAACGATTCCCATGGCAACCTACGTTCACCGAATCAATGCTTATCAATTTCTGATGTCTGGAAGCAAAGCATGGAGCAGCAGAGAGTAACACATGTAATGTGCTGATGTGCGAAATGTGAGAGGAAAAATAAAATGAGCTGAAACATATACAGGAATATATACACAGGAAGTGATCTGGAAGTTCATTTAAAAACTTTGCATATGTTGTGAAATTGGCAAACTAATTTTGAGACTGTTCTTCAATCAAAAACTAGATTTTAACCTGGATTCAGAGTTTCTATTGCTGCATTTCGGATCAGGTCTGTTATGTAATATTGGAATAAAGCTTACTTCTTGTATAAGTGTTATGCACTAACAGGCACGTAGGATTCTGCAGCCCACATATTGGCTGTACTACAACTGGAAGCTATATCTGGTATGTGTGTAGGATTTATCCTCCAAACTTAAATTGTCCAAAGAAAGTATCTTTCAAATAAGTACAAAGAGCGTTGCATGCCAAAATATTATAAAGAAAAAATCAAAAACATTATGTGTTCTGTTGCCTCACCGCTTAGCTGCTCCATGAAGCAAACATTCCCATGAGCGTTGAAGGCCAGAGTGTCTGGTGTTATACACAGGGTGTAGAAGAGGTGGGAGGGTCTGATGCTCTGCAGGGCCAGAACACATTCTGCACACACGGCCCAGACCTCCTCCTCACTCAGGCAGCTGTCCCGCAAAGAAAGGATGTCGGCCAGGGAGACGTTTTCCTGTGGTGGTAAAGAATATTCTGGTAAATAAAGAAAGAACAGCATCCAGCAGGGCATGCATCACCTGGCAACCACTGCTTTTAACTGTTCATTGGAGCCGACTCAAATACAACCAACCAATTAAACTAAAATGAACACCAAAAACTGGAAAGTTAAACCCTATGATCCTTGTCACTCTGCTATACAGACTGATGCTGAGGCTGAAGGTCATTTTATAGCTGCATTTTTGAGATACTGGAGAGATATTATTCTCTGCAAAAGCAGAACAGGGAGCATGAGGGCTCAAACACCACAACTCTGACTAAGTTCAAAATGAATAAAACATGTCAGGTTAAAACGAGTTTGTTTTATTTCTTTATGTATTCAGTCATTCTATGCACAATCAAAGGACATTCTTATTCAAAACTTCAGAAAATGTCCTGTTTCACAGGATTTGTTCTTGGCAGAAACATTTGTCTTTCCTAATGATATAATTTATTAGAAAACATTTTCTTTTTTTTTCAATCAATGAATCAATCAAATTTTATTTGTATAGCACATTTCAGCAGCAAGGTGTTTCAAAGTGAAAACAGCAGGTGACATTGAATAAACAGTGAGAAAGAGAAAGAGATTTTGAAAAGGATTAAAAAAAGATAAAAACATTAAAAACATCGATCCACGTGAGGATTTGCCCTTATGGGGTCTCCTTGAACAGAGTTTTAGCAAAGCGACATCTTCAAAGACATCAAAAACCACAATTTAGCCATAAGCAGCTCTACACAGGTGGGTTTTAAGTTGAGATTTAAAGAGACTCAGTGTTTCAGCTCTTTTACAGTTTTCTGGAAGTTTATTCCAAATTTGTGGTGTGTAGAAGCTGAATGCTGCTTCTCCTCGTTTGGTTCTGGTCCTGGGGATGTAGAGCAGAACCAGAACCAGAAGATCTGAGGGGTCTAGACGGTTGGTACGGCACTAGCAGATCTATTGTTGTGCTAAACCATTCAGTGATTTATAAACTAACAACAGTATTTTAAAGTCTATTCTTTGAGCTACAGGAAGCCAGTGGAGGGACTTTAAATCTGGTGTTATGTCTCTATCTTCATGGTTTTAGTGAGAATGTGAGCCGCAGGGATCTGGATCTGGATCTGATTGATTTGTTAGTCAGACCTGTGAAGACGCTTTTGCAGTAATCAATACGGCTAAAGATAAACGCATGGATGAGCTTTTCTAGATAGTGCTGAGACATCAGTCTTTTTAAATGTGGAGACTAAATTTTACAGTAAACTGTTAGTTCAATTAAATAGAAAGGTCATCAACTTTAATTGAAAGCAATATAGAATAGATGGATTAATTATGGTCTTACAAGGCATCTAAACAGAAGTTGTTGCTGCCAGGGAAACCTCCAGAAACGTTTAAGGAAGGTAGCCAGAGTATCCAGAAAGCTTTATTATGCTTTCACCATTTATAGGAGGATGAGACTCTTATATAATTGAGTTCCTCGCTACAAAATGGCAGTATAAATAAAAGTTGCACCTCATTTAAATCTAGTTTCTCCTGTTTTAAATTCATATTCCTGAAGGATACCAAGCATATAATACTGTCTGTTTGGCAGGAAATTGAGGGAGTCACAACATCTAGAAAGCTTTTCATATAAATCCAAACAGATTCAATTTATTGAAAAAAGAGGCTATTTAAATAGTTATGTACAGCTAAATGACATTTGTTTTAGAGAAGAAATCAAACCAGCACAAGACATCCAAGACATCTAAAAGTCGAAAGTCATGATATAAAATTCTGCAGGTCAAACATGGAGAATAAGATGGAGACTTGGGTTTGCTTAGTCCATTGAGAACTAGACAGGGATTTAATAGCACTTCAGATAATCATTAATTCACACATCATCAACAAATATTAATGTATGCTAAATTCGGGAAGCATTTAGGTAAATGTTGTCGTTTCTGCTCTTGTTACTCAGCTCTTTTTGGAAGCAGTTTTCTTATTTAAAACATAGCGTTAGAGAACTTAGCACCTCATTTTTGACCAAACTGTATTTTCCTCCTGAGGATTAATGCACTACAATGATGCAGCCGTCAAAACTCAGGTCGCCGTCTGTCATGCCACTCAAACTCCATAAGTCTGAACTTAGTCACGTCAAGATATGAGGTAGTCAAAAGTCCAAGTACTGATTCACACTCTAACACAGCAGCGACATGTTGTTATGGGGGGAGATGGAGGGGAAGGGGGCTGGATTCTCTACATGGGGAAAGGCAGCACAACCAACACCCTGTCACCTCCATGGTCTGGCTGCTGACTCAGCCACAACTAGCTGCCGTCTAGGCAACACTTTGTTCCCAGCCAATGTTTACGTATGTGGACCATATGAGCAACAACAAGACCATCACAATGCAACACAAATTAATTCAGCATACAGATTTGATGCTTATCAACAATCACTGCCTTTAGGTAACATAGAGGACATATTTCATCTTGTTCTGTGTTGCAAATATATGTGTAAGAAGCCACAAAACCAATTTAAATTAGTGGCTTTAAGAAATGCATTTTTCTTTGAATAACTACTTCATTTATTTTGAGCCTTTGTGCTCAGGGGTCATCGCTCCATAGATGTTTCTCCAAATTCTTTTAGTTCCACCATCTCTCCTTGTCTCAGAAATAACAAAAACTGTGACTGAATATTATCACTTCAGTTATTTATGGTGTTCAAGGAGATTTTTCTTGTAAATTACTTCTGACAAATTGACGAAAAACAAAAAGTACTAACACTAGAGTCAGAGAAGATCTCAATTAATATAACATATGTGCTCACACCTCTAAGGTACACAGAGCACGTAGAAACAGTGACCTAATTTTGAAACCAGATGCAGAAAATCGAGTATTTTCTGCAGGGGACAATATTTGTTCTTCTGAGAAAAATGATGCACATACATAAAGTGCACACACTCACTATCTACACACCCACACTGAACACGCTGCATCATCTGTGATCCATTACCAAATGGCACCATTTACCCTGGCAGGCGCAGTGATCCCAGAAATCCCAGGCAGCATCCAGCATAATGCAGAAGTCTGATTATTACCGGATCTTCTGTAGGCTCAGAACACAAAGGCTGGCCGTCACTCAGACACCGGGGTGGATGTTTGGAGAGTAAAGTGTGTCACGAAGCAGTCACTGTCAAATCCTCCACCCAGCACTTGAACACAATTTTTACACTTTTTCCAAGACAGACAATTAAAGCATCTCACAAGTGGGCTTTATTTAAACATTTCTGCCACCTACACTACAGGTTTTCCTTTGGAGACCCATGAATAACATTTGATTAGAAATAAAAATAAATATTGAACACATTCACAGGAGGCAGCAGGTTGTTAGAAAATGTCAAATTTGTGTGATCAAGTTGTGTGGAGAGAAACTACAGAGCAGAGATGAACCACTTTATGCAGTAGCAGCAGGAGCAGGATCACCAGAAATAGATAGCCTCCCATGAGGACAGTGCAGGGGAACACTAGTCTCTCTCAGCCTGCTCAACTTAAATGTGTTAGCCTACATAAGGCTCCCAACAGCCTCACGCTGCCTGCGCTCCAGATCGTTGACCTTTGGAAGTGAGAGGGAGGGAAAGGCCAGCGTTCTTGAGGGTCATTGTTTTCCACACAAAGCCAGTTATGAAGTTTGGCATTCTTAAGGTTTGTCATTAATTAAGAAGGTGAAAGTCCAATGAGTAGCAAAGCTCGTGTTGACTGGCTAGTTTAGTCAATAAACACCAGAGCAGAGGAAAATACTATATATAGGTTAAATTGATCCCAACACAATCTAAAATAATAATAAAAAAATAAATAGAAGTTGCATTTTCAAACTTTTACTGTTGAGATGATTAATTAGCCAAATAAAGCAGTCCAAAGCTGGTTCTAACATTAGCCCTGAATAAACACAGGAAACACTTTAACAGGAAAAAAACACGACATTGTTTGATCCCTACTGCTGTCCTTAAGGGTTTGCATAAAACAGAAACAAACATATTCATGGCTTACACTGGTAACCGTTAGCATACTCGCTGGTTTTTGAGGACAAGACGTTGTTTGACTTCGGTGTAAAATGTCAGTCATTTCTGGGTGCTGGAGCCAATTACATGTGAATCAAGAGACTGTCCCATATGTCCCATGTAAGTAGTTTCTAATTTCACGCAAAAAGTTTAGATTTGAATCATTTACATGCTGTGTAAGTCACAGCTACTGAAACCCCAAAATTCAAGTTTTCAGACAACTGAAATATTAGATGAGGGGAATTAAAAAGTACAAGAAAATATGTCAGTTTATGTACTTAATCAATATACTGTTTGCTCTCTGCTGTCACAGAAATTCATTGAATTTCTGTAGAGTTCAGGTCAGTTTACTGGTCAATCAAGCTAAGTGTTGCCATGATCATCAAAGTAAGTATTGGTACTTTTGGTACTGAGAACAGCTGCCAAGTTGTGTTGGAAAATGAAATCAGCATCTCCATGAAGCTTGTCAGCAGAGGGAACAGGAAGTGCTCAAAAACACACCAGGAAGGCGTTTTCCAAACCCCTGCTGGGTTTCTTTTAAATGCCTCTTTGCTTCCAAACACCTGATGCAAATGAGTGGGAGGTTTCAGACACCTGTGATACTGACAGGTTTAGGAGTTTCAGCCCACATCTTGGGAACATCTGTGCATCGTTGCTCTTGAAGCTCCGACCCGACCAAACTCCTGAATGAATGAGCTTTGCCTAGCAGTTTTCTCAATGTTGTGGTTATCTTTGCTGCTTGTGACCTTTTTTATGCCATATTTTTCCTTCCTTCCCATTAACATGCTTGCATTATTATGCTGTATAAATAGCCAGCACTTTTAGCAATGCCCCTTTATGGATGCCTCTGGTCAAGTCAGTAATCCTCCTCATTGGTTATGTAGGTCATAAAAATCATTTCTGAACCTTTTTTTTTTGACTGTAAACTATAATATCCAAAACAGAAACAAACACTTAAATTGTATTAACTTATCCATGATGTATCATACGTACTTTATATTTAGTCGCAAATAACATCGCACCTTAAAAACCAGTTCCAGTAAAATCCACAGCCTCACCTCATCTTCCAGCAGTGGAGGGAGATGCTCCAGATCATAATATCCATCTCTCTCATCACCTGTCTCCAAGTACGTGACAGCAGCATCACTCCCGGAAGTCTCCATTGCACCAACTTTTGATTCCCTCAAGCAGCGCAGCGAATCGCAGCCCAGACAGCGACGTTTCCGGCAGAGTCTGAGCTCTCAGGACCACACCGTCCTCCGAGAGGGAGCTCGAACACCGGCTGCCGGTCGACTGCCACTGTGGGACGGTGGCGTCCAAATGAGAAACCCCAGAAAGACGCAAAAGTGCAGCAATGCGTCCGCCCTGTGCGCCTGCAGCGCGGCGCTGCCGCTGCCGGTGGCGCCAGCCGGACTCTGAGGCTCGTCACGGCGGCAGAACCTCCTCAGAATCGAGGCGAAACGTTGTGTTTCATCCTGAGCCTCGGATGGATCTTCCCCATCCGAGGAGGCGGAGTGGAGGCGCCTCTGCCTGGATGCCACACTTGGCTCTTCGCCCCCGCTCACAGAAGCCTCCAGTTTGAGTGACTCATATTTATCACTCAGTCCACATTATCTCCACTTATCCCTGTGATCATGATTGATTCATATGCGTATTTATATGTTGTTGTTTTTTTCACCGCTCATATAATTTACATGTACAACACTTGAGGACTTTCTACTTAATCATAGTTCCCCTCATGTGCAGGGATGTTTTCGTTAGGCTGATATTTATTAGGAAGTTTTATCTGACAATAAAAATTCAGCTGGGTTATAAAGAGATCATTTCTACTGCAACATTTCCCAAAATACACCTACTATTTAAAAACAAAACAAACAAACAAAAAAAAAAACAGCAGAATAAAGAATGCTAATAGTCTAACATCTAATGTAAAAAATAAAAAAGGGGAGTGAATTTCTGACCAAAAAATAGTCAGAAATGTCAAGATTAAGCTCAGAAATTTCCTGGAAAAAAAAAAAAACAACTTGGAAATTTCTATGTTTCGTTTCAGAGAGTTACGTTGCTTTTGTGGCTCTTCTAGAAAAAAGAATGTTCTGGAAAATTTCTGAGATTAATCTTGAAATTTCTGAATTTCAAATGTTGAAAATATTAAACTTTTGAAACTCAGAAATGTTAAAGTTTTGTTCATTAAGTAATGCTGCTTTTGTGACTCATCAACGCAAAAATGCCTCGTCGGCCACTGACCCTCGGCCTGTGATGTGTCTCCTCCATGGATGTTTGTCCTGCAAATCAAAGATTTACCACTGGATTGATATATCTGGAAAATTCGGAGACCAAGTCAAGAGCTCAAACTCTTCTATTCCCAAACAATCTACGTAATGGCATTGGATACCACCAGGCTGAAAGAGGCCACAGCAAACACTGCTTCCATTAAAATGAGATCAGTGGTGCATCATGTACCTGTGATAAATGACACATTAGCACATGATTCATCAGACCAAGCCATCTTGTTCCACTGACCGGTCTCTGCCGACTTGGCAAACTCTGATTCAAACTACTGTATATACTCTGATAAGTATTATTTTTTAGAACTAGCATTAATTTATTCAGCAGTTTGAAGCTCCTGTGTTTCACCTGTTGGCTCAGACCTCACATCACTTCTGCTGTTTGTTCCACCTTCGACCTCTTCTGATGGATCCTGACAACAGCAGATGAGGAACACAGAGCAAAAGCTGTACATTTCTAGATACTCTGACTCAGTTGTCTGGTCATTTCAATTTGGTCCTCTTCAAACTTGTTCAAATTCTTATGCTTTACCCATTTTTCCTGCTTCTGAGACATCAGCTTTACAAAGAGTTCACTTGCTGAAAGGTGCCACAGCCCATGTCATTTATCTTACCTGTCAATAGTCTTCATCCTAGACTTGCAGTATTTCCTTCATAGCTGGATCTATGCTTGTTTTTGGTTCCAAATCCTGGACAGTCAAATTGTTCATGTTTCAGCAGAATTTGATCCATCCTAATTGCTTGCTCAGTTTAAGTATCAGCTTATTCTGTGTAATAAATAACAGAGAACCCATTTGGGGTCCAGTGGCGCTCTGGTTGGCGATGGGCGCCGTGGTTACAGCGCCCGCCGTTCCTGATCGGCTGTCTCTGGCGTCGGGGAGCCACAGCTGGATTTGTTGTCTGCTCAGCCTCGTCATGTTGAGATTAAAGCAGTCAGCACTTTCCCTTTAGCAGCCAGACAATTACTGTGATCGTACAAACACTTTAGAGTTTACAGTATCCCCTCAATGACTTATTACTGAGAACAAAGCAGCATGGTTTGATTTGTGTTGGCAGCATGAAGTAGCCAGGAGAGGGATGGATTCAAAAGGTGTTTATTCTTCACACGGATTAGCTGCTAATCTACGAATACCACTGAGCTTCTTGTTGCCATGAGCATCTGAATCTCTGAAGGTGAAGCACTAGTTGAAGCTAATGAAGGAGAGTTTTTACTGAATGCTTTTGTCCCGGAGTTTTTTTCTTTCATACTGATGTGGCAGAGTAAGAGACAAAACTACAGGGAACGTGTTCCAGAGAAATTCAATACGCCTCTCTTTGTGTTGCTCTAGGTGATGGAAAATGCTTGACAAAGTTATGACGTCAAAAAACCATTCGTGCAATAAGGATGAGTAAGAGGATGTTGTTCTTATTTTGTCATGTTACAACGGGAAAATAGTTATTAAAGGTGAATGAAAACGATCACATTTTCTAAGTTTAAATCTGAAAAATGTCCTGCAAATTTCTGTTTAGAGCACATCTGTTACAAACCTTTTGCTTCTACCAGGTTTGAACATCTCAAGAAAAAAACTTTTACCTTCAATGCAATATATCTAAACCTCAGTCATAGTGGATAGAGAACAACTTAACCACAAACATTTTTTTTTCATGGTCAAAAGAAGCAAAATGTTCAAAAATATTTGCAATCTCTGACAAAATAATAATAAAAAAATAAATAAATAAATAATATCTATCTACTATCTATCTATCTATCTATCTATCTATCTATCTATCTATCTATCTATCTATCTATCTATCTATCTATCTATCTATCTATCTATATATATATATATATATATATATATATATATATATATATATATATATATATATATTATAATTATATTATATTACAGTATATATATATATATATACATATATATATATATGTATATATATATATATATATATATATATATACAATATATATATATGTATATATATATATATATATATATATATATATATATATATATATTATATATATAATATTGATCTATAGATAGATAGATAGATAGATATATTTTTGTTATTTTGTCGGGCTGCACAGTGGAGCAGTTGGTAGAGCTGCTGCCTTGCAGCAAGAAGGTTCCGGGTTCGATTCCCGGTCTTTCTGCATGGAGTTTGCATTTCTCCTGTGCATGCGTGAGTTTTCTCCAGGTACTCCAGATTCCTCCCACAGTCCAAAAACATGACTGTCAGGTTGATTGGCCTCTCTAAATTGTCCCTAGGTGTGAATGTCTGTGTGCATGGTGATTGTCTGTGTGTCTCTGTGTTGCCCTGCGACAGACTGACAACCTGTCCAGGGTGACCCCACCCCCCAGCTGGAGAGGCAGCAGCAACCCTCCCCAACCCACCAAGGGACAAGGGTGTAAGAGAAATGGATGGGTAGATATGTATATATCACTTTACCTGCTATCATTGTTCTGCACAATGCTAAAGTTGTAGGATTATAAAATTACAACCACACTGGTGTCATTTTCTTCATCAGGAAGACTTTCCGGTCAATGTAGGATTTCTGAATGTTTGTTGTGCAAATGTCTGCAATGTGCTCTGTGTTTTTGTGAGTATGAAGAAACATGCAGGCGTGAAAGTCAAGAGGGAAGGAGGGGAGGCATATTTATCAGGCCTAGCAGAGAAAACAGTGGAATGGCACAAACTCAGTGCTTGCAGAGTTGCTGGAGAGAGAAAGTTGAGAGGTTTACAGACGCCCCAGTCACAGAAAGAAAGGTCATGTTCTGTTTTCACATGCGTTTGAGGTGGAGTTCAATCACTCGTCTCTAATTATTTGAGCTGCTTCATTGTTAATGAGATGAAAATCAGAAAAACATGTCCAGCAGAGCAGGAAGGGGCAGCTAGCGTTCTGAATATTGAAAATCTTCCCTTCCAGCAGTTGGTTGAATTTATAACCATCACAACAAACTTTTTAATCATCGCTGCTGATATTAGCACAATATTTTAATTTCTTGTAAATAGTCTGTTGCTGTTTTCTTTGTAGAAATATCCATGTCTTGGAATCTCAGTCACACATTTCTTTGATCCATGTATGCTATTTTTAAGAACTGTACAATATTGTTTTTCATATGATGTAAGGAAAAAAAGGACAAATACTTTCACATTTGATTTAGTCCTTCATCACTGTTTTATCTTGCTGCTGGCACACCTGCATTTTCCCACAACGGGACAATAAAACACATTATTTTACATGTATAGGTCATTTAAAGCAGGCTAACAATAAATATTTGAGAAAGCCAATGTGTCAAAAATAGCAAGGCGGTTGAAATAGAAGCTTCCTGTATTTAAAAACTTCACCTGGTTGCCAGTCCAGTCCAGAAGTACGTAGTAAACTCACTGATGGACAAGCCAGCTGATGCATTAACCTGACTATTAACCTCTGTCTGACTCCAGATGTCAGTCATAAAGGCGAGTGTCTTCTTAATTAGAATAAGTTCCTGCTTTTAAACACTAGATGGCGACCCTGGATAGTGAGCAGAACCAGAGCAGAAATCTGGCAGGAAAGCTCCTGTTAGGTTTCCTTTTATTTTCTTTCTTTTTTTTAAAAGTGTGACTTAAAGCTACTCGCCTTGTACATCAAATCACTTCCTTACGTCACTGTTTGTTCACATGTTGGAGGTTGACAGCAGTGGTTTTTGTCATTTCTTGCCCCACCTCACAGAGGAAAACTCTGAGGAGTTCTGTAAATAGTCCGACATGTCAGAGCTCACTCCTGCACATTTGACCATATTTCTAAAGCCTTTTCAAAGTCAAGTGTTCATTTGCAGCCTGAGACTCCCACAGCTCATCTGGTAGAAACAAAGAAAAGTGGTGACAGGCTGATTTTTCAAGAGCAGACTCTGAACTCATCCTAAAGGGAATGTAGAGTTTTAAATTGGATTTTATTCTCAGACAGCTGTTAGACTTTGGAAAGTCCCACTTTCTGAACTGACTGTAAATTAAGACCATAATATTTGATAAAACTCCCTCTGCTTTGGAGACCATTAGGACTAAATCATGTCATGTTGCAAAATACTGCAAATGAACAGATGTGTCATAGCAACTGAATGACTACCAAGCATCAACAGCGAGATACATATGAACATTCACTTTCCAAGCTCTTTAGAATACAGGAAAAAAGTGGAAAATTAAAAAAAAATGCTGCTTAAAACACGAGAGAAAGGAAAATAATATAACTGCTAAAACACCAAAAAGGACAATGAGAAAAACACAATGAGATTTCTCTTGTTTTTAGAAGACATTCTTTTCAAAGTTCTTCAATGCTTTTGATTATTTATGGATCACTCCTACATGGGAGACATTATCATGAGCAAAAATACTTGATACAATCTTTGCAACATGGTTGTCACAGTTACTATTTCTGAATTTTTTCTTTTATGCCTTATTGGATACAGATGTTGGAGAAAGATTGACTCTTATTATTATAACCTAAAATGAATATGTGAACACTGATTCAGGATTCAGGATGTCTTTCTGTGGATACATTTATTTCCTCTAGTTTTATGATGATCAATATGATCAAACATTTACATTGTGGCTTCATCATATCACAGGATTTGCCTTCATAATGTTATGTTTGTAACTCTTTGTGATTTTATCGATGGTAATTTTGCTATTTGAGTTTTGGTTCCTTGTCTCTGTTTGGTCTTTCAGCCCCTGTACGATGCAGAATGTGACATGTCAATGTCTTTCTGCCGCATTCAGTTTTTTTGCTTTTACACTTATTTCACATGACAACACATGTGGAACACATAATCCATCTTCTTCCAAAGTTATTTGATGGAAACGGATTTACATTGTGTTCATACATGCGTATAATTGATTCAAGAGATTAATGTTGCAGCTTCAGAGATATAAATAATCCTTTTCCCAAAGCTCCATCCAAACATGTCCACAGTTCTTTGTTCTTACAGAAGTGGAGAGCGGATGGTTTCTGCTCTTTCTACAGTGGTTTTCTCGAGATAAGTTCATTCCACAGTAGCCTCCTCAAGTCAATTTCCCACTTTCCACAAATACTTTTTCCAAATGGTTTTATTGAAATAACAATTCAATCCTGAAAAACAAAGCTTTGCCTATTTGAGCTCACAAAATGATTATTGTGTGTTAAACCTGATTCCATCCTTCAAACGTTTGCCACAACAGCATCCATGCAACTTAATTGCCATGCATTTGAAGGATGAAATCAGGTTTAACACACACACACACACACACACACACACACACACACACACACACACACACACACACACACACACACACACACGCACGCACGCACGCACACACATCAATCGTCTCAAGAAAACCATCAGGAAATTAAGTGGGTTTTTTTTAGAAAACGGGAAATGAACTAATTTTCCTGAGAAAATCATCTAGAGAAAGTTACATGTGGAGAAGGTCTGCTCTGGCTTCCATGCTTTTCTCTTGTGTCTGATTCATGTTAAATGTCTCATGTCACACAAACAAGAAGTGACCTTGAGGTGCCCTAATCCACATTTCTTTCTCCATTTAAGTAAAATATTGCACCTTTAGACCTTGAAGCTTTCTGGGCAGATCATGAAGCTTTGAAGGTCTTCTGGACGCGTCTCACAGGTTGGACCCGGCAGACCAGAGCTAATGTCACATAAGCAGAAGTCAATGGACAGAAGGAGACTTCTGACTTTTCTTACTCCAAATTTAAGAAAACATTGGCTAAAATGTCTTCAGTGCAGAGAATAAACCAGCAGAGGTGGACGGTTATCAGCAGCCATGTGGGATTTAACAAGTCATAACAAAAGACTTCCTCAGCATAATCTGCTGCTTTTACTCCTCTCTCTCCCTCCCTCAATACACTCATATCTGCTTCCTGTCTCCTGGTCCTTCGCCACCCACCACCCAGCTTTCCCGTTCTCTCTCTTCCCTGAAGTTGGGAGAATCAGTGGGGAGGTATGGACAGAAAAATGCCTCACCTCTCCTCACCCGGCTGTAACCCGATGGAGTGACGGCCTCTTCGGCTCTCGTCATCCACCAGATTGATGGGTTAAAACCGTCACGTGATTTCTTGGACTCTTCCTGTTGTACGATGTTGCATCACCATCAGCAGAAGATATAAATAACACACACAAAAAGGAGAGCAAACACACGAAACAACACAGATTAGATGCTGATTGCTCTCACCAAACCCAGAACACGACTTTGAGACAAGGAGCTCAGTAATAATCACACTAGCTTGACTCATAGTCGTTGTCATCGTTTTACTATTTTTGCCAGTGATTTGATGCTGAGTAATTCAGCAGCGCAGCATGGTTGTCACGGGAAAACAAGTTAAAGGGAATATTGGGGCATGTCACTCACTGAGACGTCAAGTTGTTCTTTCAGAAACAGGAACCTGCCTTCAGATTGTCACACAATAGACATCAGGTGTGTTGACAGTAAGGCAGAGGGAAGTGGAAGAACAGGGCTGAGTGAGGAGGAGAAACGGGTTAGCAGATTTGTTCATTACTCTCTGGTGCTCAGAGGAAGGATTCTTAGGAGCTGCTGAGAGTTATTAACGGGCTGGAATGCATCTCCTGCCCGGGGTGACATACCGAGGCCCAACACGGCTTTCCTGATCAAATAAACCACGAAAATACAAAATAAAAATCCTGTTTGGATGTTTGAAGCAATTTACAACCTCGACTGACAAACTGTGACAAATCAACAGGCTTCACAGTTGATTCATCACCAAATAAGACCTGATCATTGATCCTAATGTGTGCAGGATAGTGGAGTCGACACCCTGCTTTAATCAAACTGTTGTCATTTCCTCAGTAAATGTTATGATGGTGTTAAACTGGTGATGCATTCAGATCCTGCAGCAGGTTTAGATACACACATACACACAGCTGAAGACATTTCTGGGACACACACACATACATTAGAAAAACTGCTTTCTAGAAATTAAATGATGATATCTCATAAGCAGCTTTGCCCCCCCTCTTCTGTCCTCTCTTTCTCTTTGATCTTCCAAACCTTCCTCCCTCGTCTTCCTTCATCCACTGAGCCTCAAATTCCAATCCTGCCCTCACCTCCTGCACACACACACGCACACACACCGCCACCCGCCCCGTCCTCTCTGCCACTCAGCACTCGCTCTCCCACCCTGCGAGTCTCGAGCATGTTATTTAAGTCAAGGACAGCATTAGCATGACGATCACAGCCCTCTGTCACAAGTCTTGTCTGCCAAGATCGGAGCCGGAGGAGCAGGCTGGGTTATTGATGGGAGACAGAACTACTTAACACATGAGGAGAGGGAGGAGTGTGAGGGAGCCAGAGGCATATGGAGTCAGGATGACATGGGATGTGAGAGATCAGAGATGGGAACAACAGTCTGCATCAAATGAAGGGTTTTTGTATTCAGCGCCGTTTGTTGTCTTTACAGGGCTAAATAAACGTCACATTTAACTGTTTTATAACAATTCACACCCTTTTCACATTTTGTCATATTTCAACCACAAACTTCTATGCATTTTCTGGAATCCTGAGATATAGATCAACACAAAGTAGAACATAATTATGAAGTGGAAGAGATGAGATGTTCACTAAGTTATCTGTAAAATGTGAACGGTTTGGAGTCAGTTACTGAACGAGCTCTCAGTGGATGCATGTCTCAAACTTTGCACATCTACAGACCAGGACATTTGTTTGCCACAAGAAGCCCAGCAGGCCTGGATGGAGAACTCATCTGTGTTTGTGTTCTTACCACAGATTCTCATTTGAAGTCAGACCTGGACTTTGACTTGGCCGTCGCGCTGCAGTTCTGGGTGTATGTTTGAAGCTGTTCCAGCTAAAAGGTGAATTCCTGCCCTCTGAGTGGTTTATTCAAATCAACTCTTCCCCTGACCCGGTTGGAGGAAATCCTCTTCACAGCATGATGCAGCCGCTACCATGTTCTACTAACATTGGTGCCCAAAGTCATTCCAGGCCTTTGCAGAACTTTGTCGTACTGAAGAGGTAGTTGGATCATATGAATCAGTTGTTGGAGCTGAAACTCGTCTAAGACCAGCAGGAGGTGAACAGCCTTAGAGGAGCAGCGCCATTAGTTTGGTTTTGATTCCTTCCAGATGTTTTGTGTCCCCTACATGGTTTGATGCCTTCTTAAGGCTTTCTAGTAGCAGTGACTCTCCTGTTGCCACTACTCCATAAAGGCTAGGTTTGTGGACTACTCCATAAATTGTTGCCGTGTTAACAGGTTGTCCCTGCTGAGCTGTGGATCTCTACAGAACCTGTTAACACGGGCCTCTCGGCTGATTCTCTGATGGATGCTCTTTCTGCCCAGACAGTCAGGGCGGGTCAGGAGTCAGGAAACATTTCAGGTCGAAGAGCCATTTTTGACTACAAGACAATCTGTCTGGAGCCATAAACCCTCTCGACTGCTGGAAACCAAGAAGCTGAAACATGTAGTAGTTACAAAAGGGTTTTGATGTGAAATTAAAGAACTCGGGATGAATATTTTCAGGATTTATAATACTGAAAACATCACATTTTTAAAAAAAGAAACAAATAAACACTTTGTCCTGCAGACTGGAGACATTCAGTTCTCTCCATAATGAAGGGACACTTAAAAAATGGGTAGTTAATTATTTTCTGGGTGACAGTAAAAGGAAATTAAGACTGGATTTTATTTAGGGAAATTAGAATAATCACATGTGCAAACAAAACTTCTGAATTTTCTTCATAAAGGTTTTTTACAACCGTACATCATTCCCTTTCTTCTTCACAATAATGCACAACTTTCTGTTGGCTTACAAATATGTAGGGATTTTGGGCTGTAATGTATATTAAAAATCTGGCTGGTTGTTTCTGAAAAATGCCAGAATGTTGCAAAACCAGAGGGCATGGAAGAGCAGCCGCCCCAGCAGATGGTGAAACAACATTTTTCTTTAAGCTGCTGCTGTTTTTGTGGATAAACCAACTTATAAATTCCCATCACATCACTTCAGTAAAGTTTTTAGTTTTCTTAAGATAACAGTTGGTGAACTTACCTTCTAAAAAAAAAACCCTTTTGGTCCTTTTGTTTACTCAGCTTCTTCTCAGTAGACAAGCAGCGAGAGCTGTGGTTTAATACTTCACACAGCTTTCAATCAGACGGATAATCTGAAGATGGGGAGGCAGAAGAGGGCATGCGACGGCCTTGGGCATAAAAAATAAGAATCCAGCAGCATATTAAATGCATTCGGGTGTTTCATGGCCTGCCAAATCTGGGTGTGATTAGTGGGACACAGAAGACACCCCTGTCTCATCGCAGTGGGATGTGTCCACATGGGGAAAAGCACAGACGAGGTCTGTGGACGCACAAGCCAACATGAGCAGCGCCACTACCCTCCACATTCCTCCACTGTGAGACATCTTTCTTTCCACTGTGCTGCTTAAAGACAGAAACGGAGTCCAGGGAGCTGAAAGGGAGCAACAGGCCTTTGCTTTTGTTACTTGTCGTAAGTTAAACACACATACATACATCCACGCTGAGCCAAAGACGCTTTCATCTGTTGCATGGTGAAAAAATACATTTATTGGGCATCTGTGTCAGTGTAGAAAAAAGTGAAAACTGGCTTCAGGTTTTTTTTTTTGTCACAGTACCACAGGTGAGTTTTCCAGCAGCTGTCTGGTGGGCTGTAAGTGAACCAGCGTGACGCTCGGTCAGGGCAGTACATCTGCTAACGATGACTTCAGAGGAGGCGGCCTACAGCAGCCTGTTAAATACACATCGTCTCAAAAAAACTCGGGCTGCTCCGAAAGCACACCACCAGCAAACTTAGAAGCTGAGCTGACCAGCACCGGCGCGCTCTCAGTTTTCGTTTTGCAGCAGAGGTTTGACTTTAGTTACAATTACAAATCTCCAGAGTCTCTAGAAGCCTGTTTCTAAAATGTATTTAACACGTTTCTGTGGTTGTACAGGTGACTCTTAATGAATGAGAATATCATTAAAATGTTACTTTATTAATTCCATCACTGAGTGATATCGCTCAAGTGTTTATTTCTATTAATTTTGATGGTTAAAGCTTAGCGCTAATGAAAACCAAAAAAAAAGTGTTTCTTACAAAATAGGAAAGTCACTAAATACGAAAATGGGATTTTTAACACAGAAATAACAGCCTTCTGAAAAACAATCCAGATACTGGATTGTTGCTCTTATTAATTGTTTGGGGCTCATTTTGCAGGAGTTACTGCGTCAGTGCAGTGTGATGAAGGTGATAAATACGCAGCGCTGCAGAGGAGTTCAGGAAGCCCAGGTTGCTTCAGAAGCAGCCTTCAGCTCATCTGCATTTTGGGCTGCAGCGTCTCTGATCTTCCTCTTGACAATCCACCATAAATCCTCTACGGGGTTCAGTTCAGGCCGCTGTGCAAGCCGAGCAGTGATACTACGGCCATTAAAGCAAGCACTGGTACAGTTGGAGGCGTGGGCAAGTGCCAAGTCCTGCTGGAAAATGACGTCAGCATCTCAATAAGGCTTGTCTGCAGAAGGAAGCATCCAGAGCTCTAATATTTCCTCTTAGATCGCCGCCTGCAGGCGACACGGCGCCCCAAAGCCAAAGAAACCTCCCACTGCTCCTCCAGACTCTAGAAGCTGGATTTCCAATTGAAATGGAAAATTTACGACAATTTTGACTCATTAATCACCAGTTAAGTTCTTTTTCTCCTAAGCTCAGGTAAGACATTTCCTATCTCTGGTTTAATTTTGCTCTAGAAGCAGCATCCCAGGTCCAGTCGTGAATCTCAACCTAATTCTTGAACGTACTCTCAATAATCCTCATTGTGGTTATTGTTCTATTTTTCTATCACACTTTTTCCTTCCACACAATCTTCCCATTCTGTTAGTGCCTGAAACACTTTTTAGAAATTGCTTGACGAGTTCCCAGCCAGCAGCTTTAAAACTGTCCGATTGTATAAAGGCCCTAATTAAAAATCCCTTTTTATTGGTCTGACTTGATGTAAGTTTCAGGTTTTCATTGACATCAATCAATAACCATAAAATTAGAAGACATAAACTGAAATAATAAATTAACTTTTCAATTGCATTTTGATGAGGGTTTATTGTCTGACGGGTTGAGTGTCGTGCATGTACTGTATGTTTCTGATATGAAAGTCTCACAACACGTAGCTGGTCTGCATACTTTATGAACAGATAAAGGCCATCTGAAAACAAATAGGACATATTCAAACTCAGATACTGAGCATTAACATTGAGAGGTCCTTATTCTTTCCCCAACTTTCTTTACATATAGACTTTATTCTTAAACATCTTTAATCTCATATATAAAATAAACCAACTCTATATGTACAAGGACACAGGAGCACACAGAGGGATTCAGAGACAGTGTGCATGCTGATGTGGTTTGCTGCTTAGAAACATTTTTATTTTTAGTCCTTTGCCTCAATGTGTCACTAGTCATCATTTATATGACAAACAGCTGCTGCTGAATCAATGCTGAGACACCATTGCCTTCTCTTTAGAGCAGCGAATGTATCAAAAGAACGATCCACACTTCAGCCTCGGTCCGCCCTGACTAAAGTTAATATGTGTAAGATGTTGGGCTTGTTTTACTCATCGAGATGAGAAGATATGCAGTTTAGGTCAGAAGTTTAAGTGTGGCAATTGTGAGGCATAAATGTCATATTAAAACTGGTTTTATGATTTATTTGAACTGTTCCTTTTTACATCGTAGGACAAACAACAAGAACGGTTTTGATTTGATTGTGGGTTTTTCTCTCCACACGTAGTCAAAATTAAACATAAAAGCTCAAATATATACATACACCCCCACTAATCTTTGGCTAAATTCTTTTGAAACACATTTTGGAGCCATTAGCAATCTTTTGGTGGGACATTCAGTCTTCTTGGCAGAATTGGTGAGGCTCATCTAAAGGTTTGATTTGCTGGCACTGACCCGGCTGAAGTTTACGGTTTTTAGAGGCAGTTCTAGTAAATTAATGTTAATCAGTTTTATCGTTTCCAAAGTGTTTATAGCCTCTTTAAATCTTCTTAGAGCTATTCTCTGAGCTGTCTCTCTTCATTCGAAAACCACAAATCAAGTGAATGGTATCGTTCACAAGCGACGTTTAGAAAATTCAAATCGTCGTTGCAGAACCAAAAAGGCATGGAGTGGAGCTCTGCAGGGTTAAAATAGATTATTAAACAATACTTTGCTTTTTTCTTTTGTAAGATACAACAAGGCTTAATCCTGCTTTTGATTAGTTAAAGGAGCTGCTGTGTATTTTGGATCTTTGTCCTGCTGGAACATCCGTTGTCTTCAAATTTCAAGTATATTTATATTTGAGCTGATATCTGTATATGTAACTCTGACCATAAAATCCACATTTAATTCAGTCTTGTGCATCTAATTGTTGTTGAAATCCTTAAAGTTGTTTCATTTTTGTATGAACACTGGAGCCTGAGAAGAAGAATACTTCAAAAACTACAAACAGTATATTTCTGCCAGTGATTATTTTCTGACCAGAGCTGCAGATCTTTAAAGTGTGGCCAAATGCAGATGACCTATGGGATGTAAAGCAGACATTTGGGCCAAAAAAAGACGTAAGACCAGCAGCAATAGTTGCACGGGATCAAAATAATTAATGGCATTTGCACAATGTGGAGTTTTTGTTCAAGACATACAAAAAATATATAGATATAAA
Organism: Poecilia picta; assembly: GCA_033032245.1. Lineage (NCBI taxonomy): Eukaryota > Metazoa > Chordata > Actinopteri > Cyprinodontiformes > Poeciliidae > Poecilia > Poecilia picta. The sequence goes on from CM065367.1 coordinate 4,985,518, forward strand.
GGAGTTTTATTTTGTATTTTAGACAGCTCTTGTTATTTTGCTCTGACCAATCGTGGGGTGAGGATGAGAGATTTATCACATTTTTCTATGAAAGAAAAATAAGGATCACTCCTGTGCAGGCTTCCCAAAGTGGGCCCTTTAGCAGCTTGTTATTTGATTCCAATGATTACATTCAAACACTTTGTAGCTGTTAATGTCTGTTTTTACAAGCAGCTTTCATATCAGCAGGAGGAAAATGTGCAAACCAAGATGAAACGAATAAAAATCCGACTGATAAAACACGGCCATGACCTGACTCTGAGTAAAAGGACTGAATCCAATAACTCTCTGACATCAGCTCACCATCCACAGTGGCATCGCCGTTCCTCCTGATGTGCCGTTGGTTTTATTCCTTTTCAGGCAGAGGGAAACACTAAGGTGAAGACATCATATAGACATCACGATCAATAGAAACCTGGATAGGAGCACGCATAGTTTTCACTTCGCTTTTTCTGCTGTGATTTTTCTACAACTAAACTGGCACCCACACATCTCTGCCAAGCAAAGGTATCTTTGTTTATTATTTAGAAAATCTCTAGTAGGTATTCACAGTTGTGATGGCAAAAATACCCATATGAAGTCTAAAATTGCTGGTTTAGTCGTCTAGAACATGAATGCCAAAGTACGGGAGATTCACCGTCAACGTAGACTATCGGTAGTTTGAGATTCAGGGTAAAAACGTCTTGCAGCTTGTTGCCTTTGAGCACTAACACACACAGTCACACATACAACCATTCATTTTTTTTAAATATATATAGAGAGATAGATCTGCAGTAATATGGAACAGTGGGAATACCTTCAGGTAAATCTGATGGTATAACGTGAGACACATTTCACAAAGTGTTAGTGTTGAAAGTGATTCTCCTTGGTCTATGGATGTACCTCTGAAGGCGTTTGCATGATATAAGATTTCTGTACAAGAAAACAGCACACATATAAATGTGGATATTGAAATAAAAAAAATCCTCACGTTGATTGTTATGTTTAAAATGTTATTTCACTTTTTTTTCCTTTTTTTTCCATCTAGAAAGGGAGGCGAAATTCATTTTGGCAGGATGAGGCGGGAGAACCGTTGTGTTCCTGCACTACACAGTAGTTTCGTTCTTCCAGGGGCCGGTGCGTATATTCCCTGTGCTGTCTGAGGTGTACAGAAGTCCTTCATGCATGCCTCCCTTTAAAATCCCATTCTGACTGGGCGGGTTCTGGGGGCATGATTGTCTGCGCGGAGCATGCATCTCCAGATGGTGATGTGTTACCATGGGCTCCTCCTCGGCTACTTTGCTGCAGCCGCACAGGAAGACGCCCGTGTCCCCCGATTCTGCCGGACACAGAGAAGGGAAAAGGTCTGCCTTGGAGCAGCAGATATGCCTGTGGCACGGGTTGTGGCACGCCACAGACTCATGCAGGGTGGCTGCAGTAGCGTGGCATGTGTGATGCCCGTCGTGGTGGCCTTCGTGGGCCAGGTGCGGACAGATGTGGGCGTGCCGCTCGCGTGTGCTGTGGGGGCTGTCAGTGTGCGAGCTGTGCATGCTGCCTCCGTCGGCACTAGAGGGGATGTGGTAGGCGTACTCCCGGTCGCTCCCCGCCGTGCAGGCGGACGCCCCGGCGGCTTTGCGTCCGAACTGACGACTTTTAGTCCTGGTGCTGCTTTTGAGGCAGGGGTGCAGCTGGATCCCTGGTTCGGAGTGCAGCAGCACGTGAGTGGCCGTGGGCTCCTCCTCCATCAGCTGCTGGCTGTGCAGGGCGGCGCAGCACGGAGTCACCGGCGCCAGACACGTGACGTGATTCTGCGAGGACGGAAGAGCGGCGTGTTTGCAGTGAGCCGCCCCGCTGTGGCTGCAGCCCAGCAGCGCTTTCGCCTGGCACGGCGAGTCGTGGTGGCAGTGGCTGTGGCCGTGACCACCGTGCCCCGGGGTGTCTCCGTTCACGTTCACTTTGGGCCGCGCCTGAGCAGAGCCCTGCGCGCCGGAGCAGGCGTCGGCGCGTCGTCCGGGGCAGCAAGAACACCAACAGTGCCAGACGTCGTCACGCTTGGCACAGTGATGGATGAGGATGAAGAGGCCGAGGGTGACGGAGAAGGCACCGTAAAGGCAGCTGAAGATCATGTCCAGGAAGTGTCCCTGCGACACAGCCAACGCACCAAAGGTCCATGTGGCTAGGAAGAGGAACAGGGTGAAGGCCGCAGTTCGTAGCTGGGCTTTGAAGGAGTGCTCATTGGCCAGCAGTGCAGGGTTGATGGGGACGCCGGGGCAGCCAGCGGGGCAGCTGCCGCCACCAGACGGGGCCGCCAGCGCTCCGGGCTCGGCTCCCTGGTGACAGTGAGTCGGCACGTCGGCGGCGGCCAGCCTCTGATGCTCCTCTGTCAGCTGTTTGAGCTCGTACTTCTTCTCTGGATGCCGCCGGAGCTGAAGGAAGGTGCAGAGGAAGTAGATGCACGTCACCAGCACGATGAAGGCCACGGGGCCAAAGAAGGCTCCCAGGCTGGGCTCCCATGCCATCCAGCAGCTGCAACACAAACCAGCCACGCTTAGTCATTGGATTTGCATTAGAAATTCAGAGCTTTCAAGGTCTTCACATCTAGAACTTACTATGGTGTCTGCTCTCCGCTTCCATAGTTGTCTATATTAACAGCTGCTGTGACACCGCAGATGATGAGAGGCACTCCACCACTGACTAAATAAAATCTGTGATGTGGCAGAGGAAGACAGATAGGACAGAATTTATAAAACACACTATTAATATCAGACTACATTTTTATACACAGTCCAGTCACATTAATGTGACCACCACGTACTTTCCACTTCAGAGTTAAATAACCAATCACAGAAGGCAGGTGGCAGCACAGTGCAGTTGAGCGTATATAAAGGGTGTGTGTGGGCTTCGGAAAACATTTCAATCGTTGGCATAATGCAGAAACGAAGCGATTTATCCGACGTCCAAAAGGGCATGATCATTGGCTTTCGGGCCAAGGGTGGAAGCATTTCCGAAACGGCTGAGTTTGTGAACTGTTCGCGTGCCGCCGTGGTAAAAGTGTACCGTGCATGGCAAAATGGGACTGTCCAAAATCAACTATGTGGCAAATGTGGTGCACCACGGGCCATAGATGACAGAGGCGAACGACGGTTGCGGAGATGCGTTCGGGCAGATAGACGGGCTACCGTTGAGCAACTGACCACTAAAATGAACCAAGGGGCTACCACAAGTGTCTCCCAAACCACTATTCAGCGAACATTGCTGCGTCTGGGCCTCCGAAGCGGACGCCTGGTTCGTGCACCTATGCTGACTGGTGTTCATCGACGACGAAGGCTAGAATTTGCACGCCAGTACAGCAGCTGGACGTCCACTGAGTGGCGACAGGTAGCGTTTTCAGATGAATCGCGTTTTATGCTCCATCGGACAGATGGACGTTGGCGTATAAGGCGTGAAACCTCTGAAAGGAACCACCCTGCAACCATTGCAGGAACGGTCCAAGCTGGAGGCGGGAGCATTATGGTCTGGGGAATGTTTTCCTGGCATTCTCTGGGTTCACTGATTATTGTGGAAGGCACGATGGATCAATACAAGTACGCATCTGTCCTTGCGGACCATGTCCACCCCTACATGCGCATTGTTTTTCCTCAGGATGATGGCATCTTCCAGCAGGACAATGCGAGGTGCCATACAGCTGCCAGTGTACGTGCGTGGTTCGAAGAGCACCAGGATGAGTTTACCGTCCTCCCCTGGCCAGCAAACTCACCTGACTTAAACCCAATCGAGCATCTGTGGGACCATCTCGATCGAGTTGTTCGCGCCATGGATCCTCAACCGCGTAATCTAGCGCAGCTGGCCACGGCATTAGAGTCGGCATGGCTCAACATCCCAGAGAAGACCTTCAGGGACCTAAGTGACTCTCTTCCTGCACGTCTCGTAGCAGTTCGCTCTGCGAAAGGTGGTTATTCTGGCTTTTGACAGATGGTCACATTAATGTGACTGGACTGTGTATAATTTCAGCAGTGAACTAAGAGGAAGATGTCTCATAAATATCAGTTAGCATGTTGTCTCTAATCCACACCAAAATGTTTTCCCAAATATCTCAATATCTGTAAAGAAGACTATTATTACTGACTTGTTTCATCCATTCTTAGATGGTTTTGATCATCTGGATTTGTTGGAACAAATCCAGATGAAAGAAAATTGAAAGATATTATTCATCTCTACAGGACAATAATCCCAAACCACAACTGGCATAAAGCAGACTGAAGGAGGATTCCTGAACAACCTTCCACATATCCTGACATTTACCGCTCTGGTTTTCACCTTTATACTTTCACCTCAACGCCAGAAAACTAACAGGTTTTTTTAAAAAAAACTCTACGAGAGGCAGAGACAGTTATCCAGAGAAAAGTATACCACAAGATTATCGATGACTGCAAAAAGAAAGAAGACCCACAAAAAAAGACACACATATGCACCAACACTATTTTAAAAATCTTTAAAGCTGAATGGATGTAAAGCTGGAACTGCTTTCAGAGTTCAGAATGATGCAGTGACTGAAGATCTTGGCTGACCTTGAAGTCAGACTGAAGTGAGTCAGTGTGAGAATATTCCCACAGTTTGACTGACATAGAATGGGTCAGGCATGAAAACCCGTTTCTGTACGTAGTTTTCCCCAAACCTAAAAAGAATAAAAATAAAAAATACAAAAAGAAAAGGATTGTTTCTGTTTACCGTTTGAGCATGTCAGAGTGTTTGTGATTACACCCTTGGGGCACAATCACACCTACTATTTGTTTTCTTCACTGCAAACCAAGGTGCAAACTGTACTACATAAACAAATCTGCTTCCTGTCAATCTGAACATGAAGGAGCTGCAAGTCGTGGTTTTTATGTGTTGCATGTAGAACGTCCTTGATTTAATATGTTTCCTTTATGAATTGTATTGCATTAATACAGTCAAAGCACAATAAGCCCAGTGTGACTTACATGACAGTTGTTAGATAATGACACCTTTTAAAGCACAATTGCATTAAAAGTGTCATTATTTACCAAATTGAGTGGAGGCACATAAAGTAAATGAATATACTTTTCAGCACGAAGGCATATCTATCTAACAACTTTTTAAAATTCTTCAGAAGTTGAATTTCAACAATTGCCAATTATAATTTTCAAACTTAATAAGAAGAAACACTTGAACTCTATCCTCCCATTTGTAATGAATCTGTGTAATGGTTCATCCACACCAAATGCGTTCTGTGTGCCAGGCGCATCCGGCTTACTCTCAAAGTCTGCAAGAAGAAGGCAGGACAAGGGGGTGTTTTGCACATGTAGCGTAGATTCGAAGCGTCTGGAGAGTTTTGAGCGTTTGACACGTCCAACAACAAAAAACAACGGCTACAACAATTCTGACGCATGTGACGTGCCCTCGACGCGCCTCTTTGGACGTAAACCAAAGGCGCCTGATCCGCCAAACACGAGGTGTAAAGCAATATGTCAGGCGTCTGCAGTCACAGTGTAAATACGTCGAACTTGAAGCATCGCATGGATTTTTGATGCGTGTGACGCGCTTGGTGTGGACGCACCATCAGAGCAACAATCCGAACTGAATTACTGAAGCAAGCTGATGTTTACTGGTGTCAAACTAGTTAGTTCTCTAATATAGTAACTATTTATTTTGTGATAAGTTAAAGAAGTAATAAAAGAAAAGCCTGGACCACTCGGCACAGAGCATCACAGGAAGCGAAACCCTATGATTTCATTACTGACACAGAACTCGCCCCTTCCTCTCTACTGTCCTTGTCCTCTTTCTCTGCACTGTCATCCACTTTCCAACATAAACTCTGCTATTTCCTCCTGCGTCCTGTTTAATCACAGCCTCCGCCACCCTACCCTAACCTTTCCACCGATCCATCTTCATCCCTAGTTTCCTCCCTTCTGCTTCTTTCTGCCGTCTCTCTCCTTCTCTAACAATCTTTCCTTCATCACACTGAAGCCCAAAAATTCAATTACAATCAAGATGTTTGTCTGAGCTGGTCAGTGAGGGGGTTGAGGGTGTGAGGCTGTCGGCATTAGCTGCCTGTCACTGTTTCTGAGTGGAGCAGCACCCTGGGGGACGCTCCTCCAACAGAAAGCCATTTACGCAGCCGTCAGGCAGATAAGCATAAATGAGGGGAACGTGTGGACATTAAAGCGCCATGTGCTCTCAAACCCTCATTCTCCAACGTCCCCCAAAGGAACGCCAGCTTGGAACACGCGTGAAGCAGACGTGGCAAAAACATGCGACCGAGCCAGTCGGCTTGCTGCTTTGGTTTTGTCCACAAAGCTGCTGTGTGATTTTAAAAGTCTTGCCAGATACAGAAACTGTTTTGCATGAACATCTAAACAGACACTGCTCTGCATTACATGCACACATTCTTTTATTTTGGCAATTCCAGTAAAAAAAAAAGAAAAGAAAAGCCTTTAAAAAAGAACTTTGCTTTTAACTGAGCTCAGAGGCAGCAATCATCTGATATAAATAGACCCTGAAGTGGCTTTTAGTCGGCATCTACACAGCGACTCCCCTCTCATCCTTGTTCTCTGCTCTGCCCAGGCACCGTCCTCTGCTTTGTGATGGGGCCTTGTCCTCTCTCTGGACCTCATCCAGGACTTACATAGAACAGCTGGGGACAAGTGACGGTCAGAACCAGCACAGAACATTTATTTCCTCGTGGATAGAACAGGACTCCATGTATTCAGGCTCTTTAAAGGTTTACACTAAAAACTGCTTCGTGTGAAACATGATCTGACATATTTAAACAGCACAGAAGGGTTTTTATACACATCAACTAATATGCAAAACTGGAACATTTTCAGCCTCATGGAGTTGAATCCAAATATTCACTGATTCACTGATTAAAAAGACAAACAACCTTTTTATGTTTGGGTTAAGTGAACATGCCTGAAAATGTCATAGTTATCTGATCAAATAATCCCATTAATCTTTCTTTTAAGTTCTTTTCAATTTCTTCGGCTCACATTCAGATTTTTGGGAAGATACATCTTGATCAGGATCACAGCGGACATGTGGAAAAGATTCTCAAAAATCATTTCGACTAATTTGTGGTTTTCCAGGCCACTCAGATCCAGTCCGTCCCTTTGGTATTTTTGATCATTTCCTCAATTTGACAACTAATGATTCAAAGTTACTTTATATTTTATGAAACATATTGTCTACCAAAAACTGTTTTTGCGCTAAACTCCAATGAATCATATGTACATCACAAAGTCTCTCTTGGTTTGGTCAAATGTCCTCATGTCCAAACATCCAACTGGGCCAAATGGAGAACCAACATTAAGAAAAGTCAAAATAAGATTCTTTAAAAATTAATATGCAAATAAATAAAACCATATGTGACATTTTCATTATTTTCATGGATTCTTATCTCCATAATTTATTATAAAACCTTAAAAAACCATGAAAAACACACAAAGGAATCAGACGGATTGCTCATAGATGCAGGATGACAGAAGGAAGGAAAAAATGCATTAAAAATTGATGAAGGGGTAAAACTGATGCAGAATCCTAAAACTCAGCTATTCACACACAAAACTAAATTTGCATGAGAATTTGATATGAAACCAAAATGAAATCTCAGTTTTGCAAAATTTGCATATTGTCACATCAACAAAACACAAAATATTATTGGTAAACTGACAGAACGGAAATGCACCCAGTTCTTTCTGGTCCAAACTAGAATTGTTTCCATCAGCACAACCAAAACCGTCTGGATGTATTCCCTATTGCAAAGCTGAAATTGGCAAATAAATATTGAGTTTGAAGGGCTCTTTGCAGCAGGAAAAGTTAGATTTCTTTTTTTTTTGTTGTTGTTTCTGAATTGAACATTGTCAGTTTTAGGTACAAAGCAGGATGACTGAGCGTCTCTGAGGTCCTGAGGAGTCTAAAAGTTTTATATCTCTACAAACTATTTTCTCTAGGAATTATTGAGAATCATGATCCATCCAGATTGCAGACCACGCGCTTTTTAAATATCTCCTTTTATATACTGGAACAGTGACTAATGTGATAAAATGAAAATTCCAGTCTTGCTTTCAACTCTTATGTCATTATTCCTGAGCTGCAGCTGATTAATTTTTTTCATTTATTTACATATAATAGACACACCGAGTCTTCATCTCTGGTTTTGCATTTTGGGGACCAAAACTAAAACTTCTTTGCCTCTTGCTTTAAGTTTGAGGACATTTTTAACTCATTAGTCATGTAGAAACAGAAATATAAAGTTGTGTGACCTGAGTGAAGTTGCCCCCCCACCTTCTTCAAATCAGACAAAACTGGTGACAAACGTTTCTGCTACATTTGTGCTGGTTTGTGCAGATTTTTTTTTCTTGTTTGTGCTGCTATCATTTTTAAAGATATAAAGAAATGTTTCTAGAGGTCATCCAAGGTCAACCATATTCAAATCAGACAAAATGGGTTTCAATCAACTCGGCTACGTTTGTGCAGCAAAACAATTTGTTTGTGCTTGTTTGACTTTGAAGATATTAATTAAAGTGTAAAGGTCAAAAGGTCAACCAGCCCCCCCACTTTTATAAAATCGAACAAATTTGGTGTCAAACCTTAGTGCTACATTTGTGCTGGTTTGTGCAGCAGAAATTTTTGTTTGTGCCACTATCATTTTAAAGATATAAAGAAATTTGGATTTCATAAAAGTGGGGGGGAGGGGCTGGTTGACCTTTTGACCTTTACACTTTCATTAATATTTTCAAATCCAAAGCAGCACAAACAAAATTTTCGCTGCACAAACCAGCACAAACGTAGCCGAGTTGATCAACACCCATTTTGTCTGATTTGAAGAAGGTGGAGGGTTGGTTGACCTTGGATGACCTCTTTAAAAATGATAGCGTCACAAACGAAAATTTCTGCTGCACAAAATAGCCCAAATGTTTGACACCAATTTTGTCTGATTTGAAGAAGGTGGGGGGGGGGGGGGCGACTTCACTCAGGTGAGTTTAAGGTATGGACACCATAAGACACATTGAAACAGATGATCGTCTGAGCTGTGGAGCCCATGCAGATATTGAGCAAAACATTTGCCAGAAAGTTGAGTTCAAATTTTTGTTTGCAGAATGACACATTAAGGTCCCTGTTTGAAAAACAAAGTGACTAAACACATAATTTTCTAAGAAAATAAGCACGATACCAACTTCCTTTACAATATATTCTAAAGAACTATTAAGTCAGCTTTTGTTAAGGGGTTGAACCACTTTCTTCTGCTGTAGCTTAAAAGTAGCTTTTGATATTTGCGTCCAGTACAAATCCAGAGATATTGTTCTATATTCACACAGTCACATGATCAGTGATGTGCGGTGAGGTTCATTGCTGGTGAGGCACCGGCTGATGACTTAGACACCATCCATGTTATTGGACCTACGGAAATTTCACGCATGCAAACAACGTTGGGGGGGCAAAAAGACTAATCTTTTACATGTCATCTATAGCCGCGTTAACTCAGTGAAACTTGAAAATGTAGGTATTAATTTCGTGCTATGATCCACAGCAAAATGATCTGTATTCGCCAAGCTACGCAGACTCGTTGCCATAGCAAGTGACAACAATGTCACTTCATGTTTTAGGATTTAACACCAAAAAAAACATTCAAGAATTTTGGACACAGAACAGAACATTTAGTTTGTTATAGAACGTTTTAGGCTTAGTGTTTTATTAATAAATAATTGCTGTGGCAGATTAGCTACCGCTTCTACTTTACTGAATTATTTAAACATAAACTCACATTTAATTAAAAAACTAAACAAAAAAATCTTATTGCTGTCTTACCTTTACGTATCAATAAAATCCATGCACCGCTAATTCTGCACAAAAATATCCGTTCATCCAAAGTCAAGTCTATCCTCTGCATGTCTTTTCTACTAAGTAAAACTTTCAGCTCCGTGTTGGTCTTCCTTTAGTTTTTTATCTCCTGCTTCAATTGAAAATCCACTTTAGAAAACTGTTTAAGTGTAGAAATGTAGTCTTTCATGTTGACGTTCGAAGAGAGAAGAAAACAAATTTACTTTACTTATTTACTATGTGGCTAGCTCCATAGCTAGCTCACTGTGTCTTACAGTTGTGCAGTCACAATATCTGGTCTCATGAGCGCCCCCTGCCATGAGGCCAGAGAACTGCCTGCCTCCCCTGGAGTCTGTTCTCTCCCGTTTCTTATCGCTTCTCCGCACACAAAACACGACACACACACACAGTTAGTGACAAAAAACACTGTACATTATATACATAAGCGAAATTATGGAAAATAAGTCCATATATTAAATGTTTTTAAGCCATTTTATTGCCGGCGTACAGACAGGATGAACATGCTGTCATATAATGGCAGCGGGTGCAGAGTTGCTAATCGCAGGAGAGGCTGAGCTGCTGCTGCCCTCTCCGGCTTCGCTTTTGAGCATTTGAATGGGAAAATGCGAAAATCCAGCGATTTTGAAGAAAAGGTAATCAGAATTGGTTAAGCTAAGTAATAAATAGATACTTTATAGTACAAAACCACAGGGTGAAAATAGTTTTATATTATTAGTTTTATATTATATATTATTTTTCCATGATGACAGGTGAGGCTCTGCCTCACCTGCCTCCCCTGACCGCACGTGATACATTTCTCTGTTTATAACTATTATAATTACTGACAACTGGAAATAGAAGAACTTTGGGGCATTTAACTGATGGTGGATCTTTACACAGGAAGAAGAAGAAATCCTCCTCTTAATGAGGAACGACTCACAGCAGACTACATGCCAGTCAGTTGATACATTAACAAAAGTATTTAAACACAGAGTGGCCTACTTCTGATAACAGTCACTGTGATTGTGGACTGAATATGTGATCAAAGGCTGTCAGGCAGGGAGAACAGGAAAAGAGGTGGATGAGGAGGGATGAGGCGGTTGTTAGGAAAGGAGTGAGAAATAGATTTGTCTCCAGCTGTTAAGTCTCATTGCATGAGTCGGTCTGACGGGGAGCATTACAGTCAATCACTGAGGATCAGCTATCCTACTGCAGCACACAATCCCTGCATCTGCCCCCAGACAAATGATCTCTCTTTGCAAGCAGAGGAGGATGGGGGAGCCTCTGGATCGTTTGCCATTAAAACCCTCGTTCATGCAGGCGTCTGGGAATTTACTTTGCAAGACACGCAACGCTTATAGGTCAGCGGGAAACTAGATTTTGAGACTTTTCAGGAATAGATCCCTGAGTGGATTCAGGGTTTGATAATGGTTCAGATAATTTCTTTGTATATTTCTATAGGTACTAGTGTTTGTGGTAAAAACCTAGGGCACACAGACAACTGGGCTGAAGTCGATGCCGTTGTATGAAGTTCAGCAAATATGTTTGAACCTAAAGTCAAAATAAGTGAAAAAGTTTTACTAGCGGAAATCAAGAGTTCAAAAGTGCACCACTTTCCCAGCACAAAGTACATCAGGTCTTCTGATCTTCATCTTCTCCTTTTATCTTTAATTTCAAATGATGCTGAAGAGGTTTGAGGTTCAAACTTTTCCCTGCTTCGCCAGTAACCGAATTCACTCTGAATGTTACGTTTCACGTGAAGGTGCCCTGATGTAGATCTGCCAGGACTTTGCCTAGAGTTGTATAAACAGCATGATTTATTAGCATTCCATTATTTTTAAAGTTGGTAACATAAATTTGTCAGTATGTCAACTATCAGTGGTTGAAACATGGAATGTAAGGTTTAAGACAAACAGTTTTTTTGAACGCTAACCTGAAGCTAATCTGCTCTTTTTTTGTCTGGCTGAGTCATGTTTCATTTTGTCGGATTAAGGAAATTTGGAAAAGTTCTGCTTCTTTAATATCACTAGATGTCATGCATCCTTTAAATGTTTTTGTGAGCTAAGGATATATTATTTGACACCTGAATGTGCGCTGCAGATAGATCAGAGTTAACATAAAACCTATGGAGTGCAACTGTTTCACATACCATTGATTGTGTATGAACTGAGCACATGAGTATTTGTCCTAGAAAACTGACATCTAAAAATATTAGAACTGATTCAAGAGTAGGAACAGTTTCACAAAACAATGTTGACATTTAGGTGCAGGAATTAGTCTCTCATTTTCTAATTATCATCCGTACTTTGTGAGTCATTTGTTGGCAAAGAAGAACAAGGGTGGAATGTTCCTGAAAAAAAGTTAAGACAGCCTTTAGAGACTCAAAAATGGCCACTAAGTTGATTCTCTTTTTGTTTTATTTCTTTAAGATTCTTGTTTTGTTATGATACTATAATCTTTCTCATTCTCACTCTTGTCAGAAATGATTTCAATTCAATCTCTTCTTATGTTGCTCATAAAGGCTAAAAAGTTAGAAAACGTTGTGGGAGCAGCTTGAGAATAAAATGTTTGCATTATTGGTAATTTGAAAGTTTGTTTTATTTTATTTTTGAACAGAAAACTAAACTGTTAAGTGAGTTAAGTGAAATATTTAAAGAATCCTGCTCTAGTTTTTAGTCAATACTTTAACTGAGTCATATTGGCCAATTATTTGTTACTGTGTCTGTAATTTTCTTTTCCCCTCTGGTAAATGAGATCTTTGATTTTAAAGCAACAACTTGTTGGGACAAATCCTGATAGAAACTTTACTTCAAAATTCATCAGGCCACACACATTTTTTGTTGCTTTGGTTTTTTTTAGATGTGAAAATCCGACATTGATCTATTTTCTTTACATGCCAAATCGTCACTCATTTCTATTGGTCAATGTGAGAAAGGTGGGTTACACTTTGATATTTTTCCAGTCTGTCCCAGAACAGACACACAAACATTCAAACATGCAAACTCTACCCAAGCACAGACTTTAACCCAGGACCCTGTTGCTGTGAGTCATTGAAATATTCTTGAAGTTCAAAGGTTAGTAAAGGCTGAATACAATTTACTAAGCTAATTTCAGATATGTCACAGTACAGAACATGGTGCAGTGTTTTCCCCTAGTTTGCATCTGGTTTTCTACCTATGACTGTTTAAATAAAACTGTTGTAGATTTGCATCAGAGTTCACAGAATAGCTTCTCGCTGCAGAAGGACCTCTGAATGGGTCTAACAGCTAATCCTCTTAAATGTTTGTCAAATCTTTGTAAAGAACAAATTGCAAGCTTGCAACTACAGCGCATTATTTTGCAGAAAAAAAACTGACCTATAGTAATAGTTTTAAGTTCTAAGCGTCACTGTATTCCAAGATTATGTTAGGGCAGAGAATTGTGGGATTGAAGTTCTTATAGTGGTGAGAGTAAGAAGCTGCTCCGTCAGGCTTTTTAATTAAAATGTTTCAGTTAAACTTAATAAACTTCACAGGAAACCAGAAAATGTAACAAAGCTGCCCAACACCCAGCAAAAAGCTTTATTGATCAGTGCTTAGTGGCTTTTAAGGGAGGTTTAGTTTATCTTCATGCTGCATTCTGAAGGCTGTGAGTGTTACATGAGCTGCAGTTTGTGTCTCGAATGTCAGCTTCTGTAACTGATTAAAAAGTCTTTTCTGGATTTTAATTTATTGTTGTACAACAGCTGAATTTTCACATCAAGGAAATGATCACTAAAACAAACTGAGACCAGAGCAGTATGAAGAGGAAAATCTGACAGCTACGTCGAGCTACAAAAGTCACTGTCTTCACAAGAACGCAAACCAGCTGCATGTGTCTCTGCAGATAAACTGTTCAAAAACTCGTCCTATTAAAGCTGTCGCTGCCCTCAAAACAAAACAAAAGATGGGAAACACATAAGAAAGACAAGGAGAGCAAATAAAGAAACCCAAAAACCAACATCAGTGTCTATACGCAGTCATATACAAAAGAAGGAAAGGGAAACTGTTGAATACATCCAATTTTATAAGCAAATATTTCCATGTCTATTCCATCTGCAAAAAGAAATAGAATCAAGGCGTGCATAAGAGATGCAAGTTGTTAAAATCTTTTTTAAAAAGAAGAGATGAAACCAGCCTAATTTAAACCTCTGACATCAAAGATCTGGCATCCTCTTGTATGAGCTATCATCCACCTGTCATGTTGAGAGAGCTTTCCGAGACATCCAGATAAAACACCTGCAGATAAAATTAGATAAAAGGTGGACTCCTGTGTGCCTGGCCAAGGATTTAAAAATACCTCAAATTAATAAGTTATTCCACAGGAAAGAAAACTACCTGTGAATTTGAGACGATCAGCAATTTATTTCGTGAAAAAAATAAGAAGGGTCATACGACTTACAAGGTTTTGTATGTTTTAGATCGTCGGACTAATTTTTCATCTGACAAATCAATCAATCAAATTTTATTTGTATAGCACATTTCAGCAGCAATGCATTTAAAGTGCTTCACATAATTAAAAACAGAAACACTGAGTCATGTAACATTAACATTGATAACCATAAGAAATTAAAAGAAAATAATAATAAATAAAAGTTAATAAATAAATAAAAAATAAAGATAAAAACATTAAAACCTGCACCCCTTTGCAACCAGGGGAGGACAACACCCTGTCCCTTACATCTGAGGGGGAGGAAATGACAATATAAATACATTTAAATGCCGTTTTCAAATGATCATGTCATTTCTTTAACCACATTATGTCAACAGCTGTCTTCAGGACCTGCAGGACTGAGTGGACCATCATGGCTGACCTTCCCTTCACCCAGAGCAGCTCAGAAATCACAGGTTGACTTTTTTGACAAGAAACCCCCCCCCCCAAAAAAAACTCTGTCAGTATCCCAAAGTAATTGATCAATTACGCCTCCAATGAATGAGTTTTAGAAAAATATTAAATTTAGTTTTTCTTTGTCTCTGTGAAGATTTTATCTGTGAAAAGTGCAAAAACTATTTACGAACTTATCACTAATTTAAAAATATTAAACAAGTCAGTATTGTATGGTAAATTATTTCTGGAAGAGGTTTTCATATTTAACCTTTCAGCTGAGGTGAAAGTTATGTTTTCACTAATCTTCGTCTGCATCACCACTGCCTATGGCGCCGACGCAAACAGGATTAAATGCTTACTTCTTTAAATACATCAAACGTTTCTCCAAATATGAATTATTGTTTCATCTGACATTTCAAGGACAATGTTAGTATGATCTTAGTTAAAATAAAAGCAAATGTATACCAGACAACTTTAGTTTTTCAGCATACAGCATATCTGCAACTTTGTCAATACAACCATGTTGAGATGGAAATGATGAATATAACTATAGCAAAAACACTCATTCTGTTTTTTAGACCATTTGTCTGCTTATTAGTTTATTAGTATTGTAATGATTGTAATGATTATGTTGCATTGCTGCAAAGAACTGGAGGCAGAAACAGTTTGCATTCATATTGTAGGTGTTGATGCAGGCTGCAGCATCGGCCTTGGGATGGACACAGACCAGGAATCAGGCCACCTACATATGAAAACGACCCCCGAACACAGCGGGTCATCCTCACTCTCTGAATTGGCATTCAGTCACAACAAGGTGACTCCCCAAGTAAAAATGGTGCAGAAAATGACCATCAATTCACAGGCATTACCAGGCAAACTGCTACAAGTCCCTGAACCAAACCCCATGTCCAAGCCCTAACCCTAACCAAGTATGAAAGGCTAACATCAAACCCAGTGGGAACACATCCATCTTGGATCAAATAAAGATTACACACTGCCCTGGGGTCTGAGTACATGATCAGCTGTTTGTTGCCTCTACCACGTTGTCTGTCAATCCTCCACTGCTGGAAATAGGCAGCATCCAACCATCCATTCATTTTTAACAGAGTTAAATACTCACAAGCAAAAATAATGGATGCCTTCTATCTGTGTTTCAACTGATTTGAATGATTTGTTCACCAATGCTTGTACAAAACAAAAAAAAAAAAAATTTGAACAAGAATTGAGACCCATGTCTCACCTTGAAGTCACTACAGTCAAAGATGAAATAGGAAAGTTGTGCTCTGACCCAGTGGTTGACCTTCAAAAACTTACACAGCACAAGCAGCAAAAACTGGAAGATGAAAAAACTGGTATCTTTCACACACACATAGATCGACATGACGGTTTAAGTCCTTTTCACCTCATACAAGTCAAGGCTAAGGAGGACATCAGTGCTTACCTCAACAGGGGCTGTTTAGGGGGTGGAGGTGGGTCACCGTCTTGACTCTGTGGAGACTTCTTGGTCACCTGCTTATAAATGTTCCTGGCTGTCACCCCGAGCCACAGCATCGTCGACAGAGAGAGTAGTGCAGCACGAACCCGACCTGAGGGGGTGGCAGAGGGTGCATCAAATTATTTCTTTGACTTCTCTGAACTTAAACGCCGCCTTACAAGCACGTTCCTGGGGAAAAATGTCAGATGAGACAACGTTCATTTAGCTGAAAGAAAATATGTTCAAGACGATCTCACACACCTCACTATGAAACATTATCAATGTCAGACCAAGGGTAACTCTGAAGAAGCTTCCCTGCAAGACCAGAATGCTTCATTAAAGCGCAACAGTGCAAGAATAGGAAAATAGGCTTAAAAGTCCGATTGAACCATCAAGGTTGTTTGGGAGAAGAGAATCTTAGTGAGGCTACACTGGAGGATACGGAGCAGTTTCTTATCAGTTCAGCTAAACGACATGAGGTGTGCACACTGAATAACAAGTCTGAATATAAATTATGATCACGTTGAACACCAGCACTGAGTGACTGCGCTTTTGCACGCAATGTACACATCTCCTTTCCTGCTCACTTTAATATTCATGAAATATGTTTGGATGGTGGAACTGATCTAACTTTGTTTAAAGGCTTTGCCAGCTTACAGAGACAGAACCCAGATAGGGATGTGGCAAAGAAGAGATGAGCGTTTGGAGAACGGAGCGAGAAAATTAAAATGCTCTAAGCCTTTTTCACCGCCCAGTCAGTCTGTTCATGATGAACTGCCAACCTGAGACACCCAATCAAATGGCTTCTCTCCAACATGATCGGCCTGGGGACTGAAGCTAGCATGCAGCGGACCAGACGCTAATTGGAAGTGTCCGTGAGCTGTTTATAGAGAGCAAAGAGCGGGTGGGAAGTCAATCACTGCTTTGGAGTCTGCACACTTCAGAGGTTCATTAGAGCCAAGAACAGACAGGAGGAGATGCTTTTTTAACATGATTACAAGAGGACAGGAAAAGATTTCAAATGATCGGAATCTGACTGATTAATCGCCTAAAGATGTTTTACAAAGTGAAACAAATAAAGGCTAAACCACGACTGTGGAGCAACAGTTGACTTCAATCAAAAAAGGAACATAAGATACATCATGAAGGTCAAACATTTTGGATAATGGTTTGAATGGTACGATTATACGGCAAACTACTTTACTCATTTTTAAGACAAGTTCGTATGCTTGGGTTCATTTTTATATTAGAACAGCTAAATATGTCCAGGTGTCAATTTATGATTACAAAAGACAAGGACTGAGTTTTATGACTGTTAAAAGCTACATTATGCAAATTAACCTGACAAAGTCTGCCAAAACACAAGGCAACATGTCCGACCACAATTATGGCTGAAGCTGTTGATGGCTACAAAACGTCTGACGTCGAGATACAACTTACTCAGAGAAATGTGCTGTTATGTGGACATATTTTAGCTTGAATGCATATCTTGGGGCTGCACAGTGGTACAGTTGGTAGAGCTGCTGCCTTGCAGCAAGAAGCTTCTGGGTTCAATTCCTTGCCCCGGTCTGCCTGCATGGAGTTTGCATGTTCTCCCTGTGCATGCGTGGGTTTTCTCCGGGTACTCCGGTTTCCTCCCACAGTCCAAAAACATGACTGTCAGGTTAATTGGTCTGTCTAAATTGCCCCTAGGTGTGAGTGTGTGTGTGCATGATTGGTTGTGTGTCTCTGTGTTGCCCTGTGACAGACTGGCGACCTGTCCAGGGTGACCCCGCCTCTCGCCCGGAACGTTAGCTGGAAATAGGCACCAGCAACCCTCTCGACCCCACTAAGGGACTAGGTGTAAGAAAAAGGATGGATGCATATCTTGGACATTGTCTAGAAAATCCCCAGTAAGAATTTCCCCAAAAATCTGTTCAATTTAATCTAAGTTGGATGTTGCAAAACCATCAAAAAAACTAATATGAAATCCATGCCTGAGATGAGCTCTTATTGATTTATTGGGTTATTTCTATGTTGGGTAAACATGTTAAATTAATAAATTTCTGCATAAACTAGCACCTTTCATGTATTTCTTTGATATAGAGTTTCAAGTTCTGTGTTGTCTTTATATTTTCTATTGCGTGACGTTGACTGACTGGTGTGATTTTTGTCCCTCCGCGTCCTTTTGCAGAGCTGCAATGTCCCCAAAGCTGAAAAGAACAGCAATTTAGGTTATCAAGACTCTGATGGAGCAGAAAGTAATCTGAAAGTTATAGCTTGACAGCTAGCTGCATGAAAAAAACAAAAAACAAACAAACTCCTGTTGTGATCCAGACACAACGAGCCCCTCTCAAATCAGACAGCCGAGCAACGAATTGGAAACATAACAGAAACAACAGTCCAGCATCAGAGACAAATGACTTATGGGCATCAGTGTCTCCTAGAAAAGCACACTGGTCGTGTGTTTATCTGCTGTGAACAGCCTGCTTTTTTTCATTTCCTGCACACAAGCTGTCCTGTACTGCTGTAGGTGTACAGAAACAAACATAGGCTAAAGTAGTAACAGGTGTGACAAGAAACTGAGCCCAGTGAAGAATCTCCTTTCTTTCAATATCAAAAACACAATATATAATCTGTTATGGGCCTGTGAAAACCCACTGTGTGTGTATCAGGCAACTAGCTGTTTGATCATAGCATCATTTTTATGTATGCTTCCAGTTCCAGCACATAAAAATTAAATGTGTATTGGATTTGAGTATAAGAGATGATGGCCTAAAGAGATCAATGCCCCACATCCAGGTGTAAGTCATTATTAGGTCACTTCTCTTCCTCAAGCCAAATTGACTGAAAAATTGTTTCAACAGCTTCAGGGGAGAAAACAACTCTTTCAAATGGACGCCAGACTCTAAGGTTGCATGAAAAAATATAAAAATACAAGATAACAACCAGAAGTTTGAAAATAATCAAACGTGAAGCTATTTGAAATCTCCTAGTCATGTTCCAGAAATACAGTGATTACAGAAAAATCCAAGGTAAGGAAGACTGAAATGTTCAAATGTTAAGATGAGAACAACTGTCTGGAGACAGACTAGATGTCCATGGTCTCCACTTCAATTCAACAACAGTAAGGTGAAACTGGTCCTACTGGTTGGAGCATAAACAAGGAAATCACCTTAAAAATGTGGCTTTTTTTGTGCAGCAGCAGAACCTTTCAGCCTGCATACATCTGAAAAAAAAACTGACAACAAAAAAATCTGTACTAAAGCAAATTTGGCCAAACAAAGATGAAGACTATGATGTGAATCTGTGACAGCAAAAGCTGAGTAGAAACTGAAAACAAAATGTTTTGCTTTGCACATTTTTGCAAAACTTTATATAATTTCAAGAAATTCCCATTTCTTTATCGTTTCTTTATCAATATTTAAAAATGAGCAAATACAATTGAACTATATATTTTTCTCTGTCCTGTTTAAGCTGTCTTTTTTTAATCATACAAAAAAAACAATATGAATAAATGTTAATAATCTGAATTTATCATCACATGGACTTGATGACAGCCTGCGTCCTGCCTTCTGGCTGCTTGTTTGTTGGGGTAATAAGCCAGCTGAGAGCAGCAGACCCATGAGAGAAAGTGTGCCTTCCTTCTATGCTCATCTTAAGTGTATATTTAGAAGTAGTCTACATTTGACCTCCTGCAAGATACCCTGACAACATCATCTATCAGCAGACCATCGGGTCTCAGAGGAAGAGTCCTGGGTCCTTTTACGCTCCTTCTCTTCAGCTCACCGACAGTTTTCTATTAGATTCAAGTTCAGGGCCTGGAGTGGCCAAGGCAGTTCGTTGAACTCGTTTCTCATTAACAATTTATCTTATTTAACCATATACTGTATTTTGGATTATTGAAGGACTCACTTGACGATGTCCCATTTTCAGATTTCTGCTAGATGCCACCAGATGTTTCCTAAATTCTCCTGGTATTTCAGTTCTGCATGCCAGGTGCTAACAACAATTTATTAAATCCACACGGTAGAGAAAGAATGTTTTTTTTCCTACCTGTTTTTCTTCCTAAGCAACAAATAGGCATCTAAAGTGTCAAATGTAAAGTGCATGCCAATCTTTTTCCGACATGGTTTAACATCATCAGGTATAAAAAAGAGAAAGAAAATGGAAAAAAAAAATCAAAACTTGTACCATTCTAGCTGTACAAAAAACCTCCCGAGGGCCACAAACAGCAACAGTACTTTGAAAATCCCTGGTTTAATGTTCTCTAGCAGTGGACATTAAAGATCTTATTCTCTCTCTGTCACCCACCTCATCGTGTGTTGTGACAAAATCAACATGGATCTTAGTCCTACCTGGTTCAAGTCACTTCCAATTGTTATGAACTCTGGAAAACATGCGGCCATGTTCAGGCAGTTCACTACTTTCTTACCATTTTCCACTGAAAAGAACAAACAAAAGTGTCATTAAATTCAATTTTTAATAAGCCTTGGTTTGTCCCCCGATGTCCTCAAATGAAACAACATAAAACAAAATAAACACATGAATAGCATTTTGCCAATTAATCTTGAATTAATTAAAAAAACATGTGGTGATAAATAATAAAATGGGTTATTTGCCAAGGTGCTCAGGGCAACGGCTGGGCTGTGAAACAAACCAAGGGTGAAAGAGAAACCATTTAATTTTCCTGTCACGAGTGTCAGTCCACAGACTGTGTGTCTGACATGCCAAGACACTATGGCTGTTCAAGCTATTCTACAACATGTCATCATCAGAAAAGTATTAAAAAAAGCTCTGGATGTGTCTTTGAGCAAAGCAACGCTTGGTACTGTTGTTGCTTTACAATAGCCAACATAAAAAAAGGTTTCTTTCTCTTCTATAATACGACAAAACTACTTCCTTAGTGAAAATCCACCTAATTTCACAGCGATACACTAATGAGGAAATCCTTTATGTGTGTCTTCTTAAAGCTGGCAGCTCAATGCAGTGACATCTAGGTCACACCCTGTGCTAAGTTTCGTTCTTAATTAATGTTTGATGCTCTACCAACAGTCACTGAGCAATCATCTGAAACGTGCTGTCCAAATGCAGATGTTCTGATGTGAGGAAAAGGTATAGGAGGAGTGAGAGGAAGGATACGCTGCTGTGCTGCTAAAAACAGCCACCGAGGTGATGCAGTGTGACAGCTGGGGTGGCGTTCAAGTCGATATTAAAGCAGGCGCTGTTTGAAGGAAAGACAGAAACTGAGATTAGAGATAACTTTGAGGCCTCAAAGACATGAGATCCTCCAGAGAAACCGCGCCACAGTTCAAGACAGGGGAAACAGGCACATAAAGGACAGCTGGATGTCAAAGTGTACGCCTGAAATTTAGCAACAACTCCTAAAAAATGTTCTTTGGAGGGAGAGCAAGCACTTATTTTCAATCCTGAACATGTGCAAAAATGCTGGATGGTGGGTGGGTGACACTGCAGGCACTGCTTGGAGGTGTACAGGTGGCTGACAGTGTGTGTGTGTGTGTGTGTGTGTGTGTGTGTGTGTGTGTGTGTGTGTGTGTGGGTGCCATGTGATCATACGTCTCCTATAGTAGTCCTGCAATTATGCTAAATTGTGTCCTGGCAAATGTTATGGGCGTCTGCCCAAAATCTGCTCAGAGTTATCCCATTAGTGCTGACTGAATCAAGGAATGGCATAAAAATATGTTTAGTAGCCCTGAGACAAAAACAGACAAATAAAACCAAACCATAAAAGGTTCCTGAACAGAAATGGGGCAAATTACGTTAACAAACTGAACATGAAGCATGATACACACATTGACTGCCAAACCAACAGCTGAAATTCCCTTTAAGTAATATCAGAACAGTAAACTTTGAAGTAATTCACGTTTCTCACATATAACCTGCCATGTGAAGATATACAGAAATGACACTACATCAACTCAAGGTGGCGAACTGAACACTGTCGTACATTATTTCACATAACTTCCACAACATGACATGTTCAGTTCATTTCAGTTCAATTCAAATGAACTTCATGTACATCAAAGGGAATTTAAATGTCCAAACTCATATCTTCCAAATGCCTTCAAAGAGTCGCTGTGGATGTTAAAGCTGTGAGCAGGACGGATCTCCTCTAGCATCCAGTCTCTCAACGAATCTAAAGAGGCTTCTGACTGAAGACTTTTGCTGTATGACTTTCTAATAGTTCAATATCCAGACAGAAACATCTCCTGAATCAGAATCACCATCAGTTGTTTCCAGGGGTGAAAGTAGTTTTAAATTGTTGGGGGTACTAAGACAAAAAATAAATAAATAAATAATAATAATAATAATAATAATTCAAAATAGACAGATTTTGAAAAAGATTAGAAGATAGAAACATTATTAAAAGTAAAAATTAAAAGTGAAAACATTTTAAAACATCTCAAACCTCGACATCATACAAGGATTCTCAAACCTCAGAGTTTTTGTTGAAACAATAACCACTGAGATTATTATTGTTGTTGTTGGATCATTAATTTGACATGTTTTATTGATTTTCTTGTTGTTGTTCTTTAATAAAGTTAAGAACGTTTTGATAAGCCAATCAGAGGAGGACGTGCTGGTCTCAGCCTCCTGGCGGCGTTTAGTTTGTCATCCAATGCCGAGATCGACTCAAAACTTTCCACCATCGACATATTGCAGTCCTGCTCTAGCAAAGCATGAACAGTTCAGAAACAACATGAAATGGGAAAAAGTTATTTATTAACTGATCAAGTCTGTTTTACATTGTTCTTGAAAAACTAATCAGTCACGGCTGATTAGTGGGTGAACTCACGGCTACACAGTGAACCCATTGATTCTTTACAGCAGACAGCCGCTCCCCTCTCTTGCAGGTACTGCGTACCCCCACTAAATCTTTTAGGGGTCCGCAGTACCCTGCCGTACCCCCTTACTTTCACCCCTGGTTATTTCCCCACCACTGCTAATCCACCTCATTTGCTTTTGCTGCTCTTCTGTAAATCTGTATCTGGTTGTGCGGTTGGAAAGCCAGAAGTTTGAGACGGGAAAACAATCCTGACCTTTTGTGATTGATGGAAGAGATAGCTTGAACTTCCTCCTTCTCTCTTTGCTCTCTGGTCCTGATCTGCATCCATATGAAGCCTCCTTATTAACTTCTCTGGGATTTTAGGTTGAATAATTCACAGACAATGTTGGCTCTGAATCATGAATAATTTACGGTGGCAGAAAGACTCGTTTAATTACACTTTTGTCACTGGGTCTAGCAGCCATCTTTGTTCAGATTTAGCATCAGCAATGGTGTAAATAAACATGTAAAAACAGCCATTCTGATGCTTAAAATATAACAATCAGTCCTTAAAGGTAGAGTACAGAATTACAGCAGATATCTAATAGATCCTCTGTGGGTTTACTGATATTCATCTATACAACCAAAAACAGCCCTGAATGTTGAAGGTTAAAGGGATGTGGATAGGAAAGTATCTGCACTGGTAGATATTAGTATTCATATATGCATATCATAAAAATAAAAAAGTGTTACAGTAGCTGAATGGGCAACATGAAAAAGTCCAGGCCTGTAACTAATATCTCACATGTTCTGTTATTACTCATCTAATTTACACAAAGCTTTTTCTAATTTCCTAATAAGCAGTCATTTGTAGATATTATCAACAAAAGGAACAGACTGACACTCTTAATTTTGCACGACTTTATCGAGCTTGATTAAAACTCTTGATTTAAGATAAAAAAAAATTAAAACAGCCTTAAGCATGAAATCATTTTGTGTTATATATCAGGTCAGCTCTGTGGTAAATAGTTTACTTAAAAGCCAATAGAGCCGTCTGATCGCCAGCACCTTTCACTGCCACAGCAGTCTTGGTTTTTATTAACACACGCAGCAAGTGGCCTGGAAACTGAAGATAAAAATGAGTTCCTCACATCGATTAAGCCTTTCTGTCACAGGCACATAATTATTGTTCCATCGGCTATTGTGGCTGTAAAGATTACGCTTATTCTCATGCTCCATCTACCTTAAAATAGCTTGATGGCATTCATTACTGAGCTTTGTGCTTCAGCACAGCAGATAAATAGAATGTCCTGTGCACTTATTTAAAAAAGACAAAAAGATTATTTTTTGGGGTTACCTTTTCCGGTTTTTCTGTAAAAAGTATTTCAGTGGTTGAAAGGCAATTACCAGGATTTATAGTTAGAAAAATGGAAAATCTTCAACATATGCAAAAATGCTGTAACTAAATAATTCACTTCTCTGTTGTTTTTCAAAGTGAATAATCAATTCATCTATCCAGCGGTTCAGCCCGGACAGAACAGCTGTGTCCGCTCCGTGCAGAACGTCTGCTGATGTCCACAGATCACGTTAAATAAATAATCCTGCCTGTGTGTCCTGGATAATTTGCTTCAGCTGCAACAGTGTTTTTTCCTGGTTAAAATGAGTAACTGTTTGACTGCAGCTGCAGTCTAATTATCCATCTATTGTTGTGAAAAAACTCACCGAAGATGGACTTATGGAGTGAATGTTGTGACAGATGGTGTCCTCAGAATAACATTTTGACAGGTCCATTACTGTAGTTCGGATAAAAGCTCACCCAGTAAAACAAAGACGGATGATGTTGGGGAAACGTACATGACTGTGTGGCAGGAATCGAACCCAAAGCTTTTAAATTATACAACCATGGTGTGTCGCCCAACAACTGAGAAGAAAAAGTTGCACAAAAAACAAAAGAGAGAATCATGCCCTTTAAATTTAATTTCAATGTTTAATTTCAAATTTATTTCATGAAAACAATTTATAAATGATGTTAAGTACAAAGGACTAAACCTTCACTTTCATTTATTTTAACCTTCTGAGTCTATTCAAAGACGCCTTGTTGCGTTGTCCTGCCTCAGCCTCACACGGGTCATACGGCTAAATAAAAGTATAATTAGCAACATATTAAACTCTGTCTCCATTATGCACTTAGTGCAGATAAAAGCCTCTCTGATTACGCAGACTGAATGTTTAATTGTAGAGCGATTGCCTTCAGGTGACACACTGAAACGGTGTTACACTAAGAAGACGTCCATCTATTTACACAGCGCTAAATCCATTCCTGATGAGGCCTCTGCAGTCTGCTGCTCCACCACAGACAGAAGTAAAAGCATCAGAACGTAGTTATGGAGATTCATTGTTTTTTCATTGTGTTTTATTGGTGACATGGCAGCAAATCCCTAAACCGGCATATAAATCTGTTGTCCAAAGGAGAGTGTATTGGGTATCCTTTGGATACCATATGTTGAGATGATATAAACCTAAAATATGTCCTTCATAACCACCAATTAGTCATAAAACTATGACCACCAGCCTAAAATAGAGACAATCATCTCTTTGCTGCCAAAGCCACCCTGCAAAATCACTGCAGTAGCAGAGTGACAAATGTGTAATTATGGGCCATTAAATTTAGGCTCTGTGGTTCATAAGTGTTGGGTGATCCCCATTCAAAGCCGACACCTAAAAAAATGGTTTTCAGTTTATTTCAGCCATAAAAGTGTAAAGTTTGTAAAGATGACAGAACAAAGTAGGAACATATTTTCTCCCTCTTTATGATCCTATTGACTTATTAAACACTGCATATGTTTTTGTAAAGTGCTTTGAAGTAACATTTTTTGCAAACCCGTTCTATATAAATAATCTGAATTGAATTAAAGCTATAGCTATTATTTTAAACCATCTGTTAAGCAGTTTTTCTCTGATCCTGTGCTCACTGCAGTGTGATGAGTCTGTGGACTGCAGTGACACGGCGCGTCTGGCTGCTTTCACACACACATGGTGTTTGGTTACTTTACCATAAAAGAGGAGTTCTTGACATTACTGCTACTGAAAATCACCACAAAGGGAGTTGGCATCTACTGTGCAACAAAGGGGAGATGTTGGAAATAAATTCCTGTCGAAAACTTTGGTTTCTGTAACAACTGAAGATGCAGAATCAATGACAAATTCCTTGTACAAAGATGGTGGATTTATGAGCTCAGACATTCATGCTGTTTGTTTGTTTTTCACAAAATGTGAATTAAGAGAAGTTCAAGTCATTCAGCATCACCTGCTGTTGAATCTTATTTCTTTACCTCAGTTCTACACATTTTTTGAAGTGCTCTTCAGGAGTGCTACTCATTTAATTTCTTTGTGTTCATTTTCATTTCTAGCACTCCGATGCTTGTGAATGAAAGTTTTTGAACACAATGTGTGTTGACATGCTTTATTACATGGGAAAAGTTGGATATTTAGATACATTTTGCCAAGCATAAGTAGCTCTGATGTTCTTGTGTAAAAGTAGATCACAGACGATAAAAGGTTGGAGATTCCTGGTTTAGATCATGCACACTTATCTGTCAAAGTAACCCAGTCCAAGTCCAGACCTGACTTGAATTGGGATCTGTGGTAAGATTAAAAAAAATATATATTCTGTTTTCAGTCAGTCTGACTGAGCTTGAGCTTTTCTACATGAGAGAATGAGTTGATCGGTACTGAAAACACTCCAGACTACTTTAGACACTAACTTTTTCCTCTTATTTCATGCTGATCAATGATTTTATATACATATTCAGATTGCTCCATGTGAAATAACCTGGATATTAATGCTTGAGTGTGGTGCCAAAACCTGGTTTACATTCATTGTTTTGCTCTTTTAAATGTTTCCATAATATTTGTCAGTCAAACTTACTTCAGTGAAGCAAATAAAATCTATATTAAATATTATTCCACCATAATTATCTGTAATTCAATCTGTCAACCTAATTAGGAAAGATTTAGGTTTATTTTGATAGTCAGTGTCAACGTGGTTGCTACAGCAACACACAAGTCATAATAATACAGCTGAATATGCTGAAGTCTACATTGTTTCTGTGTGGAAAAATGATCATCTCAGCAGCTCCAAGCTTATATGGCCATAACTTGAATATCTGATGTTACAAATATTTCACACAGAACAGATGCAAGAGAGAGTAATTTCAGAAAAAGTCATTAAGTATGAGCCACAGGGGTTTATATTAACATAGTTACAGAGAGCTGAAGACACTCAGGGGGTAAAATTTACTGGTTTTAGCTTCTCGTCTTTTTTTAGACATTCCTACAAGCCAGCAGTTCTCAGAGCTTATGTGGAAAAGGTTGAAGGTCTGGAACAACTAAAAGCATGTGATAAACTGTGAGTGAGACAAGCAGAAGTAAAACTTGCAGATATCCAGACACAGACAGAACACAGCATCCCAATTTAAATACAAATCTCTGTGCTGAATAAACTGCCAAAGGCCATGTCCCAATGAAAAGTCTGATTTCCTCCCACTTTTGTTTGTTAGTTTTATTTTTTCCCAATTTCATTTTTTTTTTAGTTTCTTCTCACATGTCCAAGTTAAAAAATTAACCCTTTGATTTTTAGAAGCAAACTTTCATGGAGGAAGAACAGCAACATTTTGTCTGAGTGTGTGTGTGCATGTGCGTGTGTGTGTGTGCGCACAGGCAGCATGTGAAGACCCACATCGATAGTTTCTCTCCCTTTAAACTGGACTGTGGCGCCTTTTTCTTCTCTTTATTAAAGTATTTTACCGGGAGACTTTGAATTTTGTTGTTTTTTTTGTGCAGAGATTAAGCAAAAAGGTGCAAATAAGCTGCAGTTCCAACCATCTTAGCGGTAAACAACTGAAATAAAATAAATATGATTGAAGGTTTTGTCAGTACTTAAAATGATTCAGGATTTTGTTAAAGATGAACACCATGTTGGTTTAAC
The DNA here is from genome assembly GCA_033032245.1 of Poecilia picta. Classification (NCBI taxonomy): domain Eukaryota; kingdom Metazoa; phylum Chordata; class Actinopteri; order Cyprinodontiformes; family Poeciliidae; genus Poecilia; species Poecilia picta. The sequence goes on from CM065367.1 coordinate 5,013,448, forward strand.
TCCTTTGTGAACAAAGTTGCATAAAAGTAAAATGAAGTAGTTCTGATTTTATGGTTGTGAAATTATGAACAAATGTATAATTACTGAGAGCCTGGATAAAATCATTTGCTTTGTAAATTCAATCGTCTTTGTTGTTTTTGAAAAGAAGACAAAATAAAGTGGATGTTAGGCTACGACATAATCCACAGGCTAATTATGAATAATATTACTATATACATAATATTTATTTCAGAAAAATAATGATAAATGGATGAGATTTATTTCCAATTGGAGATTTGAACCTAGTTCAAAATATTTAGGTGGTGAATTGTAAATATGAATCAATTAATTTTAACCTGACTGAACTGAGTGAACCAGTTCTTGTTAAAGATGAAATCACAGAACATTTTTGTAGCAAAACTGTGGATCCAACATCTTTTATTTGTCCAAGTGGCTAATGCTACTGACTTTTTCTAGCTGAAAATATCAGTCGGTACTTAATAGTTTTTTATCTTCTTCCACATAACTGTTCTTTTGTCGTTTTTGGTCTGTTTTATTGCAGGTGGTTCTGTCTTGTAGTTCTCATTTTTATGGACTTTGGTGACTTTCTGGGTTTGCAAAGTGTTCCACGAACTCAATGAGGATTAAGGAGGTCCGGGGTGTTTTATTCGCTTTTCTTGACACAGACCATGACTTTTCAATTTATGGAACGTCTTCTCCGCTCCATCAGAGCAATAAGTAGCTTTTAGAAAAGCTGCAGTGAAGTCACACATCTTGCTCTGCTGAGGATCTTTGCACAGGGAGATACTTGTTAAAGTGTGAGGCTAGAGTTGCCATAATTTGATATGACTTGCTATTAATTCAACACATAACACGCTCCCTTTGTGGCTGTGACAAAAATAACAGAGAGAGTTGTTTTCGCCCACCTTTGTGTGTTGTAATTATTGCTGAGCGTCATAGCAGCACACGCTACCAGCTCAGGTCGCTCCCACACGGCTTTCATTTGAGCCTCAGCCGAACGTGTCACATTACACAGACAGGGAGCATCAGCTATCAGCAAAGACTGTCTGCTGTTGCTCTTTCACTGTGAACGCCGGTGGAAAGGCTATGCTGACATCTGGATTTGTTAGAACAAATCTGAAGATTCACTTTTTTTATACTTATACATGTCCTTTCCTGCAGCCAACTTCTGTCCTTTTGTGAGTCTTTCTGTTGTCACAATTTTGCATGATTTGTTTCCTCCCTACCCCGCCAAAACAGTATTAAAGTAACCTCTTTGTGAAAGCCAGGTCACTGCATCATAACAGTGTGTTTCTGCAAGACATGCAGCATTACTCGGTTTTCCTGCCAGTGGTCAGAAATTCATGGTTGACTTGTTTAAGCTAGCAAAGGTTTGAAAAAAATGTGGTTCACCTGTCAGGTATTCACTTCCTGTCACAGCAGAATGGAACCACATATTTTCAAATCGTGAAATTAGTAGGGAGATGTTAAATGGTAGAGAGCAGGCAGGTGGGTGGGTGATGAATTTTATGACAAACTTCAGCCAATTTGTGACAGTTCCTCCAGCGGAGGAAGACATGCGCTGGAGACAGGCCAGGGAGCTTGGGCACATTTTCATCGGTAACCCGTGAGTCTTTACTCTGTGGACTGAGGGGACACCTTAAGTGCAGCGAAGGCGGAAGAGGACAGCATAAGTCACAAATGTGCTGCAGATCACAAAAAGCGGAGAGCGAACAAGGCCCACTGAACACAAACAAAAGGGGGTGACACAAGGCAGCGGAAACTGAGATGGAAAAATAGAAAAAGAGAAATAAAGGTCTTTGTTTATAGAAAGGTGAACCAGAAGATGTGGATAATTTGATGTAGCAAGTTTGTAAAAATGGCAAAATGTTGTTAAAATTACATTTAACCACATAAAAGAGCAAAATCTTGACACACTATTTTCAAATAATTTAAATGAAAAAAAAAGTACGCAACATTTGCAACAGTTTTTGCACTTTAATGCTAATCTGTATTTAAAGTACAGACTTTAATACATTTTATGGCATCCCTTCATGTTTCCTCCTCATGAATACCTAAAAATAGCAAATTGCTTGCAGGCACAAAAGCATGTCCTGCTTCCAAATCTGTACTGACAACTAAATTCTCCGTGTCATTCCGTCTAACTCATTCATTCAACTCTGTGGGCTTCAGAGACACAAGCAGCAAAAAGATGATCACAGTGACAGGACATCCAATGCAGGCGCAGAGAGTGGCTTACATCAGAGGAAGAGCAGGAGATGTTCAGAACGATGGTTAAAAAAAGACAAAGCCTCTTCATTGCTTTCCCTCTTTGTATATTAAAGGACTAAAACACAAGTAGCTAAAGTGAACAAATTTAAATATTATGAACATTTTAATTCTATATGAAAAATAATTTAAAAAAAATAAACTCATGCAGATTTATTACACAGAACATTATTTTAAGAATTTATCACTGGTTTTTGCTTACAGCTAAAAACGAAAACAAATCAAAACTTAACTTCTCAGAAAATTAGAATATTATATAAGACCAACAAAAACAGATTTTTAATAATTCAACCTCCTGAAACGACTGTCCACACCAAACAGGACGTCCACTGACTCCTTATGCCCGAATCACTGCATCAATGCAGCATGACACGGAAACGATCAGACTGTGGTTCTGCATAATCATCATAAATATAATAATCATAACTAACTGTGGGAGTGTGATCTACAAATAAAACACAAAGCCTGAGCAACCATCCGGTCATTTTTTCCGGGAACATCTCACCATGTGAAATATTTCTGATGTTTTCTTTGGTTCAGACTGAATGCAACAAATGTGGAACAGAAACCATGTGTTGAATCTCCACTAAACTCTTAAAGAGTCTTTGCATTACAATCTTTGCATTACACTTAACTTTAAGTGGAATGCTTGAATCCAGCTTTTTTAGTAATGATCTCTCGTGCCTTTTCCTTGCTATTGAGTGTTTAATAAACACATATTTAACTTCCATTGATCAAATTTACATTTGAATCAAATTCTAATTGAATGAGGTTTACCTGTAAAAACCCAAACTTAAAACTGAACCAACAAAACGAAAGAATCTAAAATACAGAAATCATCTTAACCACAGTAGCTTCTTTATATCTTGGTCACTCGGATAAGTCATTTTAAAAGAATATGACAGGTTTCTATTGCTAATATATAAATCAAACACTTGTACGGAATATCTTTTTTAGATGTGGTTACACAGACAGACAAAAGCCACTGGAGCTGAGTCTATTTATGTGGAGCAAAAGCATGAATTATTACTGTCATTGTGCCACAGCCGTACTAAAGGAATGGCCAGACCACACGCTGCTGAAGCATGAAAGCATAAAACCAAGATTGCTTTGGGTTCATGGGCTGCACACACTGACCTGGTTGTTGACACTTGGATACACATTCACAATCCTCTTTTTTCCCCAAAAAGCTTTGAGAGTGAGGGTGGAAGAAAGGAGAATGCACTTACTGCTTGACAGATGATGGGGTATTTGATTCGATTGATGCCACCGGCAAACACGGCGAAGGTCAGCGCCGTGTGGAAACAGAAGTTGAGAAGCATGTGCCATCCCTTCCTGCTGATGCGGATAGCGCTGGGAGGAAGAAAAAGACGAGGCAAAGAATTACAGATGCAGCTAAACTCTATTTTATTCAAAAATGATCCAATCAGCAGTTTTTTTTGTTGTTTTTTTTTTTAACTGCTCAACAGGAATACCCAGAATGCAGTTCACTAGGACTGAGGAGTTGGATTAGGTGTGCGGAGGAGAAAAACTTCTCCATGTGGGATGCAGACTGACTCACGCAGCTCCTTACCACAGCGCTCCTACATGTTTGCATGTTCTTTTTGTTTTAAATAGCTTTGAGTTTGAATGGATTTTCTCATTATGTAAAGGAAGCAGCAACAATCTGTTGATGTACCAATGCTGCTACCTCAAGCTGTTATCCCCCCTCCACCCCATCTGCACATGTCGCAAAGGTTTTTACATGGAACAGAAAGAAATTGGCTTAAATTTCTACTCAATGGGGTTTTTTGTGTGTAGGGAGCATTTTAAGTCAGTTCACCAACTTAAATGTGTAGAATGAGGGCAGAACGGGACTTTTAAAGGTAGTCTCATCTTCAAATTTAATTTTTTTTTTATTGTATTATGATGTCATCTGTTATTTTGTTCCAAAAATGATTTGATTCTCCCTTTATTTATAAACGTTTATTCCTTTTTCATTCTTAAAAAGTCCTTACTTTTTAAGAACTATTTCTAAAAAGTACAATGTCAAAAGGAGTCGAAATAGCCCTACCTAACTCTTTTACATTGAACTCTTTAGTCTTACTCAATGACTTAAGATAGATTATATTTATAATAAAGGTGAAATATAAATTTTACTGGTTTGACAGGATTTCTACACGTCCCAGTTTGAGAAAACTGTAAAGTAAAATGATAAAACTGCATGGATTGGGGTAGATCAGATCTGGATTAAAATGAGACCCTTGAAAATTTGATGAACAATATTCTAGTATATTATTACATATTGCGAGTCCCAAAATGTAACTTTGTGCAATTTATGACCCAACAGAAAAAAACCAGTGCAGTGATGGGAAGATGAAGATATATTTTTAGAGAAAGAACCGGTTACAGGCCACAATAATTGGTGTAAAATACTCTCTATATAGTACTTAGAAAGTTTGCTTGTCCTTTATATAATTTTCTACAAAGATAAATCCTGGTTCTCATTTATTACCTCCACACTGGTAGAATACTGCACAGGGAGTTTTGATGTATGAATTATAAAATATTGTTGCTTCCCCCCCCCCAATTTCACTTCAGTTCAAAATGAATAAAGTTCATCTGAAGGTCTGCTAAACACTAAACAGTCATCTATAGAACTGAATCAAAATGAAGACCAATTGTTTAGTTAAATGAAAATTTATAAATTAATTAGTTAAAATATAGCTGTTAAAATAAACTGACTAATATTTATGCAATTAGATATTTTATATACAAAATAACGCCACTGATACATTTTTAAGACATCTCGAAGATCAACATTGTATCTGTTTCATCTTCTGCTGCCCATTTGCATTTTTAAATCGTATGATTCATGAGATCTAAAGAACCGAGAACAAACCCACCTGCTCCGTTTAGTGAAAGAGGCTTTAAGCTCCTTCTGTCTGAACCTTTGAAGGCTGATGTTTAGATAGATGCTCTTTCAGCACTTCCCAGAACACAAATAAATGAATGAATAGGAAAAGTTGTGAAATGTGAACACTTCACCGAGCCAGATAGCTCAGTCAGGCACGAAACAGGACAGGATCAATTTCATTTGTTTCACCTCATATTTCAGGCACCAGTAGGAGTGAATATTCATCCTCCAGTACGACTTTATCACCAAGTCTGCAACATTCCCACACAACCTACTCACCAAATCTCACACATCTAGTAATTATAGCTCTAAGTGCAACAATCACTCTGCTGGGTTCAATGATGAGCTAGAAAATGTGATTTTTAAGATGGCTGGACAAAGTTAGATGTTCAAATCTTTCAAGTAAAACATTCCAGACTTTTCCAAACTCCACTTTCCAAATTCCTTTACATGGACCTTAATAGATAAAAAACGTCATAGACACAAACAGAAACAGATAATAGGACACAAGGAAGGAAGGAATACTAGTCTGTTTCATACTTTTAAAGACTTTATAGGAGTCTTTGATGCAAATGCTCTTCCACTTTGAGAAGTATGTGACCAATCAGGGTCCATGCAGCCCTGAGCTGGGAACTCAGCTCACATCATTGCTTTCCACTCCGTTGTTAGAAGACGTGGCTAAATAGGTCAGACATTTGCCACATGTTTTCTGGGCTGTGTGAGTTAGCAGACCATCTAATCTTTTAATTCCTGTCCCCTGTCAGCTCATGTTGGGTTTTTTTGTTTTGTTTTTTTTCTAATTTTTTTGTTGTTGTTGATTCAGTCACTGTCCCTGTTTGAAATTGCATAACCCTGCTGCGGGAATCTTCCCTCCCCAAAATGGAGGAGTAGAGCCCCGGCTGCACGTGAGCCCACTGTAGATGAAGCAGCGGCTGCTGGGGCCGGAGGCGTGTCTGGGGCCGGGCCTCACTGATTTCTGCAAAGGGGAGGGAGAATTAGAGCTGCTGCTTTCTGGGCCGCCGCTGAGTTCCAGGTCCGTCCAGCACCGGGCCCATAAATCAGGGTGGCTGCTGGCCTCCCTGGAAGAGGTTTTCACAGGTTCTGCTGCGGGCTTTCATTGGGTCAAGTACATTAACCTGGCAACCCTCCATATCTCCATCTCTCAGAGGGTTGGTGGGGGATAAAACAGCCCCGGCTCCGCATCTACTCCCTCACCTCAGAACCAGCCGCTCCGACAAATGCAAGGGGCAATAAAGCAACAAACTGCAATATAAGACGTTTTACATGGAGGAGGTTTAGCCAAGCCAAACGTGCTGCTGATGTCTCATAAACAGAAGAGCACAGGCTTGGTAACAAGCTGCGATGGAAGTGGTTACAGTCTAATGCATATTTATTACTTCAGGAAAAGAGACAAAAGTGAGGATAAGATAAAGATCCGTGGCTGAAATTAACAAGACGATATGAAATAAACTAATTCTGCTCTGTTTAATGAACTGCGTGCCATTCTGCTGGAGGAGAAACAAAGAAAAAAAAAACAGAATATGAAGAAACACTACAAGACACAAAGAGGTTGATATAATGGATGTCTGTTATGACAGAAAGGTTGAATAAGCTAAAGGACTCCTGCTAAATTAGTTACTTAGTCTATAAATATCCCAAGCATTGTTGCACAAAGTTTATTAGAGTCACAGCGGGAAATCTTCCCGAAGTGGAAATTAAAAATACTTTCATAATCAAAATAAAAATCTGAAAAAGATGTATTTTTATTCTTCCTCTTTTACTCTCAAATAAAATCTAGTGCAAGTAAAAACCTAAAAGTCACATCATTGTTAAATAAAATCCAACTGTGCATAATTTAACTGATGGGTAATCTCAGGATGGATCAGTGTGTTTATGAACAAACTGTATCATAAAGATAAAGGAACACAGAGGAGAGGAGACGAACACAAACGTAGCACATGGCTGTACGTACGTGCAAAGAGATTGCCATAATTCCCTTTGACTGCTGTTGATAAGCAAAACCTGTGGTGATAACTTCAAAATAAATTGCAGGTAGCAGAAACGATTGACACAATTACTGTAAGAAGATTAAAAGTATAAACAGAGGTCTGATTTTACTGTGAATTTGTGCAGCTACCTGAGGCTGGACAACATGCTAAATGAATTAAATCATTTTAAAATGCTGTTTATGCTGCTTTTTTAACAAAGTTAGAAAAAGCCTAAGGCAGAAAAAAAATCACAGGTAATGAAGGTTCTTTCCTTAGAGACATCTGCATCAGTGAACTTTGCCAGGAGGCAGTTGCAGCCGAATGAAGTAATAAAAGATACAAAAAGTGAAAACGGTGTGGTTTTATAGCGTCTGACAGAGAGCAGACTGTAAAAACACACAGGCGAAGTTTCTCCCGTCAATCTATTTGACATTCAGAGACAGTGGCAGAAAGAAAACGCAAAACTACTTTTGGAGTTTCTGCAGGGGGGTGAAAACATGTCAAAAGTAAATTAAAACAAAGCAACAAAACAAAGCACAAATTAAAACATAGGTGCACCAACATAATTTTTATTTTTGTATCTTTAATTTATCATTGTACTAAGTTCTTTAGTGTCATTTTAGGTAGTCCTGTGCAATTTCACACACAACCGCTAGAGGCGCTGCCGCGTTGGTGGCATAGCACACAAGAAGAATAAATCTTCGTTTGAATGTGAATCAAGCTCAACATGTGTGTTTCGTCCTTCTCATACCACAGGTCAGTAAAAATGTGTTTTATGCATATATATTAATTCTTGGAAGAATTGAAAAGGTTCTTGAATTGAATCTCAACTAATGAGTGGCGAAGTTCGCTTTATAATTGTTATTGTGTACCAAAACGGGACTTGTTTTGAAGGCTAATTGGAGCTAATGCTAGCGGGCCTGTACATGTGTGAGAGCTGGCTGAGGAGCTGCTGAGGAGCTGGCTGAGGAGCTGGCTGAGGAGCTGGCTGAGGAGCTGACTGAGGAGCTGGCTGAGGATGCTGGGAGCTGCTGAGGAGCTGGCTGAGGAGCTGACTGAGGAGCTGGCTGAGGAGCTGACTGAGGAGCTGGCTGAGGAGCTGACTGAGGAGCTGGCTGAGGAGCTGACTGAGGAGCTGACTGAGGAGCTGGCTGAGGAGCTGGCTGAGGAGCTGGCTGAGGAGCTGACTGGAGGAGGCTGGCTGAGGAGCTGGCCTGAAGAGCTGGCTGAGGAGCTGAACTGAAGGACACGAGGAGTTCATTTGAACTTGTACTTTTTGAGAGAGTTCTCACTTTAAGGACATTGTTTTGGTTTCTTTATCTTATAAATGTGATGGGTTTTTATCAGTTTGCTGAAAAAACAGATAAACTATAGCTTCTGAAACGGAGTACAGAGGCACAGTATTAAAGGAGCATTGTGCCTTTTTCAGTTTATATTGAGAGAACAGTAGTTTATGCAAGATGTAAAATATTATTGTTCTACTGAAGCAATGGACATTGTTAAAAGCTAAAATGCTTAAATGGTAAAATATATTTTATTTTGATAGTTATATACAAAAGGTCTCAGAAAAGAGGACAAGGTATTGAATTTAAAACACTAACTGCAAAACTAATATGGTTTAGAGAAGCAAAGCTATGAATTAATTTTGTAATTTGACAGAATTCTTAATGCTAAATAGAGCATTTTAAAAGAATGATTGTTTGGTTTAAAGGTATATTACAGTCATTTCTGATGTAACAAAGTTAATGGTTCTCTACTGTAGTATGTAATACCTGAAGTATGTTGTATAGGATGTGTGTTTATAACACAAGAAGAATAAATCTTCCAGTTGAAACATCAGCAATTATTTTGAGCACTAAGTTCCTTCAGACATTTTTTTACTTCATGGATAATGTATGTTTGTTTCATCAATAAAATACATTCCTGATAAATCTTGATTCTACTGGAGCCTCCTTAAAATTGAAGCATTCGCTAAAATGTCATATTTACCATATGAACATTATTCTCCTCTGTGAAGAAGGAAATTACAGATATTAGCTTCTATGGCTGGACCATTTCATTGTGCACATTATGGTATGTTTTGTGATTGAACTACTACAATAAGCAGATGAATGCATTCTTAGATAAGTCTCAAGTATTTGTGGATTGCAGCTACTTGTGGGTGGTTGTGCTCCCAACCTCTGCAAACACCAGGGGTTCACATCTAATTCAGCAGTTTGATTTGCAAAATCTCTAAATATGCTGGTATGTAAACTGTGAAGTGTTGGAAAATGTCTGACTGCTGCAGTCTGATTTAAGTATTTGTTAATTTGTCCTGACTGTGAACACTTTTGATGTAAATTGTGTCAGTGCTTTCAAAGGATTTCGAGTTTAAGGAAATTATACCAACTGCTGTGAATTTCCCTTCGCTCCAACATCTTACATTTACCAATAATCACAAATTCTGTGCAGAAATATCTTGTTGTTGGAAGAGGAAGTCAACACACACACCTCATTGTGGGTAAACATATTTCTACATGCGCTCCCACTCCATGCTGTGTCTATCACTGAACTGTCTTGCAATTCTGCCCATTTAACACCCGGTCCCAGCGCTTCACGGCTTGGATCCTGTCAGTCTGCTGGAGTGATACTGAAGTGTTACTAAACAGAGATGTGTTTTAGTGTTAGTGTTAGCCTAGTGGGAGGTGTGGAGGAGGTGGAAGAGTTCGTTAATGTGAGCTACATTGAAGGAAAATCCCCTCTAACTCTGTGTGTGCAAAACAAAAAATCTGCCATCACACCTTAAAATATGGACCTTGTTTTGCTTCTAGCCTAAACAGGAACTGATGTTCTTTTTACTTTAAGATGCTTGTGGTTTGAGCAATTTTCAAGATATGGGTTACTGATGTAAGCATAATACACACAGCCTAAAACCTGTTGGAAACTTGTTGATGAAACTAGTTGCACACTTTCTCACTTTCTTCAAAAATCAGATGTTTAGTAGTTATCTTTAGATGCAACACCAAAAAAAATGGGTCACACTAATATCTCATTGGACTGCCAGTACCAAAAATAATACATTTAGCGTCAAGTAAAATGTTGATTGAATATGGCTGATGTTTCTTTAATGTTTTTTATTTTTGCTACTAACAAATTTGTTTCCTAGTTCAACAGGCTATATTAACGGCGAAAAAAATTCATTGTATCGTTTTAATTCACAAACACTGAATATAAAACACAACAATTAGCAAATTGACTTATTGCTGCGCTTAAACAATATTCAGTCCAGCAAATTTCTACTTTATAAACCTAAAAACGGCTGAAGGTACACTACAAAATGCCTGCTTCTCTGTTCTCGTCTCGTTCAGATACAAAGCAACAAAGGTGGCCTCTATACCTCCTAACAAATCCGTTGGGGGCACGTGTTTGTCTTATGATGGCCTAAAACACATGCTTTACCACAGACACTAATGTGTACATGTTATATATCCTCTTAGACAGATTGTAGGGCTTAACAGCAGCCTAAAGCATCTGACTCACACCCCATGAGCCCAGGATCTGAGGCAAAGGAGTCACAAACCACCATGAGGCTGGAAAAAAAGGTGAGAAATTAGGAGATTATGTAACCGTCTGCCCAAACGCTGAGGTGGAGTTAATGACTGAATTTAAATTTCAGCACGCCAGGCTGAAGAGGATTAAACTCGAATGTAGCAGGCATGTTATCCAGTTTATGAGATTGCCTCTTACCTGTGGTGCACTATGTACGTGATGATGGAGGCGAAGAGGCAGAGCAACATGACCGCCGTGCAGGCGTACACGACCGGGTGCAGAAACTCCCCAGGGTAGGGGGGGAAAGAGAGCACCTTCTTCAAATCCTGAAGCGCAGAAAAAGCAAACAAGAAAAACATCGTCACTATCAGCACCATGAAAAACCGTCAGTCAGTAAGAACTTGGTGACAGTAACTTTGGAAAAAACATAATGACACATAATGAGCTCCTAGGATACATATTCACAGCATCGTGCTCTGATGATATGTGAGCAAAACACAAATAAACGTCGAGGAAACGTCTCTGAGTTCGAATGCTGTCCAAATCACTACAAAGGAGAAACAACCGTGTCGAGCGAATAGTCTTCCCTCTGCATTTACATTCAGCATTTCAGGCGTTAAGCTGACAATGTTTGGCAGAATGACTGAATGCAAAAATATCATAAGCTTCTCGGGCTGCCAGCAGAGAAAATTCTGGACCAGAAATAGATTAAAGAAAGCAAATGGGGAGAGAAAATATAATACAATGAATCAGACAGTGAAATAAATTTAGCAAAAATGTCGTTCAATTGTGACACAAACTGTGACTGTTACAGCTTAAATCTGTAAGGATGGGAAGTTCTTTGTAAAAGTTTCTGTCAGCTTTAGATCTGCACACGAACAAACTGGGGCCTTTGAAAACAATCCACAGTCTCACTCTGTGTGCAGCCAACGCACTATCTGGCACCGTCCGAGGCAAAATGAAGAGTGATGTTGTGATTTTTGGCTCCATCATGTTGAAGTTGCTAAATAAAGTGCACCTTATCTCCATAAGCCCCGCCAGCTTGATGTGACTTTGTGTCTCGGAGAGTGATCCACATACAAGCTGTCTGGCTCTATCATTGTCTCAGAAACGAGCCCGGTGGGAGATTCCCTCACCGTGTTTATCCAAAGGCCGATGAGCCTGTCTGGACCTGCGAGGGGTTATGACCTGACTCAGAGCTTTTACTAGCACCGTTCCAAAGTAGACTGCTGATTGTTGGGATTACAAATCCATCCTGAATCCTAATCCATTCAGCAGATCTTTTAAGCCTTTGATTTTAAAAGAATATATTCTGTAAAAAATAGTTCAGTCCCAAAGACATTTGTAGTGTTTTACCACATACATATGGAAATTCACTTCTGGTTATAAGCTTCCATCCATTCAGAATGCTAAACCTGATGCATTCAGACGAGCCATTTTTTTCCAGAGTAAAATGATTACATAACAAAGCAATTTCAAATACATTTAAAAACATGAATTGTTTCCTGACACAAATGCAGTTGTTAACCATAAAAAACCTTTAGTAAGGCTGATGTCAGAGTTTTTGGGAAGGCATTTCCAGAAGCTTAATTGGGGCCTGCTCAAAGCAATGCATATGGAGAGCAGTGACTGAACAGTCATGATTTCAGACTGTGTCCAGGAAGCCGGAGCACCATTTTATCAATTGTAATTACATTTAAAGCTAAGTGCTCAATGCTTAGCTTGACATTCCCAACAAATAACCAAGTCCAAAGACAAACAATAAAAACATGACAATACCACCAAAGTAAATAAAAACCAACAGAAAACAAAGTACACAAAAACCAAAAAGTATCAACAAAAATTGTCACCATATAATTTCGGTTTTGTGGAGAGAAGACACAATTTCTGTCTCCTCCACAACAATCGCTGCAGCCCCAAAACAGGTTTCAGTTTCTTTTACTGATTTTGGCTCCTGTTGAAAACCAGTTTGTCTGCTTTTGTGATGGATACATGGGGCCCGGTGTTTTTGTTTTGAGACCATCCATGTCATGTCCCTCATCTCCCTGATTATTCCCTGCAGATGCGTCGCTCCCTGATTGTTTCCCTTCTTAAGCCTCTCTCAGTCACCCCCACATTGCAAGATTATCGAACGCTTTCAGCAAGTAGTTTCTAGCTCTCCCTTCTCGCCCTCTGTGTTACTGCCTCGCCCTTGTTCTCTGGATTTGCCCCTTTTGCCTCACCCTTGTCGGTGTCAGAGTCTGGTCCGCATTGCCGGCAGTAAGTCGGGCTCGTTTCCGGTGAGAGTTGGACTCCGCCAAGGCTGCCCTTTGTCACCGATTCTGTTCATTACTTTCATGGACAGAATTTCTAGGCGCAGCCGAGGTGTTGAGGGGATCCGTTTTGGTGGCCTTAGGATCATCTCTGCTTTTTGCAGATGATGTGGTCCTGTTGGCTTCATCAGATTGTGATCTGCGGCTCTCGCTGGAGCGGTTCGCGGCCGAGTGTGAAGCGGCCGGGATGAGGCTCAGTGCCTCCAAATCCGAGGCCATGGTCTTGAGCCGGAAAAGGGTAGAGGTCCTTCTCCGGGTCAGGGGGGGTCGTCCTGCCTCAAGTGGAGGAGTTTAAGTATCTGGGGATCTTGTTCACGAATGAGGGAAGAAGGGAGCAAGAGATCGACAGGCGGATTGGGGCGGCGTCTGCCGTGAAGCGGCGCTGTACCGGTCCGTCGTGGTGAAGAGAGAGCTGAGTCAAAAAGCGAAGCTCTCGATTTACCGGTCGATCTACGTTCCCACCCTCATCTATGGTCATGAGCTTTGGGTCATGACCGAAAGAACGAGATCACGAATACAAGCGGCCGAAATGGGTTTCCTCCGCAGGGTGGCCGGGCTCTCCCTTAGAGATAGGATGAGAAGCTTGGTCATCCGGGAGGGACTCAAAGTAGAGCCGCTGCTCCTCCACGTCGAGAGGAGGCAGTTGAGGCTCGGGCATCTGGTCAGGATGCCTCCTGGACGCCTCCCTGGTGAGGTGTTCCGGGCACGTCCTACCGGAAGGAGGCCTCGGGGAAGACCCAGGACACGCTGGAGGGACTATGTCTCTCGGCTGGCCTGGGACGCCTTGGGGTTCCTGGAGGAGCTGGAAGAAGTGGCTGGGGAGAGGGAAGTCTGGGCCTCCCTTCTGAAGCTGCTGCCCCTGCAACCCGACCCCGGATAAGCGGAAGAAGATGGATGGATGGATGGATGGATGGATGGATGGATGGACATGATGGATTCCCTGACCTGGCCAACTGTGGCAGCAACAAGACTATCGCTTCAATTTACTGAGGAAATTCTTTCTGTTAAAGACTGACTTGTAGCATGAACAGCGAGTTTCCCTACAATAATCCACCCAACAGCTAAATAAAGAGGCGATACTAATGAGAGGTTTTGCAGGCAAAACAAGGGGACTGCTCTTCAAGAGGTCTATGAAATCTCCCTTGCACTTTTCACAGGTTTTCTCACTGTTCATTAGCATATTCATGTTTCTATCACTTCAATTTAGCCAGTCTAACACAGCTTCCAGTAAATATGAAATTTGATAGTCGTTCCCCATGTCTGACGTCATTTCACTCTGTCTCAGTTTCATAATCTGGCAGCATAAGAAAAGTAAAAATTATATGACATAAATTACTGATGTGAACTGTATTCAGCCACTTTGGCCACATCTACATTGTTTGGTCTTTATAACACATATTTAAAAAAAAAATCACCAAATGTTTATTTTGTTCATCAGAAACAAAATAACAGATACAAGACATAAATGAACAGGCATTTTACAGGTACTCTGTGTAAATGCAACTCATTGTGTGCAGTCAGTAGACAGCTGGTTATACAATCACAAAGGTCGCTGAAGGTTTTTCCAAGCAACATCTGATTACAAGGGTGATAATGATGGTGGAAAACATTGACTGAGTCATCATGAAGCAAATAAAACACAATGCTGCTGCAACAGGCGTCCTATCCACTGTCAGTGGATGCCATGGCAATGAGAGGACGGTATCCACATGGTGCTCATGTTATAAAAGACCCACAAAGCTATTCATAGCATTAAGATGATTTTACAACCAGTTTATAAAACAGCAAACTGGAGGGTTTATTTTTTAAGTATGGTTTTCACAAACTTATCAAAAATACATGCAGATCACAGTAAAAACACAACACTGACAAATGTTCTCCATGTCTGACATCCTGATATGCTGTGAGCCTCCAATATATTAAGTCTGGCTGAACTGAACTGTATTACGCTTGGATTACATTTGACTGTGTGCCACTGGATTTGAATAACCCAATTTGCTTTTTTCTGCAGAGGACTCTGCTTGTGATATTTCTCTACATAAATAAACAGAAGCTATAAACTCCAACTTCAGCCAGCAATCAAATGAGCAGTTACTGTGAGCAAACAGAAAGCGTATGGAAGCAAAGAAAGACCAGAATGCAAATGGTCCTTTTGGGAAAAAAACACAATGCCACAAAGATGTTCCGACTGTAAATGGCTTCAAACAACTCATTTTTAACGGGAACGGGAAAAAAAGACACAAGGCAAGAACTTCTCAGTTTCAGATTTACCAGATTTATATAATTTTGAAACAAACAGCAGGTAATAGTATAAAAAGAAAATTAACATCAATTTCACTTAGAAAAACAACTGTCATTAGAAATTAGTTGTTACATTGTTGAAAGCAAGCCGAGCTAAAACACTGAGAAATATTAAAGGTGATGGTGAGTGATGGCAGCTCTGATAAAATGGCTTCAGGTGAGATGGAAGAAGGCAAATGGTTTCAAGGGACATGAAGTGATAATTGCTATAATGTTAATTCAGAATGTCAGTCTGTCACCGAGTTAGTCTTTAACCACAGATCAACCCAATAAATAAAAGTCAGCAGCACGCGTAACAACTAAACATAGTAAATAGATATAATGTTCTGAAAAAGAATTTGTCCCTCTTCTTTTTTTGTCTTTCTTAGATCTGTTGGATTTTTACAAATTTTAATATCAGACACAATAAATAAGATCTGGGATGCTTTTGATAAAAATAAAAAAAAACAAAAAAACAATATGCAACATAATCAAGAAAAGTGCAAATCAAAACAGACAATAAATCTCACAATATGCTGTGTTGGTGGTCCCTTCAACAGTGGTTGTGGATAGGGAAGCCTTCACTTGCTAACTGATATAACCACTTGTTGCAATGCACAAATTATTTCCAGACATTTTATTAACAGATTCCCATTATATTTAATACATACACAGTCCAGTCACATTAATGTGACCATCTGTCAAAAGCCAGAATAACCACCTTTCGCAGAGCGAACTGCTACGAGACGTGCAGGAAGAGAGTCACTTAGGTCCCTGAAGGTCTTCTCTGGGATGTTGAGCCATGCCGACTCTAATGCCGTGGCCAGCTGCGCTAGATTACGCGGTTGAGGATCCATGGCGCGAACAACTCGATCGAGATGGTCCCACAGATGCTCGATTGGGTTTAAGTCAGGTGAGTTTGCTGGCCAGGGGAGGACGGTAAACTCATCCTGGTGCTCTTCGAACCACGCACGTACACTGGCAGCTGTATGGCACCTCGCATTGTCCTGCTGGAAGATGCCATCATCCTGAGGAAAAACAATGCGCATGTAGGGGTGGACATGGTCCGCAAGGACAGATGCGTACTTGTATTGATCCATCGTGCCTTCCACAATAATCAGTGAACCCAGAGAATGCCAGGAAAACATTCCCCAGACCATAATGCTCCCGCCTCCAGCTTGGACCGTTCCTGCAATGGTTGCAGGGTGGTTCCTTTCAGAGGTTTCACGCCTTATACGCCAACGTCCATCTGTCCGATGGAGCATAAAACGCGATTCATCTGAAAACGCTACCTGTCGCCACTCAGTGGACGTCCAGCTGCTGTACTGGCGTGCAAATTCTAGCCTTCGTCGTCGATGAACACCAGTCAGCATAGGTGCACGAACCAGGCGTCCGCTTCGGAGGCCCAGACGCAGCAATGTTCGCTGAATAGTGGTTTGGGAGACACTTGTGGTAGCCCCTTGGTTCATTTTAGTGGTCAGTTGCTCAACGGTAGCCCGTCTATCTGCCCGAACGCATCTCCGCAACCGTCGTTCGCCTCTGTCATCTATGGCCCGTGGTGCACCACATTTGCCACGTCGTTGATTTTGGACAGTCCCATTTTGCCATGCACGGTACACTTTTACCACGGCGGCACGCGAACAGTTCACAAACTCAGCCGTTACGGAAATGCTTCCACCCTCGGCCCGAAAGCCAATGATCATGCCCTTTTGGACGTCGGATAAATCGCTTCGTTTCTGCATTACGCCAACGATTGAAATGTTTTCCGAAGCCCACACACACCCTTTATATACGCTCAACTGCACTGTGCTGCCACCTGCCTTCTGTGATTGGTTATTTAACTCTGAAGTGGAAAGTACGTGGTGGTCACATTAATGTGACTGGACTGTGTATATATACATACATACATATACTGTATATATATATATATATATATATATATATATATATATATATATAGCTCAAATGAACCAGCTGCTACAAAATGGGATTCACCCTGAATGGTTAACTGAAGGTCACACAATCCTGATACAGAAGGATCCCTCAAAGGGTTCAATCCCATCCAACTATCGGCCAATAACCTGTCTCTCTACAACATGGAAGCTCATATCAGGCATCGTAGCGGCTAAGATAAGTGGTCACATGGATAAATACATGAGTACGGCACAGAAGGGCATTGGCAAAAATAGCAGAGGAGCCAAACACCAACTCCTTGTAGACCACACAGTCGCCCGAGACTGCAAAACCCGACACACCAACCTGTGCACCGCTTGGATAGATTACAAGAAAGCCTATGACTCAATGCCACATACTTGGATCATTGAATGCTTAGAGATGTACAACATCAATAGGACTCTAAGAGCCTTCATTGCAAACTCGATGGGCTGTGGAAAACCACCCTTGAAGCCAACTGCAAACCACTTGCACAAGTGTCCATCAAATGTGGCATATACCAAGGAGATGCTCTGTCCCCACTGCTGTTCTGCATAGGCCTGAACCCCCTCAGCCAAATCATCAACAAGACTGGCTACGGATACCGACTGAAGAATGGGGCCACAATCAGTCACCTCCTCTACACGGATGACATCAAGCTGTACGCTAAGAGTGAGCGAGACATCGACTCACTGATCCACACCACCAGGATATACAGCACTGACATTGGGATGTCATTCGGACTAGAAAATTGTGGTCGGATGGTTACAAAGAGAGGGAAGGTCGTCCACACAGAAGGGGTCTCACTCCCAGAAGGAACAATAGCAGACATAGAGCACAGTTACAAGTACCTGGGAATACCACAAACAAATGGCAACCTCGACGAGGTCACAAGGAAAGGAGCCACAGCCAAATACCTCCAACGAATAAGGCAAGTCCTGAGAAGCCAGCTCAATGGCAAGAACAAGATCCGTGCAATAAACAGCTATGCCTTACCAGTAATCAGATACCCTGCCGAATAATTAGCTGGCCAATAGAAGAGATAAAGGCCACGGATGTTAAGACTCGGAAGTTACTAACCATGCATGGAGGGTTCCACCCCAAATCCAGCACCCTGAGACTGTACACGAGCCGTAAGGAAGGAGGCAGAGGACTAGCGAGTGTGAGAGCCACTGTCCAGGATGAAACATCCAAGATTCATAAATACATCAAGGACAAAGCCTCAACGGACGATATGCTCAGGGAATGTCTCAGGCAATGGGGAACACAGGATGAGGGGCTAGAGGTTCCATCATGGGAGAACAAGCCCCTACATGGGATGTACCACCGACAAATAACTGAAGTGGTTGATATCAGGAAATCCTACCAATGGCTGGACAAAGCTGGACTCAAGGACAGCACAGAGGCTCTCATCCTGGCTGCACAGGAACAGGCCCTAAACACCAGAGCAATAGAGGCTCAGATCTACCACACCAGACAAGACCCAAGGTGTAGGTTGTGCAAGGAGGCCCCTGAGACAGTCCAGCACATAACAGCAGGGTGCAAGATGCTGGCAGGGAAAGCGTACATGGAACGACATAACCAGGTGGCGGGCATAGTGTACAGGAACATCTGTGCAGAATATGGACTGGAAGCCCCGAGATCGAAGTGGGAAACACCCCCAAAGGTGGTGGAGAATGACCTAGCTAAGATCCTGTGGGACTTCCAGATCCAGACAGACAAGATGGTAATGGCGAACCAACCGGACATTGTGGTGGTGGATAAAGAACAGAGGAAAGCCGTTGTGGTGGATGTAGCTATACCAAGTGACTACAACATCAGGAAAAAGGAGCATGAGAAACTGGAGAAATACCAGGGCCTCAGGGAGGAACTGGAAAAGAACTGGAAGGTGAAGACCACAGTGGTGCCTGTGGTCATCGGGGCCCTCGGGGCAGTCACCCCCAAACTGGAGCAGTGGCTAAAACAGATCCCAGGAACAACATCAGACATCTCAGTCCAGAAATGTGCAGTACTAGGCACAGCCAAGATACTGCGCAGAACCCTCAAGCTCCCAGGCCTCTGGTAGAGGACCCGAGTTCAGAGGATGAAAAGAGACCACCCGCAGAGGGTGAGAAGGGAATTTTTTTTTATATATAAAAAAAACAGTGGCGTCATAATAAGGTATCTGGTCATGACACAGCAGGACTTCATGAACTTCAGGCCTGTCTGGCATGAAACAGTCTGGAAATATAGGAAAGCTTTTCATGCTCAAAGTTAAGCAGGTGTGCCTGCAGGAGGTCATGACCTTCAATTCAGCAAAGTTTGCAAAGGACATGGGCAGTACTACTTTGTAGAAATGATCATCTATCTGTCCTGGGGTCACCGGTCCAACAAAGAGCAACAGAGACACATAGGACAATAGCTATGCACAAACACTAACCACTGATACCCCATGGAAATTTAAGAGAGACCCATTTTCCTAACAGTTATGTTTTTCCACTGTTTGAGGAAGATGGAGAACCGTGAGAGAACCAAAATATGCACAGGGAAAAATACATCCAGAAAGGCCCCAGGATGGGATTCAAATCCAGTACCGTCTTACTGCAAGGTACCGCTGCTAGCAACTACACCACTGTCCAACCCCAACAATATACCAGAATATTAAAAACAATAAATCAATAAATTCCTTGTCTTTGGTGTCTTCATCAGGATAAGGACCAAGAACTGAAATCAACATAAACTGTTTGTGTATTTAAGGATACACAAACAGTAGAGGTCATTCTTCCTGAGGTCCAAACCACAAACATTACAACTACAACACAGACAGTGTGAGGAGGGATGGTCAGCTCCCTCTGTCTGCTGCAACCACAGGATTTATTTTCATTAAATAAAGTTATCCAAATTAAAAGTCGGATTTATGCATTATTCAATGTGAAATAAACAGGACTGTATTTGAAGTCTTTTCACAGGGTTAATAAGTACACTATGATACATAATGTCAAACTGTTCTGCAAATGGAGTGCTTATTAAACTCCTAAAAGATCAGCAAAATGTGAGAATGTGTTATTTTCTAATGAAAAAAAAAGACAAAAAAAAGAATAATGTCACCACCCAGCTGAACTTTTTAAAGACGAGCCAAACGGACCCTGTGCTGACATCTGGCTTCCAGCTGCAGGAGAAACTCAGTATCTGTGCTGTTTTCTACATAAATTCATAAAACACTATTTTTCAGAAAGTTTGTTTTTCATTGCTGATTAGATTCAGTGGAAGCAGAGCTGAAAATCTCTTAATTACTCCGTAATCACAAGCAAATTTTTTGCAGCTACGTTTTTAATCTTTATTTGAGTTTAATCAAATCTAATAATTTATGATCTGATATAAAACACTGTGTTTTTGGTTATTGGCCACACATGGATAAAACATTTAATTTGGCACTAAAAAACAAGAGCTAGTGGTTAATGAAAAGGTTAGTAAATTCAGCTCTTAACTAAAACCCTAAATATTAGAGCAGCAGGTCTATAAATCTGAAGTGACATTTTCCAATTAGAAAAACACAGAGATTTTACTATAATTTAGCCAATATGAGTAGAATAACAGAGAGGTGAAGACTAGCTGCAGCCTGGAACATAGCTCTAATTTTAATGCCCTGCATAGAGTAAAACAGTGACAGGCAATTTAAAATGGCCTTAGAGCTGAATAGGATGGAGGAGAACTGGAAGAAAGGAAGACGGATAAAAAGAGTTGGTGTCTGTCAGCAGATGGATCCGTTCAGAGCTAAACAGGCTGATCTGTTATACATGTGGCTCTCAGAAGCAGCGTTTGTGATCTTGCTGTGACATTTGGCAAACAGCCAAAGGCCCCAGAAGAAAGGGCCAAGAAGGATGACCGCACAATGTGATACCCATACAGGACGCAGACTGGAAGAGCAGCAGCTTTTGTTTTTTACACATACGCTAAAAAGTTCTTAAATTCTTGAAAAGTCGTATGTAAGGATAAAAGTCTCAAAAGCGCACATATTCAAGATGCTGTTAAACTTTCCAGAAGATCAGAGGCAGACGGTGTATACAGGTAGATAAATCCCTCGACTTCATATATTATTCTCTGTATGTTGCTTTGAACATGCTTCTCGGTTCTGTCAGCACCAACACAACTCACACTGACGGGCTTTAAAGAAAATGCATCGATTTTCACATTGTCCTCCTGGCATTGCATCCCACATCTTCTGCACTGATTCACACATTCACCCAAACCCCCACCTCCAACATCAAGCTTCATGTTTCTGTGTGAGAAGGCAGAATATCACCTGTTGTTAAAGAAAATAAATAAAAAGTCTGGCCTTGCTTATGAATGAAAAAACTTGTATTTATCATGCCAGTTTGCTAGTTGTTACTAATTATCATTTGGTAATCTCCTGTGTGAATTGTATTTTCACTCCAGAGTAATAAATACATATATTCACACAGTGTCTTGCAAAAACATCAATATCCCTTGAAATTTATTGCAACATTTTCTAGAACCTCTGCATGATTCCAGCTGCTCTATTCAGGACTCTGAGGTTTGTTTGAGAATATCAGTAAATAAAGAGCAATTGAAATGAAAAACTCTATCCCACGCTTTAATCATTGGAAGCAGCAGCATTCGATGCATCATCGAGATGTAGAGTATTGATCAGCCTAAAAAGCAACAAAACATGGCTGTCCATCTAAACTAAGAGTCTGCAACGGAGGCAATCGAAACATTTTGTCATGCCAGCAATGTAAAAATCTGAAGAGATATTCTGTGGTGCTAATCTGGTTTTGTTGTCAAATTCCATGAAATCACACAAAACAGCCAAAAACTACAAAATGTGTTTACTTCAAAAATATTGATGGTGGGTTCTTTATAATTTTTAACCTTAGTTATTAAAAGAATCTAAGGAACTTGCATTTTCCTTCACACACTCCCTCACACCAGGACGTCTGAAACTGAAGGACTGGGTCAAAGATGGTAATAACAGAAACTGGAAATTCTGGAGGGGCTGTAGATGTCAACAGCTCAGGTGGGAGAATCTATTGTGACGAACATTTAACAATCTGCTCCATATGTACAGCCTTCATGGAGCCATCCTGCTTGAGGTTTGCTGAAAGTCATGTGGGAGACAGAGCCGATCCTCAGAGAGAAGAGATCTGGTCAGCAGGGACCAAGATCAAAGTCACAACAAGAGACACTGAGGTTTGTGGTTGTAAGACGAGAAAACGTCAAACATTTCAAGGGACATGGATACCTTTGGAGGTAACTGTACACCCAGACTTAAATGTACAGATACATATTTTTTTTCCAATTATCCGTAGATATATCTGTGCCGTGCAGCTGATCCAGATTGCGAAGCTGCAGCTCCCTTGTTGACTTGGCTGTCGTGATGATCGATAGGCTATTGGTGTTAGCTTGCAGTGTTGCAGTGCTCTGATCATCTCTTCCCTGTTGTATTTTTTACAGCCAAAGCCAATAGCAGCATGTCACATGTATCTCCTCCACTCAGGTTATTATCATTACTCCCATCATTTTACATCACAGCACTGCAAACACTTCATAACTGTGTCTGACTGACAGGTTAATGTGGCTACACCCCTTGACACTGCAATTCATTACAGCCAGGCGACTGTATTAGCACACAGGTCAGTTTGGCTTGGACTTATCCTGGATTGGAGCTGGCATGTTATATCGAAACATGCCTCAACTGTCCACGAGCCTCAGTGACTAAACACAGCACTGATCCCTTGTTTGTGCTGGAGATACAACTTTAATCTAGTATTCTCCGTCTCCATGCCAAAATCAGATTACCAGAGTCAATTAAACTTGATCCATAATCTCCTGCAGGCACAGTTGGTGCAATTTTATCAAGCCCACAAAATCCAAAGGGACAAGTACACTGCTGATCAGTGAGCACTTAAAGGCTGAATGTCTTGGATTTACATGATGACTGGTGGAGATGATGAATTGCACATCTTGTAAAACCCTCAAGTAAGTGCCTCCCAGATGTTAAAAGGATTTTGTTTGCAACTGCTGTCGTTTAAATTCCAGGACCGTCAGCTGGAGAACAGTCCACCTTTTCCCGTCGTAATCACACTGGTGCATGCAAGAGTGCACAAACTGTAAGGGAGTAAAATAAAAGAGGGAGAGCAAGAGAAAACAAAATTAAAATCCTCCAGCTGAACAGCCCGTGGCTTGCCGACTCCAAGTTTCTATCAAGCGACGTATTTTATCATCCTTGAGTGGCCGCGCCAACTCTGGAACAGAACCGGCGCGAGCTTGCAAATCAAACCCACTCGGGCTTGCCTATACATGTTGGCAAACAGAGAGAGAGACAAGATGGTAGCAGCGCAAAAAAACAAACAAAAAAAAAAAAGACAGCGTGAAAGTGACGACAGACAGAAAAACGGTCACACACCATTACTGCAGGTCATCAGCCGTACCTGGTGGCTGTCACTCGACTCGCAGTCACGACCAGCGGTCACGTTCGCTATCACCGCCTCACCGATGGAGGTAAACACAGCAAATAATCAAATCACCTGGAATCAAGCACGCGTCAATCAAATCCATAAGCTTTATGAGCTGATGAGGAAGTCGAGCCTGGGAATAAAGGATGAACCCCTTTCAGATGAGCGGTGTATTTTGATTCATGGACACATTGGTCTTGCTGTATTTATCTCTTCATACATCAGAGACACATTGTTTCATTAGAGTTAATTTCTCCAGAGCCGCAGATTAGAAGTGTTGCATTTGACATTAGGCTTAATTTCAATAAAAAGGAACTGCAGCTGCTGTGCCATGCAGACAGAGTGCATTGAAAAAGTATCTGCTCCCTTACAAATTTATTGTGTCTTGTTGCCTAAATTCTCCCATTGAAACACATTTTATTGTCAAACATTGATGACCTGAATAAACAGGTTTTTCAAACAATGTTTTAATTTTTTTAATGGAAAATAAAATCAATATCTTTTTCACATTTCCATCCATTTTCTTTACACCCTTGTCCCTTAGTGGGTTCAGGAGGTGCTGGTGCCTCTCCAGCTGATGTTCTGGGCGAGAGGCTGGTCACCCTGGACAGGTCACCAGGTCACCAGTCTGTCACAGGGCAACACAGAGACACACAGGACAAACAACCATGCACACACACACTCACACCTAGGGGCAATTTGGAGAGGCCAATTAACCTGACAGTCATGTTTTTGGACTGTGAGAGGAAACCAGAGTACCCAGAGAGAACCCACAATGCACAGGGAGAACATGCAAACTCCATGCAGGAAGACCGGGGCCAGGAATCGAACCCAGAACCTTGGTAGAGCAGCAGTTGGTAGAGCAAGGCAACAGCTCTACCAACTGCGCCACTGCGCAGCCCTTTTTCACATTTCACTAAGTAAAAAAGTAATAAGCCCTTATATTTACTAACTGGTTGTACCAATCAGTGACACCAACATAATATGAAAAGTGGCATCAAGTCTTTCAGACACTGTGGAGAGATTCTGGCAGAACAGCTTCAGTTCAGTCAAACTGGAAGGTTTTGGGGATATTTTAGCCAGATCAGGATCATGTCAAAGGGCCATGACTCAATAAGCAATTTATTAATCACATTAAAATAAGCTCAATCATTTCCATTCTGATGATTAATTCTGTTTTATTTGGGATATGTTTTATTTGGATATTTAAAATGTCTTCGAGTTCCAGTGTGGACAGTTCTGTACAAAACTAAGTTTCATCCATCCATCCATCCATTTTCCTACACCCTTGTCCCTTAATGGGGTCGGGAGGTGCTGGTGCCTATCTCCAGCTAGCGTTCCGGGCGAGAGGCGGGGTACGCCCTGGACAGGTCGCCAGTCTGTCGCAGGGCAACACAGAGACACGCACAGGACAAACAACCATGCACACACACACTCACACCTAGGGGCAATTTAGACAGACCAATTGACCTGACAGTCATGTTTTTGGACTGTGGGAGGAAACCGGAGTCCCCGGAGAAAACCCACCATGCACAGGGAGAACATGCAAACTCCATGCAGAAAGACCGGGGCCAGGAATCGAACCCAGAACCTTGGTAGAGCAGCAGTTGGTAGAGCAAGGCAACAGCTCTACCAACTCCGCCACTGCGCAGCCCTTTTTCACATTTCACTAAGTAAAAAAGTAATAAGCCCTTATATTTACTAACTGGTTGTACCAATCAGTGACACCAACATAATATGAAAAGTGGCATCAAGTCTTTCAGACACTGTGGAGAGATTCTGGCAGAACAGCTTCAGTTCAGTCAAACTGGAAGGTTTTGGGGATATTTTAGCCAGATCAGGATCATGTCAAAGGGCCATGACTCAATAAGCAATTTATTAATCACATTAAAATAAGCTCAATCATTTCCATTCTGATGATTAATTCTGTTTTATTTGGGATATGTTTTATTTGGATATTTAAAATGTCTTCGAGTTCCAGTGTGGACAGTTCTGTACAAAACTAAGTTTCAGTGGCGCAAAAGTGTGTATGCAGCGTATGCGATGCATAGGGGCGCAGCACCAGAGGGGGCGCCAAATCCCCGTCTGGAGGGGGCGACATGCCGATGATGTTTTCCCAAACACTTCAGCGTTTCCTTACGCTCCTTCACCTCACGGACATAACGAGGTAAATGCAGCAAGTTTTTTTTTTGGGGGGGAGGAGGAGACAAGGTCCTTAGCCCTGACTTGACATGCCTTCCTTCGGGAAGGGGGGGAGGGGGGGCTGATTTATGTTTTTGCATCCACCTGAATAATGTGTAGTTGCGCCACTGCTAAGTTTATTAGTCAGAGAGGGAGAACTTGCTTTATTAGAGCATTATTAATATGTTACTTGAAAATGGCCTCAAAATATTATTTACCACGATGTGACAATTTAAGATCCAGAAAAAAATGGTTATTTTGACAGAACTAGGTCTAAGTCTAGACTTTGGCTAGGCAGTCCAAAAGCTGCGTTAGAGACATAGATTCCCTCAAACTGCATAAAAGGGTTTAAAACTGAGATAGTCTTTGAGATTAAATTAGTCTGAGGATCTAAAACGTTCTATTTTGACAAAAAAAACAGCAAAAGCATTAAAAAAAGAGCAAATCCTTTAACACGGCACTGCATTTAATGAACCAACTCATAAATGAATGACTTGCTCAACCTTACAAACAAGTACAAATTTCTAATTCATGTAACCAAACCCCCTTGACCCTCTTCCCATTTAACAAGCAGAAAAATGTCTACAAGAAGAAGTTACTGATATAAACACAAATAAAAACAGGGGGAGGCTGCTGTCTAATGTACTGTAAGACTCTAATGTCCTTCTCACTCTCTGTAGTTTTTATTTATGCATAAGGATTATTTAACCAGGACATCTAATTTCACCCATGTTCAAAACATTGGATTCTTAGAATAACCCAAACTAATCACACACTAACTGCTGTTCATATTTTCACAGGGATCTTTATTCTGTTTCATCATTTTCTCCCAATAACTAGGGTGTGTCTCAACATTTTTTAAAAATTGGGATTGTAAACAAAATAAAACCAAATAACTTTTCTCTAGTAGTTGCAAAATGTTTTTTTTTTTTTTAGAAATAGAAAATATTTTTTTTTTTCATTTATAGCAACTATTCCAGCAAAACCTGTGTAAGCTAAAAAAAACAATATTATTAACATTAAAGCATTAGAGGGTAAACCTCAAGATTTATTTATTTCAAACAGACAGAAAAGACAATCAAGAAAAGATTTATTGGTATATATACATTTTTTCCTGATTCACCGATGAGCAAATTAATTGTTAATTTTAGTTTTAATATTAAATTGCCACTTGATGATTATACGTGGATACTCATTGGCCACTTTAATAGGTACATCTGTACAATTGCTCGTTAGAAAAAGCTCGGTCAATCACATTGCAGCAACTTGGTAGATTTCTGCAGTCAGACTGTTGAACAGTTCCACCATCATCACTTCTCATAACTGTACCCAGCTCCCTTTAAATATGTTGCTATAGTTTGTATGTTGTTGTATTTGATTTGATTGTTTATTTTTTTATATGATATCAAGACCTGAGAACCAGAATTTCATCTATGTTGGAATGACTCAAATGCCAAATAAAAACTGTAATATATCTATTAGTTTCTGCAAGAATCCCAAAATTCGCAACCTTGGAACCAACATAGGACAATCCAGAAAAAAATGTGGAGGTCAGTGAAGCAGCAATCCTACTCTACCATGTAATGAAAAAAAAATCTTCTAGCATTTCAACCTAAGAATAAAAATCAATAAAAATAAAAGAGAAGATTGCTTTAAAACATGGCACCAGAGAGCAGATGGAGACTAACCCTCTCTTTCATGGCCTTCCTGCGTGTGTGTGTGAGTGAGAGAGGGTTAGGTAGGTGTTGTCTGAGAGGGTGACTCATCTCCTCCAGTTGCTACACACACTATGGAAGACTAAATAGACGCTGCTGGCTTTGCTCACATGTATGTAGCAGCACATGTGCTGGCAGTCAGGTGCTCAAATGAAAGAACAGGGCAAACAGTGGCACACGCGAGCAGCAGCAGCGCCGCGGCCCCTTTAACTCATCCCGCTCACGCTCTGCTTTCAAGCTCCCCGACTCGGCGCACAGAGAGGGAGCATACATTACTCTGGCCCGCAGCTCCTTCCCTCTACTCACCAGCTAAATACCTTAAATGAAAACCTGACATTTTTATTTCAACAGTTCATGAGAATAGGGCCGTGTTCCGCAGGCTTTGCTCCGCTGACGCTTAAAGACGCCGCGGCAGAGAGCAGGCTCTCTAAAGACAGCCTCTGCAGAGCAACACAATGCTCCGTTCGCTGGCTGTTCAGGTCTCAGCTGGTGAATAAGCTTAGGCTTGTGCGTGTCGTTCATTGCTGTGCACACCCAGTGGATTTGAAAAGGTCTCTTGCTCACACACATCTGTTGCTGTCCACCATTTCCAGAAACTCTCTCTGTACGACCGCAGCAAACATCCAGCAGTGTCCGTTTAAACTGGCTAAATACATAAAAAGACATGTAATGCTGGGTCCTTGATGACTCCATCACCATGGAAACTACACAGTTATGAGATATTTTGTTGTAAAAAAAAAGGAGTTTAGCTATGTGGTCTTGACACCATTTTACACAAAATATTAAAAAATCCAGTGCTTTGCAATAGTATCCATACCTCCTGCACAGTTTGTTGAAATTCAATTCAATTCAGAAATACTTTATTGATCCCAAAGGGAAATTAAATTAAATTGCTACCACAAACAGTGATCTTGTTTCTAAAGAGGGAGACACAATAATTTCTGCTTTCTTACAGAAGGTTATGTAAAGTGTGGTATTTTAATTTCCCTTCCTCTGCTGCTGTTACAGGAAGTTTCTTGGGGAAAGTTTAACCAATCAGACACCGACATTCTCGGATCTTTATTCTGAAAAACAGCTCTGTCAGAATGGACAGAGAGAACTTGCTAATTAATGTTCAAGTCTTGACACATTTTGAATCAGATCTGCTAAACTTGGCTATTTAATGTAAAATGCATGTCATTCTAACAGGAGATATGCTTTGGTCTAACTGGCTGTCGGTTTGGAACCCGGCCCCAGTGTCTATCTGGTTTCACTCGCCTTCCAATCAACTCGGACCAGCTTTCTGCCTCTCTGATTATTTTTTGCCTTGCTGAGCTCGTCAGTTTCGGTGGACGGCCATGTTGAAGCAGGCCGGGGTGCGCCGCAGTATTACATCAGTCCGCTTTAGTCGCGTTTTATAACCAAATTGTGCATTAAGCTTCTCCAAAACGTTATCCCAGACCTTTCTACTTAGTTCCTCTGTTGTCATGATGACAAAACCTCCAAAAACGCCTTAAAAAAAACCGTTGGATTTATATTCAGATTAAATTACACACAGTCTATTAACTGACTAGGTGACTTATAGAAGCAAATGCATTCCATACATTCAGATTTTTATTTTTAAAAAATATATGTTATTCCATGGGCTGCACAGTGGCATAGTTGGTAGAGCTGTTGTCTTGCAGCAAGAAGGTTCTGGGTTTGATTCCTGGCCCCGGTCTTTCTTCATGGAGTTTGCATGTTCTCCCTGTGCGTGGTGGGTTTTCTCCGGGTACTTTGCTTTTCTCCCCAGTCCAAAAACATGACTGTCAGGTTAATTGGTCTGTCTAAATTGTCTCTAGGTGTGTGTGTGTGTGTATGGTTGTGTGTCTCTGTGTTGCCCTGAGACAGACTGGCGACCTGTCCAGGTGACCCCACCTCTCGCCCAGAACGTTAGCTAGAGAGATGGGCACCAGCAACCCTCCCGACCCCACTAAGGGACAACGGTGTGAAGAAAATGGATGGATGTAATTCCATCTTTTCAATGGCTTTGAGCTACTTTGCTTTGATCTAGCAGAGAAAAGTCATGCAATACAGATTGTGTTTGTGATTAGTAAAAGGTTTTTTTGGGGGATGTAAAAGTAAAAACACAACCTGCCTTGTGATTATGTTTCTGTAAGCCAAGCTGTGAACACCAGAGTATTGAAGAAAACAGACAGGGATTGGATAAGCTAATGCGTGGAAAAATAAGCTGTCTGAGGTATCCAACAGGATTGTAACAAGAACAACAATGAAAAACAGTGGTGGGGAGATAAGGAGGTGAAAAATGATGGCATTATATGGCCAAACACCACCGAGACAGACAGAGAAAGAAGGACAAATAGGGAAATTATTACCCCTTCATCTGGGATGGTACTGTATGTCTTGGCTCAATCCCTCCCTCCCTCCGTCGTTTTTCCATTCCCTGCATCCCTACACCGCAATGCAATTTTCCTCCATTTCTGATTACAGACTGCTCGTGGTGATCTCAGCCCGGTTCCATCTTGCCATTCGTCAGCGCCGCTATCTGTGCCACTCAGATCTAAGTGAACGCTCAATCTCTGTTGCAGCCAATTTACATGTTTGCATCTCGTTAGGCTTATTTGTAAAGGCAAACATGGGCTGTCAGGACAGTGAGTGAAGAGAAAACCTCTGCGTTCAGACTAGCTTTCACCTTTGGAACCGGAGATCATTCTTCAGCCCTGGAAATGGGATTTTTAGGAGGCAATTTTTTATTTTTTTGGGGGGCGTCGGGGCTCTGACGTCGAAACACAGCTCCACAAAGAAGCATCGGTGGCTGAGGAATTGACTTCTTTCACACAAATCCTCATCTACTCTGACACTCTCCAAACACACTGCACATAAACCCAGTGGGAAATTGCCTCCTTTTGTAAAGAATCTCTATTGTCATCTGTCAAGCAAACCTTAGTGTACACCGCTGCACCTCAGAAACACTAAACCTCTTCTCAAATTAGATTGTCACAAATCCTAATCATCCCCCAACATCATCACCCAGCTGGGATTCTGGACTTGAAGCAATTTAAGGAGCTCATATTGCTGAAGTCACTGATTGAAGTAATTTAACTCTTTCCTTTCATTGCATGACTTGTGTTAAAATTGTAAACAGACTTCTTCTATTAGATTATGATCATTTAGGTGACGTTTCCCTTTCTTCTGTTTCAAATGCTGACCTCATAAGACAAGCTGTACTTGGATCATAGGACTTTTTGGACTTTCCATTAACAAAGCACATGCTAATTATACACAATCCCCACTTTAAGCAGCATCTAAACTTTATATATTGCAATTTTCTTTGAACACCTCTGCAAACATGCAAAAGATTTAATATCTTTAAAATTAAACCCCTAATAATTTTTTTTTTTATCAATAAGATATCTTACCTACGTGTGGAAGGTTTGATTTCCCATACAAAAAGTTTTGTAACTGTAGAAGTGTTGGCCTGTTAATGCTGAGTGACATTTGACGGCACATACAAGTGATGGGGGAAGATTAAGTTGATCCCATCATTCAACAGATTGTGGATCCACTTTCAGCGTCAATCACTCCTGGTAGTTGCTCTCTGTCTGTCGTTATCGTTGGTCTTCATTAATCCTGCTTCAGTTCATCAAGGTTTCTGCATCGCACAGCCAGGTTTTCTGTAAACGTCTCCACTTTGAGCTCATCTCAGAAGTAGAGGAGATGAACAACATCTTGTAGTTGTTCAACAAATGTAATTCCAGCAGCCATATCCTTTTAAAAAAGTGTCTCTCTTTTACCCCTTATGAAAAGATATATTGATGCAATATTTTCTAAATGTCTTGTAATAAACTTAGACATGTAATGTGCCAACTGAGGCCTGTTAGGTCCGGGTACTGCATCGCTTTGACTTTGATTAGTTTGATATTTATTGCTCAAAGATGCCATTTTTTAAATATTAACTCCCGCTGAAGACTACCTTGTTTTTATGAGCCATCACCTTTCCTAGTTGTAAAAATCGCAAACACAGAGTGAGTCCATTGCTCACATCTTTCATTTTCGGCATTGTGCTAACCCAAATGTTCTGGACAAGAAAAATCCTGTCAACAAGCATTCATTTATACTTTTATGCCATATCTGTATAGATTTTTTTACCACATTGTCTTTTTGCTTTTAAAATTCACAAGTCTCATATTTTAATTCTTATTTCCTGCTGTCATTGTCTTACTAGAAGTACTAAGAGCAGATGGAGAGCCATTACTGCTCTGCAATCAAAAGGTCTAACATCTTTAGAGCAACGTTACAGTTTCCTACTCGTCCTTACAAGATTGATGAGTTTTCATAGAA
This sequence comes from Poecilia picta, assembly GCA_033032245.1. Classification (NCBI taxonomy): domain Eukaryota; kingdom Metazoa; phylum Chordata; class Actinopteri; order Cyprinodontiformes; family Poeciliidae; genus Poecilia; species Poecilia picta. The sequence continues at coordinate 5,045,323 of CM065367.1, forward strand.
CAATAAGACATAGATTAAATGCCAGAAACCATGGCGATGACGACGCAACCGACTCCAAAAGTTTGACTTTATAAGCTATCAACAACATTGCTTCTCAATCCATGTTGTTGTTAATGTTTTGGCTGTAATGTGTTTTCACTAATCAGAGTGAAAGCTGAAAACGAAGGAGCAGAGGCGAGCAGTTCTGGGAAAACTAAACAGCCAAACATCCAAGAAGCTGCAGGGTTTAGATGTCTTCCCTAATAAGGAAGGAACAAAAAGCTTTAAGCACGTCTTCATAAACCGAACAAGTGTGCAAATGAACAAACAACCATCCAACTGGAAGGAAGCAAGTGACAGAAACTCAGAGAGAACAGTCGGGACAGAGAAACAGAGTCAAAATCTCTGTTTACACAAAATGTCCTGATTTCTAGTAGAAAGTCTCTGGAGCTCCAACAGGGTCGCACTGTTTGCTTAAACACAGCTGCTGAGAAACAGGCCGGTGGCTGTTTGACTTGGGCAGTTTCAGATCAAGCTGCTGAATTACGGTGTGAATAGTTCACCAATATTTCTTGAGCGTTCATCTTGGTTCTTAATTGTTGTGGATGCCAAAGCCGACCAAGGACATGAATCGTGTCTGTCAGATGGCCACCGTCACACATAAAAGGAAAAGCTGCATGGCTTTTATCTGAATCACTTGGGATTTAGACAGTGATGTGGAAGAATGAGTTCACACAAACCTGCAATAAATAAGAAAATGGAAAATATTTGTATCTCGTTTGTTTAGAAAGGAAAGTAAGAATGTGACTGGAACCATTATCCTTCATACAGACCATCCATAATGCAAGAGTAACTTTACATTCCATGCAAGAAATGTGGTTGGGTGTATAAAAAATAATACAGTTTTGACTGCCAATTAATCAGTGACTGCACATAAACAACATCATAACCACAAGGCCCATTAACTTTCTTCACAGATTCACAAATGAATTCCCATTAAATGCAACAAACCCTTCTGCTGCCAGTAGCAATATTATAATCTTTCATAGTTGAGAGTATACATAATTTGAATAACAATAGGTTAAAGCAATACAATTCCAGGCTAAAAGAGGGATATAGACGGCATTTAAAACCGAACGCACGACACAGAGCACCAGGAAGAGGGAACAGCAGTAAGCAATGGCTAACTCCTGCAACACCAAATGAAAATGGCAATCAGTGAGCTCTGAAGTCATTAGTCAGGTGGAAAACAATCTGCATCACATGTCAGGTTGCTGGCCAGCAGCAATCTGTTCTGTGCGAGCATCATGAGTCAGTTCCCTTCCCCTTTCACACCGAGCAAATGTGCCCTGCTTAGTCAGCAAACAGTGAGAGGTTACAGCACAACAATAGTAGCACAAAAGGTCTACAAAATGTATGTTGTTGATGTGGTGAGGACACGCAAACAGGCACAAAAGTGCATGCGGACCCTGTGTGTGAAGCAGCTAACACGGCTAACAGCAAACCCAAAGAACTCCTTTCAAATGGAGCACAAGTGCATTTGTTAAAAATTAACCAGAGCCAAATGTAATGCATGTACTGTAGGTTAACCCCCTGCAATTTACACCCTAAGCTCTCTATGCCTGCTCACGTTAGCTGCTGCAGCGCTGCCTACCAGCAGGCACAGAGGTGGGCTGGAGCTTTTTTAATGTCTGCAGCAATAAAAGCAACTGGAAGTGAGGTGAAGGGTGAAAGTAGCACTAGGCTGCTGAGCTGAAGGCTTTCAATTTGCTCTGGTGAGGAGCTCAGAGGACAGGCTAACAAAATGCAGGACACTTTTGTCTAATGACCTTAAAGCTAAGTGCAATTTCTAGTGACATTTGTTGTCAAATAAGCGTGCAGTAATTACCCTTCAGCTGTTTGGTACTTAGCTTAGCTTGTAGACTGAAAACTGTCAAGCTGAAAACACACCACTAAATGTTGCCTTTTTAGCATTGCACTTTAATCTGTAGTGCCAATATACCAAATTACAAGCATAACGTGCATAATGCTATGATAACATAGTTTAACTATTGACATAACTATGTTCACTGGGATATGCTAATTGTATTAGCAATTAACAAAATAACAATTTATATATTTGTGATTAATGATTTGCTAATAGTCTGACCCTATGTTAGAAAGAGCTAGATCAAAAATAAACTCTTTATCTGTCAAGCCATATCAGCAGTTCCATGGAAACAAGGCAATAGCATATTATCAGTCAGTTATGATTGCAGGCTCAACTATATATTAAATTATTAGCATATCATTGAAGAATGTTACACAAATTCCTAATATTATGCTAGTAGCAATAAACTACTAGTAAAACAATAATTATTATTGTGTTAGTAGCAATAACAGACTAGTTCCAGATTTTCCTAAATGTTTTTTTTAAAGCTTTTAAATAAAGTGCTTTTATTAATTCAGTCTACAAACAGTATTGACAACTCTTATGAGAGTTTGAGTAGCAGTCAATAATGTCAAGTCAATAACAAGAAAAAATTAACAAAGCATTGTTTACTTGCTATGAATATGGATTGAAGTAATGAGCTATTAGCATACCATTATTTAATAAACGTATATTATAATTATTTAATCATGACAACCAAAACTGATCTGAAGAAAACACTGTCTTCAGTCAGAGCTTTCTTCACATTCAGTGTAACACAGACTGCTACAGGAGATTCTGCTTGGCCCCAACAACAACAACTACAACAACTGAAGAAAATTGGATAATATGAGTTATAACATTTAAAGTATTTTAATTGATCTGCAAAATAATGTAAATGGGTATTCTATGGTAGTCTGTCGATTAAGTCTGATATAAATTTCCAGTTTCAGCTTATTGACACTAACCTATATTTATTCATAAAGTTGATTAATCCAATTGGCTATGTGCAAGTTTTGAAGAAATAACCTTAATGACCTTTAATTTTCGTTTTTGTTGGTATTTAGACAAGTAAGTATGAAAATAATAATCGATTTAGTCACTTTTTCTGGATTATATTTCCAAATGTTATTGGGAATATATCTTGGTGTCATCTTTGACCAGGTCATGATATTTACATCCCATAATAAACTTACTTTAAAGGACTTTTTTATTCTACTTCTGCGATATTGCAAACAATAGAAACCTGAACTAGTAATCCAGAAAAAACTAGTGCATGCAGTTCAAGGTTTGCTATTGCATTTTTTACGACTAGGAAGCCCAAAAAGTTCAGAAAAACACCTCCAACTTATCCAGAATTCTGCAGTGAAAGTCCTGATGTCTCCAAGTTGAGCTTTTCTTCTTTGTACCCATGTTAAATAAAGAATCTAATTTAAAATTCCCCTTCTTACTTGTAAAGTCTTTAATAATCAATCTCCATCCCATATTGAGACATCCAGTTGTTCCATATGTTCCCAACAGAGAGCTTTGACTCAGTTTTACTGCTGATCCTGGACAGATCATGTTCTGTTAACTCGATTCTGTCCGACTATATTCAACCTGGTCTTTCTCCAATAAACATCAATTAAATACGTTGTTGCTGACAGAAATTCTGTTTTGTAGTGTTTTTCATTCACTCAATTGTGCTACAGTGCTATAGTTGATCCATTTAGCTTTATCCTGAAAGAGCTACTGCTGGCATTTACTTTTTACTTTTTACTATGTGTTGCTCTGAGCTCAAACCCAAAGCTGGAGGAGACAGTTAGCCGCTCACATTGAGCCTGGTTCTGCTGCAAGTATGTTCCTGTGAAAATACAGTCTTTTTATTTCACTATTACCATATGCATGCTAACTAGAGGTGCATAGTGGGGTCTGAAAAGTTACTAAAAATATCGACAAAGTTGCCAAGTTGGCAACAGAGGGGTGACTCTATGATTTTCCAACTCTTGCAGCTGTAGATAATATCTACAGCTTACTTGTGATTGCTGTCACATGTAAGATTATTGTCCCTCAGTATACATCACATGTGATATTAAATGTATTTCCACTGAGATATGTTCAAAGACTACTCACTGTAATGCCATGACTCTTTGTAGGTTGTGGCTTTATATTATATTACTTCTTGCCCTGATCTTCCGTCGCAAACCGTGTTTGATCCACTAACACAAACTGAGGCAACACACTGCCCCAGTTGATATCACCGGCTATCATCACTTTTTCTCTCTTCTCCTCCCATTACATCACATACCAAAAAGAAAATGCCAACCGAGGGCTACGAGACACCACACATATCTAAACGGGTCATCATTATTATTGTCATAAATCCCTCCATCTCATAAAACGCTCATGTACCACAGCTCTTCCAGCAGAAAAATGCCTCAGAGATATAAAGAGTCCACAGGTTGAGGATAAAGTGCTGGAGCTGGGTGTGTTTCTGGGCAAATAACGAAAGCCGCCTTGTTGTCTCATTATACCCAGGCTGAGCACGGATTGACTAATGAGGACATACAACCATTAATCTATATACAGAGGAATAGACAGAGAAAATAAATTGTTATTTTTTTATAAGTTCAGTGCAATATTCTTGAATGTGTTACTTGATTTGGAGACTTAGTGTCATGAGTCGACAGAAATGTCGAGTTGGTGTTCGGCCTCTAGAGAATCTCATCCCATCCATCCATCCATCCATCCATCCATCCATTCATTTTCTCTACACCCTTGACCCTTAGTGGGGTCAGGAGGGTTGCTGGTGCTGATCTCCAGCTAACGTTCCGGGCGAAAGGCAGGGTCACCCTGGACAGGTTGCCAGTCTGTCGCAGGGCAAAACACACACACACAGGACACACACACTCACACCTAGGGAGAATTTAGACAGACCAATTAACGTGACAGTCATGTTTTTGGACTGTGGGTGGAAACCGGAGTACCCAGAGAAAACCTACACATGCACAGGGAGAACATGCAAACTCCATGCAGAAAGACCGGGGCCAGGAATTGAACCCAGAACCTTCTTGCTGCAAGGCAACAGCTCTACCAACTGTGTCACTATGCAGCCCTAGAACTCAGCCAATGACAGCTAATCAAGACATCCTCCATCCCAGATGGTTACGTTTAAAATCAAGATGCAGCAAATAAGACAATAGATTGTCGTCAGCTGTATTAACCTTTATTGGCAGAACATTTGTAGTTTTTCCTGCAATTCTTTGAAGCTATTTTATATTACAAACAAAATAATTGTTTAGTCAATTATTTTGATCATTTTCTTTCATCACACACTGGCCACATTTGTTGGCACTCCTGGAAAATGTGCAAATAGCTGGAGAACCTTTATTTTGGTTTAATTTATTTAGAGAGTGAAACAATTCTGTAATTGTAAATCACAAAAGCAAAAAAGTGTAATAATCTCTTTTAAATGAATGTAACTATAGGTTTTATAAAAGTATGCTGTGTTTTTTTTGGATATTTTGGAGAAGGACTTCCTGTTTGTGTGGGGCATGTATCTGTGGTGACACAGAGGTCAATGTCTATTAGCCTCTCTTCAAAATAAGGACAAGAGAGCATGCTGTTCAAACAAGGAAGACACTGATCTATAGCAAGGTCAAGGTCAAGAAATGTCTCCAAGACAACGGCTACAAGCCTAAACCTGCTCACATCTACAATTAGAGCGATAATTAAAACATTCAAAGCAGGTGCAAGTGTGAACAAAAAAACTGGAGGAGGATTCATACTCATCTTTGTCACCATGCACAGCGAGGAGAATGACAGGGCAAGGTAAGAGAAAACCTGAAAAGCTCAGCAGTAATGGTGAGCCTCATGTTTGAAGCTGTGATTGGTTTGGCAAACTCTTGGTAGAAACAATTTATCTACATACAAACCAGTTGTTTGGGAGTGAAGCCATGCGCCATGATCACGTACAGTAAACATCTGACGTCTGCTAAACTCTGCTGGAACTGTGTGCTTCTGGTGAGCTGAGAATAAAGTAGCAAGAATCTCAAGGTCGTTCTGGCATAAAACTAAGCGTGAATATATAGAAAGGAGCCTTGTGCTGCTTGTAGGTGTGTGGAGGATCTGTTAGAAAACATGTTAGAGTGCATGTCATTTGAAATACCTGAACATTTTAAAAACAGACTAGTTAACTGAAACTAGGTCATCACTGGGTCTTTAGCAGGAAACATATCACTAACATGGCAAAATCAACACAGAAATCAACCTTCTTACATAGTTATGACCCAAATTTTATGGGAAAACTACGCGGTGAACTGAAAAGAAGTACCCAGGAATATGGAAAACTTAGTGTAGTTGTGCAAAAAAGAAAAAGTTATAGATTCCTCTCTGTGTATGTTGTAAATGTTTTAAGTGAAGCGTTTTGTTAAAAACAATAACTACTTTTCCCCCATTGTATAAAATCTAATTGATGATGGCATTTTCTACATGTTTTAGTAAAACATGCTGCTAACTGAATCAAGAGACATTTATTTTTCAGAGCAACAAGTATGGTGATAAACACCATACTTTAATTAGAGTAGAAGTAAAACACAATCTAATTTTATCACTCTTGCCTTCCATACCTTCATTCACGTTTTACAAACCATCATAAATGCATGATAAACATTAACAGGTCTGGTTCAGATGGAGCAGAACCAGCACCAGAAATCCTGACCTGGTTTTTAGGAATCATGTCCTTTTACAGAATCTTTATTTCCAGCTCCATGAATAAGAAGGCACAACTTTCCTGTTGAGCCATGACTTAGAGCCTTCCTTGTGATTGGATACTCACAAACCCAACCACCTACACCATGTGCGACCGTGTCTGAGTGTGTGTTTAACTGCAAAGGTCTGTTCTTGCATACTAAACAGCCTGGTGAGCCGGAGCAGATACATGCAGAAACTTAGCTGTAGACATCACCTCTGAATAAACAATCAAAAATAATGTTGATAAACTTGTACATTTCTGACAGAAAGGAGTAACAGGTGTGTCTTAAGAGGGGGCGGCGAGTGGCTCAGAGAAGCTTCAGTGTGGGATTGAGGCTTGTCACCACCACCAAGACAGACGATGAAGCTGCACTGCTGTAAACGAGTGAGTCAGCCCTCCTTCTCTGCAAATACGGGCCTGCATGAGGCAGATGGAGGGGGAGGAGGAGGAGGAGGAGGCGTTATGGGAGGAGCAGAGGGAGAAATGTTCAGGAACTGTCCCTGGTGCTGAAATCTGGAGGGGGCTGCTTTTCAACAGCTAGAGGTTCAGCACGGAGCAAGACAACAAAACTCCAAAATAGACGCCGGCTGCCATCCGAAAGTTGCCCCATCTGGAGCGATCTGTATTATTAGATGCTAAAGACACACAGTGATTCATCTGGACAGCTAAATGCACCAGTCACAGTTCACAATCTAGCTGAGTTGAGCTCTTTTCTACTCACAGCCTATCCCATGTCCATAATCTGGCATTCTGATTACAAAACCACGAGAGGGAGATTCTCTACCATGTAATTCCTTTTGAAGCAAGTTAAAAAGATTGTCATTATTTATTTTTTTCTAGCCCAATCCCCAGCCTCTAGGGACATCCATGCTGGGATCTGAGCCTGCATACACAAACACACACACAAACACACACACAAACATTAACCCCAAAAGAGCTAAATGCAAGTGACTGAATCAAAACGACTAACATAGGGCAATACACACCTCAACCTCCTGTGTGAGCATCTAACATAAAGTTTTTATAACATTAAAACATATCTTGTAGTTACTATTAATTGGTGCATTTTTTTTAAATGAACAGCTGAACAGCTACTTTAGCTTAGCTTAACAACTTCCATTTGTCTGAGTGTAATGTAACTCCTTCCTTCTGTTGTGAGGCGATGGCAGAGACCAGGCTGCATGGTGGGGTGAAGTCGCAAGGTTAAAGTCTACCTGGCAATTATTTTTCCGTGATGCCAGAAACAACCACAACATATGATTTTATATCAACGAGGCTGGTAGATATTGCTGGGAGGTTTGACCAAAACTGATCTATCCCTATTTGAGCATGTTTTATTGTGGTCCAGTTTTACTAAAAGTCCATGCAGTGTTTTCGGACACAACTCAAATGTTTGATTCAGCTCATTTTTTGAGGAAGGAGATTAATGAAAAACATGCAAATACAGAACAAATGAAGGCCACACTCAAGAGAGCTCTGAGAGGCAGATTTGTCTCAACCTGACATTAAAGGTGTTATCTTGATTAAATAATAATATAGAACAAAAGATCAAAAACACTTGTTCTGTGGGGGAAAAACCATCTAAAGTAAGTTTGACTCAATTTATAGAAATATATGGCGAGCAGCGTTAATGCAGTTTTGTCCAGTGTAATCATCTGTACATTTACTCAGCACCACAGGAGAGTAAATATATGAGGCGAAGCAGGTGGCACTGCTTTCTAATGCCAATAGGCTTTATAAAAACTAGCTGTTAAGATTGTTGTGAACACACAGAATGAATCAGCCAATCATGTGACAGCGACTCATGGAATTACGCATCTTGACTGGTGAGGATGACTTGCTGAAGTTCAAACTGAACATGAAAACGTTGAAAGAGGATATGAGTATGCTTGGATGTGTCAAAGTTATTGGCACAGCATGGGCAGGCCTGAGGATTTCAAAAACAGCCAAGGTTCTCTGATTTTCAGAAACTAGTGAACACTCCTGGTCCATAAACTAATATCCAACCCAGTGGTCCCATCTTTACATGGCTGCATCCAGCAGGGTAACCCACCAACCAAACTCAAATCAATAAACTCAGTTTTCTGTGCTCCGGTGTTTCTTCTCTGTTTAATGCCGTCACGTCAATATGAACCCAAACGCTCAGTCAGTCTCAGTGACAGCAGAGGTAGGTTCAACTAACAACAGCAAGGTGCACCTAATAAAGTGGCCAGTGATTGTGCAACTACATGAAAACGTGACATAGTTCAACTTTTCTCATATACACTGAACAACTATATGAAAATCCCCTGCAGACCAAGACCCAAGATCTGACACTGCTTGAATTACAAATGCCAGCTCCGCTCATGGAGGCTCCACTGTGAGTCAACGGCCAACTTGAACTCAGGCGTCAGTGACAATCCGTCTCCCTTTGACATGGAAAGATTATGCAACAGGTTCAGTACTTGCAGAAGCCTCCTGAGCCGAGGGGAATCGTGGTTTGCAGCAGAAAGCCGTGCCGGAGCCCCGACCGGAGCAGTGATGTCACAGGTCTGTAAATAAGGGTCCTTTTCTCGGGCACTGCAGAGACCAGGCGGGTGTGGCGACTGCATTAGCAGACGCGCGCAATCTCCGGTGCAAAAACACCGGCGCTCATCGTGATGTGGACGTTTCTCGTCACGGCTTTCCACCATCGCTATGACAACCGCTCTCTGGCCGTCGGACGTGGTTTGAAGTTCAAATTATTATCCTGGCGTCGTGAAATTTGACCAGAAATAAATAAATAAATAAATCAAATCAGAGCCCCAGCGTCATCCCGGTGGCCACAGCGCGCCCCGTTGATGGCGCGCCGTGTTGGAGCGAAAACACACACACACACACACACACATGCACAATGACATCCTGACATCTGCTCTCCATCTGACAACAGCTTAGTATTCTCCAGACGCCCCCCCCCCACCCCCCCCACCCCCCCTCTGTGCACCCCGTGCTTTTATCATACGTTGCTTTTTCTTCTTCCCTGCTCTAATGCGGCTTTTTTTTCCCCGTTTCACCCCTGATCCAGCATATTTCCACCAGCGACAGAAACCAAACTGATCGGCGGGTTCTTAAAATATGCAGGTTAAAAAAAAAAAAAAAAAAAAGGCACAAGACTTTTTCATGCTCCACTGAGGACTGACCTCCCAGTCTAACGAATCCCACTCTTCGGTAAACATCCGGAGGATTTCTCTTCATCCAAAAAAAAAAAAAAAAAAAAAAGAAAGAAAGAAAGGAAAAAAAAAGAAGAAGAAGAAGAAGAAGAAGACGCGGACCAGAAGCAGCGGCTCTAAGGAGCGACCTTGCAATGCGCTGCCATTGCGCTTTTGGTGCCTCTAATCCTCATGAAATCAATTTGAACACCGGGGGGGAGGAACGTCGTCAGAGGGAAGCATCTCGGCTCGCAGCGTCGAGACCAACTTGAGAAACGCAGATGAACGACGCTAAGCTGTACAGTCCAGCATTTTTCTTTCTGTTTTTTTTTTTTTTTTTTTTCTCCGCTTCGCGATGGTTGCAACCAATTAGCACAGCACTTGCGCTCGGAGTCGAATCGCTCCTGACAAGGCGCTCCGTCTCCAGAGCATCGCCTCTGTTGCAGCCTGGGAAAGGATGGCAGACTGTGAAACGCGCACAACTTCTCCTCGTCTGTCTCCCAAAGAAAAAGAAGACTCTATATTCCAACGCTAATAAATCCTCATACAGCATTTGGCAATCCAATCCCTCTGCTGGGGAGCAACAATAAAGGAGGCTTTTGAAGGTCCTCTTTTAAAACACGTGACTCAGTCTACTCCACGAATGAGGGGGAATATGATCCGTAATGGGCCCTAAGCATGTGGAAGACGTTATGTGTTGCGGTGGGGGGGGGGGGGGGGGGGGGGGGTCAGAGTGAAATAACTACTCACCATTAGCACGGCAAAGTTCTTGTGATGGCTGCAGTGAATGGTGGTCGTATTGCCCCCGGAGGCGGTTATGTGGCAGCCCTCTGCCCTCCAGCCACCGTGTCCATCGAGCAGGTCAAAATCCCAGTAGGCTGCGGTGGGGTCTACACCCAGCGCGAAGTGCCTGAGCGCGACGGCGACGGAGAGCGCAGAGCCGCGGCGGCTGCAGCCATCTGGAGGGAGAGGCAACACGTTGAGGGGAAGGAAGCCGAGAGGGAACACTGGAGGAGCCGCGGCTCGGAAAACACCCAGGGAGGCGACGCGATGCACGACATGCGAGAGTCGGATGAGTTACTGCGGCTGGACTGTTGCGGATCACTTTAGTGCATCACACTGCAGTGAACTCTACTTACTCTGATCCGAGCTCTGACTTCATCCATTCATTCGTTTGAACGCACCTTGTTGATGTTTGGATTTATGCAATCCACATGTTGCGCAAAAAAAAAAAAAAAAAAAAAAAATACACAAACTAAAACAGCCGCGACTGCGTATGTGTGCGCGCGCGCGCGCCGGTCCGGTGTTGACATCACACGCGTGAAAAGATAGAAATGGATTTCCTCTTACCTAATTTGGCGAAAGCAACTGGTGTCGAGACGCTCCTGCGCTTCCCATCGTCTGCGAGGTTCGACGAATTCCCGGTGCAGGGAAAGAGTTTCCCATTGCGAAACAGAACAAACTGCAGCCTGCAAGTGGAGTTATCAACAGATTGCAACGCAGAGGAGGAGGCAGGCGGACCAGCCAGCGGGAAATGGATCGAGGCGACGGAGCTCTGCGGATAAAAAATACACACACACACAAAAAAAAAAAAAAACAATCAGATAATAGACTTTAGGAGTTACATGCCCTCCAACTTTGCTGTGAAAATGTATTCCATTAAAAAAAAAAAGACAAAAGAGACGTTTCTCTTCAGTGTTGGAAGGGACGACAAGTGAGCAAAGGGACGAGTCGCACGTTTGAAGCGCTTTTAGGTCCGACTCTGCAGCAAAGGTGGAATGGTTCTTACCATTTCAGCCTGAGGACACATCAACACTGCAGCTTGATTTAAAGAGACACCCGTTGTGACTTTATCTCCCATTCACCAACTAATTACCACCGTAAACCCCCCACCCACCTCCTCCCACAAGAACATTTCTGCGAACATGATGCGAAGACAAAACACTTTTGAGTGCGACAAAAATAGCTTGAACATGTCAAAGTGCGTACACCGGCCGTCTCTGGGCCACAGGTGACTTCACTTTGACTCTGTTTCTAACTTCCTTTCTCCCTGTAGTGTCAGATGGCATCCAGTCTCCTCCAGCAGCTCAGCCAAAGTCCCAGCCGAGTGGCAGAAAACAGAGCAGACCTTCCAGCCTGACAACTGTACATTTTGACTAAACAACTTGTCAAAGGAAATCCAGAGTTAAATATCCAAAAGTAACATTCAAACTGTTCATCAAGATGAGGTCAAAATAATAGTTTTTTAGTATCATGCAACTGTACAAAGACTACAAGCAAAAAATGCTTAAATTCATTGATTTATTTATAAAACAACAACCTATACATACAGTGGTTAGAATAATGAAACAAATTGATTATTAACGGTGTAATAAAGTCATTTAATGCTGTTTCAACATTAATCTATGTTAAAGTATAAAAAGGTTCATAAACCGATCTAACGGCTCATCAAATTTAATCTTTATCATCGTCATCTATCTAAATCAATCTTATTGATGAATTCCTGACCTTTCCACAGAGCAGTCTCTACTACATAAAAAGAACAAGGTTTCTGTGCATTTCTCAGAGTTAAAATGTCTTTAGAGACATTATGAATTCAGTCAATCCTGCAATTACAACCCAGACTGATGACAAATTAAAGACACAAGCAACCAATAAACAAAATAACTGGCCTAACTGTATTCCACAAAATACACAAAAAAGTGAGAAATTTAATGACATGGGGAAAAAAAATTCAAAATATTAACAGGCTGATGAAAATCTAACATCCAGGTTTTAATTCTAGTATCTAATTTCAGTAACAACCTCATCAGCTTTTACAACCACAACAAAAAAACTCAACCTGCTTAATAACTCATGGAACTGAGTGAGTTTCAACACATTGGTCAGAAAGTCGAAAGTTGTTGTTGTTTTTTCTTTCCTTTTTTGTTCCCGTGTTTGCAGTGTCTGAAGGTTCCTTCTTGATCGTGGCTAAATGGAATTACAAAGCAACCCAGGAAAAGCTTACTGGGTTAAGCTGACAGAGCCCTCTAAGCCTGTATGGAGGAAAACCAAATAAAGTCTTGGATGAACGTCAAGCAAAAAATACAAAAAAGCAGAGTAGTATACCATGCCAACGAAAAAATATTTAGCATAAATACGAGGATATAAAAGAACAAAACATAGCAGCAAAAATGACAATTCAATTTTGGCCCTTTCTTCCTATTTACATGGACATCATGTGTAGTCACTGAAAGGGTGATTTAAGAAGAAGTACAGAATAAGCACCTTTTAAATGCTAACAAAGTACCTTTGTGCTGCTCAGCTCTTTATGGAGTAACCATCACACCAAGCTGATAGGAAGAACATGTTCTTGTAGAGTCTGCAGTCGACTGGTTTGCAGACAAGCTGCTCAAACCTTACCAGATGTATCTTCGAAACAAAGTCTCACTTAAATGAGAGTTTGCTCCTTTAGTTATGACTAGCTGGACTTGCTGTGGTGCCCATAAGGCCTGGATTTGTAACTCAGGTTAAGGTGTAAAGCCTGCTTTCAGCTGCTCACCAGCAGAGAAGAGCCCTGCAGCATAAAGAAACTCAGGATACTCCAGCACATTACCTGTAAACAGCTGTATGACTACAGTTTTAGTAGTTTTGGAACTGTAAATGTGAAGGTATTGAATCTGATGATCAACCCATGGGTATTCACTGGCATGCAGAAATCACTGTCTGGTCATTTCAGGCATTAAAACACTTCCAGGGTTGGAGTCTCCACATCAACAGTCCACAGTTCATGTCTGTAAGGCCTCATATGTACTAAACTCTGAGTGAAGGTAACAGAGTCGGCTCATAATAGCTTAAAGTTTAATTCTGATCACTGAGAAAAAAATTATTTGTACTTTCAAAGGAAATTAAGTATATGTAGCTCAAAGGGAGAAGCTGCCAGCATGAGCTGAATTTCAAATCATTTAGAAAATTGCTCCTGTTTTTGTCCACATCTTTCAGAATATGAAATGTTTTTGTATGAAAAACAAACTAAAACTTTCTTTGATGATCAAGAAGTGAAGATATTCAAAATGATAGCATATAATATAAAAATATTTCCACACCATTTGTGTGGGAAAATGGAAAAAAAATCATCAAATGACCCTAATTAGAAATTATTCAAATGAAGGGGATGTTGCCGATTCATAATAGAGATGATAATTCTGATAAAGTTTGAAGCTTTCTACAATGACAGGACTTCAAACTTGAATGAATGAGCTCAGATGAATCTGAGTACCTATTAATTGCACTAAATGTAAGGATGCACAAAAGTCACCACAAATAATTAAAAATAGGACTGAAAGACATTTGGAAACCCTGCTTCAGTGTGCAGTGGTGACACTGGGAAGCTCTTGGTGCAGACTTTTCCTCTTTTCTCATGTCCTCATTCCCTCACATTGTTTCCACATTATGTCTCCCACCTTCACCCATCAGAGTAACACATCTCAACCCTCGCCTGGTGCGACCAAGACTGGCTCTCTTTTCCGTGTGAGGATATTTCCACAACCTTGTCATGATCTGAAGGATTTCCTTGTACATGTGGAAGGTTGATTGGTCTCCACCTTCAGTTTCAGCCACACTGTGGCAGAGGAAACACAATCAGCATCTTTATTAATGAATGGAGGTGAATGACAGAACTGGATTATCCTGCGTGCTTCACCAAGTGTGGGAATAATTTTAAACTGGCGAGGTTTAAAATGATCTGTTCTGAGCAGGTAATGCAGCAGGTACCGTTAGAAGAAATCATACACACCAATGTTCTGTATTAGTGTGGCAAACAATAAGTTGATCACACTGTGGCTCTTCAAAATTATATTTTATAATGGAGTATAAGTTGCTCCACAATAGAGCTGGGCGATATGATTGAAAAACATATCACAACATATATGCGTTTCATATCAGTTGATATAAATAACTATTCATTAGATTTTTTTGTTTGTTTTCTCTGAAATATAGCCAGACTGGTGACGTGACCTTTTCCGTTTTCTCATAGTTTCCTCTCCAGCTGTTGAACTTATTTTCTCCTTTCACTCCTCATTGCTGTTGTTTTTTCTTTGTAAGCGGTTATGAGGCACAGTGGTGAAACCACAAGCTGCTGCTGCTGCAAAAGTAATTCAGCAGGTTGTTGCTAGGTAACCAAAGAGTAGGTGAGTTAGTTGATGCCACCAAACTCACTTAGCTGGCTGTGTGATGTTGAGCAGCATATTGAGCAGTCCTGCTCCCCAACACATAGCTGTGCTTATTCCTGTCATGATCCCAGGGCTTTTCTTAAACATCCTGACGGGTTCAGGCTGCATCCAAAAACTCAAAACCTCCTTCAGTTTTCTACAAAACCTACACCAGTAAATAGTCTCTACGAGCAGGAGACCTGGGCATAGTTTGGGATTTGGTGTCATACACGGTGTGGATTGTTTGTGCAGCTTGATGAATCTGGCATAGTGATGAGATGCGAAGGGTACAGCAACTGTGCTATTAAGAATATTGCAGTGACTTACTACCTCACCCTCCACTGAGGACTCTGCCACCATGATAATAAATTTCCATCATTTGAAAACGGAGCCTTTGTGTGTATGTTTAAAACAGTCAGTGAACAATCAAGGCCACCATGCACTGCATCAGTTTTTATCCACCATGTGTGTCTTTAATGCACATCAGAGGTGCTCTGCTTAAGTCTGCAGAGACACAGAAGATTTCTTTCTTTATTAATTTATCTTTTAATTTGTTATAGAGACACACTGTAAAATTAGCCTCGTTTTACTTATTAAACAAAATGTAGCTACAAAAATGTGTATTCCAACAGGAAAAAACTGTTTAGTAATATTAACTTCAACAGAATCTTCTTGTTACATTCATCGCAGGCTTTCATAGACTGTCCTAATTTTTTTGACATGACTGTACGTGAAGAGCATGCAGCATTTAAATACAGGTTGAAGGAAATCACATGTACTAAGCATCCTTGAACAGAATGATGGTGCGTGATGAGGTGAGGACAGAAGACCAGGGACACGACGAGGTGGGAGAAAAAAGAATTTATTACAGTAATAAAAGGAAAAGGTGATTATGAAGAAAGAAGTGGAAAAAGATGAAGCGATGGGAGAGGAGGAGCATCTCACAGAGGTTAGACATCCTGCAGAGCTCAGGTAGTGTGTGGGTCATCACAGGTGTGATGACCCACACACTACCTGACATCAGTCTTCTCCAGCTGTTCTCACTTTGGTTAGTTGTTTAAAGTTGCTTTTTTAATTATTTGTTTTGCCTGTCTCTCGGTTGGTCTATGTTTACTCCTCTCTCCCTCAGCCTGCCTGCCTGGTCTCCCCTCACAGCTGCACCCTGTTTCCAATCAGCTCTTTGCTCTTTCTCAAGTAATCAAGATCCTTAGCATTTAGGCTCCTCGTTTTCTTTCACCTACTGTTGTCTCCGTGCGACTTCACTTGAAGTCCAGAGATTCTGTTAGTTTCCTTTTATTTTTCACTTGAAGTCCAGAGATTCTGTTAGTTTCCTTTTATTTTTATTAAATGGCTCTATTAAATCTCAAATGACTCTCTGGATTTGGATCCTTACACAGAAACCTTTGGAAACATGACAAAAGAAAAACAAGGAAAACAATAACACAGTTCCATCACATGGTAAAAAGAATGAAAGATGCATTTGAGGATTTTCAAATTTAACATGATGATATCAACAGATGTTGATATTACTGTTGGCATATAAACCCAACACACAAAATCTGACATTTTCTGTATCTGCTCCTGCTTAGAGGTAATGGATAGTTGCACATTAAGACCAGCCAATGCCCAGGAGGAACTTGTGTCAAATTTCTTGATCGAGTTCATCAATAACTTTTCATGCTTTATGTTTTCTTTTCTGGCCACAGTATAAAAAAACAAGAAAAACTTTGACACCCTAGAGATATATAGATCTGGGTTATTTTCATGTTCATGCTTCTTTCTTTTCCTGAAAATAATTCAGTATTGGTAAAATAAGAGCTGGGCGTACAGAAACGTAGCGCCTTTACATTAGAGTCACCAGGACTGAAAAGCCCGGGGTGATCCAACAGCGTCAGCTTTGTTTGCTATTTGTTTCTGCATCGACTCTCTCTTGAAAGGCTATTGATTTCCACCCTGCAGTGTGTGTCTGTGGGGGAACAAAGCAAGACAGAGCATCCTCGCCTTGAAACTTATGTTGCATCATTTCCTTTCTCTGAGCGGCTTAAACGCGACAGTCTATTTTCAAGGCGTGACAGGATACAGACATCAGGGACTGAGCTGCAGATTTGAAGCCGGATGACAGAGGAGGAGTTAAACGTGGGCATTGTGCACTTTTCAGCAGCCGTCCTCAGATGCATCAGAAATGGATGCAGTTGACCTCTTTCCCCCTGGGGGTGGTGTTTTTAAATTATACATTTGTTTAAGATATCTCACACGCTTGCCCTCTTCTACTCTTTCTACATCTTTAATGTGGCAAATCAAAGGGATTTACAGCCCAGAGGGTCTGCTATAAGCCCTGGCATGCACAGGGTCTCATTCTAAGAAACAATCTATGTTCCTCCTGAGCAACTCAAACAGCCACATTTCCTCAATCCCAGCATCACCAGGGACCTCTCACATCACAGTTGATTTAGCCGTCTCTACCTAAACTGCGTGACCTTTCCCAAAACCCCCTCCTTTCCTAGCTGCATTGCATGCTGTAGCCGTGGTAACCACAATTAGGCACTCCCCTCTGTCTCCTGCTCCAGCCTCAGGTTAATTTTCTCTCCCCCCCCCCTCGCTCATTCCTTTCTTCACAAAGGACATGCAGGTTGAACGCTGCCCACTGTTTCAGGTTGTCGCCTTCTGCACCTGTTTATTGATGCACAGCGCTGCTCGATGAAACCAAGAAAAGCTGCACACACCCCGCGGGGTAAAACACAACGGTGGTGTTTGACCACATCAAGACGTAAACATCACACTTAGACCTGGCTCCTGGACTCCAGTGGGATTACTGCTTAATGTGCACAGACATTAAGAGGACAAGAAGAGGTCGCTGAGGGCTTTCTTTACCAGGATACTGAATTAGACCCACCTTCACATCTGAGGGTGGGTCTAAAACGTATTTGTAAACCTTAAACTATTAGGCTCGCAAAAGCATTCATACACCTTCAAAATGTCCATATTTTGTCACATCACAACTACAAACATATTTCTTTGGAAATGAAGAGCAGCTGTATTTGCACTGAGATTAGATTACACACAGATGGACTGTATCTAGTCATCAGGCAACTTCTGAAGGCAAATGGTTGCATTCAGAGAGCAGGGGGGGGAATACTTTTGCACACCACACTTCAGTGTGTCTTCAATTCACAAAACAATTTTTGAATCATGCACAATTCTCTTCTCCACACTTTGTTTTGGTCTTTCACATTAAAAGCCAATGTTGCGTTTGTAGCGTAATAATACACGGAACATTTCAAGAGGGGCAAATACTTTTGTAAGCCACTGAAAGTCATGAGCTTTAGTGTATTTTGCTGGAATTTTATGACAGAACACAACATAGTAAGGAAAACAAATCATGGTTTAGATTATTTTCTAAAATGAAAACCTAAAGCTTGGCCATGCATACAGTCAAAATTGTTTTTCCAATTTTAACCATCCAGGAAAAAAAGAATCAAGTAATTTAAAACAGCGATGGAAAAGTCATTAATGATATTTTATAGAACGTAATAAAATGATGAAACACCTGGTGATGAAAAAATTAGGAAGCCCTCATATTTACTCCCACTTAAAATGGGTGAAATCACACACAGGCGTATCACATCAGGTGGAAATGATGCGAACACACACACTCATTTTGAAGGAGGTTTTTCCTGTTTAAACCTCAATTAGTCTGGTGGTTGTTGGAGTGAGAGTGAACACCATAATGAGACTGAAAGAGCTGCCCCAGGTCTTCGGAAAGAAGATTATACCAGCCTTTGAATCTGCTGAGGGATTATAAAGAAGTCTCAAAGAAATAGAGAATCAGTCATTGCACTTTCTGGAAAATAATCCATGAGCTGAGGATTTTCAAAAACAACTGCCAACATGCAAAGGTCTACCACTCAAGCAGGTTCACCCAGAAAGCAACCTGCTAAATGCTAAAATAAAGTGCTAAAAAGCCTTAGGATGTCCTTTTCATACAACTTATTGTCCCTGAGAAAATAGACAGAAATCCAGAGGAATGGTTAGATTACAGCGTATCACTGTGTTGGAATGGACCAGTCAGAGTTCAGACCTAAATCCAATTGGGGATGCGTGGCAAGATAGGAAAACTGATATTTACAGATTTATTCTAATCTGACAGAAAATGTGCTATTTTGGAAAAAAGAATGGAGAAAAAAGGTCAGTAAGTTATTTGGCAAAAGGTTGTTTAGCAAAGTTTTGAGTTGAATACCACTACAGGCCACAGTTTTTATTCATTTCTGTAATCTGAAAAGGAAGAACTTCTTTTTTTAAAAAAACCTTTTCAAAAAGCCAAAACATGTCAGTCTGTAGGGCCCCCTTTGGAGGGAATAACTTAGAGTAAGTAACCATCCTTTATAAGACCTGACCAGTCTCTCATTATTTTGGAGTAATTCTGATCCACTCCCCATGCCAGGGTGGCTTCAGGTCATTGAGGTTTGCTCTATTCATTTTGTGCACGGCTCGCTTTAAGATCCTGCCAAGACGTTTTAATTAGGTTCAGGACAGAGGTTTGATTAGGCCACTGCAACAGCTTGTTTTATTTTCCTCTTCAGACATTCTGCTGCAGATTTACGGATGTGTTTGGGGATCATTTCTCTGTTTCCTTGCCCAGTTTCAACCCATTTTCAGCTGCTGGTCAGATCGTCTCACTGTTTCACTACAGAATATTTGGCATTAAACAAAAACACATTTTATACTCTACAAATTATGTGCATGCAACACATGCTCAGTAGAAATATTGCTTTGATACTTTATTTTAATTTTTTGTGATTTCTATCAACTCATCATAGTTTTTTGCCTCTAAAACCTAATTTGATCTTGTTAATCCAGAGGATGTTTTCTTTGACACCACAAACTATTTCCAGAAGAAACTCTAAAAGCTGAAAGAAACCTGTTCTCTGAAAAGCCATATTTATTGAGCCATGCCTCCGCCGGATTTTCCTGAATATTTAGCATATTAAAAAGACCTAAAAATGTGAGACTTTGCAGATATCTTTTTTTTTACCATCCTTAACAACCAGAAGGTCTCATCTCCTCCTCAGAAAACAAAAACATCTTGAATCTTTTCTTGTGTAAAATGATCAACGTTGTGCTTTTCATCTCCAGATGAATAAATAAGAACAAATATTTCAATTTAAGTTTTTCCAAAAAAATGTTATCTGCCAAAACATGCTTTAACATAGGATCCATCCATCCATCCATCCATCCATCCATCCATCCATCCATCCATCCATCCATCCATCCATCCATCCATCCATCCATCCATCCATCCATCATTAGCTCAGTTAGGTTTTAAACTTCTATTTTTATTTTTAATATAAACTATTAAAAGGTGGGATTACTCTTTTCCATGACTGTAAAAATAAAGTGAATGTAATATCAAGGGCAGCTTGCTCTGCTGTCTTCCAGCCAAGAAGAACTGCTGACAGGCACAATGGCAGATTTGCATAATTTCTTTTGTAATCACTGGCACTCCTGTCACTGCAGACATGGTCAAAAGCACAATGACAAATCGGAACTGGCAGACTTCAGGCGGTTCTTCCTGCTCCCGATGCTTCAGATTCTGGAAAATATATCTGTGTGCTCATAAGCAGCATTCATTAAACTCTGTCAGGTTTCCAACTGCACATGCCAGTGTTTAGCTATATTTACAGAAACTAAATATAAACCAAAAGAGGGAAAGAGAAGTTTCACAAAAACGATTGCCACGGTTGCAGCTTAAGAGCTGGATTCCTCTTAAGGATATTTAAGTTTTATCCTTGTTAGGGAAATTAAACACAATATTCCTTCATGGTTACCATGCCAACAGGAGTATGTTTTCTCTCAAGAGGATGGGTCGGTTAAGAGTGGAGGGGCGGGGGGCGAGATTTGATGTAGGAAATCTGTCAAGAGGCTGAGTTTCAGACATCAGCTATGTTCTCTTCAGTCAGCTGTGACTCAAAGTGTCACGTCACAGAAGAGGCTGCAACAAACAGAGGACATTGTTTGATTTAAATGTCACAGTCGAGTGCAAATTAATTAATGTGTTGTGCATCAAAGCATAACTAATAGACCAACTGTGCCTTTAAGGCAGAGCCTAGCGGAGACATTTATTGATTTCAAGTGTTAAATGTATAATTTTGTCTGGACAATCCAATAGGACCTTGTCTCACCAGCGTCTTGGTTCCACACCACTGAGGCTTATTGTGCACCATTGTTAATAAAGCTAAAAATGATTGTGACTCAGAGCAGGGTGTCCTCAATAAAAACAGATTTCCATGCAGTACTGCAATGATAAGAGACTATTTTGGTACAAAAAGAGATAGAGGAGGAAAAAAACATGTCCGTTCCAATAATGCTTCTCCCATTTTTCTTAAAGGCTCGCCACAGCAACAAAAAACGGGTTTCTAACTTTATTGGTTTTGGTATCAAGCCCAACAGAGATTTGAGGATAGTAAACTGAATAAAACTTCCAAAGAAGATAGTTTAAAAAAAATCCATCTGGGAAAAACGTCTCACTATGGGGTGTTTATTTTTACACAACATAATAAGAATCCAAGCATTTCAATGTTCAGTTGGACCATCTTTAGGTTTTATTTCAGGTGTTGGCTGTGATGTTGGATAGGTGTGCATGTTTTGCCAAGATTTTGCTCCACATAAAATCAGACCACAGCCTCCATAGAGATGTTATCCCAACTCTAACTCTATAGATATCTTATTCGGTTGTCACACTGGATCTGACAATGTTTGCAGACATATTGAAAAACTTGCATTAAGAAGGTAGAAACATTGCAAAAACAAATATACAGCTCCTTAAAAATACTTAAAAATATACAAGTTCCTAAAGATGTTCTCCTTTTTTGAGTAGAGCATGAGTATAAAGATTAGGGCTGTGAAGCTTAAACTCAAATAAGTTATTTTTTCCCCCAGATGAAATCTGTGTGTTTTGAAGCAGTGGTATGCATGTGTGTCAGTAAAATCTGGACCATGCACTGGTCAAAAATAATAATAATAAAAAAATAAAACAAAAAAACCAGACAAACCTTTTCATTTTAAGGCATACAATTATTATTCTTCACCAGAAGCCTGTAATTCTGTTAAATACTTTGGCTGTCTCTCTAAAGGTAAGACTGTGAGACTTTTATGTTTTAATTGATTGTTTATTCTCAGTTGGGAAATAAATGTGTTTTCACACCCAACATACACAGCAGGCTATCTTTAGAACTGGTAAGGAGGAAAGCGGAGCTGAAAGAATGTGAGAAAAACACTTTCTTGAATAAATGAGGTTCAACAAGAATATACTTTCAGTTGTATTCTGCTTGAATTAGGCCCACAGATGATGAACTATTGAGTTAGATAGAGATAATCTCTCTACCTTACTGGAGTTGATGTAGTGATTTTTAGCAAAAAGAAAGTTCTCATAATGTGAAGGAAATCCGACAAGTTGATCACAAACTGATCAATAAGAGATAGAAATGTGAAAAGTTGGTGATAAGGACACGCTAAAGGTTCATATGTAAAGCTCAAAGTTGGTGTGTTGGCATAATATATTGATAAAGTTAACCAAAACTGATTAAGGGAAATGAATTGAAACTAATAAAAACACAACCATGACAGAAACATTTCCTTCAGTTTAAACTACAAGGTTTGTTTTCTTTGCTTTATGACAATGATAGAGTTTTTTCATGTTAGATTCAGATTTGTGTCTAAGTCAAATATCAGGTTACACTGTAGTTAATCTCTTTCTGCAATTCAATTCAAAAAGTGAAACTGGGTTAAATATTCATTACATGTTTCATTTCTGAGAAAATTTGATGAATACAAAAGACCAATAAAAGAAGATTTGAATACAAAAAACTTTAGCCCATGTTATCACCAACATAATAATGGGAAAACTGCTCACTTTAACGGCTGCTCAGCAATTACTCACACTCTCAATAAAAAGTAAAAAGGTCCAAACAATCGTGGAAAGAGAAGCTGGCTGTTCACAGAGTACTGAATTTATTAAGGCTTTCAAAATTAAGTCAAGTTTAGGGCGTTTGTTCAGCCTGAGCAAATGCCACAAATATACACTTTTTTTCCCCAGATAAGGCATAGGCTAAAATACCATTAAATAAATAGATATATTTATTTAACTACTATTAAAATGCAAAACCTCTGTATTAAAACATCTACAGATTTTTCACTGTGTAGGAACACCTGGAGAAAGAAAACCATCGACATAAGAAAGAACAGAGTGCTCCAAAAAAAAATGTTTTTTTTTTGCACTATAACTGAATTTTCTGTGGCCTTGATAGAAACATTGAATTCACTGTTAAGATTACATTTCTATTACATTACATTCCTCCAGTTTAGCTACAAATTTGAAGCAGGAGTTTTGAAGTTTCTGAGAGGTCAAAGAGAAATGCATACAGTAGCAGCATGAAGCACAATCATGTGCTGCTCTTCACAAAGGAAGAGAAAACATCCAAATATTTTTTTAATTTAAATGACATAAAATAACTTGGAGATATTTAATTATTTATTGAAATTAACCAGTAACTGTGTAAAAGCTACTGTAGGAGTAAAATAAAGCCAATGTGAAATTCAATTTAATTTAAATCCTAAAATGTATAAAGTATTTCCAAGCGATTAAGTTCATAGCTATCACTAATCCCGGCAGAAATGCTTAAAGAGCTTTAATGTCAAAAATGCTACAAAAAAGACATTAAGAAATAATGATTTAAAAAAAAAGCTGAATTAATGGTACTAGACTTACTAATGCCTCTTACAACTTCTATAAATAAATGTAAGTTAAGAATTTTTATAATTTATGTTTCTTTTTAAGTTTATGAAATTGTCAAGGAACTTTCCTTTAGTAATTGATGGCTTCCTGTTTCCCCGGGGCAGATATATGACGTAACACAGGCTTATTTCTTACTCTTCAAAATAGAAGCTCATGGCTACATTTAGTACGGGGTAGGATCTCTTCTTTGCATAGCATTGTGAAGTCTTTAATAATCCTGGATATTTAAGATAAAAAAACTGTTGAAAATAAATAAATAAAAACATTTCATTACAAAAGAAAACCTGTGGGATGAGCCGAGTAAAAAAAAGATGATTGCATAAATCAGATGTGGCAATAACAGTGGTATGCACATGTCACAAATATATATATTTTAGTGGAGATTTTTTTTCCCTCAACTGAATATATCAATTCAAACTAAAGGTTAGATTTATCCAAAGCTGTCTGGGGTAGAGGTTAAACTGAATTTAAGACTTTTCACAAGCCTTTCCCAGGGGTGCCAATGAGTGTCAAGGACATTTAATGGAAATTTTCCCCCAGAACTTACGTAAGCTTCTTTCAAAGTGTTTTAGGTTTTGAACAATTTGTCTCTTACGCTTCTCGGTTACAACTTAGCTCTGCTGAAAACAGACAGGAATCCTTTGGCGCAGTGTTTAACAGTCGGCTGTCACAGAAAGTGGGTGTGTGAGCATCGTCTGAGGTGAAATGTCTTGAGTCATTATTTGAGGTTACATTGTGTGGTCCTGTCCACTGTGTTGCCCAGATGGATTATTATACAAGCATTTCCTAATTCAGTACATATCCAAAATGAGCCGATACTTTTTAAAGTACTCCCAGATTGGATCTTGTTTGTTTTTGTAACAGTTATGGGCTCTGTAGCTAACTGCGGCTACAAAGGCAGCATCAGAAGATGGTTCTTTAAGGAGCCTGAGGTGTGAATGAAGACACAAAGCAATGTTTTAGTTTTGGTGTATATATATTAGTGATTTGGGGGGGAAATAAAACAACAAACAATTACAAATACACAATGAGAGACAAGTTAATTCAAAATAAATGAATTCAAAGATCATAGAGTTCTTTTCCTTTTTCTTAGCTCGCCATCTTTGGGTTCAGAAGAGGATCTGATCCATCATAAAAAACACCCGACCTAAAAGGCCAAACAAAAACCCATCAATTATGTGCAAACATACAAACGCAATAAATATAAATTCAAATGCAATTATTAAATATCTAATGATTAAACATTTCAGTTAGGTTAAATTAACCATAATTTAAATAAACAAAAAGAATATCAATCATATTTCAAACTAATCAATTTAAGGTTGAAGTTTAAAAGTTGAAATCAAAGTTCACTTTTAAAATATCAATCAAGAGAAAATAAATTCACTCAAAATACTCAAGCAAAGTGAGGAAAATAAAATAAATAAATAAATAAAATGAACATATTGCACAATACCAATTTAAATTTAGCTACATCCTATTTTAATCATATCAATGCAAAAAGTGCCATAACAAGCACAATACCAGCGATCATGTTACCTTTGGGCAGAGAGTGGGGCACTAGACTGGATCAGCTGTTGTGATATTGGTGACGGCCCAGGTAACAACAGCAACAGCTCTAACAAAATGACGCTCCAATGAGCCATCGAGCAGAAATGTCATGCTGAAACAATACAGCTATCATACAAACAAACTCACCTATAGATCAAATCTGTAGATTCAGAGATTTGGGTGAATTTCCAGGAAAACGCCAAACAGCCAGAAACAATCACAGTGGAACAGGTGATGTTGTCTTTAAACTGCGCTGGAGGCGGGGCTTTGAATAAGTCTTGACTAATTGCGGGTTACATCTTAGATCATCAGTCGGGAACATTAAATGACAAGACCTGGATGCAATGAAGGTCACATTAAACTCTTTATTCCTTAATAAACGTCTTATTTCTGTTTCACCTGTCTGAAAGTATCGTTTTAAACTCGTTTCACTTTGAGCTAAAATCAACTATTTTGTGCAGATATTAAATGTCAGAAGTTTTTCATCTCTCTGACTGCAGCTGCAAACGTAGATTTAGCAGATCAATGTGATTAAAGTAGGTCTCTCACTTGATGAGAGGAGGGGTAAGAACAATCACACCCTCCATCGGCCTTTTCAGAGTGTAATTTTAGACTGAGCACGGGGGTGAAATGAATGTGAACTGGTGTGTGTACTTGACAGATTGAATCAGCCAATTATTTTCAAGAACTATTTAAATTTCTTGAATTTGTGACGTTTGGCACAGTCTCTCATTTTTGGCAGTTCACGGCCAGCTATTGATCGACATGATCAATATGCATTTTGAGGAGGCCAGTGGACTTCTCGAATTAACTGGTATGAAACAATAACGATAAACAAGTAAATATAAAGGCCAGTGATCATGAAATATTGAAACCTGTTGTGAGACAAACGCCACCATCCACACAGATTTGATTTATACACTTTTTATGAGAGAAAAACTAAATACACGTTTTAATTTGTTAGGATTAGAAAGGTAAGTGGAACCCATGTAGCCCTAATCAAATGCACTTAATTAATTAATCATAAAAAACTGTGGCAACCTCTAGATAACTGGAGGTTTGGCACTTTGTTGCTCTGGAGAAGACAGAAGACAAAGCCAAGGCAAAAAGACACAAATGACAAACACAAGCAGCTGTTGCTCCTAATTAATCTTGTGAATTTTATAAAGGTATTTAAAAACTGTTTTTTGTGGTTAAAGTAATTATTGAGAAGTGGAAAACAAGGCAATAAAGATTAAGCAAAAAAAAAAAGAAAAAAGAAGTTGCATCTAAGTCAACAACACTTTTTGAGAAATATGTTTTGGACAGATAAGACCAAAACAACAAGCAGGTTTACAGAAACCCAACCAACATCAGCTGAAAAGCCTCAGACGCCATGCGAGGCCATCATGCACGGTGGTGGAGAAGTTAGTAGCATGTAGCAGAAACAGGGACTCAATTCTGCATCTTAACCTGAAGTCACACTTAAGCTGCAAAAAAACATATAACACTGACTGTAAAGAACTGAGGTTTGACTCGTAGGCTGGGATTTTAATCTCATGAGCAATCACTACTACAGCTGGAGCCAGCTGGAGTGAAAAAAGAAGAGAGACCCAAATTTATTCACAATTATGTGAGAAAACAGAGATAGAAAGAGTTTTTGTTTATTGTCAAATTTGATAATCATTAATAAAGAGCGTACTTACCTTTTCTTGTTGTGTTTCTTCTTTTTTAGATGTTAGAAATAACTGACATAGATCCTCCTCCACTATTTGATTTGGTCGCAAACAAGTAATCTAGGTATAGCTTGTCTCCATGGAAACTTGCTCATTAATCTGAGTGACTTAACAATTTCCTCTCCACAGAGCAGCAGAGAAGCAGGCAGCCCATGTCTTAATGGTCTTTACATCAACATGAATCACAATGTATGCAGCGGGGAACTTGTGGTCATTTAACAGAACCGTTTGTGAACAACATGCTACAAACAGGCTGGTTCAACACCATAATTACCACCTGCTTTTTAGGACTTTAAAGTAGTAAGAATTCAGAAAATAAAAAGGCAGATACAGTTTAATTCAGTGTTTTGATTGGTCTGAATTAAGTTTACATTATTTTTCTTGTAGGCACAGCCAGACATAGGTTTTTTTTCCAGCTGGAGCCAGGTGATGTGATTTCTCTCTGAAACATGCTCATAAGAAAGGTTCTGAGGACTGACAGGTTGTTGTTGTCAGCAAGAAACAAGGGAAAAGGCAGGTGGAGGACTGCAGAGACGGAGATCTGGAGACTACATTCATGGATAAGTGTCTAAACAGGGTGATGGCGCTTCCTCAGTCCCAGCAAAGCAGTAGATGCCGTTTGAGCTTGCCAACTCCATCTGAATCTTGCAGGATGAGGGGTGCCAACAAATTACAAACACACATCCCTTAATCCATGAACTTAATAATGCTGTGTTTAGATACACAGACACTGTATGCCAAATTAATACACATAAAATATAAACCTTCAAACTGTTATAATATAGCATTAACAACAATCAGGTGTTCCTGCATGGATAAATCGGTATTATTTGGTTAGCATTAAGCCAATTTTCTTAATCAACACAGCATTTTTGGATGCAAGCACGTAAAAAAAAAACAGAAGAATTACATCCCTTTATCTGTATTAAAGCTGTAATTAGAATTGTCTGGAGATGTGCCCGTCTTTAATGGACTATTCTCCTGTTCTGCATTTAAGTGCCTTGCCTGAAAAATGCTCCTGGGAAATGCCAGGGCAAATCTAACGGATCTGGGAATTAAAGCAGAAGAAGAGGCAGGAAGAGTGCTGTATTTATATGTCCTCCTTTCACAATATTAATCCCTGCCCACTAATCCCGCCGCTGCTCCAAATAAAACACTAATGGCTGCAGTGGTCATCTGTAGCACACCAAGCTGACGGTGAATTTGGTGGCAAAAATTACTCCCTCACATTTGAGCTGTGTATTTATAATGCAAAACATATACAGGAAATGCAGATATCGACAGCCCAGGTGGGGAATCTGTCAATACTTTTCCTCAATCCCATGTAGGGAGCACAGTATGTGGGCCAACGACTGCTAAAGGTAGTCCAAAAATGAACTTTTGACTGTGAATATCTGCTATTCACAATTCTATATGTGCCAGAAAAGCAAAAACCTGAATAAACCACCATTAGAGTGAAATAATGTTGTGGCAACATTATCCTGTACAGATGCTTTTCTAAAGAGGCGACAGGAAGCTGGTCAGAGTTGATAGGAGGATGCATGGAGCTAAATACGAGACAATCCTGGAAGAAAACATGTTAGAGGCTCCAAAAAGCTGGAGACAGGGGTGGAGGTCTCCAAGAAAAGGAACCGAAGAGCCAGAGGTGGCAAACGTTGGTATCTAATGTTCAGAAATAATGTCTGTTCAGTATGACTGAGAATGAAATGGCTAAACAACTAGAATGGACAAAGAATTCAGACAGCGAATGGTTAAAGTGATAGAAAACAATTGATTTCACAATAATCCTTAGTTAGTCCATAATAATTGATAGTTGGGTTTGTGGCTGTAATTTCTACATTTGTGACCAACTTTGAACATGTGAAGCAGTTTCAAATGTAGATTGTTTTTGTCAGTGTGAGATGTCGCTTTGTGCTGTTCGATTGTTTGAGCACAACATCCCACATGATGATGATACAGCCTTTAACGAGACAGATGAGAAACACAAACATATCTTGGTTACGGATCAGTAGTGCAGACCCAGAAAAGTGCATTCATCAACGTTCAGCCCACGATGCTCAGACACAAAACAAAAACAGTAGTCTTCACATTTTAACAGTCAATAAATGATGCAACTCTTTTTGATCAACTATAATTTGAAAAACCGAGTTCAAGATAAAGATACAAGTTTTTCAATATATATTAGAAATGTCTGACAAGTCTCTCAAAGAGGGTCTATGTTCAACCCAAAGAACTTCAAAATCAAAAAAGAAGAAATCTTGAAGTCTCGTCTTTGATCTGACATATTATTCATTTGAAAAAATAAACTTCAGGAAATGGAAGACTCACGAATTTTCAAAATTAATTAATTATTAATTTTTCTTTGTCTTTATAATTTGATATTTATCATTTAAATGAATTACATTTGATTATTACTTAGTAAATATTCTTTCTTTTCTCTAAATGCATCAATCTGGTGCTCTGAGTTTCTTTGTAAATTTGGGACTTTAATGCAGAGAACCTGTAAAAACTGGGCCTTCAGAACAGAAGAGCTTAAAATGTGTCTTTAAGGGACATGAAACTAAAAAGAGATGCAAAAGTCTAGACTTTTACAACTGGTGTAATGTGGAATAATGTTGAACTGTAACAAAAATATTTCCCGGAGAGTGTAAAGGTGAACATACTATTAATATAAACAGGCTACATTCAATGAGCAGCACCAGGAACACAACAGTTTCACATTTTACATTCTGACAGCAGGTAGTTTTACAAATACTACTAATGTGACTCTTTCACTCAACAGACATAACTCCAGAAACAATTAGGTTTTGCTCCCTAAAGACTCAAAACACCTGCTCAGCAGTTCTTTACTAAGATCTGAATGGACTCGTTTTAAAACTGCTATTATCTCCGTCCACCGCCTGCATTCTGAACCTGTTTTTGTTTGTTCGCAATCAATTTTTTTGGAGTAATATACTGTGCAAGTCTCCTAATCTTGGTGATTCTGACAAATCAAAGGCAGCTCTGGTTGGCAAACAAAAGCAGGATGGAGGATTCAATGGACATGCACATCATTTCAATCAATGTGTTGAAGCATAATCATAGTCAGCTCACACCGACCGCTGAGGTTTCTCCACCACCCTTTAGGATCTAATCAATACAGATCCTATCAATTGTCAAGCCCGACCAACGCGCACCTCCCCTTTGGCTACAATGGGGCTGGAGCTAAATGATTCATATGTCGAGTAAAGCAGACAGAAAGCCTTTCATCTCTCAGTCAAGGCCTTAATTCCAAAGAGAATAATGAGGCAGGTACAAACCGATGGTGAAAATTGTGATGTGGACAGCGGATGAATTCAAGAGGGATTTGCACCGACTTCGCCAATGTTTTGATGGCTTAAAGGCGCCCACTCCGCGTTTAAAGGAGAGGATGTGAACCAATGCAAAACAGCATATGATGGAGATGACATGATGAGATAGAAGGTGGCATTCTGTTTGGTGGAGAAGCAGACCATCGATTTTCAACATGATTGTTTTATGATTTTTGAAGGAAAGGTCATTACACAGTTGATGGAAAATAAGATGAAACAATAAAATGTTAAACTGTCTGACAGTATTTCCAGCTGGACCTAAGTGGGCTGCTTGGGGTTGAGCGAAATAAACCAGAGCCAATCAAATCGCCGTAAACTCACAACCATCTGCACAGCTTTCAAAATTAACATGAGACACTTTGAAGATTCTGTCTAAAGAAAGCGATTATCTGTGAGCCTAATATGCAGCCCTACGGGGACTTATTAGTGATCGCACTAAGAGTAAACAATGAGCCTAAGGAGACAGAATGAAAAAGAAAGGGGGAACAAAGTCGTTCATCACGGATTTGTTTTCACCATAATTAGAAAACAAGCAGCGTAATGGTGTTAACAAGCAGCTGACCTTTGTCTCCACGCCCCCGTGTCTGAGAATGCAACAATCATCCCCCATCCAAACTTTAAAAGCTGCTAAACTGATAGAACAAAGAGATTTAAAGCAGGGTTTTGCCATTGATTTTTGCAGAGTTTGGACCATGTGCTGCATGATTAATCTTCTTCTGCTCAGGTCCTGTTTTTAGTGAGGATCAGCTTTTCTTCAAGAACTCCACCCTCAGGACAATTTATCTTCATACACCCAAATTACCATTTCAGGTTTTTTACAGCATCAGTGACACAACAATTGTTATATAACACCAAGACAAGCACCTATGAATTGTATTCTTTTTCTATGATTTAGATCAATGACTCTAAAATATTTTTTTTCCAAAATTAGTTTTTTTAAGTACTGAAATACTGTCCAGCTATTTAAAATATTAGTACAAGTGCCACACATAGGCAGAAACACGATCAAGCTGATGCCTTGGGGTAATAATGTCACTTTACATGCAGCATTACACGTCTTCGAGGACACTAATCTACTTAATTAAACACAAGAATAATCTATTGACGTCACCCTGGTCTAATTAAACATTAGCCTTTTTATTAAGGAGTTAAAACTGAGAGCCCTTCCTTAAGCTACCTCTGCCATCCATTAACCAACAATCCAGGCGGTCCAGTCTAACACAGATGTGAGCTTATTAATGGAAGCAAGGAGACATTGAAAATACTTCAGCTTAGTTAAGACTGAGCACAATCATTGGTCTGTGTTAGACATCTGTCATCCTAATGGATGAAGCTTCTCAGAAAATTCACCTCTAGTTTCATGAATAATCTGCAGAGGATGCAGCTGGATGCTAACCCACAGCAGGGCTGAATGCATGGGGACACAACCAAAAGATTTTATGATAATGGATTTCATCAGAGACTAGAAATAAATGAACAAACATTCCTCACTTCTTAATCTTATGTGTTGAATTATCCTCTTTCTGTTATGGTTAATCCTGAGCAGATCCTGTCACAGATTCTTCCTTATTCCACAACCCAAATGGATTCTATCAAGTTTGATGAGCTAGTTACCTGGATCGCTCACCTATCAGTGCAGCACAGAGTGGCAGTCTGGCTTCTGTGGATCCCTGCGAATGTTTGTGTCGACTCTCAACCTCATCTGCGCTGTGTTGCTTATGAAACGGTTTTTGCCGTCGAGCAGTTTGCTGTGCAGAAACCAGGTAAAACCATACGGTTGTAAAAAGCGTACCAAAGCAGACTGCTTTGAGTTTGCTGTACGAACTGAACTCTGGAAATTTTTGTACGATTGAGCGTAAGTTGGCAACTTGCTGGGACATTTTGAGCAGCAGGTCCTTCTCAAAAAATTAGCATATTGTGATAAAGTTAATTATTTTCCATAATGTAATGATCAAAATTAAACTGTCATATTTTAGATTCATTACACACCAACTGAAATATTTCAGGTCTGTTATTGTTTTAATACTGATGATTTTGGTATACAGCTCATGAAAACCCAAAATCCCTGTCTCAAAAAATTAGCATATCATGGAAAGTTTCTTTGAACGAACAGTTCACCTAATAGAGATAATTTTTTTGAGAAGGACCTGTATTAATATTGTTACGCATTTATAAAAATATGAAAATTCAAACTGCTTTTGGCTTTATTAAACTAACAGCATTTGTTCGCAAGATCAAGTTATCACAGCGAAAAACAATGCTTATGTTTTGGTTCTCTTGTCTGGTTTCAGAGTGGATCGGTATCAATCACCTCCAGCTAAGACATGGAGACAGTTGGGGTGGGGGATCGAGGTTCTCTGATTTGGATCAATTTCCCAGCTTCCACCTCATGTCCTCAGACACTCCATGTCAGGAATATTTTGACAAGCACTACATCAGAGTGAAGAGCCTGCTTCATGGCAGCAGAGATCACTGCTACGCCACAGCATCTCAGCTACAAGGATCTTACAAGATGGAGGCTAATTGGTCTCATAATAACAAGAGTCTGTGTCTGCCAGTCTCTCTGGAAGAGGTCAACATTAATATAGAGGTGGTATTACTGAGAATAAAACAGGACCGCTTCCACGGTGGTTAGTATCATTTGCACATTTTTGATTATTCTGAAAGCCTCTTTCAGTATATGCCGCTATTTTGCACAAGTGTCAAATTAGACTGGTATTTTGTGTCATTTAAATTAAACAGTAGTTGTTCAGGTGGTAGCCAGAAAATGTGGTGAACAGAGTGACTCGTTCAGCTGAAACTGAAATGTCTGGTGGGCATTTCAGGAAGACCTCTCGACTGGCTTTGTTTCTATTTTTTATTTCTAGTGGAGTTCCACAGGGTTCTGTCTTGGCTCCCATTTATTTAGTGCTTTATTTACTTACATGGTACAAATTTCTTTGAAAGCTTTAAAGGACAACAGAGAAGATTTTAATTAAATAAACACCCCATTATCCAAACCTTGGTGATCATGTATGGCATCACATTTCTGCAAAAAAAAAAAAAAATCCAAAGGAACATCTTATTTCTTTTTAGCAAAAAAAATGACTTAAGCCATTATTTTAGGAAGGCTACAATATTTAACAGCCACAAAATCCCCTTTATTAATCAAAAAGTTTATAGCTCTCAAGAGCATTTCCATTTAAATGAAGGCTGATGAATTTGGCTCCGTCCGCCCATCTGTCTGGTCTCACCACAAAGTCTCTGCATTTAGTGGGCATATTTGTCAGTTGTTGACGGTAACTCCTCTGTCTGATCTGATTGGCTGGATTTTCGGCTCAGACTCAGTGACAGCCAGCTCAGGACTTAGCTCTTTCACTCACTGCCTGTGGACTCAATCTCCACTCTTAGGAGATCAGCACAAAGGAAATGAATGGAGCTCCTGGATTGTCTGCTTCATCAATGCCAGCCAGTGGCGTGTCAAGCAGCATTGTGTGGCATTGCAGTTTCCCAAACTGCATTTTCTTTTACTTTTGCTCTATAACAAAAAAGCAAAACAAAAAAAAAACACAAACAACAGAATCTAAAAGATCTAAATGATTTCATTCCATTGCAGATAAATCCAGGAATAGATAAATGTGTGAAGCATAAACAGGCAGGGGTTCATTTTAATGTGATCTGTTAAAAGGTTTTATCAGCATGATCTCTCCATGTTCATCTGCAGCTCAGGTAAGAATCCAATAACGTCACCCAACGCATTTTTGGCACTCTTGGTAAAGACATGCAAAAAGATGTAACTAATTTATTGCTTTACATTTGTAAATGACACATATTACATTAAAATTAATCTATCTAAACACAAAATCTTAAATTACTAATTAAAATGTTCATAAAAAAGTCTTTGAGTTGTTTTTATTTATGTAAAATTGTTAGAGGTCCTACAGATGGCAGCAGTAAATTAAAAAAAACAAAATCAGGATTTACAGCTGAGGTATAACGGACTGGCTTTTCAGCTGCTTAAAGACAATTTCAGTCAGGTTCTCATAGTTATGTAGGTATCTGAGTATTTAAAAACAATGAATCTAGCATTAAGAAAAACAGTGAGAACCAAAGCGGTTTCTGAATTTTGTAAAACGTGAGCTCCACGTTTCCAGGGAGCCTGGAATGAGAACGAATGCCTGGCAGCAGCCGAACCCAGCTGGGCTTTAGTTCCACTCCAGGGACGGACCTGCCCTTCCATGTCAGTGTAAATGTAATTCTCACTCTGCTAAAGCACCCCAGGTAACTCCTTAACCTCAAATTCTGGATTAAAGTGTGAGAGAGGGAGCTGGGCTAAGGCAGCCAGAGACACGTGATGCGGGAAATCAAATCAGTGCGAGGCAAATCTCTTGGATATGCTTGTATGTATAAAGAGAATGCTGCTGCACAAACTGGTTACCTGCAGTTAGTCCCATTTTACCTCATTACACTGTGATTCATCAAAATAATATGTGTAACACCAGGGGATCAAATCTAATTTCACACAGTCGATATTCTGACCTTTAGATCGCAAAACCAATTTACTGCCTGGAACTAACAAGAAACTTTAAGGGACACTTAAACACTTCTTTTTCTGACTTTGTGTTAATATATATGCACTCTGCAATGCTGATTGTTTAGATTTAAATATAAATAACTTGTATTTTAAAAACATTTACACAGACTTGGTAGCGAGTACTACAATATGTTTTTTATTTTATTTTTTAAACAAGATTGAGACACAAATATACAAGGAGCTACATTTCTAACATTTATGTGTCACAAAAAGTCTCAACCCTCATGCAGGACAACTTGTCATTTTCCCAAATTTCATCCTGTTTAAAAAGCTAATACCTCAGTTGGCAAAAATAAATAAGCAGAAAATCAATGATGCCACACAACCTTTCTGTTCCGGTGAACTGCTAGGTAACCACTCCCCTCTGCCACTCCCCTGCACCTTTCTGCAGCTCCTTTCTGCCTGTTAGTGAGGAGAACCAGGTGGACTCAATCTTCAATCTCATGGCAATCAGAGTGCAGCTACATTTGGTGTGACTAACCTGTCAGTCCTGGTTTGAGAGCATGAAATGCAAACAGTGCTGGAGCATTCAAGCTCAGAACTGTGTAAAAGTTTCAACAAGCTGTGAAAGACAGCCGGTAAGGCTCAATGCTGCTGAATTGTTTGTTGTATTAAGTTGTTTAGTCTTGTTGAGGTCAAGTTAGTAGGGTGAAAAGAAAAAAAGATGGAAAATACACTTGGTGTTTATTGGTTAAACACCAAGGAAATGTTGGTGGGAATGTTTGTGAGGGTATTTAAGAAGTATTGATAAAAATGAAATGCTAATTTATGTATTGCTGTTGAATTTACTAAAAAATATTGATTGAAATAATTGGTTTGAAGGGGTAGAAATCTGATTTTCACAATGTTAATGTCAAAATGTAATAGATGGCTTTCTGTTCTTTTGAGGTTTTTCACCTATTGAGATGAGCTATGTGGACCATCATGTAAAAATAAAGATGAGTCAATGAAATTAAAGTATCTCTGAGTGAAATCAAGTTGAAGGTTCACAGTTGAAACGGTCCCTTTCAAGTGGGGGTCACACAGTAAATCAAACCAAACCAAAAAGAACTTGACACTTTCTATGACGATACCCAGAAGAACTCCTGATCCAGAAATGGGAGGGAAGCTGCCTTGAAACCCTTATTAAAATGAGAAGTGAATCTATGAGAAAGCATGGACAGAATAAGAATTAGGGCATTAGGATAAATATAGAACAAAGATACTTTTGGAGGACAGATTTTGAAAGTAGAATAACCTTATACAGTTTGCAGAAGACTGATAACAGAACAACTGCACATCTTTACCACTGAGTAGCTTAGGGTTTGCATGCACCTGTGTGAAAAACCCGACTCTGCAACAACTCTTGCCAGAAACGTTTAGGATTTCTCTGAAACAGGTATTTAGGATCCAGCTCTCCACTATATGTTAATTGCCAGTTTGCCACTGGGATGCGCCGACAGGATGCAGAGTTTCCCTCCGCTACATTATTCATGTGCTCCAAGAGTGGCTTGGCTCCGTATTTGACTCTGGCTTGTTTTGTGCAGTGTCCCCCGCTGCAAAGACCCCACACACCCACCCACACGGCCCACCATATGAATTCTTAATCGACTAACACAAAATCAAATCCTGCTGGACGCTCCGAAGCCCAGCAGGCAAAGCAGAGTTGGTTACAAGTTTAGGTGCATCTCATCACTGTTCTTGCACTCTGTGTACATGAATACAAAATGCTGATGAATAAGATTATCAGACAGTGTTTCCCCCAAATCCGTTAAAAGCACTATGTGGAGACGTGTGCAATAATTTCCTGAAACTGTCTGGTTACAAGAACACCATCTGTCATGATGTGCCCACTTCTCCATCATCTGTAGGATCTAAAACCTCAAGCATGAGAAACGGGAGCAGTAAATGTCCATCCAACTGGACAAACCGAATCACTTTGTTAGGTACAAACAATGACTCAATCACATGGCTGACGCTCTACGCATTTCAGCATTTTGAAGAATTAAAGGTTTCTGAAGGTCAATCTGAGTATAATAAAGAAAATGAATTTAGTTGACTTTGAACCTGCAGATATGATGGGTTTATCAAACATGTACACTTTGAGTTTAACAGAATGGAGAAGCTAATTACGTCACCCAACACATTTTTGAGGCACTCTTGGTAAAGACGTGCAAAAAGATGCAGCAATTCAACTCCAGTTATTCTATAATATAAAGTCGTCACATGCAGTTTATATTGACAATTAGTCAATAACCTTTATCAAAAGGTTTGCAGGCTGTACCTTTAACTTTATAGCAATTTCCCAAACCTTTGTTCTGTTTGGTAATTACCTCTCATATGTTTTCCTCAGTTTTAATGTTGTATGTTTCAATCATCTCTTTGCTAATTTGTCTCACGTTCCTCTTGTTCTAATGATCACTTATTAGTGTCATTTTTACTTTAATTCCTTTAACAGATTCCGACCCTGGTTTTTGTCTTGTTACTGGAAGGGTTTTTTGGCTTTTGTCTGTTTGATTTTTGCAAATCACATTTTATATATTTCTCTCTTGCTCCTAGAGATGATATGTTATTGGTGGTGAAAGTACAGAATGTGACCGCGGTGGCCTACATATCTGTCTGAAGTTAACAGCTTGAGGTAGGCTGACATGGGACACACCCAAACAATCCAACAAAAAGAAAGCTAGTGGACTTGAATAACTGGAAGGTGAAATCAGACTGAGAAAGTGAAACAAAAGTGAAGCTAAGCACCAATTCACATGAAAACAGAAGCTCTGCCAAACAGACTTTGGTATTTGTTTGAAGCTAACATTTAGCAGGAAGTGACTATGATTTACAGGGATATAAATGTTAATATCTGGAAGAGCTCAGATAAAGTAGGCATGGCAGTGACACTTTGGGAACTATGGAAGAAGGAAAACAGGAAGATCACACAGACAAAATTGATTGATTTAGTAAAAAGAATATATATATGTTAGTATAACAGAGAAGGATGGGTTGAGATGAAGGCAGATTACTTTCTACATCAAACCTTAAAGGTAGCAGATAAAAGTGCAAAAACTAATTCACACTTAGGAACTATGTGAAAATGGGTTCTGTAAGAAGTTAACACACTTCCATCTTACGGCAACTGATTAAACTGCAAAAGTATAAAAAAGCAGAGAATAGCAGGGCCACAGGTAAACAAACACAAAATGATAGATAAAAGTTAGTGATCAGTCAGATGAGTGAACAGCTGGGCAGCAGAAGGTAAAACTGATCTTCATTGAGCCGTTTAATCCCCAGTGCAAAATGTCATTTCAGGATTTTTTTTTTCTTTCCTTCTCTGCTCTCCTAATAACAAGGCACCTCCAGCATGTCCCGATAAAAGATGGAGCAGGAGGAGAGGAAATGGAAACAACAGCATATTAAATCTGTGGAATTATAGAGTCGTTAACATTAGCCCATCTGATTCCTTCATGTCAGGGTGAACAGACGTGTCGCTCAGGCAGACGCCTAATCTCAGAAGAGGTGAGGCACAGAGAGAAAACACAAACCAAACACTGCGCCATAACACGGCGATGAGAGGGCAAGTGAGAGACATTATTATAGCCAGAGAGAGAGACAGAGATATGGAAACACAGTCTTGATGAGAGTGGGTGGCTTTGCGTTTGTTTGGGATTGTTGTTATTGTGTGCAGGTCTCAGTGCGTGTGAAGCTCAGAGGATAAGTGAAAACACACACACACACACACACACACACACACACACACACACACACACACACACACACACACACACACACACACACACACACACACACACACACACACACACACACACACACACACACACACACACACACACAAACCAGGACAGGCCACATCACCATAAAATGTAATCTATTAAAGCTTATCCCAGGCAAGATCGCTACATCTAAATTCATCTCAGTCCATCAGGCTCTCTGCTATTCCCAGCGCTGATCTACCTTAATGGGATGTGACAGCTCATGTCCTAAGGAATCAGGAAATAAGGGGTCTCCATGTCACACAGCAGCATCATTTTTCAATAAAAAATTTCCCTCATAACATCAATGCATGGGCCAGTATGAGTCTCTCACTGTGTGATAAACATGGATAAATTTACTGCAGTTATCTCATATTTACACACGATTACGACCGACACAATCTAATTAAGTATTTCTAAGGTAGATTGTTTTGTTTATAATATAATAATGCACAATGTTTTATTGTACTTTGTAGAATCCCTTTGCTGCAACCTTTTCGGATGGTGCAAAGAGCTGGATAAAAGTGTAGAAACAAGTAGACAGAAGAAATCATTTATCTTGTAGATTTTTTTCAGGAGTTCGGACCAATTCATTGGACAAAGCAAGAAAACACAGAGAAGCTGCTTCACAATGCTGAAAAAGTAGGATAGTTAGGATCAGAGAGGTTAATGTTGGATTGACAAAAGAGGAGTAGTGTTACTGCTATTTTTGGGTTTTTATGCATCTGTCATGGAGAATAGTAACATGATCATTATTTACATATTTTAAAAATGCACAATAATAAACTGGTGTTTATTTTTGTGCATTAAACACCTAATTTCTAACTTTTTTCTTTTTTTCAAAACAGCCAACAAAACCATCTGGTCTTTATTTCAGTATGGTAGCACACTAGCATTTCATTGACCTGTTTGCTGTTACTTGTCATCATTTCTCACTGCGATGTCCAATCGGCTCATGAATCATTAATGACCACTAACCCTAACAGCTGACAGGCTCACTGAAATACACTGTTGGTGATTTTCTTGCTTGTTGAGGAACCTTTGTGACCATTTTACCGACATTTTTACTCTTAAAAAGCTAGAGTTAGCAGCAGTCTTCAAAAGAAACACTCCTCTGCTTACATAATCCCTCAGTTTTTATCCAGTGTCCTCCAAAGTGTAACTGCATACAAGAGCCTTATCTGGAAACGCAGCAGACACCTGTTACTTGCTTTTTCCTGTGATGGATTCTCTTATCTTTCATCCCCTACTGCTCACCTTCTTCCCTTCATATCACCCTCTTTTCAATGCATTGCCTCTGTGTCAACGGCTGTTCAGAAACAAGGTGGCGCGTTCCCCCCTCTCCTACTTTAGTGCAGAGGGATTAACTGCTGTCTTACTCCGAGGCCTTTTCAGTCAACATTCTGATCCTCGGACAACTGGGCTGATGCAGCAACGTGCAAATATCTGCAATGTATGCCTTCTTCTAGCGAAGGAAAAACTAGGGGACACACTTTAGCTAAACTGAAATACCTGAAAAAAAAGAGAGAGAGCTTAAGGGAACTGTGAACTTAGAGTTTATTCCTTTCCTGGAAAAGGAAAAGTGGGGAGAGTGATTTTTTTTTTTTTGCTTTCCATGAACAATAATCATTTTATATAAATATAAATTCAGATGGAGCCGTTGTATAGAATGTGTTATTTCCTTTGAAATGTATTTTGTCTGGAGGCATCCAGGGTTCATCTTTACTGAAACAACTCAACTGATTGACTGGCAGCTTTGTGGACCGTCTTGGTTAGGAGGACAAAGAAGCGTTGGAATCTGTGGATGGGATAGTGATCGTTGCATCCTGAAACAAAAAGACACTTTAAGATCTATCACTAATTCCCTCAGTTTTCTGTCCCCTCGTTTATTGGTGCATTTAAATGAAATATACCATTAAAACTGCTTGTTAAAAAGCAGTTAAATAGTAAAAGTAAAACTTCAATTCTAACAAGTTGGTTTCTTATCTTCCATTTTCTTCTATTTAATGGTTAGTTGTAATCTTCCATTTACAACTAATGACATAAGAGTTCCATTTAATATTTAAATTTTCAGAGAAACTAATTTTCGGCTTTGTTTTCTGCCATAGTCAATTTTATAAACACTTGAAAAATAATTAATGACCCTGCGCTTAAACCGAATTACTGAAATGACTAAACTTTTTTATATTCTGGTGCACAGAGATGCACATGAAGCTTTGTCTCATTTTACTGCACACCTTAATTTCTCCAATCTCCTTCTGTTCTCTCTATCTTTGTCTGAGTAAGGGAAGGCTTTTAGTTCCTTATCAAACTCTCATGAATTATGAAGAGCCACTGTCCAGTGGCCTGGACAGAAACACATCTCACTGTCTGCGTGCCTCTCGGTTAAAGCAGCTCAGAGAAGAGCAGAACTGCAATATGGTCACAAACACCTCACTACGCCGGTCTATGATGTGAATTATTTAAAGCTAGTATGACCCGCTGTCTACCCCTCCCACCTCAGCCCTCCTAAACCTGTGTGTGCAGCAGAAAAATCTGCTTTCAAGCCCTTAGCCATCTACTGTCACAACAAGATTTTCATTGGGAGAGAAGAGTCTGCTACGGATCAACTCATTTGGAAAAAAAATAAAAAATTCTTCCTCCAATTAAAATTTTGGTATCAATTTCAGCTACAAATAGAGTTCTGGAAAGTAATCAATAAAAATAGTGATGAAGTTCTCTAAGTAAGAACGTTAAACCTCAGGTGAGAAGGAAAACACGAATCATCTTGCCATAATAGAATAATATCCTAAATCAGATAAACATTTTTAACAACATCTTAGGATGCTGCGCAACATCTTAGGATGCTCTAAAAACACAACTAATGGCTCATAAAAAATCTGCCGACTAATAATGAACATTGCAGGAATCGGAGGGATTACATTAGACTGATCTAAGCCATAAATCTACAGATCCAGTGAGTTCATGTGAATCATCGTGAACCAGATTAATTACAGAGTTCAGTGTTTTAATCACTTTTATTTATTATGCAGCTAAAGTCTTTATGCCTCCAGAGCTCTTTCACATTGTTGTCACATTACAACCACATTTTGGGACTTTATTTAACAGACAAATATAAAGTTGATGCAGAACTGTAAAATGAATAGATTGTTTTTGACACATTACCAGAATAAAACACGATAAGTGTTGTGGATTAGTGACATGTGGTGAGGTTAATGACTGGTGAGCTCATTCAGAGATGGGTGTACAAAATCCAAAATAAAAGCTTACGTTGCAATTTTGACTTTAATTAAAATAACTATTTTTGAAAAAAAAAAATGCTTTAATAAATTTCATACTATTCATAAATGTGAAAGAATGAAAAAATAAAAAATTTGAGGGAATTTTTTGCACACTTTTTTGGATGATGTCTCTTTTTTAATAAAATTGAATGATCATACTTTTACTTACATATAAATACAAACACTGTGTTGTATAAATCATAATTTTTTGCCGTAGTG
The DNA here is from genome assembly GCA_033032245.1 of Poecilia picta. Taxonomy (NCBI): domain Eukaryota; kingdom Metazoa; phylum Chordata; class Actinopteri; order Cyprinodontiformes; family Poeciliidae; genus Poecilia; species Poecilia picta. The sequence goes on from CM065367.1 coordinate 5,087,522, forward strand.
GCAATGATCACTAAGGAAGAGACTCAGACTATTTTTGTATTTTTTTCGATTGTTTTCAGTCTTTTCAAAGCGCAGAAGAAAAACCTCTGTTGCCTTTTGCATATATAGAACTCAGCACTGCCCCCTATCGGTGCACATCTCCACTTTTTCTGATCTGCTATATTGTGCAATGAAAATCCAATTTTTTATTAAATATATTAGACATGTTCAGTACACGTGTAAGCAAACATGTTTACTGGCAACATTGAGGCAAACAGGATGCACCAAGTGCCTGATTCATTCAGTGTGTGACACTGACATCAGCAGTTCACAGTTCATCACTGCCTCATCTCACACTGATTTACTTTATCTGAACAGCCAGTGTGTAAATTTTGCCATTTTTGTCCATGGAAATGTTGAAATTATTCAGAAAATAACTGAATGCAATTGTCAAGTGATGACTGACCTCCTGCATGACACTGGGGGGCTTTTCCAGAGGAGAACAACTATAATGCGCACTAAAGACAAGTCCAAATTAAGAACTTAAGAGCCATAATGTCACTATTTTAATAGCCCCACATCACTAGTCAGGCAATCAGCCTAACAGAAGCCAGATCTTTAAGATGAGATATAAAATATACTTGATGCACTTCACCAGGCAGTGGAAAGTCGGTGTGTAAGTAGATACTTCAACAGCAGGAAGCTTGGAAAACTCCAATAGCCTATAGGAGAGCCGTAAGGCTAAGAGCTCACTGGGCAAATCATGCCATTTAATAAGAGATTCTGCAACAGGAAGATTATTGTTCAATATCCTGGGAGCTAATGACTAAATGCTTTTCAAACCAATACTTGTCCATATAAATAATAGTGAAAACATGCTTGTAGGACATTTCAGGAACAAAAGTGAAAATCTTATGGGACATTCTTAAAAAAACAGGTTGCTATGATTTGAGGGTATGTTGTGCTATGGTGTACAATGTTACACGATAGTTGCCCTTGCTAAAGGCCTAAAGGCACATTTGTGTTTATTAACCATTTAAAAAAAACTTCCAATCAAAGTAGTATTTTGGAGCTTATATTATTTATTAAAGTGACATAAATTCTACTCTGTTCTTTTCATAATGATGTTATGAAATGGACATGCGATTAAAACAGTCATGTTGAAAGTACTTTAACAAAAAGTACTTCCCGTCCCTGAGTGTTTTCACATTTTGTCACAACCTTTAATGCATTTTATGGAGATTTTATGCGATAGCCCGACACAAAGAGCTGCATCTTGTGAAATTGGAGGAATATGATACAAGATTTTCAAAGATTGCCTTCAAAAAATGTGAAAGTGTGGTTTCTATCCTGAGTCACTTTTTGCTGAAATTCCAGCTGCACTTCTCCAGTGTAGTCTCTACCAGCGCTGCACGATGAAATGTTTTGCTCATTATTCTTTGTAAAATAGTTCAAGATTCTCTGAATGGAGACTGCCTGTGAACATAACATTCAAATAGGATTTATGTCTGAACTTTGCCACCGTGATGCTAGAACCACTCAGGATTTTGCATGCATGGTCTCATCCATGGTTCATTCTTCCACGGGTTTGCTGTGTCCCCTACATGGTTTTTAATAAACTGCAAACAGGACGTCTTATGGGTCTTATGGCTTTCTTTCGAATATTGCTTTTCTTCCTGCCTTTCTCTTATGAGGGCCAGCTTTGTGGAGTTTATGTCTTATAGCTGTCCTGTTAGCAGGTTCTTCCATATGGCCTGCATTTTGCTGTGGCTCTTCCAGGATATTCAAGGGCTTCTTGTTTTTTTTCTGAGAAATACCATTCTTGTTTGGTCCCTTGATTTAGGAGAAGAGCCATATTATGGTTGGCTGTGCTGCATTCATTTCATGAAGATGGTGAAAGTTTGGAATACTGTTTTATAAGCTGTAGCTGATTTGTATTTCTTTGCCTTCGTGGTGCTTTTTTCTCTACCGATGTTCTTTAACAAACCTAAGGCCTTCACTTAACAACCACAATTATACTGGGATTAAACTGCACACAGTGTACTATTAAGGCAGTCAATTGTTACAGATTGTATTTAGGGGCATCAATATAAATGCATGCAACACTTAGATTTTCAATTTGAAAATCCATTCTGTATCCCAGTAAATACAGAAAAGTTTGTAATGTACCAAAGTGCAAAGAAGTTCAAGTCGCATGAAATCATTTGCTATGTATTTGTGTGTGGCAGCAAAATGTTGATTACCTTCAAATACGACAGTGACCTTCTCTTTTAATAAGCCTTCTGGTTTGTTCGTATGAATTGAATATACTCAGTTCCCCAATTACCGGCGATGCAGCCACACCAATTTCATTATACGTCTAATTCAGTGAAACAGGATTCATTGTAACAAGCTGACTATATCACGTGTATGTCAATAGACCGAAGTGAAACAACATGGCTGGAGGCAATGTGAATGCAAAGTGAGGCAGCTAACGAGACGAGCTTCTGGGAAATGCATGCAGATGATCCTTCATCTTAGAATTCGTGTTGGGCGCTGTGCAGAGAAAGGCTTGAGAGCGCCAACATGGATTAGTGGGGCCCGGAGTTGCTTACGCTCCTCAAAAGAGCACAGAGCAGCACTGCACTGGATTACGCAGCAGGGGAAAAGGTTGGAGACTTCGCTGTGCACAAGAGAGACGGAGGAGAAGAAAGAACAAATTCAGAGCAGGAGGGATAATTAGACGACTCCTGTTATTTGAGGCAGAACAGCCAGACAGATGCTGGGAAAATTACCTGAACTCTTTCGCTGTTCACTCGGAAGCAAGAACCGGTTTCTGACCTCGGCTTTGTGGGTGAAATGGTTCTGCTTCTTTTTCTTCTGGACAAATTCCAACACTTTCTCTTTAATTTGTAGTTACTGGGCTAAGATTCTGCTTTTAAATAGCAGTGAGAAATGAGGCAATCAGGGTAGCCTGTAACTGGACGTTAAATGTGACTTGAATTGTTAGCCGATATTTTGCACTCAGCAATTATATAATTTCTGTCAATGAACATAAATAATAGAATAATAATGTACTGGAAAAATGTAAACTTACTCATGCCATCAAGCAGTACGTGGCTCAACACTTTAATCAGACATGACTTAACTAGTCATGTGATTAGTATCACCAGTAAACCACCAACAATATGCTAACTCTCATAGTTGGAACAAAAGTAATATCCTTTCTGCCTCCATTTTATTTAAGAGGCATCCAGGTGCTGCTATTCACAAACACCTGAGTTTTCATCATCCAGTGTTAAAAATCGAGTGAGTGTTGTCACCTCTAAAAGCTGAAGTTTCCTTTTTTTCCTCCGTTTGCTGATCGGAAACATGCAGGTGTGTATTAACCCAATGCCAAGTTGGAAAGACATCAGCTTTCACCATGTAGGAGCAAATGTTGCTGCCCATCAACGTGGACCGGGTTGTCAAGCTATATGAAGTCTATTATTTTACAAGTGAGAAAGACGATTGTCATTTCCTAAACAGTTGACAGCAAACAATCTTCAGGGGTGAACATCCCAGTAGATGAGCTGTCAGGCCTCGTGATGCTGATGTAGTTAGAACGTCAGATTTAAAAGTACAATTAGGAAAAAAACTTACTTTAATGGATTAAAGATAACTATCCTAAATTACACACAAAAAGGCTAAAGCAGAATACAAATCCAGTATTATATACTTTTACATATTATTTATCTCTATAGTTGTTTGCTTGGTCATGAGTTTGCTGCCTCATTTTATGGACAGCAATACTGATATTTTGTTTCCACTATCCGGTTTTTGTATCTGCAAGTGACATGAATGCTTTTGAGGAGTTTTAATCAGACCCTGTCAGGATTTATTACGTACATCTGTAAGATTTTTAACAAAATGCCTTCAAAGTTAGTCAAATGACTAAACTGTGACATATGCTGAAGTGGGAGGGGTGTAACCAGGTGGTCTTCCGTGTGTGTGCAGAAAAGAAAAACAGGAATGCTGTTGTGTACGTTTGTTCCTTTTAGGTTAAATTTAAATAACTTCTGAACCTGTTAATGACTCATGTCATTTCCACTGGGTAAAAAAACCCAAAAGGTCAGAACAATGAATACTCTCTTCCTACTCTTCCTTTCTCTGCAATGTATTTTGAGTATATCATTGTGTGTAGTACTCATTTCTTCCTATTAGGAAGAAATGAGATAAACCTTGGCTAGTTTATCTCAAGGCTAGACTTGCACATTTATTCGGTTTAGGTCAACTTGAGTCCTGGCACGGTGTCAGAAAAAATGGAGCAAGCAGCCTCCTCTCCGGTCCTCCCTGCCCTCTCCTCGCTCCTGCCAAAGTCAACAAACTGTTGCCTGATGAGGCATTAAAATTCCAGGCCAGTGCAGAAAAATATCAGTTGCTTCATATACTGCAGCAGGTCAGTGTTAGACAAAACAGAGTAAACACTTCAGTCTTTTAATGCAGGTATTGCTGGACTCATTGAAATATCCACTGTCTAATTTGGAGCACGAAAAACAAACTGACTCAGTTATGGAGACGGATAATAAACCACAGATTAAATACAAGCAGCAGAACAACTACTGTAGCAGTTGACCCCTTTGCTCTGTAATAAAGGCATATAACCAGTATTTTACTAGACTTATAACTCTCCTTTACACACATCTCTTTACTTATTCTGACTGGATTACAATAATGTTGCTCCACTGAAAATATACCATAGGCACATTAAAATAAAACTAAAGCAATAAAACACCTATTATTACTGCAGAGAAGCAAATCTGCAAAAGAAAAAAAAAATCCTGTGGCTCCTAAAGTGATACCTGGATATTTGTAAAGGACTGTGTGGGAAAAGAAAACTTAAAAAAAAAAGAAGGTCAAATCAACACAGCAAGAAATTCAGGAGGTGACTATGGATGCACACAGATTCCTCTATAGATCTTCTGACAGCATTATTACATGTTCTGTTTGCTCGATGCAGCATGGTCCTCTGGATGGTTTATAAAGCTGCAGGGCTGCAGAGTTCACTGCAAAGAAAACAAGGAAGGGATCCGTTTTCTGGTTCTTAATATCTGTTCACACCAAGAGATGAATCCCAGTAAATCAGAATGTGTTTCCAAAGCTAAGAACTTCAGGTGTCCAAATCTTTAAAATAAAATGTCTTTTTATAGGTAATTACACAGATATTAGTGTAGAAGTTGATCTCCTTACATATTTCAAATATTTGCGGATTACAGCTAATGAAAAATGGAAGACTGCTAGCTTGACAGCTGCCACTACTAACACCTGCTCCTTTAATACTATTAAAGGGGCGGTATCATCTGCTACACATTTCAAATATGGCTTAACGAAATATTACTTTGTAATTTATTGCCTTGAAATTGCCCTTTCTGACACTGCGCCTTCAGCATGTCATCACAACAATGCTCCTCTGTAAACCCTATAAACCAACAACATTTTTACCAAAGCAGTTGGTATAATGAGCTCAGCAGATGTGCAGCTCCACCAGGTGTTTGCCAATTGCTGCTGGCTAGTTTGAAGGAGCTGAGTGGGGAAAGGTTCCTCTGTGAGGTGAAAGCTTGGCAGCTTTGAAGCTGCAGCTCTGAGGAGGAGCTGCAGCTCAAACGTGGAGCTAAGTCTGCCGAGATGTTTTGCACAGCTGGATGGATGCCATTAAGGAATTTTCCAAACATGAATGAAAAAAAATCAAAAAGCTTCAACACGACGTAAATATGAAGAGAGTTGATTTTACATACTCTTAATTTTTTTTTTTTGTCAAAGCAGCCAACAGTGAGCAAGACAAGACTATTAACCTGCAAACCATCAATTCTCACAATTTAAACTTCCAGTTTGTTTTTCTCTCCTTGAAGTGAAACAGTGGCTCCTAATGAATGCTTTAGGATCATAATTAGACTCAGAGAAGCTCATGCACTTCCACCGGCAGCGGAGAAGCTCATTAGTTCATTTGAGTGAGCTGTCATCACACCAGGCAGGGAATCAAAGCAAATCATTTTTCTTCTCCTCCAACTTTATTCTTAGCAGGACTTCATATAAGCACACTCCTCTAAACAGCCATTTTTTTAACAAGCAACTGTTGTTGGATCAATATCAATATCCTGCTTATTAAATATAAAGAGAGGGTGCAATCAGTTTGAATCATGCCATCATTCACAACGACAGTCTCCAGGAAAATCTTACAAATGTCTCGCATTAAAAACTGAAACGGCTCAGTGAGGCATGTCATACAGTAGATTATAGGTCAATAGAGTTGAAGAAAATAAAATAACATTTTCAGTTGTTGAGTGCATCTGTAATCAAGCAGCACTGAACTTCCTTCCTCCTTTTAGAAACGTGTGAACAACAGTGATTAAGATGTAGACCACTGGAGGGAGGTATTGAAATCTGACATCTTTTCTCTACAGAGACCAAAATATATGAATGTATACAGTAAGATATCACACAGTAAGATATCACAATCATCAGTTTAACCTATTGAGCAGTTAATCGTTGTACACAGTGTACATTCTCTAAAAGATGAGGTTTACTCTGTCTTTCAAAGTGACCTTTGTGGTTACACAAGTGCATAAGAGAAAATAAATCCCAATGAGACAATAAATAAACACCTGGTGTTAATTAAAAGTAGGTGGAGTATCTTTTTCTTCCCTCCCACTAAAGATTCACCCAGAAAAGATAAAAGTGAAAAAGAACCTTCTATAAACACTCCCACAACACTTTGGAGCTAAAATACTCTAAAGTAAAGACATTGTTTTTTACTCCTTTTGTTTTTTACAGCAGTTTCACTTTGTCCAAACTTCATTAAGTTGTAAACAAAAGCTAAAATATTCATGATTGAGAGGAAATCATAACACTATGTTCAATGAAACAGAAGCTAGAGGCTTTAAACCTATAGTTCATACCATCGAGTTGCCTCTGTCAGTCTGTACGACATGACTGTTGTCACCTTTACACACCCAATAAGGTTCCTGTGGAAGCCCAATACATACTTCAGTTTCTATTTTTAATGATAAAATTATATTTTTACTTTTCCCAGTATGCTACTCTTCAGCAGCACCAGAACATGTAGGACATCAACCAGATAGCTGGCTCCGATTATTCTTCATCACAGCATGATGGGAAGTTTTAAAGCAACCAAACCAACCTACTGATAGACTTCGAAAATAGAATCCCAAATACATGAAACACTTCGAATCTATGCGAGTCGCTGCGTCAGTGTGCGGCGCATTAAAAGTAAGCAGCTTATATTGTTTGAGTAAATGCAAAATTATGGACACTCTGTGGGAGGACTTGTAACTGCTATGCCAAATTTACAGCCCTGAACGTTGCAGCAGTGGCTACGGCAGGGGGTGAAAACCACTATTTCCACACAAGCAATAACAATAATTAGAGAGAAATATACAGAGTGCGTGAACGATATCCCACTGCTGAGTGCAGAACACTGTGTCACTGTAATTACAACTTGTGAACGGCGGTGCTTTTGCAGCAGATTTCATCTGAGCAAACACTAGCTGAGCAGTAAAACTCAAATCTGGCCGATCTAAGAATCTTAATTGAAGGAGTGGCAGAAGCTCGACAGATGGTGCAACTTGCAAGCACTACAGAATAATTAGGAAATAGCCCAGCTCCACTCTCCCATCTTTTTCATGGATGTTACAATAAACTGCTTCCCAAACGCGTGAAGAGGAAGAAACTGCAGAGAAAGGCAATTTTACACGGTCAGAGGAGATGGAGCATTTTAACAAAAAGTGGAAGGAATACCGTATTTTCTGCACTACAAGGCGCACCTAAAATTTAAATGTCCTTTAAAGCCGACAGTGCGCCTTATAACCCGGTGCGCCTTATATATGGACCAATATTGAGCCACAACAGGTCTAGGAACTACGGTAAGAAGCCGCCGACTTCATTTTCACCCATAGAAGAAGAAGCGCGCGGTGCATGCTGGGATAATTGTCAGAACGCTGGTTTGTTACCGACCATCTAGAACAGTGGTCCCCAAACTACGGGCCGCCTCCACATTTTGTCCGGCCCCGTGAACAACACCAGAGAGCATTCGGATTTTTTTTCATATACCGTATTTTCCAGACTATAAGCCGCTTATATATGGATTTTTCTTCAACCACCAGAGGCCTCTTTAGCAAGAAGTGAATCATCATTGGAAGTCAAAATTGGTGTCACTGTGCAGCCTACAGGGCACGTGAAAACAGTCAGGCTAAACTTAAGAGCTGACAATGAACAGATGCAAAGCTGATAGTCAAGAAAAAAAAGTTCCATCAAAAAAATTTGCTTTGCATCAAGATTTGCAGAACTGACAGGCTGTTGCATAAACAGCTGTTCAATGTGAGTTTGATGCTTTGCTTTATCCATTACTAAAGAGCATATCCAATGAAGTCAACAAGATCCATTTGTTTTTCTCTTTTTTTCTGTACAGACCCTGGTGCTGTGCTTTCATGGCGACCTTGGGCAATATGTTCCCTCAAGGTAATTCACAACCCTTATGACACGAGAGCCAAGTTACCAGAACGAGAGCAAAAGTAGCTTGGAACAGCTTGAGTAAAACACAATGTTGTGGAAGAGAAGCCAACGAAGGGACAAAACGAGTTGAATTGCAAAGGACGCCCTGGTGCTTCATCCTACTTTCAGCCGGCGCCTATTTTCAAAGATGAATTGGGGGGAGAGAAAGAAGGATTAAACAGAGGCATTTTAACTTTGATTTTCACACCAAAAGCAAAGGGCAGCAGATAAAGCAGAACAGGTTTGGAATACTTAGAGCATCGGAGCTGAACTCAGTAATCTGGCTGAGCATTTCCAGCTTCAGGACACATTTAAAACAGCTGAGCAGAGAATGAGGACAACAGGTGAGGAAAAATATATGTGCTGTTGGAGTTTTAGTCAGAAGTTTACATGCACTCATTGTGCTAATTATTTATTGTTTTTTTTTAATGATTTGCTTGAAAAGCATTTTTGGTTAATAGTTTTATAATTTCAAAACAGGGATTCAGTGCCTCTCTAATATTCAATAAATATTAAAATAGAAACTCTAAATGTCTGGTATTTGGTTAAAGTTGCTCTTTGACAACTTTTGAAACAGTCAACAAGCTTCTGGTGTAATTCTGGTTGGGCATTTGACCAGTTTTCTGACTGGAATTTAAACTGGTTATCTATAGTCCAAAAATTGTTAATATTATTTTGTCAAAGATCCAAACAAATGAATGAGGAAGGCAGATTCATGAGAAAAGTAAATGTTTCTTTTAAAAACAAAGTTTAAATAAAAGCAGGAATCAAAACTTGAGACACACCTGGGATTGAACACACAGGAAATGAAACCAACAAGAAAATCCAGCAGTGACTGAATAAAAGGCTGAGTACATAAACTGGGAGAACGATGCTCAGGTGAGTTTATTTTAGTGAACGAGGCGCACTGAGCTGTGGGGGAGCATGAACTGAGGCACCCAGGGAGAATGGCTTTGACACAGTCTGTAAAGACTGCAATCAAACACAGAAGAAAATAACTGAATGAGGGATGAATGAAATAAGAACTACACAAAAGACAGATAAATAAACGTGTGGCAAAATGCAAAGTACATTAAAAATGTCAGAACTCAAAGCTGGAGTGAAAACCAAACTTGTCCTTAAAATCGTGACAAGGTAGGTCAGCTAAGATTCTTAGTCTGCTTTGTACATTTTAAAGCCTGTTTGGTTGATTTGGAAACGTTTCAGTCATATAGCTTGATTTCACACGATTGGCAAGTAGTCCACCTCCTCCGTGGATTCATCCATTTTGTAGCGTACAGGCACCACTGAATGCACAACGGCTTCACATCATAACGTTCCCTCTGTCACATTTGAAGGTTAGTAAGGTTTGCTCATATTTTAAAGCTTCACTTTCACACCTTCAAACACACTACCTGTCATCGCAGCCACAGTTCTAGTTCTATCTAAATGTAAACCTTCACTCAAGAAGGCATTGGTCTTGTTTAAGTGGGCAGCTACAAATATTAGGTGAACTTCATCAGCACCATTTCACGTTAAGCCAATGTAACCAGTGCTCCCACTAGCGTCTGTGGCACTGTTGTTTTAGGAAATGTCATTTAATGGTAAATATGAGTTGGCAGCTCCTTGACTGTCTATGCTCATCATCATCCTAACCAGTTTTCTTTTATGGAAGGACGACTGTTTGGGTCAGATGGTTGAAACTAAAACATAATTGGACATTTGAAAAGGTCAAAGGTCCCAAACAAATTAAAAACTTTCTTCATACGTATTTAGCAGGTTAACATGACGTTTCTAGACAACTCTGATCTAAACTTTGAATTGCAATAATGCATTACAATCTCCACAAATCCCGCCAAAATAACCAAAAAACAAATTAATAATAAATAAAATGCAGAGTAAATCAATGTAAGCAAACCAACCTACCTCTTTCTGACTGGAGGGAAGGGTCAAGTAAGTGCAAATGAGATGGCAGCGATGATAAATGCCATCTGACTATAATAGGGGAGGAAGCTCAGCTCCTGCCTGGTCTAATGACCTAATGTCATGTCAATGTGGAGGCACAGATAATTGGCCTCAGAGATAAAATATCATCAACTGTCACCAAGTTGACACAGTCATTTAAACTGTTAGAATTAGACGATTTACTATAACAAGAAGGAAAAGCATGTATTATACAGAACACTATTCCTGCACACGTCTCGCCGAAAATTTATAGAAAGGCAAAACAAATATTTGGCTGTTGCCAAGACCATCAACCTTCTGTTCCTGGCTGGACTTCATCTGTTATTTGGGGAGGGAATGTGTTGTTGTCTGCCTGTCTTTTATCGAATAGATTTTAAGATTCTTTTGTTAACTTTTAAAGTTTTAAATGGCTTGGCCCCCCCTTATCTTCGGGACCTTTTAAATCTCCGGTCTGTGCCCAGAACCTTACGATCAAATAATCAGTTATTACTGACAGTTCCTCGTAGTCGACTAAAGAGGAAAGGAGATCGAGCTTTTTCTGTTGCTGCTCCTGTCTTATGGAATAACTTGCCTTTCCAGATCAGATCTGCCCACAGCCTGGATCATTTTAAATCGCTTCTTAAAACTTATTTTTACTCTTTGGCATTTAATTGATGTATTGTTTTGTGCTCTGTTTGTTATGTGTGTTGTTGTTCTTGTGCAGCACTTTGGTGCAGTTATGCTGCTGTAAAGTGCTATATAAATAAATTTGACATTGACATTGACATTGTTGCCCGTTTGCTTTGAGTTACTCTGGGATTTGAACCATATTGGTGCTGTTGGCTGAAGATGTGCCGTTTTTTGTTAAAAATGTCACGGCTGGTAAAATAAATCTCAAGGTTGCTGCAGCGAACATTGGAAGCTGACAGATGGTTCAAGTCCTCCTGCAAGTGGGGACATTTTGCACCAAGCTAAAATAAGTAGCTTAACTTAACTTTTGACTAATATGAGAACTGCAACACATTATCCAGCCAATGAGTTAAGGAGAGTTTCAAGTTAGCATGTCGGAGACCCCACTTCCTCTGTACTACTAGAGAATCCCACAGATGGGGTACTTCAAGAAAAAAAATGCTTTTTAACTATTCTCTCACTGTTCTCTGTATGCTATGCGCTGGCGTTACAAACTGCAGTTTTGTTGTTTTATTTACATTGCAGCTGCCTCCAGCTGAAATGGATTCTGTAACTTGTCAGGCACAAGTAAGAGTTTATTTAGTCCACATAAAAACTGGCAGTGAAATAGTGCAAACAAGCAGAGTCTGCAGAGGTCAAAAGTCAAAGTTTAAAGGTACATTACAGACAACCGGATGTGAAGCAGTCAATTCAGGAGGTCTCACTATAAGAAACCTTGGTAATCATGAATATTAATGAACCAGAAAAAGCAGCACTCAGTTTTTATGCTCCACTAATCCTGAACAAACTTTCAGAAAACTGAAAGTTTGTTGTGTTTTTGCAGTGTGGACGCTGCAAAAAATTGTATGAAGTCATACAATTTGGCCAACAACCAAAAGAGGGAACCTTTGGTAGAAGCAGCTGTTATGAACCTTCTGGTTGCGTGGGTTGGAAGGAGTTCCATCATTGGGGAGGAACTGGAAGCAGAGTTCTCTACAGGGTCAGCTGTGTTTTGGGAATGTGATCGAGGATTCCTAGAACCGTACATCCCTTATGGGATGGGAATACCTTCAGATCCCCAAAAGATGGACTGGTTACCAACCCATTACCTCCGTGACCCGATTCTGGATGAAGAAACAGCAATGAATGGAGTATTTCAAGGTATTTACTGGTTTCAAATGCAGAACAGAGATTATGGAAGATATTTACTTTTATATTTTCAATATCTATTTTTCTACTGATTACAAAAGAAAAAGTCCTGAAAGGCAAATGTAATGCATGCCTTAGCTTCTGGTTAATCACACATGAAACAAATGAAAATGATAATTATTGCTCACCAGAGTTCAGTTCATTTCTGTCCCGTTGTTATCCCGACTGTCGTTTTAAGAACGTCTCTGAATTGACTGTATGCAGGTGTGTCTGCATACAGCATCACAGAATAGCATCAAAAACCTCATGATTTCATAAATTAAAAAATGGAACTCCTATATTTTATAATTTTTCATGCAGCGGCCATGTTTATTGAGATACATCTGTGAATTATATGAGCATCCTCATCTGATGAAATGGTGTTAAGCAAAGTGCTGAAAAAAATTAGATTAATAAAGATGAACCAGAAATGAGCAAATGGCTCCATTCATCTGTGCCCTGTGGTGCAGAGTGAGATGGAAATCATTGTTATGCAGCAGTTAAACTCTGCAACGGACAACACAACCCACAGAGGAGCTTCCTGTATCCTTCAATGTGATGTTTGATAATGTATTAAAGCCACTTTGGGAAGGAGTAACTTCAAAACGGAAACTCTAGCCTTTGATTTAGGAAAATGCAAAAACAAAAAAAAGGTTTAGGTAATTGCAGTGAGATGGATTCATGTCCAAAACAGAATACATGAGGTAGGAGGTCAGCGTCCTTGTCTTTTCATAAAATGGAAATACATCTTTTTCTCTGAGTCAATGGAAATAGACAGTAGCCCCAAGGGTCTGTTGATCTCCAGTTATTGATTAGGCAATTTCTCTCTCCTCTTGTTCCCAATATTACTCTTATTCCCACTGAATCTCACAGATTCACTTTTTGCTCCAGTAAAAGCCCCGTTTCTAGTCTCTCATTTGTCATTTTGGGCTGTACTGTATCCATTCTCTCTTTCACTATCCTCCATTCCTACTTCTCTTTTCTGTCTACCCTCCCCCTGCTTCTCCTTCCCATTTCCCCTCTGCTTCCTCTCTTATGATGTGTTTAGCATTCAAGGCCTCTCGCTGCTGCATCACAGGCCTGTTTGTATCGCCGAGCCGCAAAGAGAGAAAAAGATGTGATTCCTCTGGGAGGGAGAAAAATTTACCTTCACACTGAAGAGTAATGCCTGGATGTGCGGTCAAACACGCATACATAAACAGTTCGTACTTAAGATTTAAACTTTGCATTTCATCAAATCCGTGATGTGAAATGATATAAGCTTGCATGCATAAGTAAGTTCAACAACGCAAGTATGCGTAAATGCTCCCAAACACACACACAAGCTCAATCCCCGCTTCATCAAAAGAAATAGCATGAGCAATTACAAGCCTGTTATTTTGATCCACTGTTAATGCCAGCAGCCATTTGACTTTGTCAGTTAATCGTAGCTGAGCGTCCACGCAATTAACCTCAAATTGTTTGTATGTCAAACATGTAAGGAAGATTTTTTCTAATGTGTGGCCTCTGCATTCTGAGTCACAGGTCAACAAGCTAATGAGGAGCCACTGCAACATTCATCCTGGAGTTAAGCACTTTAAGTGCTGCTTACTGGAAACCGATCCATAATACATCCGTAACAAACTCCAATCAGAAAGGAATGACTACGTCACTTTCAGTCGGTTCTCTTCCATTTGGTTTTCTTGCATGACTGTGGGTATGTTTTACATATTGCATTTTTTTTTATTGATTAATGTATATGCCTTTAAATGAAGCAGGTCACAAATGTGTTTGCAAGTCTGGTAGAGCTGCTGCATACAACCCCTTAAAATAAATTACTTTATTGCAGGTGCATAATGGCACACTGGAAAAAAAAAAACCTACATTTGAGTACATTTATAAAGTAGAGAAAATTATTTCAAAGGAATCAGATGTCTATGTTTTACAGTATGTTAAGATTCAAGTCCAAAGTTTGATCAGTACTTATGTTTCTTTGTTTTTCTGTGTGTGTGGGGTGTGTGTGTGTGTGTGTGTGTGTGTGTGTGTGTGTGTGTGTGTGTGTGTGTGTGTGTGTGTGCTCTGTAGTCAGTGGTAGCAGATGGCTGCTCACACCCAGCTGGTTCCGGTTCTGGTTCTGTTGAAGGTTTCTCCCTCACCACTGTTGCTACATGTGTTCAGTATGAGATTGTCAGAAAGTTAATGACAACAAGTGATTGTCTGCTGCATCGTTGGCAATGCGCTCGTTCAGGAGAAGTGATGCATCAAGTCAATGACTGCAGGGTCTTTTGTCTTTGTTAAATAAAATAAACTGATATCGGCTGCGATGTTTGATAACTAGGATCAATGGGAATGCAACTGCTTCACTTTAAATCTGCATGAATCTAAAGCAGTTTGTTTTTTGTAAAGTGCCTTAAGATGACGTGTTGTGAATTGGCGGTACATAAATGAACTGCAGCAAATGGATCATTTCTAAGCCAACAGCTCGTGATTTCTCTATATTTCTTCTGAATTGTGTATGATGTCAATATTTCCCTGTGCAGCAGACATTTGGGTTTTATTGTTGCTCCGTTTCTCTTGTGCAAATCAGTGCTAATGGTGATTGTTCAGCTTGGAAGGATATTAAACATGCTTTTAATGCAGATGATTCAGGGATCAATTTCTTTTCTTTTCTTAGCCGTCTTGGCAACATCCTTAAGACTGTTTAATGTTTATGACAGGAGGGTGACAGCGATGCTGCTTCTGTGGGTCTCAGATGCAGAAATGTAAATATTTCCTCCTGAATAATGACACACTGCTGAGACCATGAGGTTATAATGAAGAGATATTTACTTCCACAGCACATTTTGGTGGATGATTTGGTCAGAATAAATTCATTCCCCCACATTTAAAAAAAGGAGGAGTTTCTTATGTCATTGATGAGATATTCATGGATATCTGTATGAAAAGTAATTGAGTGGAAGCTCCAGACAAAACAATCTATGCATTGGTGTTGATACATGTAGGCTAAGAGCCTTATTGTAGCCATGAGTGGAATGTGGCCGGGGAACAACTTCCCACTTTATCCAGCAGAAAAGCCACAGCTTCACAGTTTGCATCACATAAAATGTATGATTTTCTTTCCCCTAAGCTGTTGTTCTTTAGTTTTCAAAGTTAAAACAGAACGAAAATCCAGGCTAAAATCCAGCTAATGCACATTACCTTCAGTGTGTTTTAAAAAGATTGTATTTGATAGAGCAACTCGAAATACTTTGTATTTGGGAAGTGGAAGTAAAATGTTATATTTTCAGACTTCTTTAACAAAATTCTGCAAACTGTGGAATGCATTTGTGAAATAAAATCCCAGTCAATCTATTTTATTTAGAAGTCAGAGTTTTGTGTGTAATTTCACATCAGTATAATTCCAGCAAGGCCTCAGAGGTTTTTCAGAGAACATCAGTGAACACACAGCAGACAGGTCAGTGAGAAAGTTGCAGAGACTCTTAAATTAGAGTTGAGGAATAAAACATTACTCCATCCCTGCACGTCTCACAGTCGCTGTTTAGATAAACATCTGAAAACAGAGAGAGCATGGCAACACTGAAGACTGAAAAAGTAAAAAAGTAGAATGGTTTAGAGCTAAAGATATTCATCTCTTAAACTGAAATAAAATCAAATTGAGAATCAGTAGCAATGAGCTCCAGCTAAACTTGAGTTAATCGACATCCTTTAACATACATGCAGAAAAAGCTGGTGCTACAAAATAATGACTGAAGGGCTAAATAGGAATGGCTTCCACACTTGTCAGATCGTTGTTAGTAAAAAAAGTATTTCATTATCACAAATGAATCCAGTAAAATATGTTGACAAATGTGGTTTTATTATGACAAACGGTGTATGAATACTTTTTCAAAGCATTAAGCTGCATACAGAGAGCTGTGGACCTCTGGGGTCAGTGAGAGACGAGACGCTCCAACCACACATCACCTGTCAATGACCCAGAAGAGGAACATCTGAAATGGCAAATATTGTCTCAAACTGTTTCCCCTTTATGAAATCTACAGTTCAGTTCAAGGCTAATGCCCACTGACTCAGGAAATAAGACAGGATGCCATATGGTTGTGTAATTTAAGGATGATTAGTTGTGAATCTGTGCAGGACATCATCAGTTACCAACAGAGGAGCGAATTCAGATCTTATGTTCCAGGAGAAACACTGAGAGGATCTTGAAAACCTTTTGAAATGACTTTTACAGTTAAAAACTGCCACAGGCCTCTCTGCTGTTTCTGACCCAAACGCTAACCATGACTGGCCTACAGTGGCCCACCTAAAGGACTGCTTTGTGTTGCTCTATCACATGAATATGTTGAAATATCCAGTTGTAAGGAGAAACATGTAAAATGATTGCGCAAGGCAGTCAAGTCCGCAATAACCGCAATGCTGAAAATGACAAATGCCCTCTGCCTCGTGTGGATCTATCTGCATATCTCTTTCTTTAGACGTGACAGATAACTAAGTGATTTTCTAATTTACAAGTCTTGCTGTCGTTACACTTCCAGCTGGTGAGGTATTGTCATTTATTGGCAGAAACAACTTTCAGGCCTTCCAAACACTTGCTTTAGAGCAGGCCTTTCACGTCATTGTTCCCCAAATCATTAGGGATTAGGTGAGAGGTAGCAAGTTGATTGCAGTTCATCAGTTTGAATCTCTAAATCATCACCGTATAGCAGCTTTCAGTCACTCACATGCACCCTGAGAAAGTGGGAAAGAATGAAGAAGCAGATGTGATTGTTTGGGAGGATGTTGCAGCCAAATCTCCTCTAATACACTTTGCTACTAAGACAACAATGAGTGTGCATAGCAGTTTTCAATTGAAACCTCTGTGCAGGCAAATCCTTGAGCTTATGTGAGCTTTTCCTTAGCTTTTTCTTTATCACTCAGTCTTTACTGCAGCGGGAGTTATGTTTATTTAGAAAAACACACATCCAGCCCCTTTCCATGAAAGTTTAATCCTCTTAAAGACTTGTTATTTTGGTTCGGCCAAACCAGTCAAATTATTGTCGAATGAAAATTGAAAAAAACTGGTTTGGAGCCAGATGCTGTTCTTAGCTTCATTCCAACAACGTGCAGTGCAAAAACAATATTACTAGGTTTAATAATATAATCATCAAAACATTTTAGAATCTGAAAATTAGTTACTAATATAACATGCATGTTCATCCATATAACTTTTTCAGAAATGTAGACTATAACTGCTGACATCAGCAAAACTGCAGTTAATTTATTTCAAATATTAAAGGAATTGTTTAAAGAAATGAAAAAATGTGTATCTATAGATATATATGTAGATATAAGAACAAATTACATAAAGTCACAAAGATTAATGTCTGAGTGGTATAATGCATAATGTTAGGAAAGGTGTCAATCAGCAGGGCCATATGCTGCAAGCCCAAGTGCAATTGGACATAAAAGGGATTTTAAAAAGATGCAAATGTTCGCCAGATTGGAGATAAGTCACTCATCCAGGCAATAAGTTATACACAAAGAGAGGAAATAGTTTGCGACAGAAGAGTTGATGCATAACTGTGCTTTTTTAAAAGCTTTCCTTCAAAATATAGTTACCCTTTTACTATTTTTTTTTATTCTAAAGCAAACTATTTAAATGCATTTTGAGTTACAGATAACTGATTTCAGCTGCTTTCAACTGGTCTGACAAACTAACATATTCTATGCTAATGAAAAAACAAACAGCTGCTTCCTATGACCCCAAGATGAGAAATAATGGGGAGTGTTACAGACTACAACAAAAATAGGAGCATTTTAAGTTACAACAGAATAAAAAAAAAAAAACAGAAGAGCATCTGTGCAGCACAGACTCACTGGGACCGTTATGAGGTACACTTGTTCTGTCAGTAATGGCAACTGCTTTTACTTAAAACAGGGAGAATCAAAAGCTAACAAGAAATGTATTTAAAATTTAAACTAATAAATAACAAGAGGAACACCGGATGGCTGCAACCCCTACTGAGACAAAACAACTAATACTTGTACTGGGGAGCTTGACTGCTGGAATGGTAAACAGGTGCGTAAAGTTGAGACAGTTGGGAAGTGCAGGAAGCAAAGACACAGAAATAACAAAAAGATACAAAGAACACAGAAAGTTGAACCAAATACAAACCAACACAAGTAGAGAAGTCTGAACCAGTCAATATCCACAACCTATTGAACTGCAACTGTCATATCTGTGGGAAATAGCAACATACTGTTGACAGCAAAATTAAGTAGGATTATTCATGCAAAGTCTGCATGTCAATAACATTTTCTGGCAGTTGGGTCTACTTTGCTGCTTTTTACTCACAATATTATGACAATATTTTTAGCAGGCGATATGCTATAGCTCACAAAGAGTGTTGAGGGACGTGATGATGAAAAAGAAAGGTGTCTACCACACACTGGGTTCAAGCATTCGTTAGCGACTGCAATGTTCCACACACTGATGTCGCTTCATGGTTATGATTGGACTTATTGCACAGTTCTGAATAAAACTATTATATATAAACTGTGTGGTTTTTCATTGTTGCTGACTTACACAACACTCTTACCAAAGGAACAATAAATGTTGGAGTATGTCTGCTCTGGACTGGAAAACATTACCGTCACCAGATGTTTAGCCGACATCAGCATCAGATTCACTGTGCAAAACAAAGTGGAACACAACATCTGGAATTTTAACTTTTAGTTTTCTTAATATTATTGTTCTGGGTTGCACAGCGTTCTACTATCACAGAAGAAAAGCAGGTAAATATGACGGTTTGCATGTTTTCACTTTTCATCTACAAGCACATTAGATGAAATGTGCTGCTTAGAAACAAGAAAATTGCATGCATGGCAGGAGGTCGTTTGGTATGAGATATAAAGTCTTGGAGTCAAGTCAAAGTGAAGTGACGGTCATGTCAGTCTGAGTCTGTTTGCCTATCATTCTTTAATTTAACCAGGTAAAACTCATTTTCAAGAGGAACCTGGGCAGAAATCTGCAACACACAACAACACGGTCACACAACCTACCTATCTGTCACTACACAAAAACAGGGAATGTTAAGTTATTGGTAATTTGGCATTGCGATTAGCTCATCCCATGAACTCAACTGGGATCTTTTCCGACACGCCATCACTTCCTCGTTAACAAGCTGCAGAGCCGTGTGCGTACGGGAGCCTTCACTGTGGGCTGTTAAACTGAGCAGTGGTAGACAAGTCAACTGATGAGTCACATGGGAGAGTGTGTCTTTGACTGCTGCTTTGGAGCATTTCAATCTGTTTCTGATAAGTGATACCCAGTGTTTTTAATGCTCTGAATAACCGTGCCACCTTTCTGGTGAAGGAAAATGATGCTAACTTTAATTCAACAGGCTTTCACTGTCATTCATTAACAGCTGCTAAAACTACATTTGTTCTCCTGACACCTCACATCTAGAAGTGATTCCCATAATGCATTTGCTTTCAGTCGGATCATTTGTTTTCAGCATCACTTAGAATATTCTCTTTTCCGTCTCTCGCTGCGTTTGTTGCATTCGCCAACACTGCATAGAGGGATTTGTCCCGGTTGAAATAAAGTATTTAATTTGACGTGTGTTTGCACTCGCCGCTTTTACACTTCAAATGGAAAATTTTCATAGCTTGAAGAGATGTCAAGATCAGAAATTTCACAAAGGATTACATCCATCTCTAAAAATCCAGTTGTCTTTGGAGAGTACATATTGTTTTTCAGTGTTGTTGCCCTTTTATGCCACTTTTATGATAAAAACAGACACAATAGCAAACCAAATCACACGCATCTGTGCCATACTTCTCAGTGCAAACAAGGCATAATGCAGCATTAACAGACTGTTATATCACTGCGGAGAACTTTATGCAGACTTGTTTTAATTCAGCAACGATGGAAACACTTAAGCATAAACAGCAGGTTTAGGGTCATGAAAAAACATCTGGAGTAGATTTAAAAGCAGACTTTTAAAAACAGACATATTTGAAAACTGAATGGACTATGCAGCTCATCTAGTAACACACCTGCATGGTGACAAATCACTAGTTACAAATGAAAAAACTGTAAATAAGGTTACCATTTTTAACAAGAAAAAATAAAAATTGAGAGTCAGCGATCCAAGTATGCAGTATGTCTATGATTGCTTACTAAGTGGATCATTTATGATGAGATTGTGCAAAGTTCTGTTAAAATCATTCAGGTGCTGACAGCAAGACATCCTGTCTGTGTTTCCTAAATTACGTATTTGCTTCACATCATCCTTCTTACTTCAGTAAGTATGCAAAACTTGGAATGCTCTGTGCATGTATTTGAATTTTTATTTGTTATTCAACAAGGCATCATATCAGGAGTTGATCCAAAATATTTATGCAGTATCACACCAGAATAAAACATTCACCCAGAACCAAAAAAAAGGCAAGACGGTGATATGGCAAACAGCGTCAGGCAAACAACGTCAGTCTGGAGTTTTAATCCACTCAGCCCAGACACTGGTGTCATTAAATCTCAGGATCAGTCACCTTTTAACGGGGTAATATGAATCAACAATACATTTTTATTTTTAAGTTAATGCTGAATGGAGAGGTTATAATTTATAGTTTTAATGCTGTCTGGAAAAAGGTTTCACAATGAAGTGGGGCAGGGAGCGATCTGGCAGAATGTCAGGAACGATACTTGGAGGAGTCGAGGTAAAGCAACACAACATCAGTTGCCACACATGGTGATCAGCTGAGTGGTTTGTTTAGATGTCAGTGAACTGGTGCACCGCCAAAACTGGATGGAGTAATCTAGACAGAGGACTAACCATCAACCTCACTTCAAATCACAACTAGTTGGCTGAAATTTAGATGAATTCGGATGTTTCGACGTGGCAATGATCTCAAACACACAAAAGACTGGATACTGGATGGATAAAACAAGCTAAAAGTTAGCTGTTAGCTGCTTATATTTTCAACAATGCTCGTCAGGAATGAAATGAGACTTACAGATAATCTAAATAAGAAGGAGAGTTATTTCAGAAAATTACTGATAGCTTCAAAAACCTGAGATATTTATCCAAATAATATTGATGTATTTTAGCTGTTAGACATCAGAAAATAATTACAATACACTTAAATATCTTGTACCTAAGTTTTGTTTTTAAAGTTATGCAAGTTGTTTTATTGTTAGTGCACTCCCAAAAGACCTGTTTAAAAACATAATCAATAGCTAAAAATATGCCAATGATGAGAGCATGTAAGCAACCATGACCATAACATCACATTTGATGAACACCGTCTAAAGCTAACTACTGACTTAATAATATTCTTCTGCTTTCTCTAAAGGCAGCCCAACTATGATTTCTGAGTGTGCGACCTTCGCAGTCTTCTTCGTAAATAGACATTTTCCACAGCCTGGAGCTACAAGCTGCCCTGAAAACGCTGATAAGACCAGAGGGATTTCACACAGTCAGACGGAAGCAGAAGGAAATCAAACACAACTAAAAAGCCGTAAAACGTAGAAAAAGATCCACATACTTATTTTTATCTTTTCGTACTTACATGTTTAAAAACATACATAATTATTGTTTTTCTCAATGAAATAAATAACAAGTGGATGCCAGCTTTTATTCAGTATTTTTTTAGGTGATCCAGGGGATAAACCTGCTTGGCCCGTCTGCTACAGATGCATCTATTTGTCATTTGGGACAGTCACAACTGGGGCCATGGTGGCGCTGATATAAAGCGACAAGGACACAAGGCCGTCATATCCATCACTGAAGATTGATTCTCATTCACAAACTCCCAAGCTGCTGACTTGTATGAAAGAACTGACCCAAGTTCAACCCAGAGATGATCTACGGCATACGAAACAAGGTTCCAGCTTATCAAACAGCCTTCCACCATGTGGTCAAAAATCACACAAACCATGTCACTCCCTGATTCCTTTGATACATTACACCAAGCAATGGAGCAACTGGGACATTTTACACATTTTCACACTGCTTATTTGCTCGTCTTACCTTGCTGAGTTGACTGGCTGGCGAGCCATTGTTGTTGGCAGTGTGGCATTTGAAACTGAGCAACGACTCTCCCGCGGCCTCCGGCTCTCCGTGTTTGTCCTTGTCGCGGTAGGAGTGGCTGTGTGCGACGGGCAGGCGGGTGGACGTGGAAGTCTGCTCGAGCGCAGTGCAGGACAAACCAAGAAAGTTTGACGGCCTGATCAGAAAAGCCTCCAGAGCTATGTTAGCAGACACCTATGGAAAGTAATCCCCCAAACGTTCAGGAGAGCGGGGGAGAGCAGGGGGGAGGAGAAAGAGAAAGAAGAAAAGCAGAGATTTTATATTAATCATTTTGCAGATGATTTTATCCCCAGTGACAGTCAGAAGGAGAGAATAGGCAGAGGCAAGATGAAACAACGGGAGGAAGCAATTTATCTTTGTGTTTCATTACTCTACTTGTCTGATTAAGCCCCATCTAGACTTCATTATTCTGAGACAAAAGAGCAGTGAGACATTTAGAAAGGAAATATAACCTCTCTCTGACCTGGGGTGTAACGCACCTTAGAAATGACCCGATTGTCTTCAGTCAGCGCCAAGTCGGCAATGCGCTCCACACACTGGACGATCCGCGTGCATGCTCTGGCCTCGTTCTGCGCCATCCACAGGATGTGCTCCTCCACCAGCATCATGTTGCTGGCTATGCCTGAGATGTAGTCCCCCAGCTGCACAAAGACAAGCAGCCACATGATTGAAAAGCATTTCTAGCTCGTCGGGTTTCCCACGTTGTAACATCACAAACATAAAATTCAGTGTGTTTTCTTAGGATTTTATGTGACGGAGTGACGCCAACTCTACTACATTATCTATAAAAGGGGAACAAAATGGTTTTCCATGTTTATAAAGTAGACTCTGAAAAGTGTGGCATTCATTTGTATTCAGCATCCTTAAACAAAATCCAATACAGAAGTGTGTCGTAGTATAAATTCAGTTGTTCTGTGAAGTTTCAAATTCAAAAATACTTTATTATCCCAAAGGGAAATTAAATGTTGTTGCATCTTCAAAGAGTTACTGTAGTTTGTCAGAGGAGATTAGTGAACAGAAAGCATGAATGGGAGAATGAGTTGAAGAAAAGCCAGAAGAAGCCCAGTTTGGAGTTTAAACCTTTGACCTACGTCTTTACTCGGAAAGTGACATCCCAACCATTAAACATGGTGATGGTGGCAATTTCATTCAAACAGGTTTATTTATTAACTGTTGATTTACAATACATGTTGTCTCACATAAAAAAGTCAATAAAATCTAATGAAATATATTCCAAGTTTAGCATCTCAGACTGATTAAACAATCAATAAAAGGTTTTATTTCTGAGGAAACTCAGCAGATTTGATTAAGCCACTGATTTGCAGCATTCGCTCCTCCTGGATGAACGCATGGCAACAGCTGAAAGTTGTTTGCATTTGGTTGTTGGCTTTTCCAGCAATCTCTCATACTGAGGGATTGGCTAAATGTTGAACGTTGGTGAAAACATCCCAAAAGAGTTGAAACTGTAATTGCAACACTCAATGATGGACAAATTTAGAGTAGCTACAAATGGACATCACTGTATCTTTTTGTTCTATTTTACAATGATGCATTACTTTTTGTTGTCACATACATTTCTAAAAAAAATAAATCGTTTTTTTTGGCGATGTGGAGGCAAAATGGGTGCTTCTGCAAGGAATTAGGTAAGTGCAGACACAACACACACACACACACACACACACCATTAACATCAAATAAATCCCCTCCAACAGGTACATTTATAACCCCAGTCAGAACTGCAAAGTAGACAATGGTGTCTTCATTCATAAAAGAGAGATTTAATTTAGATTAGCAGCTCCAAAGGCGCTTAATCGCTGCTTTGGGATGGCGGTTTTGCTATTTACTCATTATATATTTCATTGTTGCTTCGTTTGACTATTTTTCATTGGCTCAATGAGGATGGCCTCTTGTGCATTGTCCTTGGGATAAAAGGACACCAAGAATCTTCTAATAATATCTCCACTGAAGTGACCTATGTTGATTAACCATGTAAGTGAAAACGAATACAGATTCTTCTAACTTGCTAGCCTCAGCACTGTTCCTACTGCATAATTAACCTTTAGCTTAATATAAAACCTTCCTGTTGCCTCTGGAATCCAGAGTTCATTTAGGGTAAAAACTGCACTGTCTTACAGAAACGTAAACCTTCACTCTTACATCTCTTTTTTTCTCCAGCAGTCTTGTTAGTCTTTCCACAAGGTGAGTGACGAAGATGACGTCCATAACGTCAGTAAAGTCAGCAGCCCTGCTGGTAAAAGCCACTAACTGCTGACCCAGAGGCTGGGAATTGCTGATATTAATCGGTATCTGAAATAAAAAGTGATATTTAGAGACAATATTAGGTTAAAAGAGCCAGACTGACAGTTCACAACAATTTTAACAGTAATATTTTGCAGCATTTAATTTCAGTACATCTCAATAAATTATAATATTATGGTAAAGTTAATTTAGAATCAGCGTTATTGTCTCAGAATTTGATAAAAGTCCAAAAAAGCTACCCATGTTGTTACTACCCTGGTGGGCTGGTTGACCTTTCATGACCTTTGGAAACATTTATCATTAAAAGAAAACTTCACTCAGGTTTTCCACCTGACATTAAATGCCATTAAATAACGTTTTGACATTAAAAATATTTTAATAGGTCTTATGATATATTGCAATTTTAAACAAACAAAACAAACAAACACTTAAAATGTATTACTCTGAATAATTATTATATTTGAATTTGAATTGAACCACTAAAATAAATATGTTTGGTGATATTCTAATTTACTGAGATGCATCTCTTTGCCGTTTAAAACAAAGCAAGCAGGTAAAATAAAAATCAACATGTAATACCTGAGTGAGCTGATGCAGCACGCGGGTCAGCTCACTAGCATACGAGCACTGAGTGTAGTCCTCTTCAGCCCACCGCCCAGTGCGATCGCATCGTCGCCACGCTTTCTTCTCCCGCTGGCCGGAGCGCTGGGCAGCGCTGCCAGCCGGGCCGGGGCCAGATCCAAAGGTTGCAGGAGCACACGGCAGGAAAGCCAGAATCCCGGCCAGAGTCTTCGGCCACCTGGCCCCAAAAATACATAACTGAATGAAATTATGCTGAAACATATTAACCTGGAATTTAGGAGTCAAGTTTCATTTTCTACTTAAGACACTCCTTTAAATCATACATTTTGCAATAAATATTTTATTGCAGCTTTTCATCAGATTCTTATAAATGACTTTAGAAACATTTGCCATTGTCACAAAGTGAGATAGTTGTGTAACTTTCTCCGTGTGTGTGTGGAAGATCTTTCTGAAAACCTTTCACACTATTTTCAGAAACCCTGCATGTACTGCTTTTCTAATAGATCCAAATAATGAGGAGATTGATCTGAGTGTGGACTTACATTTCTGCATGCATGCACAACACTTTAATGTGCACCAAAGTAGAGGATGGCAAATGTCAGTGGATGTGTCTCGGCTGTAACAACCCAATTCTACTTAAAACCGATTTCTCACATTACTGTTGTTTTGATGACCATGCAAAGTTCAATAAAATCTCCTCTGGAGCAAGAAATTAGACTTTCCCAATAATGTCATCACAGAGCAGAACACAGCGCTGCTCTGCTGACCAACCTGGACGGGGAGTCAGATTGGCTTATCAGGAAAATGGATCATTTCCATTTTCTGGGCACTGTCTGTTAGTGTTGGGCCAAATAAAGTTTTGTTCGCAGTACAAAGCCAGCAAAACATCTGTAGTTAAAGTCAGAAATGCATTTACACTCAATATCAGAAAGCTAAGCAAACATGCTGAAATGTAGACACACAACTAACATTTGGATAAGTATCAACAAAAAACTTCCTTCTGGTTGGATACTTGCTCATAACATATGACACAGTTGGCAGGATCCATTAAAACCCGCTGGTTTTCTGGCATTGATTTACTCTTTTAATCTAATCCAAACATTTTAGCCACACTATAGTTCAGGGCTTAACAAGAGACAAGAAACTTAATGTTATGGTGTTTTATTCCAAAAGTAATTTGTTGGTAACATGTTGTTGGGAGCATCATGCTAGGAGTCTGCTTCCCTGCAGTAAGTAGCAGGGAATTGTACAAAGTGAGTGGAATGATGAAGAAGGAGATATACCTCTAAATTGTATAACTTCATATCAAATAGCCGGATGACCCTTAGACACAGTTGGGGGTTCAGACAATGCACTGCCCCCAAACTTAGGTCTAAACACTGGTTAGGAATCCCTACAGACAGCTAACAAGTTACTCTGACCTCAACTTTATTCATGGACAGTGCTGAAAATCCACTTTCGTACCACGAATCCAACAAATTCAAAAAGACCCATCATTTCTAATGCAAACATGCAATTTTTAAAGAAATATTTAACCGAATATCTGCAGAAGTACATGTATATATTTGAGCCTGTGTGTACTTGTATTTATCGTGAAGAGTCACGATAAATACAAATTGTTTTTAAAAAAAACTAGTGTTTTACATAATCAATCGATCTCCCAAAAAGACGATTATAACTTCATTAATGATTTGAAAGAGTTTGGAACTGCAGATTGTAACATTTCCAATCATCATTTGGAAACAGATGCTTTGTAATGATTTATATTACCTAAAAGAAAATTGCTTGCTGCACATTTTCTGGTTTTCTGCTTGCAGCTACTTAAAAAAGTTTACAACAGAAAATATGTCACGTAGTGCTTACTGTCGACACACATTGACTTAATCTAAATTAAAATTAAAGCAGGGTGCTTAGGAGGCGAGTAATCTGTTCAGAGGTTAGAGACATGGCATCTCACTACCCGCTCTCCCCTTTTGCTCCCCTTCTCTTTTCATTCATGTTGCTGGTGCTAGAGCTGGAGCTACTTGGTAATAAATGGCATTAATTTCACTCCTACAAAAAAAACAGGCTCATTTTCCAGCCCATTACTCCAAGGCTCTGTCAGAGACAAAGCCTTGAAGCTGGCTGTTCGGAAAGTGGGCAGTAAAGTAGAGCATCTACAAGGGAACATACAGTACATGACAACGACACGGCCGCATGAAAGAGAGAGGCAGACGGCGTGAAAGAGTGTGCATCATTACAAGGTTGGAGTGGACGGCATAGAAAAGTAGGATGGGTAGAGGGAGACATGTTGGTTCATGGAGACAAGAGGTCTCATTTGGTTCATGTAATCTGAAAAGATAGACTACCTGACTTTGGGGCTTGCATTTTAGACTAATGAGACGAGATTTCAGGCTGAAAAGAAAACAAACAAAGAAAAAACGGGGAACCAGGAAAAAGACTCAAGAACCTCAATTCCACAGTAACTATAAACGTAATAACATAGCAAGCGAGTGGTGTGATTTAAACATAATTTCTGGTGATAAATCACATTGGATTTGGAAGGATTTCTGGAGGAATTATTCATAATGAGGTTAAATTAGAGTCGTATTTTGAAGGAGACCTCCTGGTAAGAGCTTTTAAAGCCAGTGATTACTGCCCATTACCTCTAATTACACAGAACAAGTTGTACACTTAAGTTTCTAGGAAAGGATTGTTTTTACAGCTACTCTATTTTGAGTCTGATACAATAAATGTGTAATAAATAGGCAAAGCAAAGCAAATTCATTTGAATGGCAGTATTCATACACAAGGCAATTTTCAGGACATTGAAATGGCAAAAATGATCTTAGTCTTGCTTAAAAACTGATTTAAAAATATTAAATCCTTGACAACTTTGAAAGAAAATTGTTATTTTTCAACAAGTAGTTTAAAAATATAGAAATTCCAGAAATTTTTAAGCTCTGTAAAAGCATAGCTCATTGTTTATAACCTCCCTCTTCAATCACTGACCAGTGACGGTGCAAAAGGTTTAACATGGAGGTCTTTAGATCACAATGAGCTGAACACAACTCTGGTTTTCAGTCGTGATTTAAAGGAGGCGGCATCAGTGAGAAGAACCTGCCGATCGGTGTGACCTGATTCTGGTGCTGGTCAGGACTCTGACCGCAGCATTTTGGATGATGCTACAACATCTCGAGTGTAAAGTCATTCATCTCATCTACAGAAAATAAAAACCACAAACTAGTTTTTCTGTGTTGTGTGTTGGCGGGAAATTCTTTATTTTGGCAAAGCTTCAAAAATGATAATAGACCAATTTAGTCCTTTAGATTTACGTTGTTGTTAAATTAAACTTCCAAGATCAAAATAGCACCAGGTTTTCTTTAATATTCTGTGTTGTTTGCGCTTTGTTGGCACTTTGTAACTGAAAAGTCGTACATAGTCTCTTAAGGCTTTTATTGCTGTCGTTCCAGCTTAATTCCTGGCTGTTTTTAATCAAGCTACATTTTTTATGTTTCAGGATTTTTACACTGAAGCCGTTTAAAAAACTCCTTCATAGCTCTAAAGCAGTCTTAAGATTTTGTTTATAATTTAGTTTTAGCTGCAAACTACAGAGAAACGCTGCTGTCTTGGTGCTTTTGCACCTTTTAAAAATCATTTGGTAGTTTTGGTTCACATGTTGAGCTTTTTTCAGGGATTAAATATCATTTAATCAAGTATTAAATTACTGTTCTGTCCATCTAGGTCAGTGTATTGTCCCACAGGGATCCAGTCTAGGCCCTTTTCTTTTTTCTATGAATCTGCTGCCTTTGGGTTAATTTTTGAATATTATATTTAGGGTTTTTAACAACTTTGAATATGGTGATCAAATTAGCCTCCCACTGAAAATGAAAAGGAACATTACAACTGTTTTAATGACAATAAATCCTGAATCAAAACTTTTAAAGTTTTCATTAAAATACAGGAATGATTATTATGTGATTACCACCTTTAGGTGTGCTGACCTCACATGACCTCCCTGTTTGTCAGAAATCTAGGTTTGTTTCTTGATATTTACAGTATTTTAAGCTTAAAAAAACATTTCAGTATTTAATTCCTCCTTGTTGGTTTTGTCTGAGGATTTTAGTAGAGGTAAAGTCTGACATTCTTAATAATGATACTGAGTGAGTGAGTCTTTAGATTTTTAACACATAAATGGTTAAATCCACTACACTGGATTCCTGCAGATTTTCAGAACACAGTAAAAGTTTTGAGCTGTTGCTGTGACTAGAAAAGTGATAAAGTCTGAGGACTGGAGTCATCATCTCAGCTGTCGGTGAAAATCCCAGCTTCGAAATTAAAAACAAGAAGGGAGAGAGCTTTTTGGGCTGCTGCTCCTAACGCTCTACCTCTGCTTACTTCAATTTTATTTGACTTTTTTTTTTTTACAGATTTTTACATCCATTCTATTTGATTTGTTTTAAAATAAAAAAGCTAATTTTATCCATATTTACAAGCAGAATCTACATATAAATTTGCTGCTCTGTGTTTCTTTTGACCATGTGTACTGAGTGTAAATGTGCTATATAAATACATTTGAATTATTTAACTTTGGATCATTTCATCTGGATGTTTACGATAACCTGAAAAAGGTGGAAGGACAGATTAACAAGCTGTTTTCGATTTGTCCTTTCTGGACTATTTAGATAATGACTCAGAGTCAATCCACTAGACCTGATATGGAAAACTCAAAACTGTATTAACTGTCAAATCATTATGAACAAGAGACCAGAAAAAGAACAAATTTAACATGTAGCTGCACTTCTTTTCAGTGTAGGTACTGTTAAGAAAATATATTTAAAATATGCTAGTTGTAAAATGTAACCTGATTTAATGGAAAATAGTCTAATAATAGTTTTGGAATTAGAAACTTATTCTGGCTTATTGACTTTACTTTTTGGTCTAGAGTAAATTGTTGTATAAGGTTTGAAATTAGTTTTTATGTCAGGATATCACCAGTGGAAGTTCCAGCTGTTTCACAGCAATTTGTGAAAAAGCCATAACCCAACAGGGGATCGGAGACATCCTGCTTCTAACTTATTTAAAACAAAAGGAGAAGCCACGTTTTTGTTTCTGAAGGAACTCTAGGGATTTTCTGAATTTGAAAAGGGTCAGAGACAGCTTTTGGTTGGTCGAGAGGTGTTGCACCTTATTTGAATAAAACACACCTACTAGTATAAAACCTCTTGCACAAAGAAAATGAGCCAGAAATAGCCAATTTTTAGCTCCTTTTGGGCTGACTATTTCTCCTCTATCTATCTTTCCTCTATCTGTCTCATTCTCTCAGGTGACTAATGTGTGACTGTATTTTCTTTAATTTTTCTGTCTTGTGTTATACTGTCCACTGATTGGATTAAACTCTGAGCTCCTGTGACGTCAACACGTAGCGTGCGTCTCTGTTTTGTGCCACACGGCTGCGGCTCCGGTTTCGGATACAAGAAAGAGCCTGAGACCAGGAGGAAAAGCCCGAGCCTAGTTGTTTTTTAATAGTTAATTTGGTTTTCCTCAACAGTACTCAGACTGAAAACAGACACGTTCATCTATAAGAAGCTGAATAAAACCATCAACAAACAATTTGACATGTTGCATTAGCCCACTATAAGCCCACTCACCTGAAATCCCCCTTGTTGTTGGAGACCCTGTCTGTAGGGCAGTACGGGGCAGAAGTCTCCACCACAACTATTTCCATGTGCTGAGATGCGTTTCCTCTGGAACTGGTCACCAGACACTCCCAGTTGCCGGCCAGAGCCACATCGATGTTGGAAAGGATCACCTCACTGGTGGAAAGGAGAGAAATATGAGAGTGTGTGAAATTAAATAGCCTGTTTTGTGGCTTGAGTACTGGTGATTTATCTGTAAGCTTTAGACATCTTTCATCCAGTGTGTGGAATAAAATATTCAGTGTTGATTTAGGATATGGATTTCAATTTATAATTAAATGTAATAACATTTTGGAAGCGTTTTGTTTCTGGACTTTATTCTGTGGTGTTTGGATCATTTTGGGATTAGGCTGATGAATGCAGTCAAACACCAGAGACAATATGTGTCTCACAAAGTCTAATTCATTTAAGAGACCCTTGTGAGA
The DNA here is from genome assembly GCA_033032245.1 of Poecilia picta. NCBI lineage: Eukaryota > Metazoa > Chordata > Actinopteri > Cyprinodontiformes > Poeciliidae > Poecilia > Poecilia picta. Next base: position 5,118,806 of record CM065367.1, read on the forward strand.
GTGTGTCTGTCTGAGTATGTGGCAGCTTAAAATGTTGGCTGGGACTTAAGATGATCATTACTCATGCTTATCTTCCCTACTCTGAAACAGAGATTCTTATCCCAGCGGAAAATGTCTGATTAAACAAAAGATGGTGAAACAGTGACAATAGAAAGCATTCACCAAGGAGACTAATCTCGAGGATTTTTACTCACTCTGAACAAAAAGAGGGAGAAGTCGGCAGAGATCACTAAGCAACGCGAATAGTCACCATGGAAATACTGCTTCTTTATAAAGTGTGAGCTGTTTAAGCTCCAGATCCAACACAGAATAATTGTCAAAGTCATGTTTTGCCAAAAGGTGTTTTTCCCCACCTAAATCATATTTTGTCAATAAAGAGGTGGTCATATATGTGTTATTTAATAAAAATGTAAACATCTATTTTATCAGATTTTATCTTTTTTCTATCATTCACTTTATACCTTTCTGTACATAAATAGAACACTTACTTAGAACTTGCAGTGTTCAAAACATTTATTGTACAAACCCTTCACCTTTTACTGTTACTAAAAAAAACCCCTAATTTCCAAACTTTCTCTACCTTTACCATGACATGCATGCATATATTCAATGGAAACTACTGTGGGACAAAATAATAATAAAAAAACCCAATAAACTTCAACCTTAATATTGTTTAACAGTCCAATTCAGCATTTAGTCTCCTTAAATTCAGGCCCATCCTCCAGTTTTATGTCTGAAAAAATATGTTTGTGTATTTCAGACAGACTATTTATATAAAATATTAAAAACTGTGCAAACAACAAAGATGTGCAAATACCAGCAGAAATGTTGTTTAAAATTTGTAAAACTTACAATCAGGCATTTAAGCATTTACTGCGTTTTTTTTGGGAGGGGGCGATGATCATAGAGTCTGACAGATTCTGGGAGGAAGGATCTCTTATGAAAAACTTTTGTGCACTTAGGATGCAACAGTAATAAAGAGGAGCTCTTCAGTTCAGCAATATATTTTAATTAACTGAATATGTCACAATGAAAGTAGAGAAATATTTGAAATATATTCATCATGATTTCAAAATTTAACAGCGCTGTATATACTTTTGAAAGCCACTGTACAACTAAACAACCAAGAATCCAAAGAAAAGAACTTATTCCCAATTTAATTATGGGAAATGGGTGTGTGTGTGTGTGTGTGTGTGCGTGTGTGTGTGTGTGTGTGTGTGTGTGTGTGTGTGGAGGATAGAAACTGGAGCACAAAGCCCACATCAACACAGCAGGTCCCAGCTTGGGCATTTCTTATTCTAATCTATTCAGCTGTGAATTCCACATCAAGGTGGAAATCTCAGGACGGGAAGCGAGAGAAAAACAAGCAGCAGAGAGAACACTGAGCATATCATGTTTTGTCACAGCCATGTGTTTATGATGTGAATCTACAAGGCAAGGTAACCTGTTTATTCAGTAACATTCCCATATAAAATTGCACCAGTCTCTCATGGGAGCCCATCTCCACTGCTGCTTGTTTAGGAGGTGAAGGAAAACACAAATCAGACAATGTTACGACTCCCTAAACCAACAACGCAGGAGACTCTGCCGTGATGGGAAACTGGGAGAGGTTTCAGAAAATAAGTTAAATTAGTCCACTAGCCTCCTTTTTGATTTTTTTTTAAAAGGTCTAGATCAGTTTTTCTCAACCTTTTTTGGCCCAGCGCCCCCCTAGCCCTTATCCAGGACCCTCAACGCCCCCCACCAACTAATTTGCAGGCTACTTTGCACTGACCATTATTTTATCATTAATATTACTATCACTATTGTAGATTTTTATGCTTGTTTCTGTATTTATCATCAAAAATAATACATATAAAATAATAATATAAAAATAATACAGGTGTCTATGAAAAATGCAATGAACATTCAAGTTAAAATTTGTAGGTCTAACAGCAGCCAATCAAAGTGGAAAAAATATTATTATTCTTTGCCATTTTCTAGTTGTTAAAGTTCCACAAAATGACCAGATAAAAGATGTACAACATGCCAGTTTAAACTTTGAACTGTTTGCAAAACGACTGAGCTCTGCAACATTAAAACATGGATAAAACTGTAACTACATTAATCATAGCTCTTCTTCTCTTCAGTGTTTCTGTCGGTTTCTGGTGGTGCAGCTCTGTGCTGCCTTCAGCAGAATGGGACATCAGAGCATCATCCATAAAACTTCACCCACATGGCATTTATTGTGCAAACCAGAGCTTTCAGTGGAAAAACAAAAGTTCCAGGTCCTTTTAATGCCATACAAATATGAGACAGAAACATGGATTATATCTTTATATTGACCTGTCTGTTGATTTATAGATTAATAGTTTTACTGGACAGAAATTATAAAGAACAAATCTGGTTCTTAATCAAATCCTAATGAGTCAAATTGAAAGTGTCATGGAGTCATCAGCCTCATGACATTAAAATGAAAAATAATATTGAAGAAATAAATATCTAATTAAATCTAATTAAAAACATAAATAAGTGATCAGTTCTTTACTCTTATGGTCTGTAAGATATATTTATTCTCAGTATTAGATGTGGTCTCAACAAACCCATGACATTTCAACAATATTATTTTACCTTTTATCTGGAAATAGTATCTGTTTATTCTTGCCATACAGTCTCTGTATTAAATATTGCTCAAAAGGTCTTGCCATGCTATTCCTCTGTATTTACTTTAGTTTCTTGGTTTATTCTTGCATTTTGTTCTTCATTCATTTCTATTTAGTTTCCTTTGACTAATATTATCCTCTCCTGGTTTATTGCTATGCCCACTCTAGTTTCTTTCCTGTTGCTACATTTATTTTATCATTTATTGACGCTATTCACTCATCACCTGCTGCGCCGCCTAATCATCACGTTTCACATCATGTGTTGATATTTTTCACTGTTCAGCGTCGGATTCTCTGTATTTATGCCATAATTCACATCTAGTTCGTTGCTCCGTTTTATGTCCCGCTTCTCCTGTTTCAGAGTTTTGCGCAATGTGTGTCTCGTTTTTTTGGGGTTTTTTTTACCCCTTAATGGTGCACAGCGGTTGGGAAGCGTATTGATGGGGAAAAGACAGTCTGACGTAAACCTTTTAAAACAACGGAAACAATTTCTGCATTCTGATTACTGAAATTTTAAAGCGCTGTGTTGTTCTATCACCCCCGTTTCATACTTCACACTTACAGCTCCAGTGTTAACGCTATAAAATGAACTCTCTCTATCTGGTATCACCATGGAGGGATTTTTTATTTAAATAGGTTCATTTTTCAGAGGGAGACACAGTGAAGGTATCGTGATTTTAGCTACCAGTAGCAAGAGAACGGAGCTGTGCCAAGAAGCAAGCAGAAGCTACAAACACTGAATAAAGGAGAGCTGCAATCGATACAGTTTTACCAAGTTGCTCAAAGTCTAAACTGGCATTGTTGTGCATTTAAGGTATAAAGTTTACCTCCGACCAAACACCCCCCTAAGGCATCCCAACGCCCCCCTTTTGTAAAAAATGTCCGCCAGCGGCCCCTGCCATCCTCTGAACGCCCCCTGGGGGGCGATACCGCCCACGTTGAGAACCGCTATTCTAGATCAAATTTGAAAATCTGAATGAGGTGGTACCAGGGACTGTTCTGCCAGTGCTCCTATTTTTATTTGATCTAATTTGAAATTAAGGCTGATCATCATATTTTTAGCTACTTTTATACCAATAGTTATCGACTTTGAATGGCAGCTTTCTGAAACTTTTACTGAAACTTTTTCCAGCAAGACTTCTGCATCCAAACAAGGATTAAACCTGGAAATAGTATGTTACCTGTAAAAAGTTAATATGTGTAATAATCATTTAAATATGTTTTTATCATTACTAAAATATCTTACACAGTATTCATTTGCCCACAGTATGGGCAAATGTCATAATTTTTTACAAGTTTTAGTTCCCAGTTGTGTTTGGCCATGCAGCCCCTCAAAGTTACATAAAGGTCCAAAATCCACTCAGAGCTCAGTCTCAATCCATAGTGATGGTCTTTGTATCACAGGTCTTCACTAAAACTTGTTTTTATATATTTTCCAAAGACGTGGCCACACAATTAGTGGATGAACTTCTGTTAAAAAGTGTTCCTTGTCAACTGAACAATAATATTTTCAGCAAAAACATGTAAAGTGAGCTAAAATCATCATCCATATATGGAAATGCTTTATGTTTAAAAACAAGTAACTTTAAACACAACCTCCTTAATCTTCCTGAACACCAAATGTCAACTTTGAATATGAATAGTTCAGAGAATCAAGCGTTTCTTCATCTGAGGAAACATGGTGACATTAGTTATTGCAATCAGAAATGTATTCTGTCTGAACAAAGCGTACCCTTTCAGATGTATGAGGTAAAGTCAAAGAGTAAAGCTCTTGGTATTGCCTATGAGTCTCTGGTATCGCTCAAACACTTCAGTGTTTAACAGAAAACCCATGAAGGTCTGTGCGCAAAATAAAATATTTTAAAAATGATAAGAGAACTAGCTGAAAACACCTGGGGCTGTCTGCTTTATAGAGACAGATTTACAATGCAATATTTATGCAGGTTTTTTTTTTTTGCTATAAATCTCAACAATTGTAAAATCCAGGCATTTGCTCAAATAGTCTTCTAACTACTCCCACCTTAGGCGATCCAATGAGGATTCAATATCATATGCATAATAACCAAATGGACCTAACGATAAAGGCAACAGAAAAGAAAGAATACGGACCATCAGCAGGTATTTCTTACACAGCTTGGAATATCTTGCAGAACGTTTAGGTGGCAAACAGAGCAAAAATATGAGATAAAAAAAATCAGGTTAAATCGATATCCATCTCTTAAAGTTTCCTTTACTAGTGAATTGCAGCAGATCTTATAACCATGATGCATGACTACACCAAGAATTATATAACAGTGAAGATGAGCCGAAAATCATGATCTGTCTTTTTTCAGTGAAATTGTGTGTTTAGTCATATTATTTGCATTTTATGAACTTTTTAAAATATGTTTTATTCACTACTGCTTCATAATATCTGACATGAATTAGTTTGTAAAAATGTATCTGCACGGCTGAAGATCTGTCTAGACTGGAGGTTCCCAAACTGTGGGGCGCGCCCCCTAGAGGGGGCGCCGTGCCATTGCAGGGCGGGGGGGGGAGCGCAGGAAGCCGTCTGGATGAAAAAAAAAACAAAAACATGAACGCTGTATGCACTGGGTTTTTACCTTAGAATGGCCAACTCTCTGTTATTCCTCTGTCAATTTGATACAGTAGGGGCTTCTGCACTTGCCATATCTGTGTCCTCTGTCACTTTTATCAGCAGTTAAAACTATTTACTCCGTTGTTAACATGTGGTAATCTGTTTTTCCGAGCCGCCTTTAAACGCAACATGAGCGCTACGACGCTCGCGCTGGGTTTACACCAGTGTGGCAGTGAAGGAGACCTGCTGCTGCTGTGCAGAGATACACAGGTGTGTTAGAATCATGGCAGCAAAACACAAAGAACTTTTCAGTTTTTCCCCTAAACTAACAAACTGTTGATTGAAACGGTTAGATGCAGGTAATGTTAACTAACAGATGACTAGCTATCCAATATCAATACAGTACGTTAAGCTTAACAAATAGCCTGTAGGCTACCTATGTTGTCTATGTTCAGCTATGTACATTCATTTTGCCCCCAACAAAGTCAACCCCCCCACGGGCAGAGACAGGGAGTCTCTAAGAATCCCTGTCTCCCGAGTCATTATCCCTGTGGTGGATGCTCCTACCACCACCACCACATAGTGTTAGTATTTATTGCTTTATTAGTGTAGTTTAACTTGGTTATTTCATTTAGACATATTTTCTAATGGTGCACACTTTAGTTGATGTCTGTCTGAATGGTTCATTTATACTTGTGTTTTGAGTTTGTTTATAGGAACCAGCTGGTGGAGGAACCTGGGGCAAACCATCTATGAAATACTGAGAGACTGAAGGGGGAGACTCCAAGAGAATTATTATTTAATTTTGTCACTTAAATATTCACTTATTGCTTGTATTAAGTTATAGTTAGTTTTGCTTTATGTGTTTATAGAATGGTTTAGTTAATTTTGTATTTATTTGTTCTTTTGTTAGGTCAGACCTCCCCCATGTGGTAGATTTAAGTTACTCCACCCCTATTTAAGCAGCCGTGGTTCTTTGTTTGTTAGGTCAGTTTTGTTTGTGTTCAGTTAGAGTTCAGTTGACCTCAATTAATTTGGATCCAAATTTGTTATTTATCCTTTGATTTATTCTTGCTTCAAATCTTTATGTTTTGTCAATGATTTTTTTTGAAGAATTAAATTTCCATCCATCCATCCATCCATCCATTTTCCTACACCCTTGTCCCTTAATGGGGTCGGGAGGTGCTGGTGCCTATCTCCAGCTAGCGTTCCGGGCGAGAGGCGGGGTACGCCCTGGACAGGTCGCCAGTCTGTCGCAGGGCAACGAATTAAATTTGAAACTTTTTCTATTTTTGAACATTTTTTGTCTTCGTTTGAGTTTGGTCCCTCACAATCCCCTCGATGACTCAGTACAAAAGAGCTTGAATTTCACCATCACTGTGTTTCTGCAATATCTGTTTGTTGCAAGACAACACAAACACCTTCCTGATTATATCAGTAATATCTCATAAAGTAGGAAGAATTTCTGCACTTGAGCTGATTGTATGGGGATTGAACTGTAGCAGATTAAATCAGTAAGTTACTGCGTTATTGTGAAATCTCACATTAACTGTTCTGACCTTAAAGTAAACATCATCAGGTCAGCAGCATGCACACATAAGTCCAGCAGAAGAAAAACAGTCTACACAAAATGGTAAATTGTTTTTATTTTTTAATTTAGACCATGAAGGTTATTGACTAAAAATCTCAATCCAGCTACTCATAACTCAACACAACTGCTATAGCAGGTAGTTTCCCTAAATTAAACATAATATACCATTTTAATGACTAGTTGGGGGGGCAGAGCGAGGAAAGGAGACATCGTTAAGATGCCCCTGCAAATACAGTTCCACGTCAGGCACAAGCTTCTGGTTCCATTCAGGAGGAATCTCAGGTCACTCCTCAAGAACAAAGACCTCCAGTTTATAGATTTTTTTGGATTTGCATGCAGCAACTTCCTTTCTTAAATCCAACATGAGACTAAAGAAATAGTTGAAGTCAGACAGGTTTTCTCCCAGGAACTCCTGACATTTGCTTGAATCTGTTTCGTCTCACAGTCCACAAAAACATTGTCACAAACTTTACTGAAGGCTGAAGCTGTAGTTTGTAATTCAAATATATTTCTAGAAAGATAAAGCTGCTCTTTATAAACTCCAGTTATAACAAAAGATCAGTTATTAAGAAAATTCTGTATCCAATACTGATAAAATGGAGAGTGATGACCTTGATGAGGCCTCTAGGAAGTCAGCCATTACCGATTAAAGACGGTGAGCATGGCAGGTCCTGGAAAACTCCAATCTGTCAATAGATCTGTTTTGTGCAAAGGAGGTCACAGATATTTAGACATAAAAGCTCCACACAATGCAAAGAAAATCCAACAAAGATAATTTAGTAGGAGAATGAGGAAGATGATTCTAACTGGAGTTTTGATAAGACTTTATTTGAAGGGGTCTTCATAAGACTGATATGACACTGTCATAAACATGACATAACACCTGTCCTGAATATGAAGAGGTCTTTATGACTGTTTACGACAGTTGTCATGAAGTGTCATTCAGTAAATAATGACACTTTTAATGGGAAGTTGCTCTCAAAGTTGCATTGAAAGTCCATTAAAAATGTCAACTTTGCATTAAATTATCATAATTTACAAAATCATGCAAAGTTGGCATTTTTAATGGAATTTTAATGGAACTTTTAGAGCAACTTTGCATTAAAAGTGTCATTATTTACCAAATGACACTTTGCATGATTTTCTAAATTATGATAATTTAATGCAAATTAAATGATTTTTCTAAATTATGATAATTTAATGCAAATTAAATTATCATAATTTAGAAAATCATGCAAAGTTGGCATTTTTCATGTACTTTCAATGTAACTTTTAGAGCAACTTTGCTTTAAAAGTGTCATTATTTATTGAATGAAACTTCAGGACAACAGTCATAAACATTCATAAAGACTTCTTCATATTCATGACAGGTGTTGTGTCATGTTTATGACAGTGTCATGTCAGTCTTATGCACACCCCTTCAAATAAAGAGTTACCAGAGTTTCTAAGTAAACAACTTAGGTAGCAAAAACCAGGAGTATAAGACGAGCACCAGAAGAAAGAATCCTCTAATCATGGAGAGATGAGGTTCAAACCACTGACAGCATGAGGAAGTACCAGACATCGAGAACTCTTAGCTAATTATGCCAGCAAAAAAAAAAACAGGCTCTCTGCAGGACATAGATGCAATCTGTACAAAAGAATACCTCTGAAGTTCAGCATTTAGCAAATAAAATGTGGATGAAACACCAAGGAACATCTGTGTCAATTCTGAGCTGGAAGTCCACTAGTCAAGGTGGGTGACTTTGAGAATGAGAAGGTCAAGATCCTAAACCACTTCCAGGTTCAAACTGTTGAATAGATGACGGCTAATTAAGCCTCCAGTGTGGTACTAGGCAAAGCAGAAAAAGAATGCAGGAGTGATAAACTCTGTAATCCTAAGCTACAGCAAGATCAAGGAGAAGACGCATGAGAAGCTTAAGAATGCAGAAGATGAGGAGAGGCTGCAGCACGATTACAGAAATAACTCCAGACCAGATGAGTTGTTTTTTCATCCATGGATGTATGGAAGGCTATGTGGCTCCACTCTCTCTAACTGTGAGCTGTCTGCAGGGGGAACAGTTACATCATTGCTGAACATGTGCCAACTCATTACATGCTGGGGAATGCACAGAGAAATACTGACCATACCAAGACACAACCATCGGCTCCTGCTTCTGGCTCTCTGCAAAAATTTCACTACTGAAGATTTTTGTTTTGTGATGGATCAATCACACAACCCTGACCTGCTAATCCATAAAAACCAAAACAACAGGAGCAAAGTGACTGGTTCAGTTTTCAATTCAAAAGCATAAAATAGATTTTTTTAAAAACTGAATAAATAACTGCACTTTTATGGAAAATCAAACGAGAAGGGCCCCAAACGAGTCATACACAAGGCCCTGACCTACATCCACAGCAACACTGCATCATTGTGGAGCAGCTCCCTGTGGACTCATTAGAAACATTTATGCGTCTGCGCAGACATTCATCAATTGATTTACATAATGTTGCTTATGAGACTGTAAACTTTCAGTCTGTCCCCATCACCCCTGAATGCTCCGAAGCACTGATCTTTTAATTAAAGCTTGCTAATGACAGTTGGTGACTTTGGTTTTTTTCTGAGCTCAGGAGGTCATTAGATTGTAATGTACATTTCTGGCTTCAACTGTCAGAACAGATGCAATATGACGTACATGCATGCATGCATGAATGGCCATTCATTTTGTACACACAGGCATGAGAACGGCTATAAAAACTGACTGGATTCAGAACTGAAATGTTTGGCCAATCTCTAAATGACTCCACACTGTATCTCACGTCTATCTCCTTTAATTAACGTCTTACTTTGCCTTTGTTTAATGTCTTTCATTAGAACTAAGCTTCTACAGTATTTTTCTTGAAAGACCTAAACTGGCAAACAGTGAAGTGATGAAACAAGAGGTAAAACTCATTACAGTGTTGGAAGATAATCCAATCCGGTTTCCTTGGCAACACCTGTACAAAAGCATGCATAGAGAAATATTTAAGACAAACTGAAAAAAATGAAAAAAAACAAACTGCAAAATATCCACCAAAAAGAAACTCGGAAAGCACAAAGCTAGATCAAGACTTTGCCTTCTTCTACGTTCAGAATTTGTAACTTGTGAAGCTTTCATCCCGACAGCGGACCAGATCTTCACCAATGCACAGTTGTTGGATGGGTCAAGGGGATTTCCTTGTACAAACCTTGTGTAATTTGTGCATTTGAAGAAAGCAGACAATTTCATCCCCAAGGCAGTTATTAAGGCTGCTGGTGTATGGAAAACTAAAATACTTTTCAGGTCTTGAAACTCTCAGGAGGAAACAGGTGGGTCACTCCTTTCAAGTAGAGAATGGTGGGCAGTTCTTGTTTTTTCATATCTTGTTCATGAGTGATGGTGTGATAAATGGATGGATAAGTGCAGTAGAGAAAAACTATAAAAAGCAATGAAGAAAAACTTTTTTTGTTTTATATGCAATGTTTAAAATGCTTAAAGGATGACGGATAATTCAAATAGCCTTTTTATTCTTTCCTTTGCTTTCGGTAATATTTCCAAACAGGTTCCTCATTTTGTGCAAGATTAGCCTGATTAAAAATGGAGAGGATTAAGCGAGATACATCCCAAGTGTCTGCTGCAGCTAGCTACAGGGCTCTAAAATGTTTGATTAATGAAACATGAATCTCAGGCTGGTCCCACTTCTGCCTCTAGCATAGCTAACACTGGGAGTTTGGCTCAACACCATTACTCAGCAGGAGCTTGGCCCACGTTGTAGAGCCATCAGGCCTCACAGGGCCCGTTTCTTTGCTGCTGCTCCATGTGAGAAATGTAAACGGAGAAGCTTAAAGTCCCTCCTGTGCCAGCAAATAACTGTGTGTTATGACAGAGCACAGTGTGCACTTAGAACAGTAGGGAGGTGAATTATTAAGAAGGAGAAATCCTACAGAATTACCAAGCAAATTTCATTTCATAAATATCACAAGAGAAGTTTTAACAAGTGAAGGAACCTGTCATGTTCTGCTGCCAACGTTGGCACTTTACCAAGCATAGCACAAAGCTGGATGAAACACAATTTATCTGAGAAAATACACGCTAAACATTTTGGGTTCACCTTCAAAGAGGTCACTTTGCACGGCTTTGGCATCGCTGCTCACTCTGCTGCAACTCTGTGCGACAAATCCAGACAGGGGCTTTAAGCCATGTGCTAAATCCTGTGTATTCAGTCTCTCCCCTCTGATGGGCCAGAGAGGGCAAGGCTGACTGAGTCAGAGGACAGTTAGCCAAGGTGAACCATTCTGACATGAGCATCTTACACTTCAAACAACATGCCATTAGAAGCACTTTAAATACATTCTTAACACATAGATTTTTACATAAACTGCTGGAAAAGTAAATAGCACAGATTTTCCACTGCTCCTCGCAGTTTAAGGTGAAGTAGAGGGTAAAAATGTAAAATTAAGCTCGTGAGGAGCACACTGTTTTTGTTGGAACTGGCTTTGTTATACATTCATTAATTATGGAAATAATGTCAGATTTTTGCTGGGGGTTTTTTAAGGAGGAAGGCATTCTCAGGTACCAAAAGAAACGTGACCCAAATTGGTTCCACCTGCAGTGAAGAAAATGGATATTGGTCTCTAGATGTAGAGGAGGAGTGCAATCACAAACACAAAGGCTTTCTGATTTAGCATGATTTTATTATTTGATAAAGATTGAAAGATCTTCTTACAGACGTGTCAAGCATTGCTTGACATCAATCTGTTATCAGCCAGAGAAGGACCATATCTGCAGAGTTTTAGAGAAGTCTTTTTGGGAACATCAACAGTGCAGCTGGCTCCCTATTATATGTGATGGAGTGTGAGAGTTTAATGCTTTTGGCACATTGCTTCCTTTCACTGCCCTGACTGCAACAAAAATGATCTCACCATGCAGAACAAAAAAAAAAACGTCCATGCTGTGCAACCTGCAACCAGTATAAAAATCGTGAGTTCTTTGGGATGAACTTGAAATGCACAAAATGTTTCACATACATTCAAGTTCTGGCGAATATAAGACAGTGTTAAGGGTCACTTACTGGGCTTATAATATGCTTTTACAACAATTTAAAATTTCAGGTTTCATACTAATCTTCTAAGAGTGATGAAGATAAATAGATTTTGAATTTTTGTGCAAGACTCCAGCTGACTGAACTCGTCAAGTTATGCACACAGAGGATTCCTTTAGGATACATTTACAGCGCAAAATGGCCAACCCAGCATGATGCAACCTTTACAGAGACAAACCCGCTAACCAGCCTTCTCTCATGCAGTGAATAAGCTTATAAGGGCTAAGAGGAGAGCAAGACGAGTCACTCTCCTCGCTGACATATACTCTGTAGGAAAGCTGCTGGTGAAACCCCGTTGGAGAACATATGATAGTAATAATATGAGATGAAGGCCATAAGAATATGTACATACAAGTTTATGCTTTAATTGCAATCCACTGTAAAAACACAAAACTTTAACAAGTGTTTTTGGTCCAGTCTGCAAATATCTTTGCATATTTGACATAAGAGAAAACTAGTCCCACTGCAGATTGTTTCATGAGGAAAATATCTTCTTATAAGTGAAATAATTTGCTAATGGAAGAAGCATTTTTCATCAATATAAAGGAATTATTGACATATGCTCATATATTTGGTTGAAAAGTTATTTGAAAGTTTATTTTGTCTTATTTAAGGTGTACTAACATATTTTCTCTAGAAACTAGACGTAAACTACTTGGTATATCTCTTATAAGATTTTGTGTTTTTTCTTGCACTGTGATGTGTTGTCACTTAAGCAAGTAAAACTACCAAATACAAAATTATAATGTGACAAATGAGATTGCAATTTAGTCAAAAGTAGCATTTAGGAGTTAAATAAGCTCTTATAAATATGATTAAAAACAGTTCTGGATTAAATTTGACACATAGGTGAAAACCTGTCACAGCCCTGTGTTTTTTTCCCCCAAAATAACCTAAAATAAATTTATTTGAATTACTAAGTAACATGCAGGAATCGTAGAGAACATTTTTACATATAGTTGGCACATTTTGGGTGGTTTGGACGCATATTTATGTGTGTGGTGTTTTGAGCCAGGGAAGTGAAGGACCCTTCCAGGAATTGATGCAAAAATGTACCCACTGTTCTTGTTACCAAATAAAACAAAGTTAAGGCCTTCTTGACACACTGAAACATAATTCTGTTAGCTCCCCATCAATATTTATGTCAGAGACTCCAAGTCAGAAGAGGCACCACTAAACATAATCAACAGCAATGAGCTCCAGCGTCCCAAAACTACGGCGACACCATTCCCTAAATGTGTCTACCGTAACTCATACGTACAAGACAAAGAGAGAAAGAGGATAGAGGCTCGTGGCAGTCTCTCAACAAAAAAGAAAAAATGTACAAACGTCTGTGATGTCGGTCCACTTTATCACCTCAATTATGATTCAGCATCTGTTCCTCTAAGCGTGTGATCAGCCAGTGCTCCGCCAGCGCTGGGGGGGCAGACTGGACGGCCAATCTCAAGAGACGAGTTGTGGAGTGCTGTGAGGTTTTGGTGCCATGCCGAGCCAGTTCTGTCGTGTCCTTTCAAGGGCGGCAATAACAAAAGAAAAACCCAAGATCCTCCGAGTGACTGAGGCACAGAAAAGAAACGGGTCTCCGTGTCTGAGTGCTGCATCGTAAAAACGTTACATCGCAACGTGACAACGTAACCTAAAGGTATTAATTAGAAATTTAAGTAACAAGCCGACATGACTCGCTGCTTATTTGTGACACATAAAGAAAAGAATATGGAGATTTCAAAGTTTTTTTGAAGAATAAATAAAACACCTTCGGCATCAGATGCACAGCAAACAATGAAGTCCAAATATCTTCTATGAAACAACACACACTGACCACCGGTGCTGCAGACCGTAGTGTCTAGCGGCCATTTTTAAATCAGAAAAACAAGGAAAATGACGTTGGTTTTCAAGCGCTCACAACATAAATCATAAATAATTAGCAATACAAGAAATAACTGAGAATAAACAAACAATATGTGCAACTATTTGTAGCCAACTTTCTAGACATAAACAAAAATTGGTTTGACTGTCATGTGACTGTGCATAAAATGTTTATTTTGTTTCACAGCAAATTAGCTGACAATTCAGGCTGTAAGTTGTTTGCTCTGTTAATCAGAGAGACACCCTGTAGCTTAGACCAGAGGGTAAATGTTTGTGTCCAGGATGTGTGAGGTCTGCAAAGATGTTAGCTGTGTTTTCTACTACTATGCTAAACTACATATAAGCAAATATGTTTGCTGCAGTTTGGTTCCCTCCTGTTTTGTGGATGAGCCAAACCAAAGTTTAAATCATGAAATCCAAACATTTGGCCTTGATGGATGTCTGTAGAAAATGGCGCTCCGGTCACTTGAGACCAAAACTTACAGCTTTGGCCTACATGCAAACCACTATGAGTGTTGTAATAGCTCAGCCATCATCCAGCACCGACTGAGGATCTATGTAAGTGTAAACATTGCTGTAGAAAGATGCTCTCTATCCAATTTAAGTGACTGAAATGTGGAAGCACCTTAGTATCTAAATGTGCAAAACTTGTGGAGATATTCCACTTTTAACTGAGAAAGAAAGAAAAAAAGAAACCCATCTATCATCTTGGTATTGGTACATCGTCTAAAGTCCCCCAAGAGTACATTCAGATTTGTGTTTGCGAACCTGACAAATTGTAAAGAAAATCCTTATATAAGGCCATATGCACTTAATTCTGAAAATGAAGCAGGAAATTTCTATTTTACCTCCTTACTGACAGACTTTGGAAATTATAAGTGCAACAAGCCAGTCACCAGGAAATCAGAACTCAGCTCACGTTTCCTCGGGTACCTGGTGAGCAAGCAGCAGTCATGAAGTAGAGTTTTCTCCACATAGATGCCCATGTCGTCCTGTGTGATCACGCCGTGGCCGTTGTGACGCCACCACAGCTCCACCGACTGGTCGAGGTAAGACGCGGTGCACTGGAGGGGAAGCTGGTCACCACGGAAAACGAGTTGCCTCTGCGAAGGGATGAGCTGGAAAAGCGGCATCTCTCAAAGGACCATCTGTACGGCGAGAAGGAAAGTAACATAAGAGGAACGTGAAACTCTTCCCCTGCAATCTTACTGGTGGATGAGGAAAGGAAATAAAGATGCAGGAATATAACTCACAAATTTTAAAAGTATCTTATATCAAACAAACTGCTGCATGCCTCCACAAACACCACAATTGACAGACAGAACTGGTGAAACCCCTGGTTATGGAAGTCATTTCTGCTGCTGAACAAGACAAACAGCAGCCACTAAAGAGGTTCAGCCTCAGGATATTTCCCTGACTCTCTTTTGCTGAAACTAATGCAACAAAAGCAAAAGAGGCTTCAAGCAACTTCAAGCAACACCAGCAACAGGATAATTCACCAATGAGACGGTTGAGACCATAACACCCTCAAGAATACAGTCAGAGACGTGCAGTTACACTACACTGTCATCATAGGAATAATAAAAAAAAACTGCCAATGAAAACAGAATCATCTAGTGAACTTGTGCGTAAGACACCATATCATCAGTACTTCACGTTTGGGGTGTTGCTGTCTTATGCCAGCGGCCAAATGCATGAAGCAGATGCCTCTGAACACAGGAAGCACCTGAAGTCAGGAAGCCCAGCACGCTTCTCTCTTCCCACTCATCTGCAGCCAGCACCTGACCTGCATCACCACAGCGACGGCGTCAGAACGTTTAGGGCAAACATCTGTTATGCATCACACTCAGGATGCTGTAGAGCGAAATAAATATACCAAACTTTGCAAATGAACTCAGATTCATTTTACGTTTTTTAAAAGTATCTTATATCAAACAAACTGCTGCATGCCTCCACAAACACCACAATTGACAGACAGAACTGGTGAAACCCCTGGTTATGGAAGTCATTTCTGCTGCTGAACAAGACAAACAGCAGCCACTAAAGAGGTTCAGCCTCAGGATATTTCCCTGACTCTCTTTTGCTGAAACTAATGCAACAAAAGCAAAAGAGGCTTCAAGCAACTTCAAGCAACACCAGCAACAGGATAATTCACCAATGAGACGGTTGAGACCATAACACCCTCAAGAATACAGTCAGAGACGTGCAGTTACACTACACTGTCATCATAGGAATAATAAAAAAAAACTGCCAATGAAAACAGAATCATCTAGTGAACTTGTGCGTAAGACACCATATCATCAGTACTTCACGTTTGGGGTGTTGCTGTCTTATGCCAGCGGCCAAATGCATGAAGCAGATGCCTCTGAACACAGGAAGCACCTGAAGTCAGGAAGCCCAGCACGCTTCTCTCTTCCCACTCATCTGCAGCCAGCACCTGACCTGCATCACCACAGCGACGGCGTCAGAACGTTTAGGGCAAACATCTGTTATGCATCACACTCAGGATGCTGTAGAGCGAAATAAATATACCAAACTTTGCAAATGAACTCAGATTCATTTTACGTTTTTTATTATTTTAGAAACTCTAACAGTTTATTGGGATTTTAACACAAAGTATTGCATGATTGTTTGTTTCCTCCCCATAAATGAATCTGAAAAGTGCGGAATGTAAATAGCTCCATTACTCTGATAATCCAGCTACATAGAGGCGCAGTTGGTAGAGCTGTTGCCTTGCAGCCAGAAGGTTCTGGGTTCAATTCCCAGTCTTTCTGCATGGAGTTTGCATGTTCTCCCTGTGCATGCGTGGGTTTTTCTCCGGGTAATCCGGTTTCCTCCCACAGTCCAAAAACATGACTGTTGGGTTAATTGGCCTCTTCAAATTGTCCCTGAGTGTGTGTGCATGGTTGTTTGTCCTGTGTGTCTGTGTTGCCCTGCGACAGACTGGCGACCTGTCTAGGTGACCCCGCCTCTCGCCCAGAGCGTTAGCTGGAGAGGCACCAGCACCTCCTGACCCCAGTAAGGGAAAAGGGTGTAAAGAAAATGTATGGATGGACTCTGATAATTCAAATCTTGAGCAAAGTGCTTTCAAAGGTCACATTACTAATATAGTCCAATAAATACTGATTTGAATATAGTTATGAAGGTTTAAAAGGTTTGTTAGGAACAATGAAGAGCAAACAGTGTCTTATCAGTTCAGAAGCTGAAACTGTGAACTGTGCCTTTAAACAAGTCAATAAAAACAGAAAAAGGCCTGAGATTTGTCCACCTGCCAGAGGGACCAAAAGAAAATCCAGTCAAAGCTACAATGAAACAGCTTAAAATCAATGGATATGTTAAAATAGCTAAAAAAAAAAAGTTCACGTCTAAATCCAAATGGGAGTCTGTGGCACTACTACCAACGGGGGAAATGACTCTGACTCTAAATATCACAAAGAATAAAACTAAGAGCAGATCTAGAGTAAAACCTGACAAGACTGATAAGATGAAAATAACTCAAAAAACAGAGGAAACAAATATGTATGAAGGAAAATAAATCAAAACAGGGAAATAACAGAAGCAAAGAGTCCAAATAACACAGAGTATAACATGTATCCTTTTAATAAAAACTGTATCAATAAATGTTAATATTTGTATAGTACCTTGAGTTGTTGAAGTATGTTCAAGTTCTATTCCGTTGTTTTAAGAGTATTTTTTATAAATAATGGTTTCAACTTTACCTGGACTGTGAATGACTCTCTAAAGAAGTGCAGACAATTGAACAGAACAACCAACAAATAGCAGCTAAAGCCTGACTCTAACCGCGTCTCACAGCATCCAACGGCAAACTGCTTGTTGCCAAGTGAACAAACAAGGTGGTGTAAGATGAAGTTGGTGTAGAGTGTTGTATGAAGGCCAAGAATTGCACGAGCATGGCGCCCATAATGTTATCACTGTAATCCCATAATGGATGCTTTAGGGCCTGAAACGAGTGCTCTTTGTCCTGCCACTGGATTCCTCTCTTGGCTCTTTGTCTGGGGACTGTGCAGAATTAGCCTGTAATTGCTTTGGATTGTTTTGACTAAATGAAAAACACATCCAGTTAGGATTGGAGGAAATCAGCCTGCGATGTCTGTGGTTTAGACGTCTTTGGATAGCACCGGCTGTGTGCGCAAAAACAAGAACTGCAGGAGGGGGATCATGTGCACGATGCACACCAAAACGCATATCTCTTAATTAGATTCCTGGGAGCAGTGTCGCATTGTGCACACCGCGCATCTTCATGTTAGATGCCTGTAGTTCACATATATACGCACACAAGGACATTTTCTCATTCCCGAGCAATGTCCCCGGCACAATCCAGATATAAGGAGAGGGGGAGCATGATTCTATCACATATGAAATACAATTCCCCTGTGGACTGCGGCACAAAGTGAGGAGATAGAGGGAGGGAAAAAAAGAGGGAAAATTGAGGGTAGGACAGAAAAAGGCTGGGAAGACAACCACACAGAAGATAAAGACTGTTGGATTTCTCTTTTGCTTGATGAAGAAGTCATTTTAATAGCCTCAAAAATATGTTGCCCTCAAAAATATGTTGCCCTAAATGAGCAGAAAAACACAAGTTAGATGTTTCACTGTTGTTGTCTTTAATGCACACAATGTCTAGTAAATGTATCTCTTCAGCTTGCATTTCCTTCACTCTTTGTTGTACATTATATATATATATATATATATATATATATATATATATATATATATATATATATATATATATATATATATATATATATATATATATATATATATACCTGAGACCAACACAAAGTAATGCATGTTTGTGAAGTGGAAGGGAAACAATTCACAGCTGTCATATTTGCAGATGAAGTCCAGGAAACATGCATTTGTTTCACTGAGTAAATACTCTGTAAAACTACATTTCAATAAAATTACAGATGCAATTTTTCTTTAAGTTATCCCTACTTTTGCTCATTCATCTTTGTAAAAAACTAGAGTGAGGTCATTGTGCCTTTCATGTAACCAAAGCCTCCGTTTCCACAGGTTTGCTGCATCGTCTGCACCCCTTGTGAAACCTTAAATGTAAAGTCACGTGGTTTTCTTTCAACAGCTGTTTACTTCTTGTTGCTCTTTCATAAAGGCCAGATTTGCGGAGTAATGGTTGTTCTGTTAGCATCTACTTCCAGCCGCAGATTCTCCTCAGCACCTCCAGAGGAGGAGCTGAGGAGGGCGGGGATGGGCGTCTTGTTGCTTCTTTAATACTGTCCTTGGCCATGTTTTGGTGGATTTGTGTGAGATACTCCCAATTTTTGGATATATTATTTGGATAGAGCAGCTTTAAATTTCTCCACATCTTTATAGCTGGTCTGAGGTGGACTTTAAAGAAAGTGGATATAAAAACAAGTCACATGTTTCCAACTTAGAATAATTATGAAAATAAATAAAACCATGTATACTTTCACTCAACGATTGTTCACAAACGATGCAGCATTTAGGGAACTAGGAGCTTGTCTTGTCTGAGTTGTGTTAGCCCTACACAGTTATAGAAAAGAAGGTCTTACCACATTTGAGCTGCTGTTCTCGCAGGCTGCGCAGCTCCAGGCCGTGGAGGTGGGATGGGAAAACACAGACCGTGTCATTACCAACCCTCACCGAGTTCTGCTGAGCCCAAACGAGCAACCACTTCAGCTGGCAGTCACAGAACAAGGACTCGGTGCCAAAGTTCCTGGTGGCAGTACCAGTGTACAGTCAGGATATAATTCAGTAGGGCTTAAATGTCAAGGACACACTTGCAGCAGTTAGCTCAACATGTCAAATGCCTGCAGTCCAAACAGAAACAAACTTTGTATAATTAACAAAAGTGAAAATTAGAGTTTAGGCGGTAATTCTTCCATCCCAATCAAAGAAGCAGTTAAATATTTGCATCAAAGTTGGAAATTGAGTTTTATAGGTTTAGGGGTAAAACTATTATGTGGACAGGTGTTCTCTATTGCATCTGATTTAAATCCACTGATGTATTTTAAAGACAAACGACCACAATTTGACTCACTAATTCATATTAAATCAGTGAGTCACATTCGTCACCAGATTTGACCGCAGTTTGACATGAGAACTGCCTTAAATCTTCATGGCACAGTTTCAACACAGAATCAGAAACATTTAAAATAGATTTGGTCCATATTGCCAGGACAAAATTCTGTAAAACATTCTGTATGCCTCTAAAGGAAGGCATGAGATGCTATGATCAGATGGTGAAACTACCTCAACCGGCTTCAGCTGTTTCTCTCTGAGCTGACCCTGGATGATAGAGCTCCTAACCCCATCTCTAAGGCTCAGTCTGCCTCCTTTATGGAGCTAAATCATTTCAGCCACTTGAATCCAGGATCTCATTCTTTCAGTATTGATCACAGTGAGAGCTGGAACGTACACGGACTGATAAATCAAGGGCTTTGCTTACTGGCTTTACCTTTTCTTCTCATCAACAGACCTGAGCATCATCCAAGTGGGATGAGGCCCCAAATACTGTAACCACTAAATCCTCCTCCCATCACTCCTGGCCAAGGAACCAAGGCATTTTAAGTCTTCCACTTGAAAAAATCCACATTGTTCCCATTAGGGACCATGATTTTAAATGAAGACTGGACCCTTTTTCTCCAGTAAGTGGTTATTTGAGTTACCGTTGCCTGTCATCTGGAAACAGTCAGTCCATTCTCCTCTCATCTCTGACATTAGCTAGTCAGTTTCAACAATACAACTGCCGATATCTGGATATTTTCTCTTGTTTGCAAACCTGAGAAGTTGCCCATTAACAAGCAATTTCTGAATACTCAGACCAGCCCACCTGGTGCTAACAACGTCCCAGGTCACTTAAAAGGCCATATTATGTATCCTTGCCAAATAGCATCATTTTATAGTACAACTGAGTAACTATGCTACCTTCAGTTGTTATAAAAATGCTATGTATCACAAGTCATCACAACATTGCTCCTCTATTAACACTTTAACAACATTTTTACTAACATTGCACTGAGAAGTAGCTTCTATAATGAACTTAGCATTGCAACCTGTTGTAAAGCTCAAAAAAAGTCATTTTTACATAATACTACCCCTTTAGAGTCCCTCCATTCTGCTGCTCTACACCAATCTGTCTTTACTGTAGTTGCTGCAATGTGATTTGCTGTTTCACCACTGAAACAAGCAATTGAACAGAGTAAAGACTAAAGTGGCAGGTGAGTATATTTACCACCCATTAAATACATGCATTGTTTGTTCATCTTACAGTACTCTCAGATCCAGGAGGTGTGTGAACAGTCCCGTCGGGAGTGTGGAGAAAATGTTTCCAGATAAATTTCTGTTGGTGGAAAAGAGAAAACACACATGTCCAAAAACAGACAACAACTCTCACTCTCACTATTCCTTATGCTAAACTACAGCTTCCTGTTGTGCTTTAGCCATTGCAGAAAGAATGGGAAATAAAACCTTTGAGAACACAGGTAGCTACTCACAATTTTAAGAGTCTGCCCAGATCAAGAAACATCTCAGGTGAGAGGCAGCCGATTCTATTGTCGGACAGATCCCTGTAAGGACAAAAAGGCAAAGAAGAAGTATGCCTCACTTGACAAGGAGAATTTTCTTGACATGGTCGTCAGAATAAGTAGGAACAGAAATCAGAGATGCGTCTGCGGTAATATGTGCTTCCATGCTTCCCTGCCTGCTCAGGGAACCCAAGCAGCTGAAAACGCTGTTTTTTTTCTCTGTCATCTACGCCACTTTGAGAAATCCGTCCTGACCTTTTGCAAAATTTCATATCTGACATAACTGCTGGTGCACACACACGCAAACAAACACACGCACACACACACATCCTTCTAAACACAAACAGATATGAACAGTTGGAGCAGGCGTCCATATGCGAGTGGCGGAGCGCTGTTGTGTCCAAATCTCCGCGCCCACACACACTGTAATTAAAGAGCTACTGGGCTGGAGCAGCTGTGGGAAAATAAGCAGAGCACTTGAATAATCACCAGTTGGGGAGCACTTAAATTAGCCCTCTGCTTCTCCCCAAGGCTGCGTGCACACGCGCCCAGAATCAATATTGTTAACTCACTGTTTGCATCCCTGCCAGTCCAGATCCTACTGACTACCAGGTTGTAATCATGTCCCTCACTCCTTAACCTTTCATGTTGAGGCAATCACTGAAGAAAGCAAGAAGGTAGAAAGAAGCTAGGCCTGCTTAGAAATAAAAAGACATTAAATAGAACCTTTTCAGGGTTAAAGATTCTATTTTTAAACACTGAATCTTTTAAAAGCTTCAAATGAAAAAAAAAACAACAAATAAAAATAAAATATAAATAATATATAATAATATATAAAAGCCATTGTAATGGCTTATTGCTGGGTGTGAAGGTCTATTTTTGTGCTGCAGAATGCGGCTGAACAATAACTAGGACTTCTGACCCTGATTCTTCCAAAACAATAAGCAGCTGCTCTTCCCCTGCCCAAGGGAAGCACTTCTCTCCTGCTTCTCTTTTCCTACTTACATTCCACACATTATGGCTCACCCATCAAATATTTATGTTTTTTTTTATATAGTGAGGTTGAAAAAATGCAGGTGAAACAAAACACTTTGTTATTTCTCTTTGGCTCTGTACAAAAACAGTATAAGAACAGCAGGTTTGACAATAAAGTCAAAGCTATATTAAAAAAAAAGCAAAGAAAAAAATCTTTGATTTGTAATTGTTGCTATATTTCTGATTATAAAAACTATCAAACATTCTAAAACACATAATCCAAAAGGGAATAGCTTTTCAGGGTAGGTAGTAGGTTCATCCAAGTTAATGTTAGAGATTATTTTTGGTCAGTTAAGACATCAAAAATCTGCACTGTGCAAAGAATGCTAATAAAAAATATATTCTGTTGAGTATTTTGTTAAACTAACATGTAACTATTGACATCTGCACCGATACGCCAGGATGAATTAAGAAGTCAGGAAACATCGCACAGCATTTTGCAAACTCATTCAAACCCCTTGAACTTTTCATCTCGTCACGTTACCGCCACAAACTTCAATGCATTTTTATTCACTTCACTTGTATTTTTCATTTTGTGAATTTTATGAAAGTCTTTTTGTCAAACCCAAAATAACTTCACAAAGGTTAGACATGACACTTATATATTTTTATGATTTTAGCAGCAATAGGAACAGCTAACGTGTCTCTTAAATATGAGTTAACTTTATTTTTAACAATACTGTGGTATTTTTTTTTTCAAAGTTAGACTGCAGATTATAAAAAATAATAACTACTTCTATTGTGTTCTGCATGGATCCAGCAAATGCTGAAAATCTATGGGATCACTCTGGGATAAAACTAACAGAAATAAAAACCAAACTTCACATCTAGTCTTTTTTTGTGCAGGATTCCTTGCATCAGGTTATTTCAGTGCTTAATCACACTTACAGTTTCCTCAAGGCCAAAAGACCACGGAAAGCTCCAGGCTCCACTGTACTTATCAAATTATTCTTCAGGTACCTGGAGGAGAGAGACACACAGAAAAAGTCAGACATGATGACACAGTAAATCATTTATCCACCCATCTGGTCACAGGTGAGAAAAGAGCTGGATCAAATCTAGTGGCCTTCTGTTGGCAGATTATACAAACAAGCAATAAACTATGAGTCCATCAACACATCCATCGAGCCGGTCAATCCCATTCAGGATGTTCAGCTTTTGCTTGGGAATAAAGGGAGCTTTGAAACTTTCAAGATGTCTAATTAAAGCAGTGAATTTTGCTATTTTAACAGTCATAATTTGCTGGAAATGCTGGCGTCATGTTTCAGTAAGTTATCTTGCACCTGTTAGCTAGACCACGCAGACCATTTCCTGCTAGCTGGAGACCCAAACCACATCCAGCACAGAGGCAAAAAACACACATGTGGCAGTTCCAGACCAGCACTCCGTGTCCATCCACCCCGCCTACCCCACAGCTCTCACAATACTAAAAATGGATCTCAGAAAAATCTCCTCTCTGCTTTTTATTTGCAGGCCAAGGAAAACTTCCTGAAATTGTGTCCCTGGTTTCTTTAACTTTGCCCTGTATGCTCTGTGTGTTGAGGAGCAGAAGTTTCAAAATCTGAGCAACAGTTCAGACTCTTCTTTTCTGGGTTATTTTTCCCAGAAAAACAAAGTAATAAACACTTAATGTGGAAATAAAAGGTTGGATATTAACATCAACTAACCATGCACATTTATCTATTGACTTCTATCATAACTCTAGCTAGTCTTTTCCAAAATGTGAAGAGTTAAACTAAATCATTTTCTAAACTATACATTTGTGGCCAGATTTAATGCATACTTAGAATCAGACCGAGAGTGCAGACCAAAAAAAATAAACCCCAGATCCAAAGCTGGCACCAGGAACCTTGGCTGAACTTTTGTCAAACTGGTTTACATTCTGAGGAAAACAAAGTCAGACAAAACAGAAATGTAACTATTTGGATATAATAACAAAAAGTATGTTTTTAGCCAAGATTAGGGGTTCAAACTTAAGAATATTGCAGCATAATGTTATGAGCTTTGGCTGTTTTCCTGTGATTAACTCTAAAAAGTAGATGGAATGGAACTTTTTTTTTTCCAGATAACCAGATATATTGTTAAAACGCACACAGTTGGTTGTTCCAGCATAATTCTGATTTACACACACTAGATCTGGATTTGGACATAGGAAGCAGGCCAACATTAAGATTTTGGACCTGAACTATAAAAAGCTGCGGATTAAAAAAGTTGTCAAATATTCAGAAGTAATTGTGTCAGAAACTTGTTTATGGATACAGAAAGCCTGTGGTGGAGACACAGCTTCACAAAGGAAATATAATGACCAAATTCTTATTTTTAAATATCATTGCAGACGTGTAAAACAAACCTCTGACTACAACTGAATGACTGAACTGTTCTTCTGATGCATGAGTCAATAAAAAACAGACCACAAAAGCAGTGACCAAGACTGTTGAGCAAATAAGCATCTGTCTACTGCTAGCTGTAGTTCCTGGAAAGCTCTTACTTTCCATGAAGTAATGCTAGTGTAGAAAATGTAAAACATGTATATTAGGCCTCCTTTAGAAGTATAACATTTCATCTTATGGCTAATGATGTGTGATTTGTTGTCTACTCCATGAATATAGGTACTTAGGTCTTGAAATGTTAGGATTCCCAAATACCCATCAGCTACTGCGTCATCTTGAGGGAAGACATGCATGAATGATACACCTCATACAATTATTTAGTAATTTCCCAAAGTTCTATATCTAAAAAAAAACTTCACTTATGCTTTGACCTTAAAGCTGAGAAGAGTAGTTATTTTTGCTGATTGACTTTTTAGCAGAATCACCCAGCTATTTTAATAGGCAGACTCCTGGAGTTCCTATTCTAGCTGCATACTTTGGAGAGGACAGGAACGTTGTCTTCCTGAGAAACTGAGCTCCAGGTCTGGTCGGGTCAGTCAGCGGCTATCTCCCACTTTGTTCGCACCTACCTCTCTCTTTGATGGTGGATAATATGCTACAAAAAAAAGCAAGTGGGTAGGCCCGGAGCGCCGTCTTTTATTCTGAACCATCATGCAGCTCAGCGCTCTGCCATCCCTGAATGTGCTGAATACTCAAAATTCTTGCCACTCATCGATTTATTGCCTTAACATGGGGCAGAGGTCACTGCTCCGTGAGTCTGCACAAAGACGATGCTTCACTGTAGGAGCATTATCAAGACAAGATGGATTCCTTATCATAACAAAACTATTTTAAATGTTTAGATAAGATTCTTGCATATTCTCTTTTCTGACTTAGTTGTCGAACAAAAACATATTTGCACTGAGAAACTGACACCATTTTTCTTTTGAAGATTTTATGAAACCACATAAAAAAACCCACATAAAATAAACTTTGGTGCCGAAGGTAACAGCGTCTAGTATCCGAATGATCTGTGCCAGCAAAGCTATTCAAATAAATATGAACTATGATTGTATGTCATTACCTGGACCAGGACGGGTAGAGTTCACACTGTAATACAACAGTCTGGGAGCCAAAGCCTTGAACAATCAGAGGAAACTTTCTGAAAGTGGATTTTACATCCTTTTCCATGATTAATGATCAGAAATGATCCGAAACATCCTCTGTCAGTAAACTCCTTAGTGTTTGGTGCTGAATAAAGAAAAGTAATTGTTCTTTAGGAACTCAGCACCATAAGCTAAGAGATATATTGTATTTATTGAATATCACTAGAGACAGGATTAGTTCATGTAAATATAAACTCAATCTAAACTCCAATCTTGCAGTACAGTGTTGATAAGTGTTATACTTTGGTTCTACTCAGCTATTTCAGTGTTGAGAGAAAGAAAACAGAACAGTTCTGCTTGTTTTGTGAAAAGCATTTGGAGTGGTGGACGTTGTGTTGAATTGTTAGAGTAACTATAACCGAAGAGAAAAGTCTGTGGAGTCACAGTCGATGCTTTTCAAAGGTGCAACAAAGAGCTGCAGCATCTGGGAAAGTTTCCAGGTAACAGAAAGTTGCTTTGTTTTGACCGCTTTCAGGGTTACTTATTGTTTGGTGTTACATTTCTTTCAATTGCTCAGGTACAAAAAGTAAAGTTGACTCAAATGGTTAATGGTCCTTACACTTTCCAAAATAGAAAATTGATTTGCAGCTCTTAAAAAGCACAAATAATAATAAAACTGTTCACCAAACAGAACTGTGTAAGTTTGATCAGTCAACATCAAAAAGGTGCTGTTTGTAACAGAAAGCCAGCAAGCATTATTTGTTGAAGAAATATATCCAAGTCTAAAAGGTTCAATGTCTTCCAGATTAAAAAGGCAGGTTTTTATAATAAAAGACAACTCTTATAATAAAATGTTTTTCAACATTTCCCAGAAATCCAATATTCTACAAATCCAACTCAAACTTTGTCCCTCAGATTCCTCGGAAGCATCCTGTCAGCAGAACGTCTTCTCTCCATTATGAAAGAAGTTCAAAAGTGCTGCTGCTGCTTAAGAATGTTTATTTGTGGTTGAAAATTATAATTCATCCTGGACAACTGACATTTTACTTTAATCACAGCAAACCGTGCTTCATCTCTGGAGACATAAGAAAAACAAGCTACACATCAGATTAAATGTGTTGTTTCTGTCTGCAGGCTCAGTCGCAATATGCAAATAATTCATATGTATCACTGTTTTCTCAAGTTTCAGCTCTCACATGAGGAACAAAAGTAATTTCCTGTATATTGATTTTATTACATTAATTTCACAACTGAAAAACACTAATTAGGCAGCCTACATTATTTTCATTTTCTGGCATTTGTTGTTTTTGCATTATATTCTACACTCACTTTTACACCAGGCAGTGTTGCATTATCTGAACCTAAACAAAATATATAGGTCTAAATCACATTGGTACATTTACCAATGTCTTAACTTCAACACCTAAATTAAAGGCTTGTTAAATTACAATTCAACAAAGCAATTTTGTTAAAGCACCATTTTTCAAATGTTTCAGAAAAAGCTACAGAGGAAACAGCAGCAGTGAAAAACAACCTTTGAATTTAGAAATGTTTTGAACCTTTAATAACTCCATTTCTCAGAGCTTGTATCTTAGAATTAGCAGTTCTGGAGTTGACAAGAATGCTAATAAAGAGACAAAGCAATAACTTGATGAATGTTATGCAATTATCATATGTGCAAGACAAGCAGGAATATAACTTACAGTTGCTATGAGTTATTTATTTTACATCAGCTTATACAACACTACACAGCTTATACAACACTACACAGCTTAACACTACACTACACTTAACACTAGCTAAAGCATTTTG
Source organism: Poecilia picta (assembly GCA_033032245.1). NCBI lineage: Eukaryota > Metazoa > Chordata > Actinopteri > Cyprinodontiformes > Poeciliidae > Poecilia > Poecilia picta. The sequence goes on from CM065367.1 coordinate 5,146,434, forward strand.
AATATGCCAAGATTAGACCCTACACTTAGGTTTCACAGTCAGCATAAAAAGAACGCGAAAATCTTTGCATTCAAAGCTTTGGCATGAGTTGTGCATCTGTTAAACAGAAACTGGAATGGTGGAATGTGTGGTGTGTGGTTTAGTACCCCTGAATTATATATACCAAATATTCCAGCAAAGGTGTGAGAAATCAAACCCACAACTTTCTATTTGTGATTCATCGTCACCAACTGGTAAGAACTAGAACTATTTACCATTTACCAGAGAGTTGGGTCTTGGCCCCACGTTTCCATGGTAACAAACGTTTTACCGGACAAAGATGATGACCATGTTCAAGTAAATGTGAACTAAAAACATAAGGAACCGATGGCGTCACATAATCTTGCACTCCCATACGTGGGCCTGGTTTTCATCCGTGCACAGCAACAATGGCGGCCCGCCGTGTTTCCGACTGTGCTGCTGCTCCACATCTTCTGATTATTAGGTGTGCTAAAGCAAAACCTGCCACACAGTCAACAAATGCGAAGATTACACGCACCAGATCATAAGCTAATTTCTATACAAGCAAAAAATTGTGAAAATGCCTCTGGATCACAACACTAAAAAAGCTTCACTGCCTCCTAGAGGACTGGCATGCACACTACATCATTTCCAGTGCTCTTTGTGTTTTCATTTACACACGGTGACCTGAAGAGAAGAAAGTACAAGTGACGGCTCAGGACTCTGGACAATCAGGCAGACTGTGCAAAGAGGAGTGATCAAACTTCCCTTTCTCTGCATATTATGACTACAGCTTACTAAGTCTCACTATTATGTGCAATACGCAACAAGGAATGTTTTTGGTGAACGTTCTGGTGATACATCTTGTGATAAAGAACTTTGATAGTATGTTGTCTTTCCAGTGGAAAACAAAAAAAACACTCTTTCCATCTCAACATAATTTTTTATTCAAAAAGTTGCATGCACCTAGATCTGTTTTTTCTTTTTAAAATTTTTTTAAGCAAGGAAATAAATTAGTTACAGTTTAGTTAACTTTACCAGGACAACTTAAAGTCCTCCTGAAAGATTTTCTGTTGGATGAAGAAAGGATCACCACATATTGCTGGAATATGGAGACTAAATGCAAGGTGCTAATATAGCTGATAATTGCACTTCAAGCACTTCTTAGTGAAACATACATTTACATTGCATACTGTAATATTTTGAAAATAAAAATAATTTGCAGTATATTTTGCAGCTACAGTTCCAACCTCGTGAACTATTTCAGGAGAAATGATGTCCTAATGGCAGAAGAGGGCTGAACAAAGCGCTAACTTCAGAAACGTTGCTTCTGATAATTAAATACTAAATAAATATCACATTAAAAGGTTTAATTTTTTCCTAATTTTTAAAAGATAAGAGGATGATACTGCAATAATAATGAGTTCACAACTCTAAGTGGATCCATCTGCTAGGAACACATCCATGATGAAATCCCAGCGGAGCAAAGTATCCATCTCTAAGGTCTAACCCAGCAGGCAGAAAACTAATTAACATCAACACACAAAACAGAGAACAGCTGTTAGCAGGATGGCACAAAAGCAAATGATGACACATTAAGCAGATGCACTCAAAAGCACAAACTCTGAGATTAAGTTCAGCAATTAAACCAAAGCTAAAACGAATAATTCTCAATTTTGCAGCAAAAAAAATGTTAATAGAGAAAGTTTTTATTATAAAAAAAAATGTTTACTATTCAACTAAGCAACTAAGAAAATGTATTATAAAACACTATTTTTCTTCTTAAGCTGAAGTAAACAAAGATGTGGTGAGTATTTGAGTATTTATAACGACTCCTTCACACATATAAACAGAATATAACCACAGTGTGGAGGCCAGACCTTCATATCTGTAGAAACAGCTGGAGTCGCTCAAATGAGATGAATGTTTAAACAATGACCATTTTCGTCTCCCATGCGGCGCTTGTTTGAGGAGCGGTAGCGGCTCACTGTATAAACTGCACAATTTGTACTTAATGTTTAAAAAGCTACTGAAGTGCTTCCCAGCTCTGTTCAACTGCGCCGCATATCTAAGCCTGGACAAAGTTTTCCGAGCAAAGTGACCCTGAGGACAGCAGCATATTCATCATCTGTCACTGAAAGGGCAACATTTAGATGAGAGGTTTGTAGTTTTATCTAAAGGCTGGAAAGGAAATATTACACTAGTTATAAAAAAATAAGTGAAGCTTGGAGAGCTTAAGTATATTTAATATGTTAAGGTTGAACAGTTTTAATAATATTAGAGGCTTATATGTTGTTTAGATGTCTTTAGCCCATGTTTTTGAGGTTTTATCTTACTTTTTTTCTCCTTCTCTTTTCCAACTTCTTTTCCCTTTGGGGTGTAACTGAACTCTTTCACTCATATCTGCCCACTTGTGTCTCATCACCAGTGTGTCTGAGAAGACAAGCAGGATTCTCCTTCTCTGATTGTCCGACAATGAATGTAAGAATTAAGCTTCTAGTAACTGCTCTGTTTGTTTATACTTTGTAATACCGCTGTCATCTGCCTCAGAGATGAACAACAAAGGTACATGAGCGGAACTGAACAAAAATCCAGCATCTGAAAATATCTGATCATTAGTTGCATATGCATCACTGCTATGGAAATTAAATGTCACTCAAGGGTCAGAGCAATGACCTGTTAATTAACCTCATCTAGATGCTCTATCTGTGCTGATGAAGAATCCCTCTCCACCCAATGCTGCCATTGCCAAATTCTTAAAGTGGATCTGATTACAGTGGACCCCCGCCTATTTGCAGGGACAAAAATCATTGCCATAACAACCGACTTCCTGGATGCCTATAGGTACGGTGAGCTACATCACAATCACAGTGTATGCCATCAGTAGTAGCTGGAAACTGGTAAACGTTGCACTGTAGCTCAAAAAGCCTAGTAAATGTTGGGCTTTCTGCCAAAAGAAGGACATCAGTGTGTTGATCTTCTTGTAAAATAAAAATCGATTAAAAAGCAAAAATAAAGACAGTTTAGGAGCATAAATGTGATCTTTGACATTTTCTTGAACAAAATCTTGTCCTGTCTCGTCTTGTGAGTTTTAAGTATTGTCACCTCCCTAGTTTTCATGGATTCACCTATCTGTGGAAGGTAACTGAGCTGAAATAAGCTGAAAGACTTTGACTGCAGCACTTTGACTAGCCTCTGACTGCTGTCTGTAAAGCAGCAAATCCAGGAGTACCATAGTTTTTCCTTGGTGCCGATTGGGTGTACCCACCAAGAGTGGAGATAAAGAAGGTGTTAGCTGTTAGCTTTAGTGGAAAAGCTAAGACCATTATCACTGCAGCACATACATAGGCTTGATTGACAATGCTATAAACTTCCTGCTGGCTCTCATTGGTGTTTTAGACTGGGATCTGTGTATTTCTGCAGATGGCAGTAGGAAGCTCAATTGTTTTTTATTTTTATCTCATATTATCCTGTCAGGACATAGAGATAGTTTTAACAAATACATTAAAAAACATTTTTACTTAACTTATCTACTGCAACTTTAAGGTAGCTAAATTATAGTCTGAAATGAATGGTTAGGTTAGACCAATTTATTCCAAATAATTAGAACATCACTTAAAGCAAACAGACTCATTCATAAGACTCACATGAAAAGCAGCAGGATGTGCTTAGTAAACTTCATTTTTAATATAAGCCATTAATTCTCAGCACTGATTTAATTTTTTAAATACCATCAGATGCACTTGTGAAACACATGCATAAATAAAAGAGCAGCTTGGTGCTCTTACTTGGGCTCTCGTCCAAGTGGAAAGTGATGCTGCGGTGTGTATTAAATTTAAATGTCCACTCAGCGAAATGAGACAACAATATATATCCTCGAATGTGTCTTATGTTAAACGTCCCAGTGTTGCATTGGTGTAAAGCAGCTAACTTAAAAGTCTTAAAAGAAAAGGTTTACACCTCCAATCAAAAAGTTAGTGCTAAATTATTATTTAACTAGAACATCAAACAAGGGGTCATTGCAATATGTAGATGTTTTTTCATTTAAAATTAACAAATAAAATGTATAATTTAGTTGAAGTGTAAACTTTTAAACTTAGTACAACATAGCAGTAATAATATCTGCAAACCTTGAGGCAGGAAAAAGTTAAGAAATCAAACTTAATGTTTTTAAAACCATACCTCTTGGAAACTCTTTTAAACATGTCAGGTTTGCAAAAGTGACAAAAGCCTTTTAATGTAATAAAAGGACAACACACATGGTTTTCACAAATAAAGTACAACTTTCACAAATCACAAACTGTATTTTAGAGAATCTGCAGTTCAGGTAGAATAAGTGGGTCCCAGTTGTCCTCCTCTGTGCTTTAATGATAAGCTCAGGTTTGACCAGTTTAAATATTTTAAGGTTTTAACCAGAGACGATTCAACACAATCTCCAGAGTCCTTATAGACCTTAAAGTTTAAATATGGATGTTTTAATGAAATAGTAGCTTGAGCACCAGCAGACAGATAAAGCACAGAGCCAAATGACCAGCCAGTTTTTTAATGTGCAAAACAAAAGAGGGAAAACACTGAACTCTTTCTGCAGAAAAGTCAGTCTAATAAGTTTTATCATGCTGCCCTTTTATTGGGACACCACTCTGGGCAGTAAGCCAAATAAAATATTAATGACAGCCAGTGGGACATTTAGATTTTATTTAAAACTGCAATTTAAAAAACTTTCTTTTCCTTTAATTAATGTGAAAAAACATCTACCAATGAGGTTTGTGTTTCCCTTAGAGGCATGTGTTTGCCTAATTGAAAAGATTAATGATATGACCAATATCCTAATGATCATAATATCATATGTACAATAACTGCAAAACATTGGCAACCAAAAAAGGCATCAAACACACTGAAGGCAGAGGTGAACCCATACAACATTAGTTAATCTAAATGCAATAATGTTAGACATCAATGGGTCAATTTGCAGATGAAGGCCTATCCCTTCTGTCCATCCACCTAAACCCTAACAGAGATGGATAACTATATAATGAATGGTAAATATGTGCTAAAAGCTCAACGAGAAGAGAAGGAAGGCAAACAGCCAGACAGGTCAGTCCAATTAAAGTGAGTGAATGTGTGTGCACTGTGACAGCTTTGTAAGTAGCACTGCCAGACCATCAAATGGCAACGGAGCCTCCCATGTTTGTTTTCCTATTATACACATTACATAAAGAAAGACTACATGACTCCAGTGCTAATTATTTTTTTAACCTACACGGCAAAAGACAAAGCACAAAGTGACTCGACGCTTTAAGTTATGCATGCTAATCAAAATAAATCTTCTATAATATACAAGCGTATTTCTGGAGTTTACCCAGGCTGTTAGTGAAAGAAATGATCTCAAAGGCGTTTTTGTTGTTAAAGATCTCTGCAGTCTGAATCCATTTCTCAGCAACGAGTAAACACTTTTCAAACACTGCTGGAGTGCAGCTGATTCCTCCCGATGAGCGGCGCCCATTAAAATATTTGCTCTGATTTTCTTCATTTCAATTGCTCCAAAAATAGTGGGAGAAATAAGCAGTCACTCTCATTTAAGCGCAGTCAAAACATTTAAAAACAGTCACATGAAACCGTCTGAGTCAATTTTAGAGGATGTGGTGAAAAGAAAAGAAAAAACAGCTCAGTAATGTCTGAAATCATGAGGAAGATTTCTCTGTAGAAGCAGCTTCACTGTCCTATTTATGAGATATTGTACCAAAACTAACCGAGATGTCAAGGAGAATAAAAACAATTATTTGACTTGGATTAAATCAATCCTGCTTCTTTTGCTTTTTTTGTTTGAACAGAAAGAGGATAAAAGAAACAAAGGTCAAGATGGAAAGAAATTATGACTGAGGTTTACTGGCTTCATCTGCTACTGCTTTTAATAGCAGCCAAAAATCTGGGATCAACAACATCCAGCAGCAGGAAGAGAAGAGAGAAGCATGAAATGCCTGAATGTTTCTCCAAACTTGGTCAGAGATCGAGGTACAACAATAAAATGATTTATATTTCCAAACACAACTTTGGTTTATGTAAGGCGTTATCATATTTGTCTTTTGTTAAATGAAGGGGGAAAGAGACGTTCCATCAATTGAGAAAAACAAAAATGTTTTTAGAGACAGTACTGAATGCAAATCTAACTAAGTAGCAAAAAAATAACCTTATATTAAGGGTCTTTAAAAAAAAATTATCAAAGATTTCCTAAAGAATTTTTTTCAAGGAGAATGTCCAACTTTATGATTTAACCAACTCAGTTTGTCATCAATTTGTTGTGATCCGTGTTTTTGTGTTTATTTTTGAGTTCTCTGTGTAGTCCTGTTCCCTGTGAGTCCTGTCTCTGCGTCTTCCCTGTTAATTGTTTCCCAGGTGTGTCTCGTTCCCGTGATTACCTGTGTGTATTTAGTTCCACCTGTTGTCAGTGTTCATTGTCGGGTCCTTGTCGTAGTTTTCTGCATGTCAAACATTGTCTGAGTTGCTAGCCAGTGGTACTGTTAAGTCCTGGTTAGCTTTGCTCTCAGTTATTTGTCTCGGTCAGCGCCAGTAGAACTGAGTAAGTCCTGGTTAGCTTAGCTCATTTTGTCAGTCCCCCATTATTCAGTTGCTACCGGTATTAGCTGTGTGCTATTTTCTGCCGCCTGTTGTGGACCACAGAGCAACCTCATTAAAATAATCATCTTTCACCATAACCTGGGTCTCAGCGTTCTATCCTCACCACCACCACACCATTTTATGACACAATTGCCACTTTATACCCATGGATATGACATTAATACTCATTTACTTAACCACCATAATGCATTGTTAATTTTACATAACACTATCATATTATGCTAATCTGATACCAGCTCGCTTCTTGCTTCTACTTTCTACAATTCTTATCGATGGTAAATTACTACATAAAGGCAAATTAGAAATGATTGACTAAACAAAAAAAACATCATTCATTAACCTCTAACCTGTCACTTTCTAAGAAATATTCACTTTGACTTATAGTTGCAAATTTAATAATTACTTTCCCAAATATTCAACATGTAGTCTTGCATTTGTACATACATTTTCCTGCAACACCACTGGAAGGATGCATCCTTCAGCGATGTACCACTCCTCCATCAATCCCCGCCCAGGCACTCATTCATGAGGAAGACTGAGTAAACGTCACTTTGTTTGTAAAAATGAGAGTTGCGAAACTTTGGAAAGATGCCTCCTTGCACATCTGATAGCCACTTCTCAGAATGAGCTATTGCAGATGCCACCTAGAATTCTGATATTGTTTTTGCCCTGAGTTGAAGCAACTTCTGTCCATTCAGCTGGACTTCAAATACCTCTGGCTAGATAAATAATGTTTGGTCAGGCGGACAGGGGAAAAAAAAACGGTATTTCCTTTCAGCTAAGAATGAATTAATGTCATGTGAAACAATGAATCTCTGCAAGTTTTGCAAAGGTTCAGGACCTGAAGATGCAAAAATAAACATCTTATTTTCTGCTAATGGGATATTTGACATTGTTTCAACAATCTGACCAAAATACATTTCCTACAGCTTAAGTCAGTTATTTTTAAAATAGTGTTTTCAATCCAAATTTGCTATTAAAAAAAGTATTTTAGAAGCTTCAAAATGCAACAGAATTAGCATGAGAACTGAAAACTATGCCAGTCTCATCGATGTCACACAAGCCCTTAACAGTGAGGCCTTCTGCGGTGGGAACCTTTGATAAAGCGAGACTCTGTGTACTGAACAGAGAACAGTGATGGGCTTTGTTTTGGCTTCGCCCCTGTGGGACTCATTTTGGCTGACGGTAATGGGCCGGTGTCCATATGGGGGGGGATACAGGCCATCATCCAACAGACAGGGGCCCTGCATTTAAGAAGACCCTATCTGCGCTACACAGATAAATCTCTTTGGAAGCGACTTTTCCTCAGAGAATTCAAATTTTATGGTGACCTCAGATGGTGGTGAGGAAAATTATGATGGGAATAATGACACATTATCATAAGAACCTACTACGTTTGTGCTCGGAAAGCCGAAAGGTAAAAAGAAATCCAGCAGCCAACATAAAGGGAAGAGAGAGTTCTGATTTTTTTTTTAATATGGTCCTGATAAAAATTGTTTTTATAAAAATGTTGAACATGTAAGATTAGCTAATGCTTGTACCATTGTGTGATGTTTTCTATGTTTTTAAGGTTGTGAATTAAACATCTACAACCTAAATTTTTCCAAATTTTGTGTGACTAGTATGTTGAGTTCCTAATGTCAACCCAACAGATGTTACTATTAAACTAATGTACAAAAGTGATTTGCTTTATTTGTCATTTAAGTTGTCAGACTTTCTGATAAAGTGTTAAAGTGGTCCTGATCAGTAAACATGCAGAAAGTCTTTCAAAGTTTTCTTTATTGTCATTAGCTTTGAAAATTGTTCAGACCGCTGTTAAAACGCAATCCTTCATCATGAGCACCTGCTAATGTTTAAAATGGGCGCACAAATTAAAAAAGACCACAGAAATAAGAATATTAAAAATAAAAAATGTTCTAAGGTGTTTTATTTAATGTGTGCACTCAAACTGGGACAGATGGACAGATTGATAAGAGATGGATAAGAAGTCTGTTTCCAGTTTCCATATGAGAAAACTCTCAGAATCTGCTTTAAGTGACTTTTCCACGTTTAACAAAGAAAACCTCACTTACTGGACACATTTGAATAGGGATGACCTGACACATTTGCTCAGCACTGTAAGTTACCATATGCTACATGCTTACTCACTGATTGCAGTTTTGACTGGCACACCTCAATAAAAAGCAAACAAGGCTGCAACAGTTGGTTAAAAATCTCTGTTGACGGATCTGCACAGTTAAATTTCTGTTACATCTATTATTTTTGGACAGGAAAATAATTCCTCATAATGAAGGACTTATGAAAAAATAAATAAATAAGAAAACGGTCTGAGTGTGTTTGTTTAGCTGTTCTGGGGCTAGCTGCAGCAGTGCTGGTGCACACACACGCCCTATTAGACTTGTCAATCAGCTGCCAATTCAGCTCAACCATCCTGTCCAGTCACCTAGCCAACCGTCCAAGCAGAAAGTTGGTCAGCTGGGGCAGACGAAGGAACATCTGGCTGCCACTTTCAACCCACTGTGGCTACCTGGCTTTGCATCGGCTGCTGGCGACAGACGCCTTACTGCCAAAGGCTGCATGAGGGAAAGGTGGACGAACAGAACACGGCCACGGAGCGGGCCAAGGGGAGGCGTAGGCCACACAAAGCGCAGCTCTGAAAGGGCGGCCACAGCAAACATTTGGCCGAGCGCCTTTAAAAGCCAGCCTTTCATTACTGCAGTGGAGCCGGAGGGATGAAAGTAGATATTTTCAATGCGACTAATAAGACCCAGAGAGACGGGTGACATCATCCGATAGGTTCACCAACGTCACAAAGAGGAGAAGAAAGTGGACACAATCATTCCACTGACAGTATTCCAGTGTGGATTGAGCTGTCAACTAGTCAGGGAGACAGGGACCAAACCGACTATCATAACTTTCACACCAGTCACCGTTGTAGCCTCAGTGTGTGTGTAAGTGTGTGCTTCCATGTGGATGACTGACTGAAGGGGAGTGCGGTATCAAGCTGTCTGCTCTGTGTGGTGTTGGCCTCTCTTCTGATTTCCTAATCAGTACCCAATGTCAGTGTCACCATCAGGTGGAAAATCAGCGATCACTGCGCTGGACGGAGGTGAAAGCAATCAATAGATGACTTCAGGGGGCAAAGCTGGGGCAGCCGACACAGAGCTTATAATCAGGCTTCATGAATGCAACCCTCTGGGACTCTGCATGCGGTACAAGACTCATCGACATGGACATGGCTCGTCAGTCGGCAGTCAAACCTCACTGATCTTGCATCGCATTAGTCTTTCATATAATGCTCCATTTTATCCCCTTTTAAGACTTTTTACTGCTGCAGTGCAAGTCGAGCACAAGGGAAAGGAGTTAAAAAAAGACACAAGAGAGCCTCCTGCAGGGTAGAAACTGACAAAGATCTCCTAATTCCCACCATGCTCCCTGTTTGCCTTTTTACCGCTTAAAAGCACAATACTGCTGTCGTGATGACAGCTACTAGGACTCTGGGGAGGACAAAGCAGTTAAGAGTGCTTGATTTAAGTACTTACAGCTTTTCCAGGGCGGCCAAGCCATAGAAGGAGCCGTTTCTCAGCAGCGAGATCTTGTTGTTACTCAGGTTTCTGTTTAAAGTGGAGAGAAAAAGAAGAAGTCAAGGTGAGCTGACAGACCGAAAAAGCTGAGGTACATTTATAATAGGGATGTAACAAGATTTCACAGCAAGACATCCCGTAATACTAAAACACCACTATTTTTTATTTTTGTTCCTAAAGTGAAAAATGACTTGTGAAGAACAGCCAGTAACTTCCAGAATGTCTTCATCTGGTGAATTAGGTGGAAGTTATTTTTATGAGCCTGTGTCTATTTTTGGGACTTTTACAATTTGTTGATGCTTTTCAATTATCCAGGAACCATTTGGGGTGAAAAAAGAAAACAACAAATACCCTGATTTGCACCAACAAAATGCTGCAACAGGCTACCTTTGTATCTGTGTCAGAGCTTCCTATTGGTGTGAAGTTGAAGCACTTTTTGATGAGTCTGCACTTCAATGAAGATTTCTCATTGAGTTTGGAGCAACATTACTCCTTGTAGCATTCAGCTTAAGAGCCCTCTAGCCTCCTCACTTTCTTTGGTATTTCGTTGAAAGAACTTTAAACCATCGGAAAGGTATGACAGAAATCTTTAAGATCAGACTCAGAATAGCTTGACTACCAAGATTGTGTGCAAAATGAGTCACATTTTTCACACATTTTGGAATTTTGCGATATTTGTAATCTTGTATCACCTGACGGTTATGTCCAGGATGTGTGGGGTCTGCTGAGATGTTAGCTGCCCTTTTCCTGACCCCAAACCTTACAGCTGAGGGGAGTGCAAATGGGTCGCAGAGAATCCACCTCCTGACTGAACAAAGACTCATCCCTGTGCTGGATCAGACCAAGCTCAGCAAACTTCAGGAGTTTTCAGACATGTCAGCTGAGGTGCAGCCATTTTTATACAGAGAAAAGAGGAGTATGGTATCAAAGTATTAAACTGTAACTTTTTACATCCTTAGTATGCCTTGATGCTAGTAACCAACTCATGCCATTTTTAACAATGACAAAAATAGAGTTGTTAAAAATAGCCTAGTCAAATGGTTGATGAATTGTTTATCTTCTATAGATATGCTGGTGAGTGATAAGGATTTAAGTCTGATGAGGCTGGAGATGTAAATTACTCATCCAAGCCACGTTCAGGACTTGCTTATTGCCATTTCTGTTTAAGACGGGTAATGATCCAAGATCCTCTGCTTCTCCGTGTCAAAATATCGGCGTAATGGCAGTTCTCGCAGAAACGCCACTTCAGCACAATTCAGTCATCCATTGGACAGCATCACTACACTGAACGAATCAATGAAAGACACAACAGGGATATTTAGGTGATGAATTCATATTCAGGAGAGTCTGTGCTTTCATTTTGATTATTTCAGTGGCAGCTGTCTCTGCATTTCCTTTGTTTTGAATGAATTATGGCTGTGTTGAATGCAAAATGATAAACTGTATGTTTCACTGAGTAATGCATTAGTCTGACAAAAATAGAAAAATAGTCCTCACTGACAGCCAAACACACACACACACGCACGCACGCACGCACGCGCGCCGCGCGCGCAATCTTGTCTTATTATTCAGCCCACTGGGTCTTGCAGTTCAATTTTTTTTTTCAAACCTGAACACAACAGAGTGAAAAACCAGGCAGGAAAACAAACACATACTCAGAACACACTATGCCTTCCCTCCTGGTACTTCAACAATGCTCAACTAAATTTCCCAAGTATATCATACCTTCAAAAATACAACTGAGCTGACACACCGAATCCAAACCAAAATCTCATGCATCCAAAGAATCAGGGTAGCAAATTTTGACAACGAAGGAAATAAACTCTCAGTGGGTATAATCAGGTGTTTTGTTACTATTTGCAACCTGCAGCTCAGGCAAGACATTTCACAGACAAAAATCCAATTCTCCTTTGAGATATCACCAGGTCAGCCTATAGCTCTCAGTCTGTCAATGTTGAAGTGAGCACACCGACTCACAGGGCCGTTAGAGGCAGACAGGTAGAAACAAGAAGGAATGCAACAACTGCAAGGCTTCACAATAAAAATAAAGAAAGCCCCTGCTTTAAAATGACAATATCCAAAACAGGAAGTTTTTGTTTCCCGTGATAACACAGTCAATAACTTACTGATAATTCCTTAATTGAAGGTTTATGAACAATGGCCTTAATAAGGAGTTTTGTATGGGGAGCTGGACGTAACGTGGCACCATCTATAGCAACGCTGCCTTGCAAGAATAAGGTCCCAGGTTTAAATCAGACCATGCTAAGCTTTCACATGTTCATTTTACTTCCTTAATATGCAACTGTTACAAAAGAAAAGTTCTGTTTTTTTAAAATATTTGTATAAACTTGTCTATCAAGCTTCTGTACGCGCTGCTCAATGTTCTAATGGCAAAGAAACAACTTGCTGCCATGGGAAAACTGTTTATCTGCCATCAACAGCGGTTTTTCTAACTGACCTGAGCATTCCTGGCAGGCTCTGCTATCGGGAAGACGCTATAGGATAGCAGAGAACGAGCCTGATTGAGAGCGTTAAGACCCTCCTCCTAACTCTGATTGGTTGTTTCTGACCAAGTTGTGTATTTCTGTAATTAGTACTGGGAGCAGTGTATTGTACTGGGAGCTCTAGCTGTCACAAGTGACTTTTTTAAACTAAAGCTACATACTGTAGATATAAATCCAATAAAGATGCCCTTGTTGGCTTCTGAGTTTGTTAAGCTTCCAAACTCAGAAGCTTAACATTGAGAATAACAAAGTGTGGCTAAAAGCAATAAATAATTGTCACATGTAAGCAATATGTGCCACAACTTCTAAGATTCTTTCAAAACTGGATATACAGCCAAAGTCTTTGTACTGAAATAATTTCAATACTATCCATGAAGAACTTTCAACAGATTCATTTCTTTGATTTTCATTCTGGTATCAGTACCAGAAAGTTGCGACGGCGTCGTCAGCTCTAGAATAAATTTAGTTCTTACAGGGCTGTGAGCTAAGCTCCCGTAGGGCCAGTAGCTAATGATAAATATAGCGCTCATTCTGCACCCAAGTTTCAAATCATTTTAAATGCACACAGGATGATGATTCCAGTTTTTATATCTGCTGAAATATTGATTGTTGCAGCCAGCTCTTGAATCATCCACTGCAAGCCCGTCTCTCTCTTTCTCTCTGTGTGTGGATAGCAGCCTGCCCCATGTGATCAGCTTGCCTTGAGCTGCTGATCACATGGGGCCCCTCTGCATGTGTGATGTTGTGCATCCCCTGTCAGCAAACAACCACCCCCCACTCACAGATTCTCACAAGGTCAGATTCTTCCATCACCCTCCTGCACCGTCCTCCTTTAACAAGCCTGGCTCTGGGAATAATTGGCCAGGTTTAGCAAGAGGGGGGTAATTGGGATATGTCACTGGCCCCCTCTGTGACGACAGAGCACTCGTTAGAGCTGCAAGGAAACATATACTCAATTTTAACTCTAGGATTAAGCAGTGAGGTCCCACAATGAGTTGTGCTGAGTGGGCAAACTGCTGGCCAAACTGCCAGGGGGGCGGAGTGAAAGTGTGTCCATTGAAAATGTTGAGGTGAAGATTCTCAATGCAGCAAAATCAGCCGGCTAAATGTTTGTCAGTGTGGTCACACAGATGGAAGAAACTGTGTGTGTGTGAGCATCTTTTTCCTAATTTAACTAGACAATCAAATGTGTATGTGAAATGACTGCACTGTATTTAAGGATCTTCAATGACTATTGCTAGTTGTCATAACAATAAGTTACCTTTTCAAATCAGGATGAACACAAAGTTGAATCTAAAATTTGGATACAAGCTTCCAAGAACGTCAACATTTTAAGATTAACCCTCATTGTAAGATTAATCAAAAAAGCCAGATAAAAATAGCAGTCAGATCCAAATAACACATAAGAAATATGGTTCATCTTTCAACTCTGTACCACCACTGTATCTTCATCTGATAAGAGCCATTTATCATCTGGGTTTCAGGATAGATCGTCTGTAAAAGCACAAACCATCCACGTATTATTTCCCAGCCAATATCCCAGAAAATTCAAGATGATTTGCAAAATATTACACTAATAGTCTTGTTGTTTAGGTTGAGAGATTATTATTTTTATACCCCCATTGCTTCTCTCTAGTCTTAGACTTGGTCTCAGTTCAAGGATGGCAGCAGTTTATGTTCGCAGTGGCCTCTGTTGGTCCGGTGGGGGTGGACAGTTGACCTGCCTCCACCGGGTCCGCATGGAGTTTAATGCCTTTGCTGACCAAAGAGTTGCATTGCTTTCTTTTGGCAAGTTCTCCTACTGCAGGGTGGCAAGACACGCTTTCCTTTCCAAGGGCTAAATGTCAGTGAAATGAGGACTTTGTGAATATCCTCCAGACAAGAGAAACTATTTGAATTTTGAGTTTTCACTATCTACAAGCAGATGCAGGTAAAAAAATAGCATTCTTGAGTAGCTTTTTACAAAAGAACTACTAGGAATATGTTTTACTCCTATTAGTACTTGAGTACAATCACTGGATTCTTTACTTACCTGAAGTTATTTCACTTTAAAAAGAGTGTTTTAACTTAAATTGCCCTCGTCAACTTCTGATTCCCAAACAAGCTTCATTGTATGTTTATCTACTGAACAAACAGTACAAAATAGATATTATCACTGGAAGTACTTTGCACTCTTCTAACATGTATAACTGGAAATACTGGTTTAAATATTTTATCTTGTGGAAAACAGATTTTAAAGTATGGGTTTCTTCTCCCTGAATTAGTCAAGTTGTAATGATGTGGTTTGCATTTAATCCTAATTTTATATTTTGTTTGTATAATTACATCATTTTCACTAATTCAATCAGATTAAACTGCACTGCTAGTACTCTGCACCTAAGTAGCCTTTTTAAGAATCAAGTAATTTTTTGCCTATTTTTTTGCAAGAAAAAAGTGTTTTAACAAAAAGTAAAAACAAAAAAGTGTTTACATTTTTTCCAGTCCATCACAGCAGCACGTTTATCACTGTTAAAACTAAATCTAAAACAAAATACACTTGTTGAATTGAATTTCTCAAATAAAAAATTATTTAATGTTACAATTCATTCAGATTCACCTGTACTCACCATCTTATAATCTAAAGACTTCACTAGCAATGAATGCAGTGTATAGACATTCAACTAGTTTTGTGATTTAAAAAAAGCATTAATTTATGGATTATTCTCGATAATTTTATGTGATCAAGCGCATACCTAAAGCAGGAAAGTAAGATTTGACGAAGAAAGACCCCAAACACATACTTGAGGTCCCTTGCATTAATCCGCTGTTGACTTTGCAGTAATGTATTGGACTGCAGGATAATTGCAGCAGATCCTTTAAATCCTGTAAAGTCGGCCTCTTTGCATTTTAATGTTTCCAGCTCATCACAGCAGCAAGTGATTGGTTTTAAAATCTGGGGATCCCTTTTCTTCAGATTTCAGATAACTAATTGTTTTTGTGTCGAGTTCATTTGTTCCACTAAGATCATGAAAAAAAGAGTTTAAATAATCACAGCTGTATTTTGAATGTAATATTAGACCACTGTAACCAAAGAGTTTAAATTCTCAGTTCCTAATTTGTATTCTAAATGTAAACAGACACAGTCATATTTATAGGGTCATAACTTTGGGTCAGGCACAAAAGTTTTCACACCTGTGTCAGATTAATTTTTTTTTTTATTTCGCAAATACATTTCTTCTGACTGTAAGAGCAAATGATTATGATGATGGCAACAAGGCATTCCAACCTCAACAACTTGAAAAATCATCACTAAAATAATTATAATTATCAAAATACTTGTTTAAAGTTTAGCAAAAAGCTTTATTCTTAGCCAACAGTACTTTATTCTTGGCACTGTAAGTCAAGTTTCTCCCATGATGCCTCACAAATTAGTCTCTTGTAGTTTATATAACTGCATTTCTGTAAATTTGTACTGAAACAAAAGAAAACTGCAGCAGACCTCAACATGCATGAAGTCGGCCGAAAGAAAGTTTAAATGTGTAATTTTCAGTCAAAGAAACATTTTGACAAAAAATCTATCGAAATAAAATAGCTTGTTTTAGTGATCAATCTTAACTGTTTACCGTTTTGTAATGCTGCAACGTTTTATGTATTTCATTGTGATATAGTTTGTTAGACCAACACAAAGTATAGTAAAAATGTGAAGTGAAAAGGTCTTATTTATTTTTATTTGAAAATGCGGGATGTATTTTTACTAACCTGCCATTTTCCATCACTTTGCAGACAAATTAATTAGACTGTGGGTTTGAAGGGTTTTTGATGTATATCTCTACCAGATTTAAAATGTTTGCCTATTGTCTGTTAACTCAAGGTCAATCAAACGGCATGTAAAGTTTCAATGAACATACATTTTCAAGTCTTGTCAAAGATTTCACATGAATATGATTTGATCTGGAGGCATGCTTACAGCATGTTTCCTGGGTTACCGCTGGCCTTTTGACTACTTTATGATTCATACTCTCCATGACCAGCATTTCAGTTTAGGTGAATGTCCACATCTTGAATGGTTTACATTGGTTGCCACATGCTTCCTTTTCAGATGCTAGGATAAAGCTCTGAGATTCTTAAAGTTTGGGATATTATGTGCTTTAAACTTCACCACAACCTTTAACTACAACATGTCTGCTGTTTCTTGATCTTTATGATGCTTATTTAGGGATAACAGAGGAAGAGTGGATAAATACAAATGTAAAAAAAAGCATGAATTATTTCTTCCCATGTGTATGTGCTGCTTTGTGTTGGTCTACCACATGAAAACAGTAGCGGTCCTCTGCAATGTGTATCTTCTCTCCTATCTGGTCCCTTTGTTGCTTCACTCCTCTCAACAGAAAGACTTCCCAGTAAAGGACAGACTGATCATGTTTGTACAAACTCAAGTGTGTCCTCTGCTGCTCTGTATATCCGCCTCTTCTCGCAGACCCCTGCATACATATTTCAGGTCCTGTGTAATGTCCAGGAAATCCCAGACAAAAAAAAAAGAAAAGAAAACCGAATTGCACATTGTGTAAACAGCCCATGACAAACTTCTGGAGGAGACCTTCAGCTGTCTATTTACATTATTAATTGTGCTCTCTGTAGATAAGCTGCTTTCAACAAGGGAGGAGAGTAAAGACTCAGTATTGTCTCTACGGACTGCAACAAATGGTTCATGTCACTGCTTACTGTGTTCCAGCCACAGCCAAACACTGTGGGCTGATTAAATCATTTCATAATAAACTGCTTCCAAGAAGCCAGAAAATCTGCAGTCTTTTAAAACAATCTTAATTCAACACTTTTTCAGCTTTCTGAAGATATTTCAAAATTGTACTTGCTCATTTTTCCACACATTCTATCGATTTCACACAATCCAGCGACAACAGCTTAATGTGTGAAACATAAGGAGAGGAAGATTAGAAAATTAGTGCCAAAATGAAAAAACTAAGTACAGCAGATTAGGAATAAGATTTTTATAGTACGAGATACTTCCATAAAAAGATATAAAATAAACATATGTCTTTGCCTAACTACTTTTATTTCTTATTTTTGCTAAAATACAATTATCTGTCCATTATACTGTTATTGTTAACATCTCTCACTGAGAAAAGAAATCTGAACAAATTAATTTCTGATTGGCTATTGGAAAGATTATATTTCTAAATCAGCGAAGTCCAACTTTGAGTTGAAGATAAGAAAAATACTATTTTAAGGAGTTTAACCAGATAAAATGAGGAAAAGATGAAAAGAGTAACATATTGTCTCTATGGAAGAGCTCAGAATTTCACACAAACATTAAAAGTTCTTCAAAGTAAAAGAAGAAACAGAATCTGAGCAGATTAATTGTATAAAATGTATCAAAAGACAAAGCAAAAAAATCTAAACTACAATGACTCCGTACTTCTTGGTAACAATAGCAATAAAAACACCATCATTTGTTCGAACTTTTATCTTTGACATCTTTCAGGGAAAAAGCTGCACAGTGGCCCAGTTGGTAGAGCTGTTGCCTTGCAGCAAGAAGGTTCTGGGTTCAATTCCCGGCCCTGGCCTTTCTGCATGGAGTTTGCATGTTCTCCCTGTGCATGTGCGGGTTTTCTCCGGGTACTCCAGTTTCCTCCCACAGTCCAAAAACATGACTGTTAGGTTAATTGGTCTCTCCAAATTGTCCCTAGGTGTGAGTGCATGGTTGTTTGTCCTGTGTGTCTCTGTGTTGCCCTGCGACAGACTGGCGACCTGTCCAGAGTGAACCCCGCCTCTCGCCCGGGACGTTAGCTGGAGATAGGCACCAGCAACCCTCCCAACCCCACTAAGGGACAAGGGTGTCAAGAAAATGGACGGATCTTTCAGGGAGAATAAATTAATTTCTGAACTGCTGCTAATAAAAACCCTTAAGATCCAATTAATTTTCAGTTTTATGCTAAATTGTCTGCACAACATTGCTGTGTGCAGATCAGAGAATAGTCTTTGTACAGCCAGTGGTTGTTTTTGTCTAAGCTCCATAGCCTTGGGTGTTAGAAGAGTTATTTTATTTTTTAAATCAGAGAAGTGCAACTTAGAGTTGAGGTCAAGAGAAAGGAAACATTTTACAAGAGAAAGAAAACATTTTACAGAGCCCAACCAGGAAAATATGAGGAAAAGTTCAAAAAGCTGAAAAGGGTACTTTTTGTCATTTTCCAAGAAGTCAGAATTTCTCTCAAACATTTAAAAGTGAAGGTTCTTCAAAGTGAAAGAAAAAAAGGAATAAATAAATAGATTAATTGTGTAAAAAAAATGATAAAAGGAGGACTGATTGTTAATTTCAAAACTGCAAAAACACCCTTCTCCTTTGTAAGAATAGAAATGTTTCAAACACTTGCAAAGAAGAGTTTACACTGAAATACACAAGATGTAGCTTGTATTGACTGCAAGATGCTGCATTCAGTTGTAAGACACATTTGAAATTTCATTAAAAATATGAAGACAAATGACTAACATGCATGTCCATCGATAAAAAACAGTGAAACTCATTACGCAGTTTTTTAAAAAAACTATTCTTGCAATTTTGATTATGACAACTTGGAGATAATAAAAACCCAACATTCAAAGTCTAAGAAAAGTGGAATATCACAAAATATCAATACACATATGATATTATAGACATACATTTCAAGATTCTGAAAAATGTGTTTAATTCTAGGCTTTGTTCTCCTGTTGTGGAGGATGTCACTCACTGTCAGGTTTGCAGTCACAGGCAGGTATTCTGAGTTAATTAGCTGACTACATTGTGACACCATGAGTTTCTGATATTTCCCTTTTCACAATGTTCTAATTTTCTGACAGGCTGAATTTGGGATTTTCATTAACTGTAAGCCATAATCCTCAGAATGACTTGAAACTTTTCTCTATGTGTGATGAAGCCATTTAGAATGAGTTTCACTTCCTGAAATCAGAGAAAAAATAGCAAACTTTGCCATGCTATTGTAAATAAGAAATATATAATTATATTTTTTTAGGATCTAATGACTTGAACAAAATCTCAAAGAAACACTGGAATTTGATTATTTAAAACGATTGATGAGGAAAAACTAAAAAGGTCATTTATGTAGACAAGGACAGAATCAGATTTGAAATACACTAATGAACACATTTTCTTTCAGTGTAAGACCAACGTTTGTCTGACGCATTGACACAAACTCAGATTCTTTATCCTAAAATGTTATTTAAGCAAGCAGGATGCTTATCAACCATAAACTCTACATTTTCCTGAGTTTTTGCTCCAGCTGCAGACATGTAAATATATGTAGGTGCAAGAAATTACTTTTCATAACAATGTAAAAGGCTCTTTAATAATCAATTTCTTCATGATGTTATGCATTAGATGAGTACATTTAGTCAGCTAAAATGTTAGGCTTAGTCAACTAAAACTAAATAATCCTCTCATTAATAGAGTTTGAATAATTTCCCTAAGATGCATCTCATTTCTTGGTCAATTACTGCAAAAGTGGATCTGTTGACCTTAAATATCAAAAATAAAGAAAAAATGACTCAATCATAACAATAAACTTCTCCTTAGACACAAAGAAAAGTAACCAAACATTGTTGTTCCAATAACAGAATCAGAGGCGAACTTTATGAAACTCATATCCCTCCTTCCCCAGATTTCATATCGGCTCAGCTCTGCTTCTCCAGCCTCCTCCACTGTTGGGATATTTCTGGGAGGTCTGACCAGAGTTCTCCCCATGCAAACCATCCTGGCTGCCATGCAGCATACATGTTTGACTGGAGATTATTATTACAGGGGAACAGAAACAGAAATAGCTCCTGCAGAAGCAGTCCAGTGATCCAACACACCAATCCAGCAGAGATTATAACGTCAAATAGTTATATAAGACACAAACATGGAAAGATAAAGTTTTAAAAACAAAGTTTCAGATAACAGACATTTACTGTCACCCCTGGCAGAAACAGATGTAATAAAACATTCATTATTATGAGCAGCAAGCAAAACGTGTGAAATGGTGAAAATAGCAACGTAATGACTTGGATACGTAACTTTAATCTCATTATTGGATTAGAAATTGTAACGTGATTTTACTCATTACAGAAAAAAATGATCAGATTAGACTAAAATGTTAGTGACATCACCATACACACCTATACACCAAGAGAGGGCATCTTATTCAATATTTCCCCAAATAGTAAGATTGTTATCAAAGTTTAGAAAGTACTTATAGTGGTGTCAATTTTTCCCTACAAACACCTGAAAACCCATCAGGGTTGAGTATAATTTTGAGAACTAATGTGTTATTCATGTGATGAGCTTCCCGTGGCACCTGCTGATGTTTGGGTAAATCCTGAGATGTAACTTTGCAAACCAAACCAACTGCATGTCTAAATCTGAATTCTGGGCATAGTTGATTCGGCTCATATTTTCCTCTCTTTCTCAGGATGCAGCGTATGGGTTCTAATTCAGTTTCAGTTCTCTGATAGGAAAAGGTTTGTCAAACTTTTAAAAAGTTGAATTCAAGGGTCTAACAGCAGGTTTTAGCTTTAATGAAACCACTGCCAGGTCTAACTTCTACATAAAAAAGGGAAGAGCACAACATGAATATCAGTTGAAGTTCTGAGCAGCAGGTGTTACACAAAAACCAGCATTAATAAGAAAGTGAAAAAATACATATAAAGGGGTAGTTTGAGTGATAAGAATACCTATTAGTTAGACAACTCTGTACATGCAGGCTCACTTTGAAACCGCCTGGTTGCACACAAACAGAATCAGAGATCGGCGCCTAAACCAGGACACACAGCTGACACCACGGCTCCGGTGTGACAGACAGGGAAGCTCAATCACTCCCCACGGAGAAAACACACGACAGCACTGAGGTTTTATTCAGGATGTCTTACTGCGAGTCAGAAAACGGGAAAAACCAACAGGCTTCCGAGTTCACCTCTTTTACTCCTTCTAATTTATGGCCTTTTGAGTAACTTTGGTATTTAACACTGTCAAGTATCTACAGCACACACACCATCTGTCAATGCTTAATATTTTGCACATGCTAAACTTGCGTTTTGGCACATTGTTGGTTATTCAAACCCAATTTATAACCTCCTTCTTCTGCAGTTGTGAACTCCAGATCATCAAATCATTGTTTTTTAAAGCAAAACGTCTGTTTCTTTAAAGCGCGCCACATGATTGATGACCAGACAACTTCAGGCATCTCGACTGCGGGTCAGCAGGTCTGCACCAGTTCCTGATGATATAACAATGTAGTTTCACTGAAAAGTCAAAGAAGACCCAATAAAATACTAACATTTTATAACTAACTTCGTCAGTCAAACCCATTACATAGACAAGAAGAGTGAGGCCAGGCCCCAGCTGCTAGGAAGCGCTGCTAGGAATTGCAAAGTGGAAAAAGTGGCAGGATCTAAAACTGGAGCCTAAATGACTCACCCATCTAAAGATTAAACCTTTTGCTTTTTATAACGGAAAAGGTTTCGCTGGGAAATACTCACCAGAAGCAAACAGGGGGGCAGAGAAGACGAGACAGGCACCACTCCTCTCAGAATGACGGCACATGCAACGTTTTTATCAGAGTCCTTTCGGTCACGTCTGTGCAGATTAACAGCAGGCTCTCCGTGTCGATGTGTGGTCAAAGCCATTAATGTGTTTTACACTTGATTTGCTGGGCGCTCACGTGGTTTGTCAATGAGCTAATGCACAAGAGTACATAGAGGGGCTGTGTGTGTGTGTGTGTGTGTGTGTGTGTGTGTGTGTGTGTGTGTGTGTGTGTGTGCAATGAAATATTCATGGATAAGTACTCAGAACTCTGAAGAGGGTAGAGCACAAACAGCACCTCGGCAGACAAGAAAAAAAAACGCCCCCGAGGAATAACAGTGAGGGAGAATAACAAAGAGAGAGAATAAAAGAGGAGCAAAAAAAAGAATACACACAATCTTATTTATAGTGATGCAATATCTATGATGGCCTGTCATGCTATATTTATTTAAAATGACAAAAGTAGATCAATCTAAATTTTCCTTTATTGCTCAGTACGTGTTCAAACAAACTGTCTATCTGCAATATAGTAGCAAAATATCCAAAGTACAACACATGAGCTGCTTTTTATTTGGCTGCTTCATGTGTTCTAAACTTCCTTCGCAAAAGATTAAGAGGATCTCTAAAATCTCACAGACCAAGCAGTAATTTGGAAAAGCCTTAATTTAGATAAAAGACAACAAACAGAAGAGCAGTGGACTACCCTGAGCATAAAAACTTCACTGACGCCTTCTTGTTCAACCTTTTAATGACAGTATGTATTCAAATTAGCCTCAACATATAGAAATTAAACATAAAAAGTATTTCACCAATCAAAGGCAAAGAAAAAATAGTGGGAGTAACCAGAGAGAACTCACACATGCAGAGGAAGAACCTGGAAACTGGGATTCAAACCCAAACCCTGCAGGACAACAGCAAAACCAATTGCTCCTCCGTGAAACCCAGAAATAATACAATGAAAATAAAATGGAAAAAAATTTACCAATAAATTGCATAGTACATAAAATGAATAGACTCGTGTTTTTTTGACCAGTAAATTCTTCATACTTCAGTGAACTGAGGCATTAACTCTAACTGACATGTAAATAAATTAGATATAAATTTGAAGTTCCACAGATTTATTCTACTGCTCTATTTTGACACAAGTTCTGCACATCATATATTTGATCCATACCAAATATTTCCTTGCTAAAATTGGTCACTGCTGTAGCTCTTCACGTTCTGCCAACTTCAAATCACAACTGCATGACACATGTGAGTTCAGCCTTCAAGATTCCAGGCACACTTACACACATACAATGTAAAATAAAGGTAAGTTTATGAAAGATTAAATGCCAACATGTTGTTTTAATTCAAAAGAAGAATGATCAAATAAAACAAAAAATGAACAAGCCAAATTTCGCATTAAAGCTGCCAGTCGTGCCTTTTATTACTACAAAGCCTTACTTTGATGCTTTTTCAATGAGATCAATAGAACGGCTAAATTGTGTCTTCCCTTGGTCTGACAGCAGTTTATTAACCTAATTTTAGGGATTTAATGAAGGAAACAGGTTACATTCCAGGTTCTACAAACCCCACAAGTCACAGCAGCATGTGTAGCTTTCCTTTCATTCACTTTCTCATCAATCCGTTCTGGGTCATATGGGGCTGGTACCCATGTCAAGCAATCAATAGGCAACAGTTGTAGTGGACCCTGGACAGATTGCCAATCCTTCACAGGGTCACACGGAAACACACACGGGGCACGCAAAAATGCATGCAATCACATGTAAGGGCAATTTCAGAGCAGCCAATTAAGCAAACATTTTTATTGAATGCTGAGGAAAAGCCTGAATCCCTGAATGCACTCAGACAACATGCAAACAGAAAGATCTCCACCTGGATTCGTTCTCAGGATCTTTATTACTGAGAGGCAACAGAATAAACATCTGTTGCTCCATGAAGCTGCAGCATGTGTTATGTGTAATTTAAAGAAATTAACTTTGCCTCATTTGTGTGTTAAAACAGGCAAATTCAAGAATGTTTTAGGGGGACCTATTTTTTTTTTTATTTTTATTTAGACTAATATGTTTGCACATACCTTCAAAATGGGAAAGTTAAATTAAACCCACATGCTCCACACTCAGCAGGTAAAGCATAAAAAAGCACAGACAGTATGCAAATTGAGCACATCACCTGGGACACAGCAGAGGTGGATCTGTTTCTGGTTTACTTAGCAGCTCAGAGTTTTTGCATGCACAAAGCAAAATCCTGTGTGTATCTGCCTGATGGCCTGAGAGCAAATATAGATGAAAAAACGTTTCAAGTATTCATACCATTTAAACTTTTTCACATTTGGTATTTTACAAATCCCAAACCTTAATGTTATTGGACTTTTATGTGCAAGACTACAAAGTAGTACATATCTGAGAATAAACTGTTTTCTGAAAAGTGAGGCATGTCAGTACCTTTTTTACTCAGACACCTCTGAAAGAAATTCCATGCAACCAATTGCTTCACAGCTCACCTACTTAGTAAATAGCATTTGACAAAAATATAAAATTAACATCCATGAATTCTGACAGAAGAGAAAGGAGGGTAATATACAGAGCAGCACCCAAAGAGTTTAACTGTGGAGGAGAGGCAGACATGAGAATCTGTTGACACAACAACTCCACAAATCTGACTTTTGAGTGGGACAAAAGGAAATGAAAAATAAAGCACTAAAAAGTCACATTTACAGTTTGCCACAAGCCACAATAGGGTGCACACCAAACATTTTGGCCAACATTCATAACAATATACCTATTATAAAACATACACATGCTCATCAGCAGGGTGGTGGAATGAATCATTCAATTTCAATGTTGGATCCAAACAGGGATAAAACATTATAATTACTAAAAAAAAAAAAAAAAACATTCGCTCTACATTATTATTTTTGGCATATTTTGCTTTACATGTATTCTCTTTTTTTAATGTCTGAAATCTGATGCATGTTTTCCCTCAGTTTGAAAGGTTGAAGTAATTTCTTTAAAGCGGTTATGTTTTGGAAGTAGAGAAAAGGAAGCCTTTAGCAAACTGCACCCATCAATACAAAACCATCTGAGAAAACCCCCAAAATTGAAAAGGGATTGATTTATTAATAACTATTCATTGAAAATAATTTTACAAAAATCATGCATATGATGTTTCTACAGCTTGGTGAACTAAAATGTGAACAAATTGGAAATATTCTGGTTCCATTCATGACTTTTCACAGCAAAACATATTTTCTCTTTTCATTTTTACTAAACCAATTTGTTCACATTTTCTTTTATTGACTTTACATGTAGATTTCTTTACTTACTTATTTTATGACTTTTTTATATATAATTTTGAATACATGCGTTTTCTGTTTCTATTTTCTATTTCAGGGTCAGGAAAATGCTGACCTTGAAGGTAATTCACTTTTCTTCAAGTGAATTATTTACAAACACGACAAAGAATCTTTTAATATTTCAGATTTCAGTAATGAAAATTTTTCCATTGCACACAAGCCCTGCTATCTCTCTACACACACAATCGCTAAGGAAAAATCTGGTGGTGGCAGCACCAAGATGTGGGAATGCTTTTCTATGGCAGGAATGAGGATGAGAATGGAAAATCTATAGCAAATATTGAATATTGATGTTCACAGATAACATCCAACTAGCTGAACTTAAATCATTTTGCCAAAACAAAAAGGTGTGAAGATGTACAAAGCTCTGGACAAACTCCAAGAGTTAAAGATGTCATTACAGTGAAAGGTGTTTCACAAAATATTGACACATGAAGGCTGAATTCAGATTAAAAGATATACATTTGACATATTTTACTCTAAAAATATTGAAAATTAATTTTATAACATTCCCCTTCCATTGGTCTATAACATAAAACACATTGATGTTTGTGACTCTAATGTGACAACATGTGATAGAAGTAGTTTTAAGTCTCAGCTAACAGGTGAAACTTCAGACAGACTTCCCAGCATTCTTTCTGCCACACCTGTCCATCTTGCTCTGGATTTTGCTTTGCTTGCCTGTATCTCCCACCTTTAGTCTATCCCCTTGTCTCTTCAGCTACCAGCTCCTCCACATCTCTTGATAGGTGACGTGTCCGCCTGTTAGCGCACAACCCAAGATGGGTGTCAGCTGCAATCTGGGCGGCTGCTCTGCAGAGGAACGCTGCTGCTCAAAACTGCAGAAACAATTACAAACGATAGGTCCCAAGGTCGACAGAGCTGTCAGGCCGAACTCCTTAACTTCCACTCCCCGCAGTACAGATGATAAGGAAAACATAGGCACAGGTGTTAATCGAGGGCACTATGCAGCGCAGAGACTTACTGACTCACTCCTACATGCAGCTCATTTCCATCTCTATTATTCATGCTACTGCTCCTTGATTTGCTCATTGAATTGTTTCTCTTTGGCACTAGCAGGGTGTTCCAATGCTGCAAGGGCCTGTTCCTCATAAACATTTTATAGATGTTGTAATAAAAATCCGTGCAACATACCCCAATCTGTGCCTATAACAAGAGATGGCTTTTGGTTCATGGGGAGAACGTTCAAAAGTGACACATCTGTGCTTAAGCTGTCACTCAGGAAATGGTGGGACAAGTTCCTCAAAGAGGCGAGAAAAGAGCATACAATTCTGGAGATCCAAGCAGTCTGCAGGGAGAGAGTGGTATGTACATGCTTCCCTTTATTTATACGCCACATCTAAACAAAAGAGTGAATGGGGAGGCCACTTCAGCCTGACAAAGGTCACGTTTCCTAATGCAGGAAAACTGCTTCCTGCACAACTTAGCTGTAGGATTTAGTTCAGCAAGGCATAGGGCAAGGTGACCTTTAGACCTCCACAGATCCCCAGGGGTCCCAACGCAGCATAAAGCACGCACACGCCCACCCACCCACACACACACACACACACACCAACACACAGAACCATCACTCTCTCAACAAGGTCTTGGATGTCATGGCATGCAAGTCAGTTAACTTCCACTCATCAGTGTCATGAATTTCATATTTTTTTTGGGCTGTTGAAATCTCAGGAATGCTTGAGTTCATTTAAATTAGCCGATGTTTTTTTAATGCTGCATAGTCCATAAAACTTTCCTTTGGCTTGAGGTCATGGTCTCAACAATCATCGATTTTTGAAGAGATCATCTTTAACAGAATAGCCATCAAATTTCAAGATAAAAACACATATATAACCTGTACTTGTGTAGTGCTTTATCTGGTCCAGACGACCCAAAAGCTCTCAGCACTACCTTCAGTCATTCCCATGATGATGGTGACGCGCTACTAGAGGTGCAAATATTTTAGTGTCTAGGACTCCATTCTGATTTTTAGTGCCACAATTTGATTCAGAAACCAGTGTTTTAATTCAGTCTAGAGATTTATTTGAATTGATTCAGAATTTCCAGATTTAAGACTTGCGATGTAAGATTTTTTTTTTTTGTGCACCGTTAAAGGCTACTACATTGTAGCCACAGCTGCCCAGGTTCAGTCTGATAGAGGCTGCCACCAGCCTCTCGCTCCACCAGCAGGCAGCAATAGCTGCTCCTAATCACAGACAGCTACAGTACAGACAGGTCCATAGAAGCAGCTATTGAGAAACCAAACTGTGCTGGTCACTGGGGTCACTAAAGAGTCTGCATGCTAAGGAGGGTTAATAGCTTCGTTTTCTGTAAAAAGATAGTATGTACGTCTAAATCAATGCCTTACTGACATTTTGATAACATTCCAGTTCCTGTGGTGCTTCGTCTTTCAAGGAGAGAAGTAATTTAAACAGCATTGTTAAGGTTCCTCTAAGATTATTGGAGCTTATTTGGAAGACTGGAGCTCTCTAATTAGCCATTTAGATCGAAAACAGCTCCGGCTGTGCTGAGCTTTGAAACACATTCATGTGTGTTACACGCATCGCGCAACAACATTATTGCCCTATACTAAGCCAAATGGAGAACGGATCTATACTCTGTGCAGAGGTAAGTGGAGATTGGTGAAGCTTGCTTTGGGCTTTGCTCAAACATAACATTAGTTAAAATAAATAAAATTGATAATAATTAGTAATGATGGCTGTGGTGGACTGGCAACCTGTCCAGGGTGACCCCTCTCGCCCAAAACGTTGGTTGGATTGGCACCAGCATCCGTCTGATGGTAGAATCATGCTGAGGATAAGGGTTGTTGTTAGTAGTTGAAATAATAATGGTGGAGAGCTACTTGGCAGTAGTTTGGACACAGTTGAGACTGTGGAGGAGAGAAGGATAAGCAGCACAATGCTGCCCATTATGGATATTGGTAACCATTCCAACCATAACATCCTGATGAAGCAGAGAAGTCGCTACAATGAGAGGCACATCTCACTGCGCTGGAGGACTGGGAGGTTTTGGAGATTTTTAGTCCCTTAGTCTGACATTAGACTCTATAACACCTTAATGATGAGGGGCTCATGAACCTGAGGGTTATGTGATGTTAGTAGTAGTGCAACAACGGTTTTGGTCTAATATACCTCATTTGTTTAGATTGTTGCACTTATTATTGTGTTTTTTGGACTCTTGGGCTTCTGGTTACCCACATTTCAGTCATGGGATGAATAACGTATTAGTCTACTGAAATTTGAGCACATCGTTGAAAGAAATTACTAAACATTGATCCCCACAACTAAATTGAAATGTATTAATCTATTGTATTAATCTAATGTATTAAGCTTCTGGCAAGGCCCCAACCTCAATTAACCTCAATTACAGTTAAAACTATAACCATCTCCATGGATGAAACTATGGTAATGAAAATTAACTAACTCTAGCAAAAAATAAAAAATGGTCAAATTTACTGCTAAACTTACAAACGTTTGTTGATGTTTTTTTCTACAGATGACCAAAACACATTTAAAATATTGTAGAAGGTACACACACACCTATTAAATCATGTATATCTAAGTTATATCCTGTATGGATTTAAGAAAATTACAGTCCACCATGAAATCAGTTAAAATCAGTCCACCATGAAAAAGCCTAAATTGAGCCCTATGGGTACATTACACATCCTGATAATCGTTGAATGTAATATTCTATATGACACTGGTAACTTCAGAAATAAAGGAATAAAAAAGGAAAATGCTTTATATTTATTTCCTTTATTCAGACAGACCCCTTTTTAGTAACTGTGGGCAACAAACATTTCCATTTTGACAAATGTTAAAAAATAAAACAAAGCCATTAACCACTCTCCATATAAAGGAATGGAACTGTCACTCTAAATAAATTGCTGCATGCAAAGTGCCTTTCATTAATCAGCCGTGCTTGTAGTTTGGAACGAGTGGTCGTTGGCTCAGACTCGTCAAGGGCCTTTACATTTACAATTTCCCATTTTCCCACCAAAGCCAGGCATCTAGTTTCTAACAATAAAGCAGTCTATTAATTTCACAGCATTTTGGTGCACCTGCAAAAAGACAGAGTGGTGATACGCAGGGAAGAGTTATCAACACTTTTAGCATTTGAAGTCCTATTTGATCTACAAAAAGAGACAGGACTAAATGCTAAAGGAGGTTTTTCAGTTGTGGGCCTGCCAGATTTGTGTTTGAATAATTTTGAATGCAATGCAAATAATACGTTGCACAAGGAACAGCGAGCACTTTACGTGGACAAAACAAGAGAGGTGCAGCTCGAAAGCAGCAATAAAAGTAAGAAATGGGAAAACTAAGTGCAAAATCACAAGATGAAGTATTAACATTTAAGAAGCGTTTTTGCAAAAATGGAATAAATATTTCCAAAGAAAGAACTACACTTTAAAATAATTCATATTTTAACACTGGATGCATGCATAATCACAAATAAAATCTGACATTTAGCAGCAACAGAGCCGCATTTCTCTGAGTTATGCATTGTTTTTCATAGACATTACCTTTTATAATTCTGTTAATTTGACTACTGAGTACTAGAGAAGCACCAAGAAATCAGATTTCAAGTTAATCACCTCTGAGCAATGAACAATCAGTGAACAAACCACAACTAAATACAAATGGTTCTTGATAACCACTACATTCTGGGAAGCTGTTAAAAAGTATTTTACCTCTAACTGAACACCAGCCTAGATTGACGCAACTAGAAGCACAACATCAGATTCTAAGACACTAAACATTTTAATCTACTAAATAGAAAAAACTTCCATGGTCTTTTCGTTTTTTGCTTTTATTAAGCATCGACTTTTCAAATGACCACACAAATCAACAGGTTAAACATCCAGATGGAACAAGAGGCATCACCAAAGTCTCAGCATGATGGAGATTAGTGAAACCAGAGGGAACTAGGAGCTCAACAAATCTAAGCAGATACACACGTTAGTCATGTATCAATATAAGCAAAAAACTGACATCTGACTATTTATAATATAATTCATCACCATTTGACAGCAGGACATATTTGGCTTGGACCAAACACTTAGGACCAAACACGGCAAGAGCCGAGAAACCAGATTCAATCAGGATCTAAAGGCAGCAGATGATGGATTTTGTCAAGCAGAATTGTAAGATTATAATAGCATCATTCATCTGCTCTTCCTGTTCTCACTAAATCTTTCAAAAACATTAAGTTCAAATAAAGAAACTTTAATGAGTGATGCTTACTGCATCAAAAATTCATAGACAGTAAAGCGTCTCATCAGTCACTGTGACTTTAGAGAGATATTTTGTGCCACATACAAAACCTTGGAGAGATGCCTTCTCCTCACAAGTGTTTTCTAACCTTTTAGCAGAACATTTTTCTGATTTCAGCGACGACCGACTTTAACTAGCCATGAATAAATATTTGCACAGGCAGGTCGGGACTCTAAATCCCTTGCGAGTAGAAAGTTATAGATTTACGTCGATAACCCCCTCGGCCACTAGACTTAAGCAGATGTTTCCAGTAATATTTGTTTCCACAAAGCAGCAAAAATAGTTTCTAAGTACTGACAGATTTCAGCTGGTTTCTTGGCTTTCCACACCTTCTTGAACATCCTTTTCTACATGTGTTCAATAATTATCCCCTGAATTTTAAGCCCAGTTATAAATATTTAAACTAAGAAAATTGTTGACATAATCATTACTTATTATGTGGAAATTAGACACTTATATTACTGGAATTTTCCTAATTTAAGTCGATCTTCAATAAATAATGTCTTCACTTTTTCTAAGTAGCCATTATTTCATGTCTTCATTATCCTTAACTCAGTTTTTTTGTTTCTTAAAAAGCGTCTTAAAGTTTGCAATCATTACTTAAAATAGAGTTTCAGTGACCTTTTTAAGTTTTCTACTAGAAATATTCTCTGGACCTATTTTAAAATCCCTTCCTTATTAAGTATGTCGCGGGGGCAACAGTTTCAGAAGGGAGGCCCAGACTTCCCTCTCCCCAGCCACTTCTTCCAGCTCCTCCGGGAACCCTAAGGCGTCCCCAGGCCAGCTGACAGACATAGTCCCTCCAGCGTGTCCTGGGTCTTCCCCTCCTCCCGGTGGGACCTGAACTCCTCACTAGGGAGGCGTCCATCCTGACCAGATGCCCGAGCCTCAACTGGCTCCTCTCGACGTGGAGGAGCAGCGGCTCTACTTTGAGTCCCTCCCTGATGACTGAGCTTCTCTCTCTAAGGGAGCCCAGCCACCCTGGGGAGGAAACCCATTTCAGCCGCTTGTATCCGTGATCTCGTTCTTTCAGTCATGACCCAAAGCTCATGACCATAGATGAGGGTGGGAGCGTAGATCGACCGGTAAATCGAGAGCTTTGCCTTTTGACTCAGCTTCTCTTCACCACGACGGACCGGTACAGATTACATCCACAAACATTTTATTGGAATTGATGTGACAGAGGGAGGAATACGGTATGTTAATTTCAAACATTTGAAAAATAAAGTGTGCCACACTTTTATATCCTGCCCCCTTTACTCAGACACATAAAATAAAATCCTACAAAGTGGCTTTAACAAGAAGACTGTAATTGAGAATCTGTGGCAAGACTTTAAAATTTATGTAAACAGACATAATTTTCAAAGAAGTTGCATAAAGGAATAGGCAAACTTTTTAAATTTTTTGCAAAGCTACTAGAAAGAAACTTTTAAAACAAAATATCCACTTAAGAGGAGGGAGACGCTGGGTGTTATATTTTTCAGGTTATTTGTAGATTTCTTTTGAAACAATGAATCCTTCTCCCACCTTTCCACAGCTGCACTACGTTGCGTTACTCTAGCACATAAAGCTCCAATAAAATAGACAATAGTGTGAAATTGCTTTGACTTCTGTAAAGGTGTCTGAGTCTCCTCAGCTGTCAGTGAGGTTTAACTCATGATGGCTCCTACTTACAGGGAAACCGTTCTGTTTGGGAGGAAGCTGGGCGGCAGGGTGTCCATCAGGTCCACATCATCACACAGCACTTTGACTCGGACGTGATGCCTGCTCAGCTCCTTGGACCTCTCAGCCGAGCAGTGACAGCTGTCAACCATCAGGTCCGGACAGTTTCTGCTGCTCTGGCTCGCCTCCCACAGCAGGGCTGTTAGGCAGAGGAAACCTGGCGCTCTCATCGTGGCTTAACGCTGCTTTAAGAAGGGGGGGGGGGGGAACCTTTTTTCTCTTCAAGTTATGTCATCCCAGCCTCTGTGACAAGACGTGACCATCTCACATCGCGTTCAGCGAAAGTGGCGCAAACGTCGAGACAGAGTCACGCGGCGTCGGT
The DNA here is from genome assembly GCA_033032245.1 of Poecilia picta. Lineage (NCBI taxonomy): Eukaryota > Metazoa > Chordata > Actinopteri > Cyprinodontiformes > Poeciliidae > Poecilia > Poecilia picta. Next base: position 5,179,404 of record CM065367.1, read on the forward strand.
CACCTGCGGAGTCACGAAGCGCTTTAAATCCTCTGCTGAACTTCTTCTGTCTGTGAAACCAGAGATATAATCCCGCCACCGTACACTTCCCATGCTCTTACAAGAAGTCCGCGGCGTCTCCGTTATGATTGAAGGTCTAACGAAAACTTCCAGTGACGCACGTCCAAAAAGTTGCGATAAACTTGGGCGGCTGTGCGTCTTTAAACCCAAACCAGAACGAAGTTGAATCAGCCAATCCGAATTCCTCCTCGTGGTCCGCGTCAGGTCCTTCTCCCGCTCCGAGCCGCAGCGCGCCGGGACCTAAGCCGCTGCCGCCCGCCGCAGTCTGCGCGCCCTCGGACTTGTTGCGCATGTGGCGTCCAGAGTCCCTCCCCCGTTGTGTCCAGAGTCTCCGGACAGCCTCCACTTTTAATGACGTGTGAAATGAGCACATTAAACGGTCTCTTCCTCAGATATAGGGCCGTTTTTTTGGCCACCTTTCTTGCTCCAAACCTCTCGACATACAGTAAAGTCTGGAGTTGCAGGTGCATTTACTGAAGTCAGATAACGTCCACAAATAGTTATTTTAGTTATTCAAGTCACGAAACTCCTATTAAGTGACATCCTTAAAATATATTCCTATTATTGCTGATGATTATTGTTTGCGGTTTATAAAGTCCTGACATTCAATATGTTTTTAATCACAGAAATGTTCATGTACAGCACAGCACCTTTTGGTAACATGGGGGGAGATGATCCTCTGCTGAGGTTTTAAGGCCAATTTGCTTTAATAATGGCCTTTAGCTCATCTGCGTTTTTTGCTCTGGTTTCTTGTATCTTCCTCTTGACACTAAACAGATTCAATGTTGGTATTAACACCAAAAGAGAACATGCTTCTCTAAATTTTGGCATGGCACTTAGCAATTTAAACTTCAAATTGGACCTAAAGAAACTTGGATTCCATGTCTCACTCTTCACTCTTCCTCCAGACTCTGAGACCTTTAATAGTCTAACTTTTAGTCACATGAGGACAATTTTAAAGATAAACTGTGGGCTTTCTATGATTTTTATTTTTTTTTTACTATTATTTGGGTTTATTTTTGATCAAATTTTTGTTGCTGAAAAGGCTTAATTTTATTTAACAACATGATATTTAGAACATGTTGGGAATTTTATGATAAACTATTCATTTTGCAAAACTTTATGAATTTAGGCTGGTACTGCCGATATTGTTACAAATATTATTCAACTATTTTTCCTTGAAAAATAAAGTAATCTATTGGCATCTATTGGAATAGAATATGGTCAAGGCTGTCAAAATATATTTTGGTAAATTTTATGAGAAATTATGGATTTGTAATACGTTTTTATTATTATTTCATTTTATATTATTTCTTTGAAGTCAGCACTGTTTTTCCCAACTTGGTCACTGTGGTGAAGAACAAGCGACGGCGGGTTAACTGCACAGGGCCAGAGGTGGACTTGCTGAGTTGGGTGTTCATAATTGCTTGTACTTCTACTTTCCAAATAAAATGCAGCATTTAAATCTGAAAAGATGAGTTTTTTTCCACTGAACCAAACTCCAGCCTGGTTTGTTCTTACCCTGGAGAAGAAGCTTTTGACATTGTTTCCGGTTGAGTAGTGGATAAACACATGCAATGTGACAGCTGTAGATCATGTTTAGGACATCTGTATGTTGTGGGTCTGGAAAAACTGAGTCCAACTGCAGTTCACATCCTGTGAATCTTCTGAGAGCTTTTCAAAATATGTTGACTCTGTGATTAAATTGCAGCTCATTTTCTACCACAGTTTTTCCTTCCACTTAACTTTACATAAATATGCATGGATACAACTCTATGTAAACAATGAGCTTCTTCAGCTGTGATCCTTGTTTGACACCTGTCGATCATTCTAGGCATCAGAATCTGACCAATCGGGTCGGAATTTGTCCGGAAGTACACGCCTCATATCTGAACCTCCTGTTTGCCGGGCTTCCATAAGGACCACGCAGCTACCACGTGCGTGACCGTCTCACAAACTCAAGCTACTGTAGTAAATACACGCTGATGTCCATTGTGGACTACCAGACCGGCAGAAAGTTTTTGCGCCAGGACTCGAAAAAGAATAGTTCTCCACTGTCAGTGGGGCATCTGTACAGGTGATGTCAGGTATCCTGATCGTGTTTGTGAAACTAAAATTCACAGATTTCCAAAATCTGAAACGGAAAGCTTTGCTTGGATCAAAGCTTGTGCACGACCGCATTTGCCGCTCAACCGTCGTAGGATCAATAAGAACAAAGGATTGTCTGCTGGTGTAAGTATTATTGCTTTGCTTTCTTGTGTTTAGTGAATGAAAAAAATAAAGTCAATAATAAACACATCCATTATGAAAACCTTTTAGCCAAGTACAGCATAATGGCAGTACGGATACAACTTCTACACCTTGAAGCCTGTCTGTTACAGCCTTACGTTAGCTGAACAGATCAATATGCAATGTGTACCGTATCTGACATACATTAAAGATTTTATTTTACCTAAAAAGGCTTTTTACTAAACTGTAGTCGTGTTAGTCACGCTAATCGTGTTAGCCACGCTAGCACCGAGTACCGTGCATCAGTCCTAGGCATATTTGAACCCTCTAAACCATGAATGTCTGACTTACCCAGCCTTGCAACAACAATAGGTGTCAGTGATCTTGTCCACAGCTATATTTATGTTGAGGGTGTGAGGATCTGCTGTTTTCTTCATCGACCGGTAGCATTTTGCTGTGACGCCCACAATGTTGGAGGCATCGTGTGGCTCAAACACCTTGATGTTCAAAAAAGATGACATGAACTTGTTGGTTCCCCTGTCCATTGTCGTGGCTGAGATTTTGTGAAAATCCAGCAGAAATGCTAAACTAATCGACTCAGAAATACTCTGCAGAGCGTCAGTCGAAATGAAAAACGCCATGTTTACACATAGAAGCTAAGCACTGCGAGGCTTTGCTTGTGAGACATGTGGTCACGTGGGACTATCGAGGGGCGTTTCTGGGCGGAGCTTGGTAAGGTCCATTGCTAACACGCTAGCCTGGTCATAGAGATTTCCAGGAAAATGAAAGGAAATCATGATCCAGCGTTGTCAGTGGGGAACATGAAATCCTTATCGCCATTATCCAGAGCATGTAGAGGGCGGAATACAATTTATTACATTTCCAAAGCCAGAGTTAAGTCTGGAATAAGGCCAGAAATGGATCAAGGCTGATCAACAGCAACTATCAGGAGTTCGTCTGTATGAAGGTAACTGGTTGAGAATAGTCTTTTTTGTCATAATGACATTTTATGGTGGTAAAATCAAAGATCAATAAGAGAAGGCATTCTTGATTTTTATGTTTGTAAATCCCAATGATAGTTCTATGGCTGAATGAAAACATGTGCTGCAGGAACTGCTGTACATTTTAGCATCGTTTTATGCTAAGGTTTATTTTTAGGCATTTTCCATTAGACTTTCTTAAACAGATATTATTTAAGTTATTACTCACCAGCTTTTACGCGTACAAATGCGTCAGACATCCACTGAGACTTTGTGCCCCTCCTTCTTCCTCTGGCTGCAAAAAAATCTACGTTTTTCTTGTTGATTTTTATCCGTTGTTTTCTGAAAATAACCTTACAGAGCTGATGTAGGGCTCGTTGGATAATTTTCGTGCCTTTGAATTGGCTGAAAAGACAAAAATGACTGAAAAATGTATCGGGTAAAGCATTGAGTTCTTCTTCTTTTCCATTACGGCGAATCGCAAGCAACTTTAAGGTGAATACCGCCACCTACTGTACTAGTGTGTAGCAACACTGCCTTACGTCCAATAATCCAAAATGTTTCAATTTTGGATTATGAAGATAAATATTTATTTCCATAAGCTGTAAATAACCTCTAAGTTTCCTTCAGTTCCCAATACTCCTTTATGTGATGCCCAACAATCCGTACTACCTTGTAACAATGCGCATGCGCACAATGATGTTGCGTCACAGGTTGCTTGGTCAGCAGTTCTCTAATCGATATGTCCTACGTGTCAACACCGGTGTTTTGTCCTTTAACCCTTTGAAGGATGTCAGGATAACATGTGAAGCTGACAGTCTTCCACATGATTGTGCAGCTGTGAAGTCATATTTCTACCAAACAAAAAACCTTTTTTCATATTTGGTCATTTTTTTAAATAGTAGTGTAATGAATGCTTGTAAGTTTAACCATTAGAATTGAATGACTCAAATAAATAAAAATAAAAAAATATTTGATCGTTGATTTTATGTTTTTAGATACACCATGTAGCACTTTGAGATTTTTATTAATGAAAAGTGCATTATAAGTTAAATTATTATTATTATTATTATTATTATTATTATTATTATTATTATTATTATTATTATTATTATTATATTATTAAATATACCTTTATTTCAAATTCTACAGAGGTGTAGTTCTTTATTATTATCATTCTGTTGGGTTTGTATATATATTTGCATTCCACATTGCATTTTGTAAGAGCTTCATGAAGCTCCATAAAAATCTATTCTGAGATTTGTCTCACATTTGGGATGCCCTTTGATTCTTTCCTAAATGGAGGAGGAGCAACATTCATGTTTTACCATGAGCTGGAATCATAATAAAATTAAACTATTTTCTCCTATTTAAAAAAAATGGCTATAAGTTCATGGAACCCATAATTTCTCAAGAACAAACATTTACACTATGTATTGAGAAATGTTTGGCTTTGTCTGCTCAGCTATTATGGGAACTACAGATGAAATCTTTGTGTCCATTTCTGCAGACTGACCATCTAAAAAACTGTCTACAGTGTCTCAGTTTTATGGGTGGGATGGATCAAAATTATCCAAGGTGTTTTCGAAAAGCAAAACACTGAATTAAATTAGTTCTCAAAATATGAAAGATATTTCCATTCTGCAGCCACAGTTTCGATTTACACTGATAACCATATTGCACAGCTTTGATTAGCTTTGGTTGCTGTTCCCTCATCAGACAATTTTACACACATAGAGCAAACCTGCAAAGCTCTCATTCATTTCACTGAATATATATTAGACATGATGAATAAACTGGCAAAAGACCAGGTGGACCCAGTAACACACTGTTGGGTGCATTGAGATGATTAATGACGTTTCTTTTTTCCTCCAGATAAAGTGCTTTCATTTCCCTTATGTTCTTTGGTTGCTACGGCTTGAGCAATATGCACAGTTTCAGTCTTCATTCAGTCCAACCAAGCAAAGCAAATCTGAAATATTACACTTTGAATCTCAATAGAGAGAAACAAAGACAACCAGGCCTAAAATGTCCTAAAATGAGTTTGATCTTTTTGTAAGTAGTAAACCTATTAACATAATTTGAATTATTATACATTTTGTTGCATTGCAGACACAATCTTGATTGTATCTTATTGTTTTGTTATGAGACAGACTGCAGTTCCATTTTTGACAAAACCTCTCTGACTTTTTCACAAATGTCTTAAAAAGAAATATTTTGCAGAAATGTGCAACATAAAAAAAATGTTTATGTGAAATTAATGAAGTAAAATAGAATTTCACTTAAACTGATGTGATTGATAGGTATTTTGTTTGAAGTTGTTTGAATCCAACAACTGGTAGTTTGGCACAACTAAATGAAAGGGTTGGTTTTTTTGCACTCAGTATAGCACTTGATGGAAACGTTGGTGAAAATGAAGCTGCTCTTCATTTAACATTGTTTTAAAGTCATATTTAAATAGCATAATGGCTTTATGAATAAGATTCGCTCCACTTAGCATATGCTACGCTAGCTGAAGCCAAACTCTCTCTAGTCATGGCTCTATCATTTCTTTGTGAAGAACTCAGAAGAGCAGTCAAGTGTTAGTGACCTTATTTTACTCACACTTGGTTTTACTGGTATGAAGAAGCAACACCTCAGGTTACAAGTGCATAACTGAAAAAATCCTTGTTTCTACTAGTTTTGTTAAAAGTTATAAAGACACAGTTTAAAGGAGCTACAGGGCTACAGGTGGAACCATTGGTCAGTTTGCTGATTGTCTGAATATAGCAGATGTCCACCAGTTTTGGTTGGTGGACATCTGCTGGTCCATCAACCCAACAGATGTCCATCAAGGTTTGGGATATTTGTTTTATAATCTCACCACGTTTAAGCTTCTCTGGATCTGAATTTAACCACCATTTCTCTTTTTACTGCAAAAAAGTGTACTTTTTTTACAATTATTCTCTGAATACTTCTGAAGATTTCGTGTTTTGACATTGATGGAGAGTTTAAACATCCTACATAATTAGCCCTGTTGATGTCCATCACGGAGGTGGACCAGGTGCAGAAAGAGCTTGATGGATTGTTCTTCCCTGGAAAAAGGTGAAGTGTTTCCTACACAGCGTCTTGTAGAAAGTTCCTCTGTCTTTATCCACTTTGTCTTCAAAACAGGCCCAAGAAGATTTAAAGCCTCTCCCATTGACCCTGCAAGCAGCCCATGATACTACATGATTCCAATTCTCCTGTGTGACAAACAAACCAAGGCTCCCCTTTCCCTATAGGAGCAGGCTACACAGGGCAGGACCCATCACTTGTCTCTGTTTATCCACTTGTACAGTCCTCCTTCTTTTCATAATCCCAAAACACTCCCATAGACTGTCAGTCAGGCCTGTTTATACAGATGTATAATTACCTTGTTCCTCCTGTAAGTGCAGAGGAGGATTGTCCAGCCAGCTGACCCTGAGAAGCCTCAAGAAAAATCAACCGTTTCAGCTGACATCACTGTTTGAAGCGATCCGTCTTCACCAGACCCTGCAGAAACATTTTTCCTTGGCTACCAGCCATAGCTGTTCATTCAGCTACTTGTACACTCCTAATGGAAAACAGATTCACACACACAAGCCTGTTTTCTCTCCGGTTTGGGGTCATATTTTCACACCAACCAAATCCCTCATAAGCATGAAGAAAATGATTGGAACAATAAAAAAGTTTTATAGCTGGAGATTACTTTTTAGGCAACTCAAGATTGTGCAAATTTAAGATAAAGCCTCATTACAGCACAGCTAAAGAATAGTTACTTATGACACTGCACACGATACCTTTCTGCAAAGCATGTTCTGCCGTTTTGTCCCTCTCGCATCGCTGCTCAGTGCGATGTGACAAATAGGAAAAGGAGCAGCAATTGGAGCCCTCACTAAATATTTACCAGCTTCACTTGCAGAGGCCAGAGCACTTCTGGATGACAGACTCTCATTAGGATGCAGTGGCTTCTGAGATAAAGGCTAACAGCTAACATTTCAACTCATTGGGGCCGTATGGACTTCTAGCCGTGTTGCTGATTTAGCGTAAAAGAAGGTCAGAACCGTTGCTACGGCTTCTGGCGAATGTGACAGGTGGTTTCTGGCTTCATAGGACAGTCATTAATATTGGTTTTATCTGAAATGTTTGAAAGAGGAAAAAGTGCACAGTAATATATCCTCTGTGTTTGGGCCTGCAGAAACAGCTGAGATTAAAAAGCCTTTGAAAAGAGTAAGGTTTAATAATGCAAAGTGGATTAGGGACTGAATTTATTTTGCTGCATTTAGGGTCTTGCAGTTAATTTTAATTGCAAATGGCATCAATGTCTTACCCTCATCAACAATGTCTCTTACAAAAAAATATGTTTTATATCTTTACTTCAAATTTGGTGGTTAATCAGTGTTGTTTTAGTCTTCTGAGTTGCTGCTTATGACAATATTAATCTATATGAAAATGCCAAACTATGAGTATTGAACCAGTCACATTTACTACTTATCATAAATCAAGAAGCCTTTCCTCAGCCTCTTAATGTAGCTATGCTGTTTTAAACCCCTGATGAGTGTCCTGAAGTCTCAAGAACCTCCAAGGCCATTTTTAACTAAACTGAATTGCATCAAATTTGGAAAATCCCATTAAAGTGTGAAAGATATTGTGACACATTTTAGGTGGTCATAAAGTTGTTTGGTTGTTACAATCCTGATAATCTTTCCACACAGGGCTTCATCATTAGCATCACCTTTCCCCAAACTATATGTAATTTATCTCTAAATACAGAAAGTTTCTTTACCTCCACCATCAGTTTCAGCCTTACTAATGGATGGAAGCACCAACAGTAGTTTCATCAGCTTATCAGTAGCATGATAGTGTTAAATATACTAGTAATATTTGTGGTTAGGGCAGTGCTTCCCAAACATTTTTTCCTGCCCCCCCCCAAAAAAAGTAGGGGGGACCCAAACTTTTTCTGGGTCCCCCCTATTCCTGCCCCTGGGGGAGGGAGAGGGCCGTGACTTTTTTTGGAGCAAAATTAATGTACGTAGCTGAACATAGACAACAACATCGGTAGCCTACAGGCTACTTGTTAAGCTTAAGGTGCTGTATTGTTATTAGCTAGTCATCTTTTAACTAACATTACCTGCATCCAACAGCTTCACTCAACTCAGTCTGTTAGTTTTGGGGAAAAAACTGTGTAAAGTTCTTGTGTTTTGCTGGTTTGCTGCCATGATTCTAATACAGTGGTCCCCAACCCCTGGTCCGTGGACCGGTACCGGTCTGTGGACCAATTAGTACCGGGCCGCGCAATAAATAATTAAATATTTCCGTTTTATGTATTATTTAAGTCTGGAGGATCTTTTATTTTGAAAATCCTTTAACCGGATTCTCTCGGTTACTTGCGCGCCAACATTGAGCCACAAGCAGCAAAATGAGTAAGAAACAGATCAGATGTCTTTGGAAAGTTTCTTAGCAAAGGGGAAAAGGCCCAGAGAGACAGGAGAATGGATTCATCCCGGACAGGTAGGTGAGTCCCACATTACAAGCCGCTCTGCGTAACATGCGGCGACCGGCTGCTAATGAGGCAATGAAGCTTCAAGCTGCTTCACCGAGTAGAGAACAAGAGGCTGTGGATATAAGCAACACTTCAGGTGTCATTGTCTCTCATCATTCCCTGATGGAAGCAAAACTTTCGCGGTAATAAAAAGATTGGGGGCCACTGTTCTAACACACATCTGTGTAGCTGTGCGCAGCAGCAGGTCTCCTTCGCTGCCACACAGGTGTAAACCCAGCGCGAGTGTCGTAGCGCTCATGTTGAGTTTAAAGGCGGTTCCGAAAAACAGGTTACCACATGTTAACAACGGATGAAACAGTTTTAACTGCTGATAAAAGTGACAGAGGACACAGATATGGGAAGTGTGGAAACCCCTACTGTATCAAATTGACAGAGGAATAACAGGGCATACAGCGTCCATATTTTTGTTTTGTTTTTTTTCCATCCAGAGGCTTCCCGCGCCCCCCCTGCAATGGCAGGGCGCCCCCGTCCCCCCATAGGGGGCGCGCCCCACAGTTTGGGAACCTCTGGGTTAGGGAAAGTGATTGCAGTTACTAAAATGAAAAGAAGTCAATACAAAGTCCTAATATAAGTAGGAATGCAAACTTGTGTGTGTGTGCGTTTGTGCGTACATTGCCACACAAAACAATCTGTGCCTACATTTCCAACCTAGAACCTTTTTGCAACAGAGAAACCTTGTAGAAAACAAGACATTATGTGAATCAAATACAATTTACGGTCAGCCACACGTCATCCTGAAAAACTGATGGAACAAGAGAGAGGGAACCAGGCACCTGTGACAGGTTTTGTTGTGACACCAGTAGCAGACAAAAAAGCCAGTGGCCCTGAAGATGCTTAAAGCCTGAAGGAGTTTGGACAAGAAAAGCCAAATGAAATCATGTCAGAACAATTTATGTAAGAGCTTATACTTTGACAGAAAAAAAACTGTCTTGCATTTTTGGGTTAAATTTATGCTGCCACAGTCAGAAAATAGATTATAATTTTAAATAAGGACGAGAAGTACATTTCTCATTGGTTAAAGAGGGCACTTAGACAGAATTTGCCATCAATAAATGAAGACGCCAAAAGGATTTGGGAAACCGACTCTACTTTTAAACTTCAGAAAGAGGACAATGTGGTGTGAGCGGGAAGTGCTCCAGTGACTGGGTGGAGCCACTGACCGTCAACCAGGTTTAGTGCATGTAAAAACCTTTTTAATTTAGCCTTCTTCCATGCTGCATTGGCTGGCTATGCAGCCACATCCAACAGCAGATGCCAGCACCCACTTTCTGTTCCAGTTACTTTCACCTCTTTTACAAACAGGGCAAATTAAATTTTCTTTAGTAACGCTTTTTGAAGGGAGACTGCACGCAGAATGGAGAAGGCACTCATTTATAACATCTGTTTTCCCCTGAGTCCTATAGATGTGCTGTACACAAACTCAACTCTTGTTTCCACATTTCAATAAACTCTCCCTGAAATTTCATAACCACGCTCATTTGTCATGACGAGCGGTGACGGAGGTCGCCCTGCTCCCATCTGGCCATCCTCAACGCTAAGTGCTTTGTTTTGGCGGTGAGACGGGATATATCTGCAGCTCTTTCTGCACTATAAGTATTCCAGTCTTCCTCCATAATCTCAGCTGCGTGAGAAGGAACCAGATGAAGAGATGAGGTACCATGGGAACGTTTCCTGGCAGAGGAAAAGGAGCGGAATAAGAATGAAAAGAAAGCAAAAGAATAACATCAACAAGCCGTGTTATCATGTTTCCAATCCGAAAATTATTTTTCTTTTCCACAATGAAAACAATCAGTCTTTCTTTTTGCAATGAGAAACAATATTTTGAAGCATATCACGCTAATCCCAAGGTGTAAAAGAGAAAAGAAAAGCCTTCTGTGGCGATCTCACTATAGATCTATTTTTGCAGCTTTGCTCAATAATAAAGAAAAACTTCCCTGCTGCCCTTTGCTTATCTTGAGTTATTCTGGGACTGCATGTAGCAATGTCTCCTTCACAGAGCTGGGAAAGGCCAGAATACATGTGTGCAGAGAAACGATGAGACAATCATGTCAGAAACACTTCCACCAGTGTGATCTATCATTATTGATCTGGATATTAAGGGACAGTTTTAGATTCTCTTGAGGAGACCAGGGACTTTCCCATCGTTCCCCTGAGAATCAGTCTCTCATCTTTTACACAAACAATAAAAAAGGATGCACAAAAAAACATTTGTAGACATCTCTAAATGTATCTTGGACTTGCATCCAACAAAGATGCATTGTGTGTGAGGAATAAATCTAAAAAAAAGCCCTGGGGAATGCTGGCTTTCTCATGAACTCTGCCCTTGATGGCTGTAAACTTAGAATAGCGCGGGGTAACAAGCTGGGCTCCCATATCCTGCCCTATCATGCCCCTTTCTGTAAAATAATTGCTACTTGTTCACTGCGGTGAGATAGGTCATCTCAGAGCTGAAGATCTCCCACAGTAGATATTTCACGCCTGTCAGTAGATCTCTCTTTTGCCTCCTTCGCCATTAAAAAGACACGCTGTAGCTCGTTGTGGCGCCGTCTCTGTGTAGTTGCTGAGAGTGGCTTACAGTGAACGTTTAGATGTGATTCCTGCTGCATGACAACGTTCAGCCAATGAGGCCTTCTTTTTCTTAACCATCCCTAATTCCTTACACTCATCCTTGGCATGGCCTCCCAACAGAGACATCACTTTTCTATTTCCTGTCAGCATTAACGGCGCAGGATTGGAAGAATCCATGAGTGTTAGTCACCACAAAACCCCCAGGCTGTTCAAAAAACAACAACAAAAAAGTGAGTTTTTTGATAAATTAATTGAAAAAGAAACAAACAAGAGCACTAAGACTAATTATAAGATTGTTAAAAATCAGTAAAATTGCTAAATTTACTGAGCTTTTCATGTTATAATGTTATTCTCTCTTCTTCAAAAACATACCTGCAACGTTCCTTTGATTCTTTCACAAAGGTTTGAGAAATCCTTTAATCTCCATGGCAACCAATTAGCTGTGTACAGGCACAGCTCTTCCTCAGAGCTGCAGTTTCCAAGCTTCCGCCTCACAGGACAGCTCTGGTCCAAAAATCCCCCACTCAGCTCCTTCAGACTAGCCAGCAACAATTAGCAAACACCCGGTGGGACTGAGCCTCGCTCAGCTCATGATGAACTACTATTCAGTGCAACAACAAAAGTTGTGAAGAAAGTGCAGAAGTTTTTAAAGAGATTATTTTTTTAAGACATTTAATCTCTGTAGCATTTTTATAACAACTGAAGTTAAACTGATTATGCTATAAAATCACACTATGGGCCTGAAAATCACACAATGTAAGGGCTAAAAAGGAGAAGTGTCATTAATAGATAATTAAATAAAAACAAAGTAATTAAACCTTTTAGAAATTCAATTTTCATCAAAAACGTCTCTCGGAAGCTTGCGATTTTTAATTATGCCTAACATTAATTTGATGGGTTCAAGTTCTTGAGGAAAATGAAAACAAAGTTCAGAATCATCTTTAATCTGTCAGCTCTCAACAAAAGCAGCCATCATGGACTGACTTGGAAAGGTTTACTGGGTCAGACACAGCTGTCTTCTCTCTGGGAGCCGACTTGAGTTTCTGCTCCAGGGTCCCGTCACGTCTGTCTTTCTCTCAGAGCGAGGAAGAACCAGCTGTTCTGCTCCAACAGAGGTTCTGCCCAAAGGTCACTAGGAGGCTGGCAGCTGTTGGTTCTGCTGCACATTGTTGCATCCACTCTGGATTGTGAACTGTGTGGGATACACAGGAAAAACACGCTTAAAGGAAGTGACATTATGCTAAGGACAAAAAGTCAAAGTTCAGTAAAAATCTTCAGGAATGATTCACAAAAATACCCAAAAGTAGTAAATGATGCAAACAAACATTGATTGCATGTCATGTTATTTATGGAAAACATTCTTAAATTATTTCTCATAATCCATTTCAATATTAAACCTGAAAGAAAAGAAGAGATGCAGAATCCTTCTTTCACAGAAATTCAATAAAAAGATGTTCAAACACTTTGGGAACTTACTCCAAATTTGTTATGGTTTGATCTCCAATTAATTGCTGAAATGAAAAGAACAACCAAAGCTCATAAAAAGCAAGGTGAAGTCCAAGTAAACACGTCTGACTTTGATTTTTCCATCCTATTTAAAGTGCAATAGTGAATTGCTGATGCTTGTTTTTATGAAAACTGCCCAAAAGAAAGTCTGAGGTAAGTGGAGCTCAGGGAGTATTTCTGAAGCCTGAACGTTTTAAAAACTGGAATTTTATGCTTTTCAGTTGATTTAAATTATTAGAAGATCACATAAAGTTAAATTGTAAAGACAAGAGGGAGTCACATGATGCTGTGATGATATCATCAGGACCTATTGAGTGCTTTCTTTTACAGGTTTATTCTTTTTTTTCTCACAGCGTTATGATTATTCTATTTTTTAAATTTTGATAAGAGTTTACTTGGGTTACATGTAATTGTTCAGTTTTGTGTTTATTTTGTTTAGGCTGCACCACAGGGAGCCAGTCTGAGCTAACAGACTCCAGAAAAGTCACACTGGAGTTGATGGACTCTTTCAGTGAAGGTACTGCTTTGTGTTTTTAACCTGCCTTTAATGCCCTGTGTAAATATGCTGCACATTTCCATCTTTGTCCACCTGGAGGCTGAAGAAGCACAATAAATATCACTGAAGTGAGCTGTAGTATTGGCCAAAAATCCTCAACATTTTTGCCCAATACCTCAAAAATCCGGCACACTGGATTTTTGAGAAAAGAGATTGACTTAATGCAATTTGGAAAAAAGATGCAACATAATAAATTGGAGAAAGTGAAACACCAGGGAAACTTGAGTGAGTTGGGTAAGTTTATGTCCTTTCTCTTCACCTCTCGGTGAGCCATGTGGGTGCATTATTTAACAGTCGACTCTGGTGGAAGTGATGACAAAGCACAACTGGAGGGATTTTCATCCTAAATAGACAGAATATTTCCTGCCAGATTGATGTTTTTATTCCACCATTAATCACCAGCAATAGAAATGAAATGAAATGAAACCTAAACTATCAGAGATCAATCAGAACACGAGGCTTCGGAGTTTCTCCCATTTCAACGATGATCTGATGATAATCTGATGTGCTGCTTAGAAACGGATTTACGTTTATAGTTTATGGAAATGTTCAATGTGTTTCTGTGTTTTTTTTTAACGATACATGTTCAACACAAGGATCTCACACTGCAAACAACCTGTGTGTCTAAAGATGATTTAGAATAAATACTAGCTTATGTTTTGATTTTCTGTGACAGAATGTTCCTTTAGAGAGCAGATTAACCCCAGTTAAAACCTGCTCACCCTGAAGGGTTTCTCATAATCACACAAACTGTAATCTGCAGGGAGGCCTTGGATGTAAGTTGAAGCCAGTAACCCCCGGAGGCAGGTTAACCTCTGCTCAGCTGCTCTCTCCTCTACACTAGCCCTAATCTCTCTGCATGTGTGTGTGTGTGCATGTGTGTGTGTGTGTGTGTGTGTGTGTGTGGTGTGTGTTGTGTGTGTGTGTGTGTGTGTGTGTGTGTTTTGTGTGTGTGTGTGTGTGTGTGTGTTTCACGCTATTGCGCTCCCCTGATTTCCTGGGCTTATTGAGTCATGATTGTGCAGCAGCACCCGGTGACATAGGATGTCAGTTGGCTGTCAGGCTCCCAGACTCCAGCTGAATCAACAGTCTCCTGACAGCGAACGACTCACACACAAGCATGTCGGTCTCTTTTGTTTATGTGTGCAGTAAAGAAATGCTATAAAAACAAAAAACAAAATACACAGAGTTATTTATCACCTTCTGTGGTCATAATGGAGCCGTAATAAGACGGGAAATGGATTGTTTTGATGACGTCAGGATCTGATCCTGGCAGATGACACTTTTCTTTTTCAGTGCTTTTGTCATCAGCAGATGGGCCCATACATTACTGTGACGCACTGCAGTAGTTAAAAATATTTGCTCTCTTTCCTGGTCTTCCTCCCCCCGCCCCCCTCATTCCATTCCTCTGCACTCCCCACAGTTCATGACACTGGAAACTCGCCAAGCAAAATGTTGACGTAGATTCCCTGGCGTCACTCATGGAGCCAGTTGTGCAGGGTTCAATCCATGGCCAAGGGGAAGGGCTGACCTGCAAATGGCAATCTGAAGCCCGCAGGTAGAGTATCTTAGAAAATAATGTACATGAGCGAGGAGTGAGTATACTGCTTCCTTAATTTGCTGTTCTTGAAAACGGAACCCAATATGTAAAATGTTTTTTTTAGGAAGAAGCATGTCTGGGGTTAAGGCCTATTCATAGACTCTAAATATGGGGTGTGATGCTTTCCTCATAGTCTTTATGTTACTTATGTTGGTGGCCGTTGGCTCAAAAAGGGCCACAACTCTGCAGTCCAGGCTGCATGCAGGCTTAAGACTGCCACTTGGGGAAATCACTTCCTGCTATTGTGTTGAGAGAAAAGCAAATGAGAGTTGACCAGTTACATCCCAATTCATCTTATCATGTCCAGCGCAGCAAGGAAAACAGAACTCACAATCAGAGGAACACACGGAAAAGAAAAACAGACGAAAGGCCAGACAGATGAATCATGTGACATAAATAACCAACAGGTGTTTCGGATGTAGGTTGGTAAACAAAGGAGAAATATTCCTCTGGAGTGAATAAGCTGAAATGTGTCTCTACTTAGATGAGTTGTAACAATACAGGAATTCATACCAAACCATTTTGGTACCAGCTCTTTTGTACCAAATAAGTACAGCATCGTTTTTAACCCGTACGGATGTCGAGCAACTGCAGTCAGGTGAGCTGCTGCCATTTGGAAAAACACAATCAAGCCAATCAAATTTAGCTCTTCAATGAAGATTAGCTCCATGGTGCTTTATGGTAAAGCAGGAGAATGCAAATTAAGCAGTAATGAAAAGGAAAAGCAAAACCATCCAAAAGGTCGAACTCAGATGTGAAAAGAATCAGCCAAGCTATCAGAGGTGCATGTAAATATCTGGTTTCAACTGAAACTGGTAATTAAATCTCCTGTCGGTTCTGTAACAGTTTCTTTGAAACTCTAGAACAGGCCTCCTTAAATCCAGACCTGCACAGTTTTGAATGTATCCCTGGTTCAACACTCTTTGATCAAATGCCTGAATCTCCACCTCAGTTTGCAGTCAGGTTCTCCAGAGTCCTGCTAATGACCTGTTTATTTGACTCAGGTGTGCTGAAGCTCAGACAACTAAAACCTGAAGGACGATGGCCCTACAGGTCTGGAGATGAGGATTCCTACTTTAGGACATGCTGATAAAATCTAAATAGTTTCAGAGTGTTTCAGCTTTCCTCTGAAAAAGTTAAAAAAAAAGTTTATCTCGGGAATTGTAGCTTATTGAACAAACTTTAAAATTAATAACCTTGACTTGTAATAATGCATGTTTTGAATCCCCAGCATGCTTTCTGTTTTTACTAAGACTCCACCTACTGATTTGTGGTAAAATTGAAAAAGCTGTCAAATGAAACAATGCTTCAAGTACATATTTTTTCAGTGGAGGATGCTGTTGATAGTAACCGTGTGTTTCCATGGATGTTTGACTTGCCTCTGCTCAGAGCAGCAGATAAGAGCTCACTAAACAACAAGCAGCAGCGGACAGGCCAATCTGCTCCGGATAAGACGAGCACTAAAGGACTGGAGCCCTTAGTAACAAGTTAATCTACAGTGGACTGTTTTCAGCTGGATTTATTCCCTTGAGTCTATGTGATGTCTGGATTGGTGCAGTGTGCTACACCTCACTACTAACACTGACAATAAAGTCATAGCTCTCAACACTTTTCTAATCTATGCCTCTATTTATTATACAGTCTCTGATTTTACTGTCCCCAGGAGTCTGGATTTCTCTGAACTAAAGTAAGGAGACGGGCACTTAGAATTACCTGAGGAAGAAAATTAAAGTTTTATTTATTGATCGCCATCCTGACATTAGGTGTTTTGAGTTTAAAGAGCAGCAAGGGAGACATCTGTCTCATCTAAATTTCTTCTTGATGATTATGAATGTAAAACCTGATGTAGGCTGAGTCTGATATCTACTTTTCCTTTGCCTGAAGCAAAAAACAAAAAGAAAAATATGCTGTGACTGAATTTGTGCATTTTCTGCAACGTTGTACGAGGCACGGCTTTTTAACCTGTATGTCTGCGCGGGTGTTAAATCATGCATGTGTTACGTTTGGCTGTGTGAGAGTGTGTGTGTCTGAGCTGTGCGTGGTAGTCTGTGTTTATGTCTGCTTGCTCTTAATTAAGGGAAGCAGCGAGCATTTCACCTCTGGAGGGGATTTTATGGCTGTATAAACATCATAGATCATGATTCAGCGAGGTGAGGCAAGCACAGCCCCACGGCTGCCAAATCTCACTTAGTTTGTTGTCGAGACAGCAACAGTCGAGAGTGACAGAGGCAGAGACGAAACGGCGTCGGATTTGTTTCTGTGCATCAGAACACATGGCGGATTAAACGTGTGTGTAATGTTTGTCTCTAAAGTTGGCTCCACAACACTCGGAAGTTAAAAAGTTCAAAACTGTCAACATCGGTAATAATACAGCCCACATTTTAATGTTATCAGATTATGTTGACACCTTAGTTACGAGACTATGAAAAAGAATCGGTGATTGTGAGGAGATAGAATCTCAGTTTTAAGCATTATAATTCAATTCAGGTTGTTTTTGGAGGCAAAATAAAAACATTTCTTCTGTCTGTCTTTCAGTTCTTCCTCTATCTGTAGTTTATAGATACTAAACAATGTTGTATTTTTTTCTCTCTGTCTCAAACAAATACATACTGACAATGAAATATCAGCTGGATAACGAAGTACTTTCACCGATACATTTAGGAAAATAAAGGTTTTAAAGAGGCAATGAGAAAAAACCCCCCATCTAATCAGTTCTGGTTTGTATGTTAAATGGGTGAGTTTCCATCATAGCATCATAGCATTTATTCTGAAACATCAGAGTTGGATTTAATCAGCAGGAGGTTTAATTCTGACATGATTGATCCTGTGATCCCCAACACATACTGAATGAGCAGACAAAGAAAAATCAGTCACAATGACAGAAATTGTTTTCAGATTGTATTGTTTGTTTGTTTGAACTTTCCCTTCTGGTTGGTTTTCATGCATGCAAGTCACTTTATATTTGCTTTTGTGGGAGCAGGAGTCCATGATTGTGCTTGGGCTCATTCTAGTGGTGCTCAGCAGAACTTGGTTTCAAATAGTTTCAAGGTGAACTGCAAGAGAGCAGATTGGTGCCAAGTTGTTGCTCAGACTGCAGCAGTTTTCTAGTGTGAGAGTCAGTGGAAAAGTAAATAAATGGTGCCATGCAAACAAAATCACCAGATTAGCAGTGGAACTGATAGAAACCCCACAGCGTGGTTCCATTTTGTGTCATTATTCTGCTTTGGCTACATGAAATTGTTGCATCTCAAAGAGATTGTTCAGGTTTATTAGAGAATGTTCTGTGAAAATAAAATTAATGATTCTTCTCTTCTTTGGTAGACATATATCTGAGTTTTTACAAAACCCAATAAAAGTCACATGAGGTTGTTTTCTTGTTTCTCAGGTTAATGAGTAACCTGAGTAAATACAAAAACAATTTTTAAAATGTGATTTTGTTCATTAAGGGAAAAAGCATCTAAGCCAACGAGGCCCTAAGTGAAAAAGTCATCAGCTTTTCTTTTTAATTAACTCAAATTAATCACATTTTTAAGCACTTAAGTTCAATTTTATGAGTTCAAGCCTGATTACACTCTGACCTGTAGCATAAAAAGTAATGCCACGATTAACTACAAGTCTGTTAAAATTGACTGTCTCTGTCTGCCTTTCCATAACATCTTTTCTTACTCTCATAACTCAGAGCTTGTTAACATGCAAAGCTTAAACACAGTCCCACTACTTAAATATAAACACTCTGTGTTTAAAAAAGGAGATTTTTGCACTACTCTTTAAATTTGGTAGCAAAAAAAAAATCCATCCAATCAATATGAGTTAATACTCTACAGGCATGCCGCTGACATTTTGGTTCCCCAGCACAACATTGGGGAGCTTTCATGTAAGTCTCTGCATCCATGTGTTCCCACGCTGTTCTGATCAGGGGGATCTGAGAGCTCAATCTGACAAGTCTCATAGCAACTCTTCTGATGGAGCAGAGAAGTAAAACTTACAAAAAATAAAAAACTGCACTGATTATCAAAATGCATGGACCGAAAATGTAGGGAAAGCATCATTATCCAAACTTTTGAAAAACAAACTAAAGATCTGCATACAGTAAAATATCAAAATGTTGTTGATGATGCTGATTAATAAACGTTTTACACTTTATGTTGCTAGCAAGTCCTATGAAGAATCCACTAACACTGCTTTTAATAAAAACATACAAACTTCTTTGACATTTCCATATTTTGCAATTTTGTACTATGCTAAGAGATAGTCATGGACAATACGTTCACTAATATTGTCCAAGGAATCTCTGAAACCTTCATGATAGAGTTGTGTTTATTACATTATTTATTATTACATTTTGAAAATTATGTAGAATTTTCCATCAATGGATGGATGGATATAATAACACCACCAAGATGACACTGAGGATACTTCCTGTCTTCTCCTGCTGGTCGTAAAGGTTGTTCAAGATGAATTCACTTTGAAACTTTTTAATTGTTTCTTTCAACTTGTTTACATTTAGAAATGTATTTTCTTTTTGTCTTTTATTCTGTCCTTCACAGTGAACACCCCCTGTTGAACCTTACTCTGTTTTTAGTAAACAAACAGAATCTGTAAAGGGAGAATAAAAAAAATTAATAAAAGTTCAACTTTCATCTAAAGAAGGTTTTTGATTTGGCTTGTAATGATATTTGGGGTTTTCTCCTGAGATTGGTTTACACTTTTGGCTGTATTTATTTACAAAGTGATTACAATCCAATAAAAGTGTCATTGAATGCCAAATATTGGCTTTTGTGTCTGCATTACATATTTTCAGAAACCAAATTATCCCAAATCTCAGAGGAGCATTAATGTCTGATTGTAATGGACTGTAAATAAGCTCGAGGTCATGCAGAGTCCAGACTGAAATAATGTTCAGAGAGCTTGAAAGAAGCTAATTAACCCGACCCTGTACATAATTCAGAGATGTACTTCATGCCTTGAGTGGATCCTTGATCACACTGAGATATAGATGTGGTGTTTATGACATTTACAGCAATGAAAACTTCCTGATTGCACCCCAATGACTTGGTAGAATCTTCCACCACAAAAATAAGTTTAGCTTACCTAACCCTTTAGAGAGATGCATGGAGGCGCCAACTCTTGTAGGACTTGAAGGATTTGCTGTCAGCATGTTGGTGCAAGGGCTGCACAGTGGCGCAGTTGGTAGAGCTGAAGGTTCTGGGTTCGATTCCCAGCCCCGGTCTTTCTGCATGGAGTTTCCATGTTCTCCCTGTGCATGGTGGGTTTTCTCCGGGTTCTCGGTTTCCTCCCACAGTCCAAAAACATGACTGTCAGGTTAATTGGCTCTCCAAATATCCCCTAGTGTGTGTGTGTGTGTGTGTGGTTGTTTGTCCTGTGTGTCTCTGTGTTGCCCTGCGACAGACTGGCGATCTGTTCAGAGTGACCCCGCCTCTCGCCCGAAACGTTAGCTGGAGAGGCACCAGCGACCCTCCCGACCCCACTAAGAGACAAGGGTGTAAAGAAAATGGATGGATGGATCTTGGTGCAAGATACAATGTCACATTCAGGGGTCCAGTGGAGTCCAAACCTCGACAAAAAATACCCTATTGGGTAGGTGGCCACATTGTTGTGCGTAATAAGTTCTTATTATGATTATAAAATGTAGCACTTGTGTCTGACTAAGGATGAAACAACCTACGCTACAGTATCAGAGATGAAGAAACATGATACTGAAATGTTAATGAACTAACACTATAGAAATAGAAATCCAGGGTGGATAAGTGATTGTGTGAAAGGCGTTTTCATGTAATTCAAGGACTTCAGTTCAGCCAATTCACAGCAAATGTCATCTCAGGACAAAAATATTTTTTCCAGCAAAAATGAATGCAGAGTTTTTCTATTATAAATATGAGTAGACTTCTCGACTTCAGTCATGTGCCAAGCTGCGTTTTTGAAGGACATGAAGCTTTGTCCTTTGAGACAGAATTTTTGTCAACTATGGATTATCTCTACAACTGTAGTCAAATAGATTTAGGATGCTGTGGAAACTCACTTGGATAAAATGGAGACAGTTCCTCCTGTGAAGTCCTTATTTCACCTTTGATGTATGACATCAAAAAGCTTAAATCCAAGTCATTGATCAGGGATGCAGCAGAAAGTTGTTAGTGAAAACTCACCAACCCAGGTCACGACTGCATAACCACCACAGCAACAGATGATGGAAGACAGAAAGGCAGCGGGAGAAGAAAATAAGATGGGTCTTTAAGATGGGGTTTGCTGAGGGAAGTCACTGAAATATACATCACACAATGCTGTTCTTTTGAGAGCCCACTGCAGTCTCTAGAGGTGCATGGGTGGAGAAAAGGGAAAACACGCTCCTTAGTCACAGGGAGATCAAACTCAAATACTGTGCAGGGGAAAATGGTGACGATACAACAGAGGAAACCGTGTTAATGTAGCCGTGTGCTCTTCAGTCAGACTTAATCAAATTAATCAGGGATGTGGAAGTCTCTTGACGGTTGCAGTAAAAAAAGTGAATAAGATCAAATTGCTGCATATTACAGACAGACCATATGATTCTCTGCTGTGGGAAATCAGGTATTACTATCAATAACTGATATCTGAGAGTCTGATTGTGTGCATGAGATTTGTTATTGCTCACTGGAAGTTTGTTACGTTATGTTGCAAATCTATAGATTTTAAAAACATCTAATCTTTCCAAAGGTGGGTTTTTTTTTTCAGAAAAACAAAACTGTGAATTAATCCCTTTGGGTTATCCAAATGAGATTTTATTATTGTCTAATATTTGACATGTTGTTTTAAAGGGAGAGTAATTTGTTTTCTAGCCACATGGTATCTTATAAGACAATCAAGTAAGTAATTATATCACCGTCAATTTTGACTTTGTAATTTAACGCCTTCAAATTGGGTCTTTGTCTCTTTAAGAAGCTCCTGCTCTTTCCAGCACTCGGCCTTCTGTGCGTCATCACATCACATTTCCTCTGTTAAGCGTTAAACGCTGGACAGCGTATCAAGGAATTCTCAAACACGAAAGAATCAAAACATTCCAGTTCTGTTTTTTGATGAGGGAGTCACATTGTAAAATGATGTAAAGTTCAGAAAGTCTTTTTTTTTTTTAAAGATTATTTATCCACACAACCGAATACGTTTATTTACATAATTAATGCAGAGTCATCCTGTCAAACCTGTGTGTGAGCGTCTCCCCCCGTCTCTGTGTTGGTGAAACACTGGATCTGCTCTATATTCTAAACTCCCTGCTGTGTTGCAGAGGCTCCAGACTGAGCTATGACTCATCATGAGCTCTGACAGAGCTCACACACAAAAGAATACATGCACACAGAGCGAGACAGGCATATTATGGAGAACAAGCGTCATAAATACACGGATGCTGACTCGGGCTCCTCCTCCGTGTTACAGGGTTACTTCTGAGAGAACAAAACTGTAAACAACAAAGCAGGCCAACTGGGAGAGAGAAATTGTTTTAATAAGGTAGTGATGCTGGGCATCCTCTGACTGCAGATTCAAGGATCAAAACTGACTGTGCAAATAGTTTTGAAATTAGTACTGCTTGTTACTGTGGATACCGCAGCGACTTTAAAAACCTTTATGTTCCCAAAGCTGAAAGCTTCTGGTTTTGCCGTCCGACCAGCTCCCGAGAGGTTTGGATGCAGGTCTGCAGAGGAAAAAAGGGTTTGTAGTCAGACAAAGCCAGCAGAGATCACAGACAGAACAGTTCAGAAATGCAGACACTCAGCCTGTACCTCTAATTTGGTCATGTTTGCTCACAGGTCCACAGAAATAAGGAAAGTCAAAAAGTCAAGTTTATTTGTAAAACACATTTTGAGTCGGTTCAATCTGCTTGATGAGATGAAAAATAACAGAAAACAAACAAAAAAATTACATCTCATCTTACCTATGTTCCCGTTATTATTAATTAAGGCCAACTTTAAACAAATGGGTTTTTAGTCTTGATTAAAGGAACTCAGTGTTTCAGCTGTTTTGCAGTTTTCTGGAAGTTTGTTCAAGGTTCCAAAGACTAGAACCAGAGACCTGAGTGAACTGGAAGGTTGATACATTAACAACAGATCTTTAATGTATTGTGGTGCTGAGCCAATCAGTGATCAATAAACTAACAGCAGCATCTTAAAGTCTGTCCTCTGAGCTACACAGAACCAGTGTATAGACTTTAGAGCTGGGCTGATGTGCTCCATCTTCCTGGTTTTAGTGAGAACTCCAGCAGCAGCTGGAGGATTGATTTAATAAAGAAATAATAGGCCTAGAAAAACAAACTTGTGTGTGTGTGCGTGTGGCGCGCGCGCGTGTGTGTGTGTGTGTGTGTGTGTGTGTGTGTGTGTGTGTGTGGTGACAGAAAAAGGCAGAGAGAGAGAGAGAGAGGGAAAGATACATTTAGTGAGAAGTTCATTTTCTGTAGCAAGATGAAAAAAGCACATTTGATAAGATGTGTTAAAAAGCCCCATCTGTACTGGCTGATTGTGTGAAACAAAATAATTGAAGGTGTCATGACAACCACCTCAGCTTCTGTGCTTTCCCTCCCTCAGACAGCATGGAGTCATCTGGATATTGGCCACATCGTGACTTACAAAATGTTCACTCTGGTATTAGTTTTTGGATGTGTGCCCATCAAAAAAATAAAATAAAATAAAATGTGCTGTTTGATGAATAAGTAAAAAAAAAAAAGACTATTGTCATGACAAATGTAGAGGGGCACCTTCATAAATTACAACAGACATTTTTCTATTCAAAAGATGAAACTGGGAGGAAGGTGATTTGCCTGGTTGCTTAAATAGTAGCCTTGGGCTCATCTGCATTGTCTGCTCTGGTGTCGCTAACCTTCCAAGGAAACCTTACCGACGGTAAGACATGCCCTAAGAAACGATCCGAGCCATCACTACATTCGCTCTGCCATTCGTCAGATCCCCCTCTACTCTACCAGCCTGGCCAAGGGAGGAGACACAAGCCTTGATATCGAGACAAAGGGACTCTTCACTGTGCTTCAAGGTCTTTATCTTGAGGATGTATGCCAAACGAGCGCAGGAGGTCAAGGACTTGAAAATGATGAGTCAGCATCAGCGCCGCTATGCAGGATGAAACAACCAGACTCCTGGAGTATATCAGGAAGACATCCGCCAGCTAAATCAGAGGTGCTCAAATTTTTGGTGTCAAGCTAAAAGCAGCTGTGGGCCACAAAACAATTCTATTGTAAAAACAAACCAATACACCAAATTTCAATGAAACCTAATTACCTGATTTCCATATGGAAAAAAATGTGGATTATTTTAATTGTGTTGAAGGCTACCAGGACATGATACGAGTCCTACATTGTTTTTATTTTGCTTTTTAAAACCCTCTTCTGTAATGAAGTTAATAAATGGGTGCAGTCTATTCTTCTTGCATCTAACGGAGTATTTTTTCACAGTGCGTTATATCTAATTGAAATGAAAGCAATAAAACATGACTTGTTTGTGTTAAGTTTTTAAGTTGAAGACTATTTTAATTTGTCTGCATGCATTTTTGTTGATCAGTGAAAATGTATTTTACTTTTATTTGTTTTAAGAACATCACCATCAACAGTCTGATGAAATAACTTTGTGCTACTCTTCAAATGTGAATGAGATCTGCACAGAATCATCCCAAGTCCAGTGCAAATATCTGAGTACACCTCTTGAAATAAGACGAAACAAACATTACTTACTCTAACAAGCTTAGTCTAAGTAGAAAATTCCTTAATGTTGATAAACTTGTTCCAATGTTGCATTATTTCACTTATAACATGAGGAAAATGTTTTATTATAATTGAAATATAAGGAATATTTGACTTAAAACATTCCCTGTAAGTTAGGTTTGCCTCTTTTGAGGCGTACCACAACATTTGCACAACTATTTGCAGCGGTGATGAGTCTTTTTGAGCCTGATGAGTCTTTTTGAGCCAGTTTGAGGTCGACTTTTCAAACTTTTTCTTGACTCTTGTGATGCAGCAGCACAGGGACTAAACATGAGCTAACTGTGCAAACTGGCAGCTGAGAATCCATGTGTTTTAGAATAACTGAAGCATTTTGTTCACAGAATTGACTACAAAGTAATAATGGCAAAGGTGCTAATTTAGCAGTTGGGAAAAAAAAGTTGAATGAACGCCGTTTTGATGTCTGCACACTTGCAGTAAAACGCTGCTGGTGGAAGCTGTTTGCTGGTTCTTCAGATCACACACAACTGATCACATGTTCGTCCTCTGGTGGGAGTGCAGATGTCAAAGCTGAACAGAGTAAGTGACCATATTCACCTGCCACCGTGTGCAGGTGCAGTGAACCAGCAGCTGTGCTTTTCCACAGACATTTTTCTCTTCTTATCACAATGTGAAAAGCGCTGTTGAAATTAATAAACTGAAGGATGATTTCAGTCCTTTCAGCAGCTGCAGGTATAACACATGCTGGCTCACTGTCATGCTGTAGTGGCAGACTGAATAGAACAGACATATGGTTAATATGATTAGTAACACCTGTGCTTTATACTCTGATTAGTCAGAGCCTGGTGTGAAAAAAATGTGGTCTACTTCAATTTGTAAAGCAAACGGTGAAGTTGAATCTGAACCAGGCGATAATGAGAAAACCAAGGCTAGGAGAGCGGTGGCGCTCGTGATAAAAATTGGCAAGTATTTTGAACATAGCGAGCTAAATGAACGCGCTTAAAAGGTTTGATTTGAAATTCAATTTGCAGTATAATGTCCCATTGGGCCAAATGTGCAAATTACAAGGAAGGCTGATTGACACAAAATGGCTGCTAAGAGGTGCATAAAATTGCATTTAGTTCAAGTGCTGCCGCACAGAATGGTTTGCGGGTATGCACTTGGACAACTTTTTTCTCTGAACCTTTGCAGCTATACGGTTACATTTTATTCTGTTTTGTGATAGTAAACCTATGCTAAACATTATTTGTAACACTTAATTTGAAGGGGGGTGAATAAAGCTGTCATGACACTGTCATAAACATGACATAACATCTGTCATGAACATGAATAAGCCTTCATGAATATTTATGACCGTTGTCATAAAGTCTCATTCGGTAAATTACAACACTTTTAATACAAAGTTGACATTATTCAAAATGTCTTTGTTATGACAACTTGACATTAACCAATAAATCATTACTGTTTAAACTTTACCCATAATAACATAAAGTTACCTAATTTTTAAAGTGCAATCAGTAATACTTTTATAACAAATTTACAGTATATCAGTAATGATTTCTTGGTTAATGTCAAGTCATCATAACAAAGACATTTTGAATAATGTCAACTTTGTATTAAAAGTGTCGTAATTTACCGAATGAGACTTTATGACAACGGTCATAAATATTTATGAAGACTTATTCATGTTCATGACAGGAGTTATGACATGTTTATGACAGTGTCGTGTCAGTCTTATTCACCCCCTTCAAATAAAGTGTTACCCATTATACTGTGTGTGATTTTTACTGCATTCTTTTTCTTTTCCATTGTAAAACAAAAAGTCTTGATTGCACTAATTACTTACTAATTCATTACTTATACAAATTGGCCACCTATCATAGCATTTTAGTAGTATTGTTCATTAAATGTGTTGATATACAAAGTAATGGGTCAAATGACTCATTTCAACCTTTAAACTACATCTGTCTTTGTAAGGAGCATTTAGTCAATTTGTCTCCAGATGCTTAGTTTCTATTCTGTAAACGTAGCTCTATTTCATAGCAATTAAATTGCCAATAAGTGTCATGAGCGGTGGTTGAGGTGGTGGTGAGGAGTGACGCTGAGACCCAGGTTATGAGGAAAATGATGAATTTTAATGAAGCTCACAGTCCAGAACAGGCAGCACGGCAGACAATAGTACACAGCTAATGCCGGTAGCAACTGTTGACATGGACAGGCAAGACGCGCTAACTACCAGGACTTTACCTTTCTACTGGATGCTACAGAAAACCGTTTGACAAGCTTTGACGTAGGTTTGACGAGGACCCGAGGAGGAACAGAGACAACAGGGGAGACTAAATACACACGAGGTAATCAAGAGAACGAGACACAGCTGGGAGGAACAGAGACAACAGGGGAGACTAAATACACACGAGGTAATCAAGAGAACGAGACACAGCTGGGAGGAACAGAGACAACAGGGGAGACTAAATACACACGAGGTAATCAAGAGAACGAGACACAGCTGGGAGACAATCAACGGGGAAGAAGCAGAGACGGGACTGACAGGGAACAGGACTACACAGAAAACTCAAAAAGAAACACAAAACCACGAATCACGACAATAAGCAGCTGGATACATTGACAGTGGATGCAAAAAGTCTGCACATTACTGTTAATGTGATGGATTTTTTGTAATATAGAAAATTCAACTATTTTTATGACAGCACAGCATCTTGACATAGTAAAACTTGCCTATTCTCTTTTGTTATAGCAAAAATGGCTCCAAATCTGGCTGCACAGTGGCGCAGTTGGTAGAGCTGTTGCCTTGCAGCCAGTGGCGCAAAAAGTGGGTATGCAGGGTATGGAGGGGGCGATGCGCAGATGATGTTTACCCAAACACCTCAGCGCCTGTCGCCCCATCACCTCTAGCACATAACGAGGTAAAAGTAGCGAATTTTACCCTTCACGTATCGTCGTTGCCTGGGGGGGAAGAGGAGAACAAGATCATCGCAACTTCACCCTGATGTTTTTGGGGGGGGCGCCGATTTATGTTTTTGCATCCACCTGAAAAATGTGTAGTTGCGCCACTGCTTGTAGCAAGAAGGTTCTGGGTTCAATTCCCGGCCCCGGCCTTTCTGCATGGAGTTTGCATGTTCTCCCTGTGCATGTGCGGGTTTTCTCCGGGTACTCCGGTTTCCTCCCACAGTCCAAAAACATGACTGTTAGGTTAATTGGTCTCTCCAAATTGTCCCTAGGTGTGCATGGTTGTTTGTCCTGTGTGTCTCTGTGTTGCCCTGCGACAGACTGGCGACCTGTCCAGGGTGAACCCCGCCTCTCGCCCGGAACGTTAGCTGGAGATAGACACCAGCAACCCTCCCGACCCCACTAAGGGACAAGGGTGTCAAGAAAATGGATGGATGGATGGATGGATGGATGGCTCCAAATCTGTCAGATTGTCAGATTAAAGCCCACTGTCCTCCATTAAGATGGTTAGATTCAGGTCTGAACTCAAGATTGCAAGCTTTCATTCTCTGGTCATGTCATCATTCTTTAGTTCATTTAGATGGATACTTTGGGACGTTGTAATATCTGAAGTCTATTTTTTTATTTGTCTTTTGTTTAATTCCCTCCACTTTAGTTAAGCGCCAGTTGAAGAAAACAAACCCTAATGCTGCTCCCATCATGTATCACTCATAGGTAAAAACCAAAAGGTTCTATATTTCCCTCCTCTTTTCTTTTGTTAGCATAAAAACACATTTTCCTACATATTTTCTGTGACTGCAAATGTATTTTTTGCTACATTTAGCGAGTCTTTGATGCCTCCCAACTCCTTTTTGATGTCATTTAAATGGCATGCTCTCTTGTCTTTCCTGTTTTGAAGAGTTATCAAGAGACATGGTCTATCATGCAATTCTGATCTGAAGTCTCTATAGATTGGCTGATTTTTTTTCTTTTTTAAACAAATCGAAAAAAGGGGTCTAGTAAAAAAAAACCGCACGGTACTGTAGTTCAGATTTATTGACTATAATTCAGATTTGAACAAAGATTTCTGAAAAGAAAAAAATCCTCATAGATTGCACTGATGATACAGGACTGAAAATCTGAACATCCATAATTTGAATTATTCTTAATGCTTGTCTTTAACACCAGTAGTTTTATTATATATTCTCTATTATTGCTACACTTTCAATTAATGTCACACAGAACATTTAGAAAATGCTTAGCCTAAGTAGATAAGCTAATATAAACAGTCTTCTCATTTTTATTTTTATATATTTTTTTACTAGATTTGCATTCACAATATTGGCTTCAGAATCCCATTTGTCCTTGCAACTTTTGGTAAAGGTAATTTTATTTATGTAGAACATTTTCTGCAACAAGGCAATACAAAGCGCTTTACAGGGATTAAAAGGTAATAAAAACAAAATAACAAACCAGAGGAAAGAGCAAAAGAAGAAAAAGCTAATAATGTTGATAAACTAGATACTCATAAATAAACTGGTGAATAAACTAGATACTCCAGGGTCAGTAGATAAGTATCATCTGGTCTAATTCATTTTCTGGTTTGGAAGAATAGGAGTCTAAAAAGTAGCTGCTCAGGTCGTTTTCTGGGTTCCCAGTTCTAATCCCTGTTCTGGGTCAATAAATGAGTATAAGCATTCTCTGGACTTTCTAAGTGAGCTCTAAATATGTAAAAGTAATGAGTAAGTACTCCACAGTTTCTAAGTAATATTAAAAACTAAATGTTCCTGTTCTGGAAGAATGTTTTTCTGGGGTCTCACCGCAAGGCAGATAAAACATCTCAAGATATCAGAAATATCATCAGTGTCATCAGTTTTTGTTTGTTTTTTGATGACCTGTGTCTCAGTGGATCACGTGATGCTTGGCGCACTGTGCAGCTCTTTGCACTGCAGTGTAGTCAGCGGCGCTTCCTTGGTTCCTTACTGCCATCTTGTGGCAACACAGAGCAACACATGTCAGTTTGAAGGAACCTGCTGTTCCCTTGAAGGGATCAATCAATGTGAGCTGCTGTAAAATGGTTTGTGACGCAACAAAATTACCACTATAATATGGCAACATGAATAGCAACATACAGGTGAGTGTCATTAAATTAGAAAATATGAAAAAGTTAGTTTTACCTCGACAATTTAACTTAAAATGTGAAACATTTTGATTAAAAGGGGAGCTGTTTCAATTATTTGTTTCTGTTAAGTTTGATGAGATTTGTGTGAGGACATTAGTGAATAAAAAGCATCATGAAGACCAAAAAATACAAGAGAAAGGCCAGGGGGAAAGATTAGCGACATTTAAAGCAAAATTAGGTTGTAAAATAATATCCAGGCAGGTTTGTAGGGATCATTTTTACAGCTTTGTCCTAATTTTTTATGGAACTGAGATTAAGGTCCAGAACATAAACTTCATTGTTCTTAAGCCCTTTAGTAGTAAATTTGTCTGTAAGTCATTTTTCAGTCAGAAGACAGTCGTGTCCAAACTCTGCATATTTCTGAGGATATTTCTTCAGTATTTCCACTGAATGTGCTTTTTTTCCATGATAACATCTTTTTAATGAAATAAATAAATCTCTATATCAGCAAAACACTCACAGAGCATCAAGCTGCTATCCACATACTTCAAAGTTGGGATGTGAAAAAGCTCAGTAGGATCCTCATGTATTTGAAATACTAAATATGACCTTTAATGTCAATCAATGAGATAAAAAGTCATAAATATCAAGCCTTAGCTTTAAATATGCTAAAAATTCTGGTAAGGAAAATCAAGGAATAAAGAACAAAATAAGTAATGCAAGAGTTTTTTTTTTTGAGGCCCATAAACCCTTTTTACTATTTTTAAGTAATTCCCTCTCTAGTTTATCCTCTAGGTACAGCTGGGTAATGAAATTATTAAAAGGAGAAATCTGCGATCTGCTGTTGCCTGGCAGAGCAAAGTGACCTGATATATCCTTAAATGAAAGCATGTTGCACAGCTCTCCCATTAAAACTAATTCAGTGTGTGTTTCTGTGTGAGTGTATGTCTGAGGAGTAGGGATCTCAGATCATCTCTTCTTCTGCTCCAAACCTTCAGGGAATTGAGACCCACACAGACCCTCCCACTGGGACTCTGCTGCTCAAACAGCAGCGACGAAAACAAACTGATTCACGACTGAATCAGTTCGTCTTCACTTCCTTCAATCCTGTTTGAACACAATTCACTTCGGAAATGTTTTAAAACTCTTCTGCTGAATTCTGATTACCTCCCAAAGCGTTCAGCAAGGATAAAATCAACATGAACAGCTTTTATATGTATGATGCTAACCAGGGAAACTTTACCATTTGTTATATTTTATTGTAAATCAGGATAAAATTGATTTTCAGTCAGTTTTTTTTGCATTGGTTTGATTCTATTTTTATTGATTTTATTGGACATATGTCGCTTGTAAAGTAAATTTTTGTAAATATGCAGATTGATTTGAATTTAAATTAATTGCATTACCTTAATCTAATTACTTTGTTCAAGTAATATGTAAAGTAAGTAAAAGGTAATTATATTACTGTTACTTCTCTGCATTTTGAAACTGTAAGTTTGTATATAAGCGTCTCAAGACAATCACATGTGTCATTGTCGTTTAGTAAATGTTAAAAATCCTGATTGTATTCAGGAGAGACTTTGATTTAAATTATTTAATTTCATTGCTCTGCGACAGACTGGCGACCTGTCCAGGGCGTACCCTGCCTCTCGCCCGGAACGCTAGCTGGAGATAGACACCAGCACCTCCTGACCCCATTAAGGGACAAGGGTGTAGGAAAATGGATGGATGGATGGAATTTCATTGCTGTATTTTACATCTATTTGAACAAAGGAGTTTAAACACAAAAAGTATTTTTACTTTACATGGTGGAATCGTCAGAAATACATGATTTTTTTAAAAATATAGTAGAATATGTAGAGAATAGACAGCTGCGCAGTGGCGCAGTTGGTAGAGCTGTTGCCTTGCAGCAAGAAGGTTCTTGGTTCGATTCCCGGCCCCGGTCTTTCTGCATGGAGTTTGCATGTTCTCCCTGTGCATGGTGGGTTTTCTCCGGGTACTCCGGTTTCCTCCCACAGTCCAAAAACATGACTGTCAGGTTAATTGGTCTGTCTAAATTGCCCCTAGGTGTGTGTGTGCATGGTTGTGTGTCTCTGTGTTGCCCTGCGACAGACTGGCGACCTGCCCAGGGCAACCCCACCTCCCACCCGGAACACCAGCTGGAGATAGGCACCAGCAACCCCCCTGACCCCACCAAGGGACAAGGGTGTAGGAAAATGGATGGATGGATGTAGAGAATAGATTTAAATATTTAAAAAGTTGTGTACAAATGATTTTTGGTGATGCACTGTGCATAAAGTTAAAAGAATGAAACAAATCAAGTTTTAAAAAGAGACGATTTAATTTGATTATATTGTAAATGATTGAAAATGCAGGAAGAAATGTATATTCAGGCTGTGCATCATTTTTTAATTGAGTAATTAAATAACTAATTACTTTAGAAAATTAATAATTATGAACGTAACCAGATCATTTTCTTGGGGGAAGTAATCAGTAATAAGTAAATAATTAGTCTTTCCAACTAATTTGCCCACAACCCTGCAAGAACAAACTACTATAGGCGATGAACTCATGAAATTATGGTTTATTTAGTATTGCTAAAAGAAGTGACACTTCATGCATATATAAGGACAGAACAGAGGAATTAATAGTATAATAAATGATTATATATTAATATTTTATTTTAATATCTGTTTGTCCAAATTCTTTCTGACAGAAAGGCCTGAAAGATGATAAAACAAAGGTAAAGAGGAGGTTTTATAAAAAGTGAATGAAGGTGTCAAATGATTATCTCAACTGATTAAAAGTTAAATAACAAGGTTAAGGATCTCTCATAGTTTTTAAGAACAGATTTTATAGCCTAATATTCTGAGCTCTAAAAAGTAACATTATTTTGAGGAAGAGGGAAAAGAAGGAAGGAGAGAGAATGATTAGGAATTTAATGTTTCGGAACCACATCTTGTTCATTTGCTTCCAGCACTATAACCGTCCAATCAGCAGAGGAAGACTGAGGGCCCACAGTGGCTCAGAGGCAGCTGCTCATTTTCACATATTCACTTTTCTCCATCTCTCTTCGTCTCTCAGCAAGTAGAAGTCTTTTCCACCAGTCAGCCTGACTGGTGGAAAAGACTTCTAAGTTATTAAATGACTCCACGATCACTCATTTAATAACGATTATTCTTTCACCTCGTCAGGATCTGAAGTAAATATCTATTCTGTTTTTAAGTTT
Organism: Poecilia picta; assembly: GCA_033032245.1. NCBI lineage: Eukaryota > Metazoa > Chordata > Actinopteri > Cyprinodontiformes > Poeciliidae > Poecilia > Poecilia picta. Next base: position 5,212,472 of record CM065367.1, read on the forward strand.
CTAAGCAGACGTGCACAATAAAGGATTTTCTTATCTCCTTGCCGATAAAAATATTAACAAAGCAGTAATTTTTATTACCAGTCTTTTAATGCTCCTTTGTTAAAATTACAAGCTGTATCTCCATCTTTTTTGAAGGATGAGTCGGTTCTCCAGCTCTTAGCGCTGCTGCTAGATGATGGAAAGCTACTTAAGCACCTTCAAACAAAATAGGCAACAAATAACACATTAAACCTTTTTATTGCTATTATTCACATTCATACACCAGATAAACATGCATAGTGGTATTGTTTATTTACAGCAAATAGAGCAACTGGATGTTATAACTGTGTATAAATACATTTGACAAGAAAAGTTGTCCCCTCAGTTGGTAGTTTATAACTGACAGATCCCCCAGACTTGTGCATGAAAGGTCTCTGTTTTCCATTTTCCTTTAAATACATCCCTCCACTGTCCCACTGACGTCCTCCTGCATACTGTCCGTCCAAAACAATGTTCATGTTTCTAAAACAGGACTGGATCCGCTGCAGCGAGGGATCGGTGTTCTTGGTGCTGTGGCTCTTTGGCTCCACATTTACATGCATATGTTAAGCTTAACTGGCTTAGCAAAGTAATAATAATGATAATAGATATAAAAAGGTAAATGTTTTCCAACATCCACAGAGAAGATGTCGCTCACAGTTTGGTGGAAGGGCCTGAAAATTTGGACCAAATTTGAATTTTCTAGATTTTAAATCTCATGTTTGGCAAATGAGCACTCTAAGAACCCAGTCCTCACAATTAGCTTTTTACAGTGACTAATTCTGTATGTTAGACAAAATAAAAGAATGTAGAAGGAAAAAGGTACACCTAAAACCATGCAGAAAGGAAAATACAAACTAAAAAGATCCTATTTGTCATCAAACATCAGGCAGAAAAGAGAATTGAAATGTTTGTCTGTAGACGGCAGACAGTGAAACGGATATAAAACCATGGAGCTAAAGCAGGTCATTGACTTTACATCGACCGTTTAGCTCTCCATGACAAACCCAAGACGAGTTCTTTAAAAATGAACTGTGGTTTTAATTCACCAACCTTCAGATTTTCACAGTAATACTGAGCAAACGGCAAGAAATAAACATGCATCTCCTTAGTTCAACTGAATCCTGTTGTCTGAGTGTTTTCATCTGCTCACCTACAACATGCGGTTTGTTATGTATTCTCTAGTGACTACAGAAACAATCATGGTAGATTCTTTTCAGCAAAGCACTTTAAGCATTTGACACTAAAGGGAAAACCAACAATAATGAAAGCATCTTCTTTGGCTCAATTTCCTGCGAGCAAACAGACCAAGGCATTGTTAAATCGGGTGTGTTATATTTTTTACACCTGCTGTCCAGATTATGATGCAGTGGAGGTCACCACATTATAACTTAGTCAGAGGGAAAACTGAAAGCCCAAAGATAAATGTCACAAGTAAACAAAGATAAAGTTACTAAATAAAAAGGTTTGTGCTCCCTAACAGAATGATAAAATTGTTCTTCTTTCAAAGAGAAGAAGATCAAGCATATCATTATGATCACCAGCCAAATACTGGACTGGTTCCCCTTTAATTGGCTCATTGAGGTTTGGGCTGAAGGTGCTGCAGCATCTTGTCCTCTAAGTCCTGTTAGCTGCACCTTTATGGATTCATGTCAGTCCAGTGGATTTAGATTTGGGAGGTTTGAAGGCCAAGTCAACACGTCGTTGTGTTCCTCAAACAGAGAAGGTACATTCAGACAACTGCACCGCTTCCATAGATGGGTAGGTGGCGTCAAAGTCAAAGCAACGTCCACCAAGACGTTTTGCAGCAGAACATTGTCATTATCATGCTAATGTAACATGTCTTTTTTTGGCTTCCCGGTGCTTTGTGCTCCCCAGATGGCCAACACACGCTCACCGGGCCATTTGTGGGTTGTGAAAGACAATTTAATTCATCAGATTGTTGGTTATTTCAGCACTGGACAGGAGTCAGAAGGGCAACACACTGTGATCAACACACACCCCTTCTGTCAGAACTGGTATTAAATTAATCAGCAATTTGGTCAGCAGTGTCTTTTCTGTTGGATAGATTCAGTCTATCTAGAGGCCAGTCTGTCCATGAATGACCCTGTCACAGAGTCACAACTTCTCCTGCCTTGGGCCACTTTACATAGAGACTGACCACAGCAGACAGGGATGTTTGATGCTCTGACCCAGTCACAAGGCCACTATAAACTCAGGTCCTAATGTTTGCCCATTTCCCTCTTTGCAACACATCAACTGTGGCCACACAGTGACAAAAATATTATGCCTGAAGGGTGTACTTACTTTTGTCCTGTATTTTGTTCTGACCCTGTCACCATTACACTTCGATGTGTGTTCAGCGGACACAATGGTTTCCTATTGTTAATTTCTGTGAAGTTGCTGCAAAAACACAATCACTGGCTACACTTACGATGCTTTTTATGGCTTTTAAAATGTAATAAAGACTTTATAGCCACTTGCTGCCCCATCATGGTTATGTCAGCATTTACTGGAATGGGATTTCCCCCTTCTTTGTAAAGGTTGAATCATGAAAACTGAGAAATGCAATGCTGTCCTGTTTTTGTTTTTCACAGTGCACAGAGGTTTCCGTCCTCTTTATTTACTTTGGCCATTTCATTCCCGTTCCACAAGGCCTGGCTACTACTTTATGTTTTTACAAAAGCCCAGAGAGAAACAACTGCTGAAGCCGCAGAGAAAAATACTGCATAAATAACGTATCTGACTGTAGTTTGAAGTGTGGCAGTCCTGCACATCCACGTGTCTGATCTGTGACTCCAGCTCTGTGGGCATCGACTCCACAACGTGAATTAGCAGCAGCTTAACTATCTACATCCAGAGTTTATGATACGGTGATAATAGTTTGTTTTTCCGTCTTTGCCAGGTTTATTTCGTACCACAGAATTGATTATGAAGAGAATAATGTTTCCTTTTCCCCCCTCAGTGGGAAAATCTAGTTCAATTTAAGGCGAGTCTCGGGAGACAAGATTGTAATTTACCACAGCATCACATGAGCAGGCAGTGTTGACAATAACATGTTGCATGATAATTACATATCCCTAAAAAACATTTTTTTATGATTAGATACTACTTCAGAAATGGTTTGATATATACCGTGGGAGGAAAAGTATTTGCGACACCTCCATTTTTTAGAGTTTTTCCATTTCCAAAGAATGGAGAGGTCTGTATCGTGGGAGACAGGATCTAAAACAAAATCCAGAAAAATCCTGTACAAAATGTATATGAAGTGGGTTTGTTTCTTCAGTTTGGCACATTTATTCACCATTTATGCTACCTTATTTCTCTTATACCTCTGGTATTTTAGGATGAACCATTTCTTACACTTTCTTCTTATGTTTTGTGTTATTTAATAACATGTATTGTATTCATAAAATTCAGAATGTGCAATTTCTTAATAGGGACTGGACACAGAGGGCCCCAGACTCATATGATGATTAGTGAGATAAAATTGGCTTATAAATGACTAAAGGCCACTATATATCTTCATATTCTCAATAAAAAAAAAAAATGCAAGCAAACAGAACCTTACTGCTTAGTTAAAAAAAAAAAAACCTCACAGAGTGACAGAGAAAAAGATTTTTCCAGCTGTGGGAGGAGCAATCATCCATTTGGAGAATGCTTTAGAGTTTTTTTCCATGATGGGTCTTTTTCACCTCACAACTGCCATTTGTTTTTTTCCTCTACTTCCTCCTAAATGTTGCAGGAAACAGAAGATAAAGTTATAAAATATCGATGATCAGTCCATCACAGCAGAAAATCAAAGTGCTGTGGGAATTTGCTCTCACATAACAGCCCTTGTGAAATCTGTCACAAAGCCTTAAATCACAGAGGGCTTAAAATGAATATATCCCAACTAGAAAGAAGGCAATAGCCTTTTTTACTTCTGGATTGGTAAAACTGTTCAGACCCTGCGTTCTCTGATTAGAGCTGGCCGTCTAGTTTTAGCAAAATAACTGATTTATTTAGAAAAAACAGGAATGGAAAGTGTACAGGTGAACCTAAGTAAATTAAAATATCATTAAAATCCTGCATGTAATATAGTGTTATTACATGCAGTGGTCATTTCATTCATGAATGAAAACTCCAAATTTAATTTCTCAGACTTTTGAATATTACATCAGAAAAAATAGCTATGATTTTCCAAATATGAGCCTTGAAAATCAAGGCAAAGTCTTCTAATTTGCAAGAAATGAAATTTCATTATTATCAAGTTTGTTGAGTTCTGTGTCCTAGTATATTACTGGGAAGTTGTGTTGAAGGAAAAAAGTAAAGTAAAAAAAGGTGCAGCCTTTTTTTAGTGGAGCTCTTCAAAAACTGACTGTGGAAATTCCCACTTATTTTGGAAGAAATAGCATCTGCTGGTGTTGTTCCATCTTGTTTTAGCGCAACAATTAACATTTAGAGCACTTCATGTTTCTGTTTGCTGATTAACAATATGGAGATCCTCATTTAGAGTTTGAGCAAACTACCCTAACCTAATCCTAATACGTAATCTATGAAGACAAACAACACCAGAGCCAACAATCAGAGTAGTTGAAGGCAACCAGCTCCCATGCTGTGTCATACTCATTCAGCAGTTCATGCAAAAGAGCAGAAACCAATAATTGAGCATCTATATTGTAAATGGGGATACTTTTCACCGGACTGCTATTTCAACTGTCAATAATATTCTAATTTATTGAGATGCACCTGTATTGATATTCAAAATGAAGCTGCAATTCTATTTTTAAATAAATAAATAAATAAATAAATAAATAAAAACAATGGTCTCAGTTTAGTTTGCTACTTTGCTCATGAAACCAAATATAGAAACGGTATAAACCCATCTCAGAACACACCTTGTTAATGCTTCCTGTACATACATACAGTAAAATACACTTCTTGTCTACACACACTCTTTGCCTCACACTCTCAGAGACGATACTAGAAGTACAGATAATATGTCCAGTAGAGCAGGTTGACAATGACGAAAGAAAGGGGGAAGGTGACTCTGGAGTAGTTGTCTATGTGGTGGGGGTTCTCGATGTGACAGCAGCTTATAAAGCGGAGGATTTTGCGCAGTGTGGCAAGAGTGGTGAGGCACCAGTTGGTGGGTTCTGGAGGGGACACTTCAGGCTTGGGCTCACTGCCTGAAGGACTGGAGGGGCTGACGCTGAGTTCTGCCGAGGCAGGCGCCGGCGGCGAAGTGACGGCGGGCTCCTTGCGTCTCTTGGCTCTGCTGGAGTGAGCGGAAATGGTGGTGACGATGCCGTTCATTTCGTCGTCCATGTCGTGCATGTGGTGGCCGTACTGCAGGACAAAAGGTCAGATGGATTAGAAACTTGATAAACATGATTATTACAACAAAGATGATAATCATTAAGGCAAACAGAATGACTCGGATGATGAGAGCTACACCACACATCAGTGAAGATGTGTAAAAGTCTTTCAACCTTTCAAACGTACAACAAAAATAATGTTTCCTGAGCTTCCTAGATGTTTCTGTAAAGTCTGATTAAGATAGTTTCTGAGCAAATCACTGTTCAGTTGGGCCAATTACCAATTATGATTTTTCCACCATCATCTCAAGATGATGCTACTCTTAAAATACAAGAGCGCAAGAGACAACCCAGCACTCTGGATGAAAGGTGCCATAAGTTACTGCGATTTTAATTTTGTCCCAATTATTTTTCTTATGTGAGATATCTTTCTCACCTTCTTCAAAACTTGAAATTATAAGTTATATAGTGCCGATAACTGTAGTCGGTGTTGTATGATATTGAACATTAACAACAATGCTTTTCAAAGTACAGCAGAGTCTCACCATCAACATGTGAGCGTCAGCATGAGTTAGCGTGCAGAAGTGCGCCACGGCGTACTCAATAAGCGCTCCAAAGATGAAGCTGAAGCAGATTCCCAAGTAGACGTCAATGGCCTTGATGAAGCAGTTGGCATTGGGCAGCGACGTCCGCGCTCCCATCATCAGGGTGGTCATAGTCAGGACTGTGGTCACTCCTGTCAAACAATAAAACCAGCATTGGTCTGTAGAGATATGTGATAAACATGTTCAATGGTTGATTCACACCCCAAAAATTCTAAACAACTAAAAATAAATTCTTTTTTAATGACTAAAACGTTAGTCTGAACGTTTCTGAAAACCACTTAATATCGTATCTGAAAGTATTAACTGTCCTTACTCTTTCCACATTTATTACCTTATAAATTTATTCTAAAAGCAATGAGTACAGATTTGTTTAGAAAAATGTCTTTTTCTGGTTTGCTCTAGAATTTGCGTTTCACAAAAAAGAAATAAAAAAAAAATCCTGGAAAGGCGAAGTCTATTGGTGCGTGGTTTCTCTTTTTAAAATATGCAATAAATTTAACACCAACACTGTAAAAGTTTCAGTCAAATGTAAGAAAAAAAAAAAGCCCGGGGCTAAATCTGGTATATTGGAGTTTTATGCAGTTAATGTTCCTGAATAAGTAAACTAAATTCATTTATAAAAGTTTAATTTTAAAATTTTAATTATCTATTTATACTGTTGAAATGTTTATGACGGAGTGGCAGAAAGCGATGGCGTCTACAAAACGCATCTGGTGTTTAGCAGTTATAAGGCATTTTCTCATGACCACATAGATATTCTATAGTGTCTAGTCAACACTCAATCATGAAAGGATTATGGTAATTTTTTCAAACTCTGCAAATTGGGCAATTTACAAAGTGTTAAAAAGAATTAAGGTGATCAGTGGATGAAACATTAAACAGATAATTTAGCTCATTATAGCAAACAAGCAAGACGGATTGAAAACTGGCTTGATTGTGATGGAACCATTCCACTTCCCCAACCTTCAGCTGTTCATCTGGATCATGTTCAATAACCAGAAAAAATAAAACAAAACCTTGTGTAAAGTTTCTTTTTTACAAGGCCATAAAATTTCAAATAGCATGATTACAGTAAAATAAATCGAATGAGATTCTGTAAGATATAACTATAATTCACAGGGAACGAGGACCAAATACAGACATCGTGAAAGATTGAGGTGACTGTCATAATTAATATTCTGTCAGCTTTTAAAGGTTAGAATGGATGCAGTCAGGTGGGTTTCAGGGTTGCAATGCGTAGCTCAAACAGAATCAATTTAGAGAGATCTATGAGCTCAAACTTAAACCAAGATTTGACCAGATTGCATCTGAAATTCATCCATCCAGCCACTGCCTTTCACTCAGTGGACCGTCTGCAGAGGAGCTGCAACACCCACAGTTAAAAATAAAGTTGTATGTCTTGAATCGTAGGCCACTTAAGCTGCAACGTGATTCACAAACTCCTGAACGGTGGGGGTTCAAAGAAGTTCCTCATCACATTTTTTGTCATAAGTTAGTTTTTAATTAAAACACCAGTTCAAAATCTCATGAAAGATTTTTTGAGAATAAAGTCATTTTCTCCAATGTTTTGGGGGGGGGGGAGGAATGACAGACATAATTGAAAAATATTATTGAGTCAGATTTGATGTATACCTATGCAAATTCGAGCCGGAACAGAGGATAAGGAAATCCAGAAGGACACCCATGAGAGGACCACCAGCAGGCTGGAGGGGACGTACGTCTCCAGGATGAAATAGAGAATGCTCCTTTTCAGCTCGAAGTGGAAAACCAGCCTTGGGTAATGGCCTTCAAGAGAAGAGAGAAGAATCAAGAAACAGCCATAAAAGAAAGAATGTAGATGCCAATTTTCAGCACAGTTGACTTTAGCAGAAGTGGCATAAACTTACCTAAGTGTCGTAATCCAAAATATTCAAAGATAAGGCACTTCTTTTAAACCAAACTCAAACATTAGTCAGATATTTAGTCTTCCTTCTCACCCGTTTCGTAGACAGCCTCTGAGACAGATGTGTAGTGGTCCTCCACGGTGTACTGAGCCAGCTGCAGGGTGTCCAAACCGCTGACCGACTCATTTCCTCGGGTCCAGTAAAACATGACATCATTGATGTTGTAGCCCCCTGAAAAAGAGCAGAGAGATGAAATCTTTTCTTTCAAGTTTGTATGTCTATAGAACATAGTCAGAGCATTTATTAATCCTTTGTTTTTATTCTGTGTTTTATGACTTTATTGTTCACCTCTTTAGCAACAATGTGTTTCTTCATTTTATTTATGTTATGTCTGAGCTGGAATATTACATCATCCGATGTCTCTTTCCTTTCCTGTCTGATGACTTGTTCCACAAATTTACATAATTAAATGAAGAAATAAATAATATGTTGGTTTGCACTTTGTGTTTATATGCATCTAAATAACTGGAGTTCCTTTTGAAACATGGAACAAACCCATAAACATGCAGACATGAGCATTAAATCAGTGCTACAGCTGTGGATTTTGCAGCAACAGAATAACTGATGTTTCCTTTGCTAAAGCCTGAAGTGGCAATGAGAGAAACAGCAGGGAATGTTAATTGCTAATAGCTGTGCAATGTTCTGATCTTATTAAAACTTGGTTGTTTAGGGATGGAGCTTTACTGCGGGGGCCTGGCAAACTGGGGATAATGCTAAATATTTGCAACAAGAAAGAAGTTCGAGGGAAGCAAAGTGAAGTGCTGAAACAGCAGACCTCCATTTAACATTTACGTAAAAGTGAATCCATAAGAATTCAAAACATACTTAATTGGTGCTTAAATGCTTTCATTTGTTGCACAATTTCATGCAAGTGATCAGCCATGTAACGAAGACCCATCAAGCCATTTTGCCACATTACAACTGGATTTATTGGAAGCTATCTGACAGGAAACACAAGGTGTGAAGTGAAAGGAAGAAGATGCGTGTTTTTAAAAACTTTTATTAGCAGCTGGTCAGGTGGAAGTTTACATTTCAATAATCCTAAACATGCAGCCAGAACTACACTGGAATGATTTAGATGAACGGATATTCATGTTTCAGAATGTCCTAGCCAAAGTTCAGACCAAAACGTGACTTTAAATGCTATGCAAATTATTGCAACACTGATTCCAATCTCACTCTGTTTCAGTTTATTTTTGTAAAAAACAAGTAGAAAAAAAGTTTAGTCTCTAGAAATGCAAAGCAGAGAAATACCCTTTAATATGGTTCTGCAAGCACTGAATGGTGGTGTATAGAAAAGACATGCATGCCACACTTTTCAGATTTTTTAAAAATTCTTTAAATATAATGCACACTTTTTCTTGTGCTTTCAAATTTACATTACATTACATTGTGATGATCTCTTTCCTAAAATTTAAATAACATTCAAGCATTGGAGTTTGTGGTTGTGATGTGACAGAGTGTGAAAACGTTCAAAGGGATGCTCATGCAAGTGACTGTACTTCTGTTCCTTCACTTAGTCAAAGAAGACAGCAAAAGAGTGCAACAAGATCCTGGTGAGGAGCATCACTCTTACCTTGTATCGTAACACAAACAGACAAAGCGTGCATACAACACAGCGCCCTGGAGAACTGAGATAACCCAATTAACTATTGCTCAAAGAAGGCCTGGAAAAAATCTGATCATCAAAGAGAACACAGTTATGTGTGAAAGGGTTCACTGTAGCAGCATACGAGTCCAATAATGTAAGCTTATAGGAATCATCATGTGCTTGATTTTCACTTCTAAAAGCCAGACCTGCTCATTTAATGAGGTTAAAAGTCTCAGATGCATTTTCCAAATGTATCTGCAGAGGGAGTAAGAGAGTAAGAACTGTAGTTTGGACCCCTGTAATCTCCTGTCAGAAATTCTGCTTCATTTCTCACCGTTCACCCTGAACCAACTCATATAAGAAGATGAAGCTGAAGCCAGTTGGTCTGTTAATGAACCTGGTTCCTCAGCATTTCAAGTGTGACCAGAGTCTTCACCTCACCTAATGTAAAGTCATGGACTGATGAGCAGTTAAAAGTGGGATACGGTTGACTTTGATGCCTTCAACAAATCACGGTTTTGTCTCTATCCGAGGTTCTTAAAGGAAAAACCGATCAGTTTTCTGACCTGCAGCACTGCCACGACATAGGAAGTAAAACGTTGTCATGGAAAAGTTGGCCCTCCAGTTCCACATTCTTACAAAACACTTTGCCAAAGGTGGCATCCAGCACCGACATTTTGTTTCAAGCTCTACAAAAGAATCGGACTTTTTTATGTCTGTTGCTGCCAAGAAGCACTAAATATTTTACTGCATCCTAATTTAAACACCCCACACACTCCCACAACAGCACTGCCTTTAAAGCTCCCTCCTGCGCAGAGGATCCAATTCTGGCACAGCTTTAAAAGAAATAAATCCTTGGATATACATTTTCATAAAGAGACACCGGGACAGCTAGAGGAGGACAGGATGTGATACAGAACAGAAACTGAACATCAGGAAGGGATAGAAACAGAACTGAGGGAGGAAAAGATAAGGAAGAGATATTTAGCCAAGAATTATTGAGGGTACAGAGGAAGAACCCACCTCTCAGTTACCTGACTTTATCCTTTAAATGTCTTTCTATCAGCTAAGTGGCCCTGGAGCTTGAGGTAAAGGTTTTGTGTGGAACTGAGGGTTTGGTTGCCTTCTGGCAGGGATCAGTCTGAGCCTAGCCTGGCTGGCTGTCATTTTACAGAAAAAATAAAATAAAGCAAGCTGGAATAGAAAGTGGAGGAAGATGTATAACATGTTATATCCACCATGTCACCAAAAAATAAACCTTCCAATCATAACATTTTTTTTTATTTCAGGTACTCTTTACTTTACTTCACGACCCCACATAAAAAAGACATATCTAATATACAGACAAATATAATTAGACCAAACTGTTTCTGCTATAAATCAGTTAAGATGACACATTTGATTTTGATATTTTAATTTGGTAAATGCTAGAATAATAAGAGGAAGATATATTTCTTTCAGAATTGTTATTCTGCAAAATTTTACCAAGTATGTTTGCACACCTGAAAAATAATAAACTAACTTGCTAGTAACTTTTCAGCAAGATTTAAGAGCTTGCTTAAAAAGTGCCACTTCCACAAGCAGATTATTTCATTCATAACAAGAGATTTAGAACTAATAGTTTTCCTTCAATATTAAGAAATTATTGACTTAAAATATACTCATGTACTAAGGTAATTGAACTGCAAACCAGACCAAAAATACTTGGTAAGTATTTGTGTTTTTTCAGAATAAAACTTTCTTCAAATTCAGAAGTTTACAAATATTTCATAAATATGAGGTAGAATTACTTATTGAACTGTATAAGTTGGATCATAGGTTGCATGATGGTGCACATTGGCAAACTTTAATCCAACTTCTTGTGTTGCTTCTGAAGTAAATGGCTTCTTCCACTCACAGTGGCTTTCAGCCTGTGTTGGTTCAGGACACATTTCACTGTAGATAACAATACAACTTCTTACATGAATTTTGCTTTTGTTCTGGAGTTGGTATGCTTATTTCACACCAAAACATGAAAGAAGGTGTTTTCATATGAGATGAACACACAACTTTCTGGCTCTCATGCAAAATGCATAAATTAAAAATTATGCATATTTCAGTTTATGCACAGCAGCCCCACAGCGCCATGCTATGCTTGGTGCAGAGACGAAGCAGCTCTACACTGAGCTCCCTCCTCACCTTATCTCTAAGGCGGAGGACGTGGGAAGCTCTGTATGACATGTGAGGCTATCAGCACAAAGCGGAGCCGAACACAGACATGCATGCCATACTTTGAGGAGTTTCAAAACCGTGTCTACTGATGGTTCCTCTTACGGAGGATTATGCTGTTCTTTGTTTGGTCTGTCACAGAAAGCCTGAGTGAAATACATTGAGGTTTGTGTTTGAAACAGGGCAAAGTGTGGGAACCCTTTCACTGCAAGGCAGCAAAGGTGTGGCTGGAGAGACACTGTTTGTGCTTTATCCGTGTTAAAGTAATATAAAAGCCTTACCCTCAGCTTAAAAAGTTCCTAAAGCTTCACAGAAAGTGTGCAGCATGTACTTTTTCTACTCAGCACTCTTCACTAAGAAAGTAGATCATTTTCAAGCACAGCCCTCTGGCTTTGTGTTTGTGTTTTTTATCAGTCGGCCGTTCCACTGCCAAACACAACAGATTATTCAATTTTCATCTAAAATGTCCCAGCTTCTGTTGCACTGTGGCATCAGTGGGTTTTTTTTTTTTGCACACACATGGGCAACGACTGCACTTGCTTTACCAAGTGATGTAGAAGATGAGAGAAAGTGATGCGTTTGATCCCTCGTTTTGATCACACTCACTTGAAATCCCACCCACCCACCAACTCTCTGCCCCTGCCTCAAGGAGCATGGCTCAAATGTTCTTAACAAAGAGTGAAGTGTCCTTACAGCTCTCTAGTTGTAACGTGCAGGTCTGCTTGTCCATTGGGTACTTCGTCAGATCCATGTTGCACGCGACAGTAGTGGTGATCCTGAAGAAAAAAGAATAAAGTTGTTTTTCCTTTATTAGAATCCATATTTACATTTACATTTGATGGGATGACAGTGATAAACTCATCAAAGGCTCATCTCATTCTTACCACAGAACATAAGAAGTATGAGATGCAATGAATGAGAAATGAATCCCATGACATGTTAGCAAACTGTATAAAATTCAAATCAAAATGTGATTTTTTACAGCACATTAATAAACTAAAAACACAGAAGTACCAAATTGATCCTAATTGTATAACGGTAACAAGCAGATCACATTATTCATATCAGCCACATTAGGCATTCCTCTGGCATTTATCAATATGTTACCACAGAGATGTTATACAGCTAATTAGATCTGTAATTATTAGGCGTGGAGAGACACTGCGATGGATGACATCATGACGCATCATATCTGGAGGCCTTCACATTTCATCTTTCCTTTCAGAAATAACTGCATTCAGAGCCAGACACAGTGCCCTCTACAGGTCCTTGCATCTCTGGTAACAATGTGCAAAAAGCCTTAAAATACATCAATATTTTTTTATTAAATCATCTTATTGTTGTTTTAGAAATCTACAGTTATACACATTCTTTAAAGGGATATTTTTTTCCCATTTGTCCACGATGTTTAGCAACCTTTAATTGCCAAAATTGGTAAAAAAAAAACAAACAAAAAAACTGAAAGACAGACTAAATACCCTTAAAATGGAAAAGACAAGAGAATATTAGCAGAGTTGTTACTCGACCAAACTATTTAGAACAACAGGTGAAGTTATTTATAAAATAATATACTATTAATATATTTATAAAGTATTAACACCCATCAACTTGATTAAAAGCAACTTTTTATTATGATAATTTTTTAGCATATTAGATATTTGTAAATTGTTCAGAGCAAAATTCTGCGATGAAGGACGGACAGTAAAGATCAGCATTAATCAGTGATTAAAGAGAAACTTTCTGCTGCAAACCAGTTCTTCACTTTGACTCTAGCTTTCACCATCCATGTCCCATCATAAGGTTTTATTGTGATTAAATGTGGTTATCTTTAACTTGATGTTTATCAGTATTTTACCACAATGTATAAAAGGACATACATGATCTAAAAAGGGGGCCTTGTTAAAATCCTTCACTTTAAACTGCAGGAAGTTTCACTACAATCACTCTGACATTTGTAGCTCTTTCCCTTCTGACCAGCAGAAACACTTAGCACAGCTGTCGTTTCTTCATTTTTCCTCCAGCATCATACATTTCTCACCTCGCTCTGTCCCCTTTCACAGCTTGAATCCCCTGAGGTTGCCTTGATTCTCCTGACTTTTCATTTTTTATTTTGGTTGTTTTATTTTAGCTGGTCCTGTTGAGCTGCTTTTCCCTCAACAGTGTCACACTGCGGTGCAGCGAGCGAGAGCACGGTTTCCTGTGTTAAAGCAACGGCCCATGAAGTCAGAGCCAACCAAAGGGGGCGAGTATCGACCAGCCTTCAAATGGAGTCATCTTGTCCTCAATGCACACGGGTCTTAAGAATGAAAACACTGATCAAAACCTTGATGGGGAAAGTTCACATTTTCTGTTTTTGAAGATAAGGCTTGTTGCACACAGGGACAATGTTGAGGCGCCTGGGTAAGCCATTCAAACACACACTGGTACTCACCGTTCAACTCTGTTTTGGCATGGTTTGTTTTCCGTATATTTAAAACATGTATGACTGAGTCAAAACTGAAGTCAGAACTGTTGCATTTCCTTGATAATTTTTATATCTGCAGTGTTGGGAATAGAAAGTACATCCCTTTGTGATTCTCAGAGCATGACAAAAATGATCTTATTAACAAAGTTCTTATTTAAATCTAACATCCAGTACTTAAAAACTCACCACGTGTTTTCAGTATAATTATAAATTAAACATAGGAAAAAGCTTCTTGTGAAACTAAATACATCTTTTCAGAAAGATACTGGGAGAAAAGTAAAATGCTCTTATTGGATTTAAACTGAACTGCACAGCAATTCCTAATATAAACATTGTACTTATTTTTCGATCAATAGCTTTCTCATAATCCCTTTGTGTTTACAGTCACTGATCAAAGCGTAGAACTGAAGTTGAATTCAAATAATCAGATTATTTCTTTTAGCATTTCTTGATACATAAGACTCTAGAATTAGAAACATGGTGTACTTTCTTTCTCCCATTCAGATCATGTGTACTTGGCTGAGAATATTTAATAAGAATGGCACAAACTGCCAAAGGCTTGTCGTTCATACAGCACAATATCTGCGCTACACATCCAAACTGGACTTGGTGATGCTCACACTATCCACACATCAAGAGCTTCTGGACTCAGACAATCCAATAGTCGAGTAATAGTGTGATATAACTCCCAGCGTTGCAATCACATTATCTCAAATTCAGCCCACGCTTCCTCCCTCAGCCTGTTTCTTCTTGATTCCCTGGCCTACTTTTCTTTTATCTGCTGGAGCAGAAGAAGAAGAAAAATCGAAACAAAACGAATGACCAACAATGCTTCTTTGCTAGCCCACCTCAGAGCATAAAGGACGGTCCCATTGGGGAAGATGCGGATCAGTCTGTTCTCCACGGTGATATCATGCAGGAAGGATTTTTTGGAGTCAACAATAAAAGTGTCCGGCACCCAGAGAAGCTCCACCAGGCGCCCGTCGAGGCTCAGGCTCTTATTGCCCTCAAACACCAGGCGCTCATCCGTCCAGCGCTGGCGGAGAAATATGGTGGCCGTGTAGTCCTGCAGGAATTGGGAGAACAAGTTCATCAGACACTTTTAACAGGCATGTCAATAACAGGCTGGCAGTCGTGTTGGCTGCTTGATTTGTGTGGAGGAAATCGGTTCCTGGAGGCCCTCTGTGCCTGGAGCCACAATTATCCACAGCCTGGCCTCAAATCGGCAGGTCTGCTCAGTCTTGGTTTTCAAAAACAAGACAGACTTTCTGTGCAAAACACTGACTGAGTGCCAAACACCATTACTTCATATAACCAAAGGAAATGATGCAATATTTCCCTTTTCTTTTTAATTCAACAGACGGAAATCTGAAAATTGTAGTTCTCATATCTGTTCAGCCCCACTTAACGCATATTTGGTCAATTTATTTTTGTCTTGCAAAACAATTCAGTGTCAGATTGGATCTTAGAACAACCATATTCAGACCATGTAGCATATTTTCAATGCAATGTAAGTTTGAACTTGGACTGGGGAATATAAGCTTTGACGTAAACTATTACAGTGTGGCTCTGTATGCTTAGCGTTGCTTGTTGGGAGGTAGTCTTCAGATATAGTCTCTAGTTTAATGAAGGGCATGGTCTGTCCAGAGTGACATCATGTTTCTATAAGTTTTTCTTTTTCACTGCACATACAATTTTGCGTGTCTGAACAGAGTATTATCTGAACAGAGCATTTTATTCCACAACTTTGCTGTGTCCCCTACATGGCTTGCAGCAAACTGAAAATAGGACTTTCACAGCTTTCTTTTAACAATGGTTTTCTTCTTGCCAGTCTTCCATAAATCCCAGATTAGGGGAGTACTCAAGTGATAGTTGTACTGTCAAGAGATTATTCCACCCGAGCTGTAAAAGTCTGCAGCTCCTATACCATGGGACTCTTAAATACTTCATTTTACCTTAAATATGAATGTATCAAGTAATTAAAATAATCACAATGGATCTTTTTCTAAATCCATCTATCCATTTATATATTTGTACAAGTGTGGCAGTGGTCCCCTTAATTAGACTAAGTGTAGCTGCAGGAATTGTCTGTGCAATGCTTGATTTTTGCATAAATGTTATTGTTATAGTTGGTTTGAATGCAAAAATGTACATTTAAATTCAAAATGTGAAACTACAGACCTCTTAAATCTAAAAAGAACCAGCAGTGTGGACTTACCACTTTGCTGGTTTATTGCAGTTAATTGAATTTACGACGCAGTGAAACGTCACAAAGCAACAACAATGCCCACAACAATCCATCAAATGTTTGCATGCAATATTAAATATCTAATGTATTCATTATAGAGTGAGTGTCTTACCATGTTGATCTCAGAAATGGTGTCAATGCTAGCGATGTCCAAACTCATTCCCACCGTCACAGGACCATCTCAAAAACAAAGATAAACTGTTACTACACATTTACACAACACTGGCATTAATACGTCGTCGGGTTTGCAAGTGTTTCTGTCAAATGTGTTTGAATGATAGTGGACTGTAGTAAATTATTATGGTCTTCAAAGAGAGGGCCATGAAACACACAAGAAAAAATATGCCAAATGAAGCCTTTAAGTCAGTAGTGTCAAAATAGAAAACGTTTCCAAAAATGCTGGTCTATTTAGACTTAGACTAGAAGTTATTTACAAATATTTACAAATATTTTTTTTCTATCTGTGATGCCAACTATCAGTGAAAATGTTAATTTTTAAAGCAAAATTACCGTATTTTCAGCACTATAAGGCGCACCTTCAATGAATGGCGTATTTTAAAACTTTTTTTCATATATAAGGCGCACCGCATTATAAGGCGCATAGAATAGACACCAGAATTATGTTGCCACCCGTCCGGTATTGAACCGGACATGATTTGTTCCATTCACTACAAATATGGATGTCTAATAATAAAATTGGTCCTGAGTCCTATATATAGCATCTGCACTAGTCATTGTTTCACTCACGGTTTTGGTGTTGCCATATTGTGCCCAACTGCTTTCTGGTTAGCACAGACCAACCGACACGCTGCCGCCGCAGCCTCTGTCTCTCTTCCACCGACCCCCACGGCTTTAAATGTATAGGTGCTGGTCCCTTGGTAACTCTAGCCGAAGCTCCCGGATAAATGTCTAAAGCTACGTTGTTGACATAAAGAATGTCAACAAAACAGTCAGATTCTGGTCGCGAGGAGAGCCTGGAGAGCGACTGGAATGGGGCGTCTGGACGATGGTCACCGTCTCCGTTCGCGCACAGCATGTTGGTGGAGAACGTGATGCTAGATGACCTGCAGACGACCTGATTATTAGGTCGGTAGGTAGATACATAGACATAGTCTATGGGTAGATAGGTCAGTCAAACTTTATTAACAAACCAGTTTTTTGACAACTATCCCAGCATGCACTGCGCGCTTCTTCTACGGGTAAAATGAAGTCGGCAGCTGCTTACCGTAGTTGCTAGACCTGTCGTGGCTCAATATTGGTTCATATATTAGGCGCACGGGGTTATAAGGCGCACTGTCGGCTTTTGAGGAAATTTAAGGTTTTTAGGTGCACCTTATAGTGCGGAAAATACGGTACATGAAAACTTGCTTCTTGATTAAAGAATATTTTCATTATCACAATGTTACTTGTGTTTTGTATTAACAGGCTCTGCAGCATCAGTCAACATGCTGCAGAGCTTTTATCTTGATAGAAGAAAACAACAGTGATCTGGTGCTGTTTTACCAGGGCTAAAAATAATAATACAATAGAAAGACCTGCAGAGAATTTCATTATTCCTCTGGAGGTTCACACTCATTTTCACTTCAGATTTGTTTTTCCTAGCAGGCAAATATAATGTCTGAAGCTACTGATGACATGTTTGTAAAAAAATTAATTTAACTAATTAGCAAAATAATTTGAGATTTAGTCAATGCCTAAAAGCTCAGTAATGGTCTAAAAACACACACAAAAATCTATGCTAAGAAATAATAGTTATTTAACAAAATCCCTGAAGAAAAAACAGCAAATAACCCCAGTAATTTATAAGAATAAATCTAGTGTAAGCATTTTTAAAATGTATTTTTTTAGTTTGAGTAGTTTTAGTTCGGTGTATGTTAACAGTAAACTGTCAGTGGTTCATGGCTAGATCTTTTAACTGATGAGTCAAATCGATATAGAGATGGTTCAGTGGATATAAAATGTACTTTTTGCCAAGATTCTCTTAGTCCACAGACCTAAATCCTTTAGAAAACTTGCTTTGTGAGTTGAAGTGGAGAGAGGACCCAGAACTCTGTATGATCTAGAGATTGTGCCAAACATAAGGGCCAAAGATTTTGCTCATTTAATGCTCCAACTTTATTGGGTCAACATTGCGAAATGCTGTGGAAAAGGCCTAAGTGCTGCCTGATTGGCTGCAGAGGCTGAATTATTAACGTGGGACTGCCAGAAATTATGCTGAATAAATGAACTAAAATTAAAAGTTGGAAGTATCTAAAGTTTTAAGTATCTGATAATGTTTCTACAATACATAACATTCATTTTGAAAGGGCAGTATTATGTTTTCTACAGACATTTTATAGCACAATCAAGTAACTATGTTAACTTCAGTTGTGGTAAAAATGCTACATATATCAAATTTGACTTAAAATATCACTTTGTAATTTAACACCTTGAAATTGTAGGAAGCTCCTGCTCTTTCTGAAACTTCACCTTCAGGAAGTCATCACAACATTGTTCCTCTGTTAACCCTTTAACAACCATTCTACCAGGGATGCGCTCAGAGGTAATTCATATAATAAGTAGATGCTCGGTTCCACCAGATGCTTGCTAATTGCTGCTGGCTAGTCTGAAGGAGAAGACAGAGTCCCATTGGTTGCCAAAAGAGATTAAAGGATTTCTCAAACATGCATGAGAAGACCAAGGCAAAACTCCAGGTATGATTTTGATAAGGGAATAATATTATAACATGACGCAAAGCTACAAAAAGACAATTTTAAATAAAACTGCCCCTTTAAATAATTTCACACATTTTTATCTGCAAAGCCAGAATCTCTCTCTGCGTGTTTCCGTTTTAATGCATTATCTTTTCTTTACACCTGGATTTCAAAGAATTCAATTACATTCGAGTGTATGAATGGAGGCATGAAATATTCAGCAAGGACATGCAAGCACAATTCTACAATTTGAACTCCTCCCATTCTCCATTACACAACCATCCTCTGACTCTTCTGTCATTTCCACATCTGCATGTCTGTGCTGCTTCCTTACTGTCAAAGAAAGGCCTGAGATACTTGTTGTATCCTTTCATCAGCCTCTGAATGGTAGGAGGCAGAATCTCTCCTTCCTTTACTTCTGCGTTGAGCAGCGAGTTCTCTAACAACCTGAGAACAAAGACACAGAAAGAGAAAGGCTGAAATAAATGACAGCTCTCAGTTCTCCTCCCCTCTGCAGGTGGATCCATCTTTGACGAATCCGTAGGGCGTCGACTGAGTTCCACTGCCAGACTTAAAGGGCTGCTGAGCTGCAGATTAAAATGGCATCAGTGAAATGGAGGACAAGCTAAGAATAAAAAATAAATATCTTCAGGCAAATATAATTTAATATAAATTATTCCCTGGCCTTGGTCTGTTTTTCTGTCCATTTTTCTCTTTTATATGGTTGCTTTCATGATTTCCCCCCCCCACTTCCCTCCCTGAATGCTGTCCTTAAAGGCACATTGAAGTGTAGGAAGATGATAATACTGCTTGCAATTTGAAGCAGGGGAACATTCCCAAGCGGTGCGCGCATGTGTGTGTGTATATATGTTTGAGTGTAAATCACACCCTAAATACAGAGCTGCTCTGAAGAGAAAAAAACCCTGAGGCACGTGCCATGATGTAAGAGAAGCTGAAGCAAGACAGATCAAGCCATGTGTGCAAGCTGAAAAAACATTCATCTCCCCACACTGGCAGCAGTCCCCCATGTCACTTGTGAGCCGATGTAGTGGCGTATGAGAGGAGGAGAGCAAGCACAGAGCCTTAAAATGGGTACAATGTTTGGAGCTCTTTAATATCAGCCCCTATGCTGAGTCATGAGCATTTAGAGTGAATAGCCTTTACTGTATGAAAGCTTTACAAATTAATTGATGTAATTAAACCCCATGTGATTTCAATGGCTGTCATTCGCAAATTGCAGAGATTGTTTGTTTTGCTTCTAAATGTGCATCTAAACTTTCTCAAATGAAAGGAGAAGCAGGAACAAATACTGTCTGGATCGATGAATGGAGCAACATAGGAAAACGATTGGCAAAAAAAGTCCCAAAGAATTTAGAGTAACTTAGAGTAAAATTTTACTTAGATTCAAAACTTTATTCATATATCAATAAAACTTTATTTTCAATTTGGAAATGTTTTCTTACCGAAAGCGGAGGCCATGCATTGTGCAGCCCCAATTCATGCCTTGTGTAACTTCCCTTTACTGTGGAAGGAGGTCAAGAATCCTCTCAAGGTGCTTTTGCATACTTTTTCTTTCCACTAAACTTTCCAGTACCATGCTTGGATACAGCACTCTATTAACAGCAATTTTTTTAGTTTTTTCTTTGGTGCAAAGCTTATTCTGATCATTTTGAAACACAGTCCATGGAGTATATCCAACACAGGAGCAAAAATATCCCACAGTCCTGGTGCTTTACTTCACTGCATCAGTTTAGATCTGTATGTATTCACAAAGTGTTTTGTTTTGTTTTGTATTCACAAAGTGTGAATTTCATCCATTCAGATTTTCCATGATGCTGACCTTTATTATTCCTCTCTATAATTAGCTAAATTACAAACAAAAATGCTCTGCAAACATATTTGAAAAGAGCTAATCATTGTCAAAATAATTCATATTACAAAAAAGGGGTTTGTGTTAATGATAAATAACGTGAACATTTCTAATCTATTCCCAAAATCACATGCAATATTTACAAATAAAAGAGGCAGGTTGAGAATAAACCTCTAACTGCTCATACTTCTCACTCTCTCTCTTTCCAATGGAATATTTTTCTCTATTTTTCGTTGTTTTTCACCACTGTACTGTTGTGTTTTGTCCCAATTGAAGCCTTCTGTGTCTCATCACCCACTCTCCCCCTCTCTCTTTGTGTATATATAGTCCTTTTCAGTCTGTTTGCCTGCCAGATTTGTCAGCCTCTTCACCTGCCTGTTTGTTTTCCCGCTTTTATTTTTTGGAGAATTGTTTTGTTTCCTGCTATTTATTCCAACCCGTTTTCTTTGATATATATATATATATATATATATATATATATATATATATATATATATATATATATATATATATATATATATATATATATATATATATATATATATATATATATATAGTGTACTCTATATATATATATATCAAAGAAAACGGGTAGGCACAGCCAAGATACTGCGCAGAACCCTCAAGCTCCCAGGCCTCTGGTAGAGGACCCGAGTTCAGAGGATGAAAAGAGACCACCCGCAGAGGGTGAGAAGGGAATTATTATTATATTATTATATATATATATATATATATATATAATATATATATATATATATATATATATATATATATATATATATATATATATATATATATATATATATATATATATATATATATATATATATATATATATATATATATTTATTTTTTTCAAACCTAACTGTTTCTCTGTCCTTCTAAACTCACATAAAACACACTTGTGTTAAAAAAGGCAACATGTTCAATTCCTATCACTCTGAATGACGACAGGAAGTTTCTATTTTCCTTGGGCATAGCTTCTTTACTCCCCTGTTTATTTTTTGTTGTTGTTGTTTTGTGTTTTTTTGTCCTGAACTGGACCCCTAAGATTTTAAACCCAGACTTGAATCCTCAGTGAAAAAAAGAGAAACTTTTTGCCCAAAAGCTCAACTTGTTTCACCTGACTGTGTCAAATCAGCTGAGATGGGGGGTGGGGGGAGGGTGCCTCCACCTTGACAGACTGATGCTATGCTGCATAAAGTCCCACTCACATGGCTGGCAGCCTGTTGTTTCAGTTGGCAGCTCTTTTGGATGGGGAAGCCATGTTAGTAATGGTGCTGACTGCATTCTGCTTCTCGTAAAATCAATCTGGGTCACCCTGTTTGACCCCCCGTCTCCCCACACAAATGTATGAGTGTGTTTGTAATAACAGACATGAAGGGGAAAAATAAGTACAAAATGCTACAAGAAGTCCAAAGCTATACAGACTTATTTATTAATTTTTTTAAATTATTTTCAACATAAAATCATTGTAATGAACATTTAAACTTTTAAGTAACGTAAACAGAAACATTTTCTAATGGATGAAAACCAGGGTTGTCAGATAATGGAATGCAGGCACCTTTTTTTTAGCAGAATGTCTACAAAGATCTCACATCTCCTCTCATTCTGTCCATCTCAGTAAATCCCCAGACTCTAACTTTTGGCTGTCTAAACCTTCACCTGCAGAGTGAGACTTGAGCTTTCCAACCTGCCAAACAGTTGCTAACCACTGAGCCCTGAAAATAAAAAAGAAGAAGAAGTAGAAGAAACAGGGAAAGCAAAGCAGATTTTCAAAACACTCCAAGAATTCATGATTTCTTCCAATACAAGCAACTGATCTGAGATTGTTTTGTCTGAGGAGCAACATAGATTGAGTCAAACATAAAGTGATGATTTATATTTTCTCACGCATGTGCACTCACAACAAATACCATTCATATTCATGTAGAGCAGGTTCCCTTAGCCCTGCTGGTGTAAGGAGTACGCACTATGACACGATCCTGCACACTGCTGCCTATCAGGAATAACAAGATGCCACTGTTCCACAGCCACTCCGACTTTCTAAGGTTACATGCATCTAAATCAGGGGTGTCCAAAGTTAGTCCTCAAGGACCTCTGTCCTGTATATTTTAGTTTTCTCCCTGGTTCAACACACCTGGATCAAATGACGGCTCGTTAGCAGGCATCAGCAGAACACTGACATGCTGAGGAGGTAGAGACTTCCAGCAGGTACCAAAACATACAGGATGACGAAGGATGGACTCACCCTGATCTAAATAAATTTACTGGTTTGTTTTACAAAGATCAAATAATGTAGAGAAGCTCTTGGAAGAAATTAGGTGGACCCAGGTGCAGATACTGGACTTGGTGCAGTGTCACTGAATAGGATGAAAATGCTAAAACCATTTTTATGGATATTAACTTACAATAAAATTTGTAGATTTTTTCAAAGAGGAAATCTTAAACTTCTGAAAGAAATTGCCGTGTGGGAAGCAGAATACCTAGAAGCAATGCAACTTGGCACACTGTTAGCTGGTGTGACAAACTAGCTAATAGCATTAGCTAATCCAGAAGCACCACCTGTTTTTTCTTGAGACAGTACTGTCTGATTATACAAAGGTAGTTGCATGCAAGCTGTTTTTCAGATTTTCGTTTAAGTGAAAGAAAATGTAGGATGAAAATCATTGCATTGGAGTTCTGGATGTAATTTTTTGTCCAAGTACCATTTAAACATCACCATCTACATAGTGGAACTCAAAATAGGCTTCATTCTCTTCATAAATACCAAAAAGCATTTTAGTAAAACACAATAATTACATTTCATTTACACAGCTGGATAAAAAAAGATGAATAAATTTTCCTTAGAGTTAAGCGTTTCTGAGCTAGCATCAGTACGGGCTCAACAGTTGGATGTCAAGAGGAGCATCAGTGTTTCATCACTCTAATTGGTTTCTTAGGGTTCATCTGCCATGACCTTGGAAGTGATGACATCATCAGCATAAATGGAAGTCTTTGTGAGAAAACAGCAGCTTTAATATGATAATCGGCCAGTCACACACAATCGAGCCAGGTGGAGGAGGAAGTGAGAACAGGAAGCAGCGTTTATTCTGTCCTAGTTTGTCAGGATCAGTGAATAATAAGCCCTTTGGATATTCACTCACTCCCATTTTCTTTGTTGCATTTTTTCTCTCATATCTCCCCTCTATTCCTTTTTCTGTCTCACTGCTTAAATAATGCATACATGCGTCATTTAAGTGAAAAGTGGTTCTAATTAACCAAGAAAAAAACCCTCAGCAATGTGGTGTCTACAAAAAAATCACAAACATAAATTGGACCCAAAAAAAAAAATGTAGTTTTATATCATTTACATATAAAGACTAATAACATGGTAGAGTTGTAAAGGTGCCACTCAACAATGGTTTTAATACATACCAACTGTTCTGGGTCATAGTTTACTACAAGTACATAAAAGTAGCAAGAAAGATCTCTAACTGCCAGTTACTAATCAAATGTACTAATAACTGGAACTGCTGGTTAAAACAAGCCCCTGCAGTTGATTCTTACTGGTCATCCTGGTATTGATTTGGTAGGTGGTGCTCAAGATAGTAGCTCTTCTGTGTTCAAATGCTGCTGCCAGTAAATCAGTGGTTCCCAAACTTTTTGTCCTGCCCCCCCCCTGACCTCCAGCCAGGGTTCCTGCCTCTCCTTCCCCTCGTCTGACTCGACTGCTGTAGAGTCTTGTGTGACCAACATTCATAAAGGTTATTGTGATAGAGAACAACTCATGATGATTTTATGGAAAACTTGGACTTGTGAATCTGATATCATTCTGCAGAAATGTGCAAGTCGTCTTTGGCTCAGCTCTTTAAATAATTTTCTTCTGTCAGAAGTGTTGTGGGAAGCACCTGGTGAAGGCTGGATTATGATGAAATTATAATCACTTCATCTCCAGATCATGGACCAAACGGTTTTCACTGAAATTCATTAGTTGTGGAAAAGAGGCTTTGCAACGATCCCATTGTATTCATTGTCATTTATTCATCTTGAGATCCTTTATTGGTGGTACATTGTGCTTAAATGAATGATTAAACTAGGTACTATTAACTAGCATGGTTTCACTTTCTAAATAATGACACGTCTTGGTTCTCCATGTCTTTTTGCACATTTTTCTTCATATGATCTTTGATTACTCCCTGTAACTTTCACTGTATTACACACAGCTTTACCTATGGACTAAATGCTGAGGTGTTCAATACTTGTTTTCCTTGTATTGATACTTCTTCTGTGTCTGTCAACTTTGATATTATTTAGAAAGACAATATCTGTGACTGATTTGGCCTTTCATGGGAGCAACATTGTGCAACATGAAATATGACCAATGGAAAGACAAATGTGAACCCAGCCAGTGTAACCCCGATCCTCATTCATATTCCCTGGATGGTTGCTTATGCTAATGTGTTTTGCATTTTGATGCAAACGTAAGGCCAGAAAAATGGGTTCAGACAAAGTAATACATTGTGATGGTGTAGTCGGGTCAGAAGGACTGAACCCTGCAGCAAAATTTGCTTTTTCACATTCAGTTCCATGACATAGCCTCCCAACATATCAGTCTACCCAGCCGCTTCCTTGTCCTCTCTGTTTTCAATGCACACAAGGCAAGGTCCGGGCCTGGCTTGCACATTTCACAACAAATTAATTCAGCTGAGCATAACCCCTGCAGAGAGCTGAGTAACACACTCACTGGACCCCTTTCTAGCTCTTTTTCCGCCACTCTTCCGCCCACTCAGCAGCAGGCTTGACTCAAACCCGCTTCTCACCCCTATTCCTTATTTCAGTGATTCATGTCATTCATTGCTTCTACAGGATCCCTCGGTTTGCGCCCCTGAGCTCCCCAAATCCCCCAGGCCACCTGTGAGCTTTAAAACCCAAACCCCACAGAGGAGAGCAACATGTGGGTTTTCTGTTCGCCCAGGGAGTAAATTAATATAATATTCCCTTTGAAATATGTACAAAGAAACTGAGTTAAACATCCGTCCAAATGTTGTTTTAATGTATTTTTTCTTCTTTCTTTTCGGTTTGTCCAGGTTTCCGGCTTAGAGATTCCCTGCATGAGTCAGACAAAAGGGACAAAGTCCATTCACTAGCATAATGTGTCCAAAATCCCTCATTAAGAGCACTTTTCATTTCTACATTTTTGAGAAAATGAGATTTATGCTTTTTTTTTTGTATATTGTTTTTATGGTATTTTATTGGCTCTAGTGGCCTCCATTTTTGAAAGTAGGCAGACAGGAAAGCAGGTATCGAGAGGGGTGGAAGACATGCAGCAAGTGAGGCACGGCCGGGAGTTGGGCCGGCAACGGCTGCGGTACGTGGGTTGTGCCTTATCCCCTTGCGCCACCACGACACACCCAAAGAGATTCACGCTTTTAGCAATGTCTCTTCCTCGTATCTGAATTTAAATGTGTCCAGATACAAATATTTTTCATCTTGAATATTAGAATTGGTTTGGGGCCACAACAATAATAAATAAATGAATATAAATGAAACGTATTGGTGAAATTGACTGAAAAGTTACTGGCGTATTTGTATGTAGCAGCAGTCTCCCTGCTAGGTTTTAGAGATTGTATCCTTATGTTGTGTCAAAGTATTTCAATAGTCCACCAGCTTTTCCAAATCCCACAAAATCCCTGGGAAATAGAAACTGGAAGCTGAAAACAATGAAGATACTTTCTTTAGTCGGGCTTCCTGTTGCTGCTAAAGCTGCTTGGTGCTCTGCAACCTACTTCCTGCTGCACTGAGTTCTCTACTCATTTACCTTTGAAGCAACATGACCTTCAATTAACCTTGAATTAAATCTGTCATCAGTTAACAGCACAGCAACAAAAGTGTTTTGTTCACCATAGTACCGTTACTTTGTAAACACTATCTGCGTTTCCGTTACAAATGTGTAGAGAACTTTGCAGATATTTCACTGTAGTTGCAAAAAAAATAAATACATCTTGCAATTGCGGTGTTTGCATTACAAGAGAAATGCTATTAAAATCACAAGTGAAAATGTTTCTGCACGCAATAAGCCATTTAAAAACTCACCACCTAATTCCTGTCATAGCACTTCCTGCCTTCGTCTTCATCATTTTCGCCAGTAGTGACGTCAGCCAAAAACAAGTTTTTTCAAAATTGCGGCGTTTAAGCAAATTTATTTACAAAATATCAAATTGTGAAATGTTAAGGTTAAGAAAAATAAGTTACTGCTACATAGTGGTGGTAAAATAGAAGCACTGTTAGCAAAGTGATGCTACAATTGTTGATAGAAAAAACAAAAAAAAACCCATAACATTTATTAAAACTTTAGTAATTTCGACTATCTGACTTTGTTTGGCCAAATTTATATCCAACACTGTGTGCCTTCCAGAATGCTCCTCCAATAACTATTCGATCTAATTGTGTAACATTTGGTCGAAAGACTTTGAAACAGTGAGACGGTGGAGCTGGTCTTGGTAAATGATCAAAGTCTACCAGTCCTGTGACAAACACAATGCATCATGTACACAAAAATTACTTATCTGATTGTATTTGCACTATAAATTAAAAAAACACATTAATATCCTCACTGTTCATGGCTATGGTTACACTTCCCTGCGTTTCCAGTGAAGAGCTCCCTTGTTGTTTCCTTGACAGCTGGTTGCAGGAAAGAGAAGGTGTCTCTTGTCTTTTAGCAGACCACAGGGGATAACGGGTAAAACATATTATTAGCTCAAACCTCCAGGTGTGCAGAAGGGTCCTGATCACTTTACCCATTAAATGCTATTAAACTTCTTCTTTTCTTCTTTTAAAGAGAATATTTGATTTTGCTACTGTGCAAAGACATTTTGGGGCAAAAACTGCTATTGCTCTCATATATTGAGATTGTATTCTGCTGTGAAGGGACTTTCAAGCCTTCCTCAGACCTTTCAGCCATTTCACACACAGAGACACAGAGACAGGCAACCAGGCTCCACAACAAGAAGCCCTCCTGAGTTTGTGTAGTAGGCCTGTGTGCATAAAAGCAGCTGTTTCTCCCTTTCATGCTATGCCAGTGAGCTCCCTAAGCTCCTCCACATGGGAGAGTAGCAGAAGTCCCCTCGACCAAATAAAGAACATTTTCAGTCTTCATCTGTCCCCTGAAGTTAGAGGAGCCTAAGAAAAAGATTTGACACAAGAAACAAAAAGCTTTATGTCATAAAGCATCATAGATCTTTACAACTGGGTTGAGATTAAAAGTAAAATGCACACAAGTAGAAACACACGCCTTCCCTTCACCAGTTAGAGAAAGTAGGATTCATGTAAAGATATTTATCTGGGCAGAGAAAATAGGATCAAATAAACAGCAAAGAAGCAACAGTTTCACATATTTACTGTATGTAAAAGCAGTGGAGCAAAAAGTGGGTATGCAGCGCATACAGCGCATAACGGCGCTGCACCAGAGGGGGCCAGAGCGAGAGGGAATAGGTTTGTCTACGCTCCTTCCTACCCTGACGTTAACCTTCCTTGAGGGGAGAGGGGGGGGGGGGGTGCGATTTATGTTTTTGCATCCACCTGAATAATATGTAGTTGCGACCCTGTGTGAAACAATCAAAAATGTTGAACATTTCCAGAAGTTTTAAGTCCCTTTAAGCATTTTTTACATTCAGAGGGCATTTTCCACAAAAGCAAATCTGAAAATTGAGGTTTTATAAGTAAATGTAGATCTGAACTTTGACTGGGCCATCCTAAGCTCTGAGTACCCTTTGGTCATAACCATTTCTCTGTATCACTAGCTGTATGCTTAGGGTTATTGCCTTACTGGAAGGTGAACTCTAACCCACGTCTTCAGGCTTTTGTGGCCACCAAGACGTCCTTTTCTAGAACTGTGACACATTTTGCTCCATTCATCTTCCCATCAACTCTGACAGCTTTCACATCCCTGTTAAAGTACAGCATGCAGCAGCTTAGAGCACCACCACCATGTTTGTATAAGAGCTTTTTGCCACACATAACATATTATAAATAGGCCAAAGTCCAGTTTGGGTCTCCTTTGACTGGAACACCATCTTCCACATGGTTGCTGTTTCCTTTACAAACTTCCAACATTACATATCGCTCCTTTTCAACCATGTCCTCTTGGTTTGTAGAGTAAATGGGTGAACAGCCAAGTCTTGGTAGATTTGCAGTTGTCGCACCATTTTTAATTTCAGATAAGGGCTTGAATGGTGCTCTGCAAGAGGTTCAAAGGTTGGGTTATTGTTTTATAGCCTCTTGTTGTTCTAACCACTACAGTTTTACTCTTGACCTGTTTTCTGTGTATAAATCTGCTGTGACTTTACACATTTTAATAAACAGCTGGATTTATTCTGACAGTAAATTACAGAATCACAATATGGGAGAGGAAAAAGTAAGATAACTTACTAATATAAATACTTTTTAAGTTGTACATGTAGCCTTCATTCAGTTCTGTGGAAACTTAGACCAAATTTAGCTGCTAGGTTGTACATTAAGATGAAACCCTGAGTGGTGGGATTATGTAAAGTAGTGTCCATGGTGCAAAAACCTAAATGAAATGCAGACATATTTATGCATGAAATTTGTTTTACTGTCTATTCAAAATATTTATGTAACTCTGCCCCTAATTGGGAACAAAACTAAGAGAAAGAGAAACCAGGAACAAAAATAAGGTGCTGAGGTAATTAGGGCAGAAAAATCTCTCATTCGATTTCACCGCCGCAGGCAGAATGTTCATGTCAGTAATTTGCAGTGTCGATTTTAAATCTATTTGTATTGGGGAATAGAAGGTGAGGAAATATGAGGAGCTGAAAAG
This sequence comes from Poecilia picta, assembly GCA_033032245.1. Taxonomy (NCBI): domain Eukaryota; kingdom Metazoa; phylum Chordata; class Actinopteri; order Cyprinodontiformes; family Poeciliidae; genus Poecilia; species Poecilia picta. The sequence goes on from CM065367.1 coordinate 5,242,230, forward strand.
TCCTCTGACTATGAGCCTGATAACAAGTTTGCTGAAAATACTGCATACAGGAGCCAATTAGCCTTCTAACTGGAAAGAGAGACAAACACAACAGCAGAATGACAACTTAAGAGGTCATGCTATGAGAACTGTACATTTTTAGTTAAATTGAGATAATGTTGTTTGAGTTGCAGAAAATTATCAATATCCAGGGTCAGACATGTTCCTACAACAACAGCAGAAATTTCCAGCTTGTGTATTTTTTACTGTGTTTAAAATGCCTTAATTTCTTTTTACCTGTCCTGGTTCTGTCTTTCTTTGCTTGATTCTGATGTTTATTAAACAAAAGTGGTTCAAACAGGTTCCCAGGCACGTCTATGTCTCTGATTATGTTCTTAGAGAGTTTCACACCTCGTACAGCTGTAGTCTGAATTTGATTGGGGACCAAAATTGCAACATTTGCTACATTTTCAGCTGCTCTGTCAAACAATCTCCTCTTTAAAAGACCAGTCCCCCTCCTCAGCTGTGGTGGCGCTGCACCAAGAACCACTGAAGGAAGCGTCATGTAAATCTCCCAAGAAGACATAAGCCAAACCTCTTCCTTTATAAAATGTAATAACAGACGGAGTGTCCAATTTTAGCGGTTGTATAATTTTTTCTTTGTAAACGACCATGAGTCATTTCTCCTGCAACTCGTTTATTTCAGATGCATTTTACCAGAATCCACTGTGCTTCCTACTTGACATTCATATATGGATCCAAACTGAGACTGAGGTCTCCTCAGAGTTTGACTGCACATTCACACCTCCCCAAACGAACTGGACTTTCTGTGCAAATGACCTGGAGTTTAATTAAAGCAGATTAACAGGGCTAGTGTGAATGCATCCGAAAGCCCCCAATAATCTGGAGATATGGAGCTCAATCAAAAGAACGAAACAAAGAAACAGACAGAATAGAGCTACTGCTTTTCCTCATAGAAATAATTCAGTTAAGTTGGTTCAAGTATTTCGTCAAAATGCCTTCTGGGCCACTCACTCTGGATGTTTCCCACTGGGAGGAGACACTGGAGCACCAAGGGGATTATATAACCACTCTGGCCCAGGAATGCCTTTTTCCAGGATTAGCTGGAGAGTCTCATTGGGAAAAGAGGATTCCTATATTACCTGTTACCTCATCAATCTGATCTCAGACAACCAGGAGACGACGGACGGAGACATTGTTTGTAGATCCTGTTTTTATACGACTTTGTTTTGTATGGTAACATTGGAGGTTTGAAGATGCATGATGAGTGTCAAGGATAGTTTTTATCATTTATTTTCCTACAAATGTTTAGATTTTCATTCAAAATTACAAAATGTCCTTTCACTGCAGTGCAGCTTCCCGATAATGAAGAAAGTAAAGAGAGATTTCTATAAATTCTGCTATTATTCCCACTAATTTGTGCAGTAGGTAATAGAAGCATAAAGATACTCCTGTAGCATTTGCTTCAGCAGTATTTCTTTGAGAGCTGGACTCCTCTCTATAACTTGAAAGACTCTTTATTCTCCATGCATATGCTGCTTCTACTTTTAGCATCTTTATTGGCCTCTAATGTCAAATATAATCAGCAAATAGATTCCATTATTGTGGTAATCAACTACTTACGCATTTTAAAATTCCCTACCTGAGGCATCCTCACATCATCTCAACACATACAGATTTGCACTGTCAACTCCTTCATGGCCACTTTAACCAGTTACAGCAACAGAGTTTTGTGAATTTGTATATAATCTTAAATTGTGCAGCGAACTGATTCAATTGTTGTTTTTTTCCTGCTCATGTTCTCACTAAAACCAGGAATACAGAGAACACAACATTTCTAAAATCCTTATACCCTGCAGCACAGAGCAAAATTTAGATATGCTTGTTAGTTTATAAATCTCTGAATGATTATATGGGCTGCAAAGTGGCGCAGTTGGTAGAGCTGTTGCTTGGCAGCAAGAAGGTTCTGGGTTTGATTCCTGGCCCCGGTCTTTCTGCATGGAGCTTGCATGTGTGGGTTTTCTCCGGGTACTCGGGTTTCCTCCCACAGTCCAAAAACATGACTGTCGGGTTAATTGGCCTCTCCAAATTGTCCCTAGGTGTGAGTTTGTGTGTGCACGGTTGTTTGTCCTGTGTGTCTCTGCGTTGCCCTGCGACAGACTGGCGACCTGTCCAGGGTGACCCCGCCTCTCACCCAGAACATTAGCTGGAGAGGCACCACTAAGGGTGACCCAAATTGTGACCCTACTATATGCTAAAAGTGTGCACGGAACATTTTAATGTGTGTACCCAACAAAATGGCCATGTAAGACTGACTAAGTCAGATTTTGTTATCCTGCATGGCTCACATCTAACTCTTGCCAGCTAACTTTCTAGGAATCCCTTGTGAGTAATTGACTGAATATGTGAACTGTCTCCTCAGTGACTTCAACACAAGTGGCTTGCTGGTAGTCACACCAGCAAGAGGTCTCCAGTTCCCTTCATTAATGCTAAAGAAAATTGTGCCCAGTGCGGCGAGATAATGCAATTTCCACACACTGCAAAACCCGAATGCAAATTAAAATGGCTTTTAGGGAAAATGCCTACCAGACATGAGGAAACTTTGACTTCTGAGAGCTATGCACCTTGTGCCTCTGGAATGATATCAGAAAACCCAGAATGAAAACCTTCTGGTGTAATTGGACTGTTATATTCACAAAACTGCAGTCTAGTCTTGAATAGAGACTCAGGGGTTGTCCAGCATTTCTTTTACATTTAATTTTCCCCCTGAGCGCTGAAGTGAGGACTTGCCTTGTACTGTATATGCTTCTGATTTGCAGTAGCGTGACAAAACCAAGAGAGGAAGTATTCATTTTCTGCTTCATAAAAGTTCTACTTCAATTCTTAAGCCATACCTAAAATGTCTGCTGACACTGATAAGTTTGTTGGCGACAGCAAAGTGTAAGATAAACAAGCCTATGATACATTTACAGTTATATTCACAGCTGCATCTTGGATTATTACATAAGAAAAGACACAATAGTTCTGTCTCACTCTCATTTTCATCATAATCTGCTGTGCAGCTGCTATTTCTGCAACAAACTATAAGGTGTTTTCTATCACATAAAGGTTAAATATCTGCTTCTGAAACCGGAGCAAACGCTTCACTCTGACTGCTGGTACTTTGATAAATACTGCAGGGAAGAACCAGAACTTTGAGAGAAACAAAACCGTGGCTTGTTCAAACGTTGTCTGGAATGAGCTGGATGTTTTTACAGTTTCAAAATTATCTGAATATCATCCGAGACACTGTAATTTAGCTGGCCTTGGTAGCGTGAACATTGATTTATCTCTATGCATTACATGAGATAATATGTAAGAAGGTGAAAGCAATATTTACTAAAAGCAGGAGATGATTTAAGCTTAAAGTAGAAATGGGAGCTTGAGGTTTTGATGTTAACTTAAGTAGTAAAAACAAAAATTCTTAAAATAGTGCTGTAAAGGTTGACTTGGACTAGGCCAGGGTCTCTTGCTCATATCTGGTTTCTTCCCTACACATTTTCTCCCATCTATCCTGCTAACTTGAAGCCTCATTTTATGTAACAATGATTTGGTGAGATTTTTCTGAAATCCTGCAGTCACAGACTGATCTAATTTTGCAGTTTGCATTCTGCAAGCACTGTGGTTGCAGCCTCTTCATTTAGCAATTTCATCAAATGGCCTCAAAGGTAATCTGTGATAACTGCTGGAACATTTTCATCTCAATTTCAAGGCAAAAGAGCAATTAGTAATGAGGAAAGTACCCATCCATAAAAATTCTAGCAGGATAATTAGCTGTGTTTTTATTTGCATGCTCGACAGAACAGATACGTAGACGTGAAATGAATGCATCTTTATTAAACATCTCTGCACATGATAACAGTGAGAGGAGTCAGCAAAGTTTCACTCAGCGCCACACGGGTATAAGGTGAAAATGAAACAAGAAAGTTAGCAAGGTCTAAATGAGTGATGTCACAATGTGATCTGGGGTGAATGCCATCATAATTCAGATAAAAGAACAAAGAAAAATTGAATTTTCAACATGCAAAATGCAAAAATCTGACAAAGACTGAGCTATGCAACAAAGAAAGGAAAATCTGACTCACATAAGAAACTACAAAAAAGTCATGTCATCCGCATAAAACATGCTATGAAAACTCTAGTTCAAAGAATTTGTACAATAAGGAAGAAACTTTTACAGTTTCTAGGATGACAGAATATTTAGTCAGTCCTAAACCACCAAAGGAGCCAAACAGGATCCTCAAAAGTTTCATTTTGGTGAACTAGTTAAGAAGCTGGGATCATTATCCTCGGTTTCATCAAAAGTGACTTTTTGGGGCATCTTCCTAAAAGGCATAGGCAGTCATTAATTTCTTAGTATGTGCCCCCACGATGTCTGTAGAATGTAATCTAAAGTCTAATTTCCTTTTAGGAGGTCTATTATAACCAACCAGCTTTTTTCAAAGGAAAATTCAACCACATAAGACTTTCCAGGAGTAATTGGTAGAGACATGTCATGAAGACTACTGACCCCGAAATGGGAAGGGAAAGTCAAATTTGTGTTCAGAACAGACAAGATATTATGTAAAATAAAGGAATGATTAGAGGGCATGCTATGGAGGAAAAGCTTCTCACTAAAACTTAAAAAAAAAGAAGAAAACTTATATTTTTATTTAGACAGCAGCATTATTTATGATCTGAACTTGAGAGTTTTCTTCTTTCAAAGTTAAAAACATCTCTTTGATTAGAGCTGCCTTTGATTAATAAAAACTGGAACACCACAAAGTGTAGTCTGTTTTTAAACCTGTCATCTTTTACCTTTATCGCTGGAATTCTTTTTCTTTTGTTTGTGTTCTGCTTGATTGATGTTTTATTTTCATTCTAATCATGTAAATCACTTTGAATAGCCTAAGTGCTGAAAATGTACTCTACAAATAAAATTGTCTTCCCTTCATTAAGTAAGCTCATGTAAATAGTCAAGACTATTTGATTTGTGGGGGTATTATTGAGCAAGGATGAAATAGGTACACTCTTCAGGCTACAAATGTAGCTTTTAATCCACCTCCTATGTGCTCCCTTCCTTGTGTCGGGTCTCCAGCGGCCATTGGGCGTCCGGGGGGAACTTCCAAAAGAATTTGCTCCGTACTCTATTATTGCACATCCACATTTCTAAAGTAATGGTCCCTGAGTACTTTATATAGTAGCTGCCTCAGTTATTGTTTCACTCACGGTGTTGCGATATTGTGCCCAACTGCTTTCTGGGTAACACAGACCAACCGACACGCTGCCGCCGCAGCCTCTGTCTCTCTTCTCCCGCCCCTCCGCCCTAAATGTATTATCAAACTTTATTAACAAACCAGCGTTCTGACAACTATCCCAGCATGCACTGCGCACTTCTTCTTCTACGGGGGAAAATAAAGTCCGCGGCTGCTTACTGTATTTTCTAGACCTGTTGTGGCTCAATATTGGTCCATATATAAGGCACCCCGACTTATAAGGCGCTCTGTCGGCTTTTGAGGAAATTGAAGGTTTTTAGGTGCACCTTAAAGTGCGGAAAATACGGTAATCAAAATAACTTCCATTTTCTTTAAATTCAGAACTTTATTATATAATAACTTAATGCCTTTACATTTACGTTAAACTGAGGCATATCTGTGGTGTATTTCAAGGTAACACTTCAGACATGCTGCTTATTTGTATGAAATCCTTAAAAAAATTAATTTATGTGAGATATCAGGACAATAATTGTGGACTTCCACAGGTTTGTATTATACTTCGGTATAAAGACGTCACCTATAAAAGTTAAACACTCTGTCCTGCCACCATATCGTTTAGAAAATAGATGGGTTATGTATCTCAAAGATGAAGATGCTTTGGAGAGAAATGGAAAAATTAACCACAAAAGAAAAGCAAAAGACCTTATGAACAGGCTGGTTTGATCCACACGTCTTTCCCGGTATGGACTGAATGGCCCCTCCAAGAGGAAGGGGCCATTCCTCTTGGAGGTCCAGTTAACATCCAGTTAACATCATAAAAACCAACATAAAAAACAGATTACAGTTAGCAAAAACAACCAGGGAAAAACATTTATATTTTGAGAGATTTCCTGTGGTTTGATGGACTAAAAAACTTCAAGACTCTTTTACCTAAAGATTTTTAGTAACTTTTATTATTTTATAGATTGAAAAAAAAAATCTGAATACATCCAATGTACAGGATGAAGAGAGTAAAACCAAGCAGAATAATTTAAATGTTATATAATTATGGAAGTCAGACAGTTCTGTTGCAGCTTTCTGAAGCATTAGTTAGTGATTTAGTCACACCAGGGATCTTTGTGTTATCTTAAGATCATTTGGAAATAAAGGTTGTAAAGGCTTGATGTCAAACAGAACCAAAGCTCTGGATTTCATGTGCTGTTTAACCTTGAGTGAGCTGCTCTGGTTTTGATGGAGAAACAAAGTGAAACTCTGTGATCGTGAACATGTGCTGCTTTATTAAATCTCGCTCAACACAACCTCTGATTTAGGACCTCAAAGGAAGATATCTGCTTAGTATTAATTAAAAGATACTACAAAGCTTTATTGGGGTTAGAGGGACATTATCTGTGGCTCCAGCCTTGTTGCGTTTTATTGTAAGATGATCCTTGGAGCTTTACATGCACTGTACATTCAATATACGCCTAGAACGTCAATTTTCTATGTGGAAATTAAATTTCTTATCTAAATTAGGAACAGAAACCTAAAAATTGAGTTGTAGTTTTTTGTTACATAGTGGGCACTCCGTTTTTAAGAGTTAAATACTGAATTTCAGTTTTAAGAGAATGAAGATTTTATTCACCACAGCATCTGGAAAATCATCTAATTTTCAGAATTGACTAACCAGTTCTTGAATATTTTTGTTATTTTATTCATAGATCAGCCCCGTATTCAAAGAAACAGGGTAGAAATTATATGAAAAGAAACAAGAACATACAAGTGCAAAGTTAAATTAGAATATCATTGAGAAGCTGAATTATCTGCAGAAAGTAAAGAGACTTTTTGAGTGGTTTATGTTTGTTATTATAGAGTGGAGGGGCTGATTACTTAACAGTATATCCTCTAAAACAAAACAATCCTCTAAGATTCTCAGTGCAGCAGAATCCAAGGTTTTATTAACAATTTCTTGACATTTATTGTTCATTCAGCATGAGGAGCTAAATGAATTCAGATAAAACCAGTTTTCACCATGCTTGGCGGTTGGAGAAAATGTTCAGTGACTGATGTTTGTCAACAAACCTGTGAAATTATATAACTAATATTAGCACATATGTATTTCTCATATTTGTTTAATGAATAATGGAGACATATTCATTATGGCAGGGTCGTAACATTCTCTGCTATGTAAGGATTTCACTTAAATAGCATGGTAAAACTTCAAAGCATTAGTTTTAGAGGGAGATGGTCATTGATGATCATATTTGCCTTTCCTAGTTGTTTTATTTCGAGAAAAAAGTCAGATTGGCGACTTTTCCTCTGAGTTAAATCTCAAAAATTGTTTCTCCGACTTTTGGTCTCCGAAGATTAAAGCCCGATTTTTGTTTCCAAGTGGTCTTAATCTTTTTCTGTAGAATGTTAACATGTTTGCATGACAGAGAAAATGAACAGGACCAAGAGTAGAGCGTTAATTTATCTATCTGGACAATTTCTTGATAAGAGAACCAAGTAAGTTGGTTGGTTTGCATGGAAGTCCAGGTGATATATTTTGCAGGAAAATAGGGATCCTGAATAAATGGAAATATTCTGCAAAAATAATGCAAATATTTGTTGATACCATGACGCTTTAAAAAATTTGTTCAGTCAGCTATAATCCCAACTAAGATTGTGCAAATATCCTTGTCAGAGAGTGCAGATAGGGTCACATGGATTATCATGTCAAAGAGGTTAAATAAGAGGAAAGCGGTGGTCAGTGCTGCAGCTCTCTCTCTGTGTGCTGCGGGGCTCACAGCCATATCAGCACCCACTGGTACAGCCAGGATGATCTGTATCAGCCTGCGGTATCTGCTGCAAGCTAGAAAAAATATCCCATCATGGAAATCAGGCAGACGTACATTTTGTGAACAATGCAAGACGCAAATATGATGTCCAAAATAGATGATATTATTAGATTATTAGGCGTTTCAGGTGATGTATGAAGCCAGTGTTCACAATGAATGAAATCCAGAGTTAACCTGCACTACCAGACATTATTACTCCATGTGAATATACAGTTATGCTCAACGAATGAGCTTGAGTTCTGTATCCACCTCTCTGATGTCAGTCATACAGGCTCACACACAACAAGATCATTTGGTACCACAGCCACTACAAACAGGACGAACTCAATTAATACCCTTTTCATGTATGGATTACATGAAGCTGAACAGTCTAATTGTTAGCAAAGTGGGGCTTAGATGTTCTGGTTTACTCTCACGGTGAAAAAGCCTCCTTGTTTAATTAATTGGTTTATTATTTGTCGTTGGGTAAGCGTGCCAGCAGGCCTGGCCTCCGTCTGTCTCTCTACATTAATGTCATAAAAGACTGGCGGTCTGTCCAGAGAACGCTGCCTCTCTGCTGGCGTCGTTTCATATCGTCAGGGGATCATAGAATAGCTTTAAATACTTTTTGAAGAAAAATACTATTAAAAAACACAAGCAAGCAGAAATTTATTCTGATTTGTAAACATTAGACAAAGTAGATTCGTGTTAATATTTTTTGGATCCATGAAATCTTTCCTAAAGATAGCATTTATTAATCTATTTCATATACACCAACAGGAAATCTTGAAAAAGCAAAACTAAGCCAAGACATGGCAGCAACTTGGTGCACACAACTTTTCTGAATCCTTAACAGAAAAGGGTTAAAAAACATAATAACCTCTAAGTGACGGTTATGTGGATGAAAGCACTGCCTTTACCTCTGAGGTCTGAGTAAAAAAAAGCAAACTGGTTGCTCAAATCATATCACTTATTTCAACTAAAGTACATGAAAAGCCATCTCTGACTCTGGCCTGTCAAATCCTGCAAGGGCTGCTTCAGCAAAGGCTCACACCAGGAGTCACTCAGCTGAGAAGAGAAAAATAAGGCTGTGCAATTCACACTGGTTTCACCCAAAGATCAGGAAAATGTTTCCAGATCTAATGAATCTTGCTTTCAGCTGCAACATTTAGAGAGTAGGGTCAGATTTATTGTAAACAGCATTAAAGCATGAATCTGTTCTAGCAGAAAACCTCAGAGATATGATAATAAATGTTCATATGACAGATCCACATCAACTGCATGATACTGTGATGTTAATATGAGGCCTTTTTGAGTCTACGGCACAAAGAATCAATGCAGCTCTAAGAGCAAAAGGGATTCTAACCTGGTACTAACAACTGAGACCACAGTATTTACTTTGTCAGTATTAATTTAATATATCAGACCTGTTTTAGGCATGAGCTACCAGACAACTGTGTATTTTAAGAAACTGATGCCAACCGTAACTCACTGTGCATCACAGTAACTGTGTTAAACAGAGTCAAAAACTGAATGAATTTTAGGTCTTTCTACTTAAGATTTTTATCAGGAGTAATCATCATTAACTTCTGTGGTAAATAGTTATTTACAAACTATTCTCAATGTGTCTTCCCAGCAACCTCCCATGTTTGTTAACTCAAATGTTTTCTCAACAGGTTTTGCAAGAGTTCCTGTCTGACGTCTAGATGTTGGTGATTGAAATTTATTTTTGTCTTATGTTGCTCAATACTGGGTTACACTGTGTGGTTAATCCTGTTATACAAATAACTTTTTATGAGCTAAGGATTTGACAATTGACTGATAATTTTAAAGTCTTGCCATGTGAACCAGACATAAGTTGTTGTTGTTTTTTCACAGGATTCAACTTTAGATATAAACCATTGCACTACCACTCTGATGTATCTGTACAATATCCTTTGAATGTGGGAAAAGTGCAATACATTTTAGCAGCTAGCTTGATTCTGCACAACAGTGTCACCAAAACTACAATCAATTTTTCCTCAGCTGCACTAAGCAGGTGAAGCTGGTCAATGATTTTAAAAGATTTTAGTTGTTTTAGTTCAGTTTTAATCCTAGCGCAACAAATGTCAATCTACAGTTGGTTGTAGTACTGATAACGATAAGAAGCTAAATTGACCATCAAGAATAAAATCCCTGGGATTGCTGCGATTACAAAACATTTCTGCTCAGAGGGGAATAATAGGCAAGGCAGAGCAATTACAAGAACCACACAATCTACTCAAAACTGTCTCTGACCTCATGTCTATAGCTATATGTACCACTAGCTGTGGTTGCTCTTTTAAATGGGGCATTGATGTGGCTAACAAAATGCAGTTTCATATAGACAAACAAATCCACTGACGGTTTTACAAATGATCGTACCCCAAGTGATGGGAGTGAAAGCAATCTGCAACTCGGCATGGTGAGGATAAAGACACTGACACTGTGCAGCCTTCTCATTGAGACCTTCAGATGAACGTGGTTTAAGGACAGAAAAGTCACACCCAAGGCGTGACTAAAAGAAGTTCTGTGATAAATCCATGTGCAAAGGGAAACAGTGGAGAAAGTCTGAGGGGGAAAGCTTGATGGCTGCGTCTCATGTGGGACGGAGGACATATACAGACCTATTCATTTCCACTGACGTTTTTCACATTTCGTCACATTACAACCACAAAATACAATGTTTTCTATAACAATTCAAACTAGAGAATAATTGTGAAACGAAACCTGATTTTCAATCTGTTTTTTAAATGTCTGAAAAGTGTGGCTGGAATATGTCAACAACAAAGATCAAGAGAGACAAAACATCGTTGAACGATAAATAGTGAGTAAAGATTGCAAAAATATAAAATCAGGAAACAAGTTTCTCCACAGACCAGGAAAAGGAATTAAATTCACAAAAGAATGAAAAGTTTTCAGTTTAAAATAAAAAAACTGTCAATATAATGTGAAACTTTGATTAGTTTTGCAAGAATGAAAGCCTCCTCATTATTTAGCTGTCAGGAAAGTTATGATCAAAAGCTCATCTCTGTTGATCTGACTCCAACAAAGTCAGAAAGATGACTTGAGACGAGCCAATAATATTCCCCTGCAGAGCATAAATCAAAACACAGAGTTGTGCTCAACCAAGTAAAAACCTGCAACCGTACAAGAAACTAAATTTTTCAAAAAGAGAAAACAGATCTTGATCTTATGCTGTGGACATTTACAGCCACAAATGAGAAGTTTTTAAATAAAATGAGTCAACTTTGCTTTTGATAAAGTTTGTAATTTACAGGAAAAGCTTTCAGGACTTCAGCAAAACTTGGCCACAATCAAACACCTGGAAGCAGTTTCTAAGAATCCAAGTGGAAATCCGTCACTGAATGCAGAATTTTGATTTCTAATAGAGGCTGATTAGTTCAATTCATTCTCATCTTGGTGCCATATCCATATGACACAAAACAGACAAAGCAGAATTGGAAAGGATTTTTAAAAAAAATTAAAATTTGTAAATCCTGCAGCTGAAATATAAAATTAATTCCCCGTCTGTTGGGTTTTTTAAAGTTAGCTCAAGACCTGTAAAGAACCAGACACAAGACCAATGAGGGTTTTATGAATTCCTTTGTAAAGGGAGAGATCCACAACCTCTAACCCGCTTGGGATCAAAGATTGATGAGCTCTGCTCAACTCTGCTTGGAATTGGCTTTTATTATGATGACCTTCTTTATTAGAACAATGCTGAGATAACAGAACAGATGGACCCATTGAGTAGGAAATTACATTATAGATAAAGAAAGAACCTTAAAGAATGACTGGTCAAAGGTAACTGAACACATTTAGATAAAACACTCAAATAAAATGATAAAACAATGATTAGTTAAAATGATTAGTTTTACCCAACACTGTCTGTCACCCATATTTGTAGGTGAAAGACACTGGATTTTAAGTTTATGATTGGAGTTTTTAGGTAACAGCAGGTTCACTGGTACATTTTGAAACTGGAAAAGTTGTGGTTGTATTTTTACGAGGTTTTACAATGGAGACTGAAGTCAGTATTAAGGCTGTGTTGTCCAACTTCAGTGGCGTTATCTTCTTTTAAGTGTTGGAATCGGTGATGTGACAATAGCGAGAGCATTAACTTGTCCAAATCACTTCACTTGAGGAACACCCTTTAAAACCTTTGAGATGAAGCACTTTGTGAATCCACATTTCACTTACAAGACACCAGAAACTCAGGCGACAACTTGTTCCAATTTCCTCTGAATCCACACCATCTTCATATTCAGCTCACAGTTTTGAAGTTAAGAAGATTATGCAACAAAGTTCTCTTAAGAAATGTATTTTTGACGAGTGTTAGTGTTTGTTTAGGACAGCTGGGTTATATCAGCATGTGTGTAGATGATTCTAGAGCAGAGTCTGCAGCTCCAGTGTTTGAATGCCACGATGCAACATTTAGATGCGTCTCTGCTCCAACGCAGGCGAATGAACGAATTGTTAACGACCAAGCCTTTGTAACATTTGCTGATGCACTAAGAAGGAAACTTAAAAAAATCCAACAAAAAGGTTTTAGTTTGAAAATATATTTTCTAAAAGGTATGTTTGGCACAAGAACAACATTGCAGATCGTCAAAAACAACACCATGCACATTAAAACTAGACGTCTGCAGCAGGGTATGAAAGCTTGACCCACAGTTCTCTATATTTTAGATTTTTTCTCTGCTTCATGTCACACCTGAATC